>CM042188.1:26550080-26636602 GCA_023539305.1 Ilex asprella | reverse complement strand
AGAGGTGGGGGTTGGGGATGTCATCGAAGTAAGGGAAGGGGGTTGGAGGCATCGCCGGAGCTTAGGAAATGGGTTGGATTCAAAGAGAAGATAGAAAATAGAATTAGATGTTGGGGGGGGATAATTAAATGCATCGCCGGAGCTGATGTATAAATATTATATGTCCTCCTCATTCACCATTTTAATATGGTATCCATTGGATCTACTAGATACAATGCATTTTTAATTAATAAAGAGTTTTGTTACTTGGGATAACATCATATTTGCTCTGCCAGAGCCTTCAATCAAGTTTGCAGGATCGAATATTATATTAATATTAGCTTTAGATAATGTTAGTTTAGAGAAGTACTTTCTATCGCGAAGAATTGTGTGAGTCGTAGCACTATTCGCTAGATATATATATCTCTATCTTTCACCTTGCAGTTAACCAATGAATTACCATGATTTTATTAATAAAATACATAGACATGAAAATTTTCTAAATAGCACACTAAGGCAACAATTACAGACATACACTCAAATTATTTGTCAAAAAATATAAGATAACATCCTTAATATGTAATCTTCATTTCATTTCCATCTGGGTTCAGAAAAAAATTAGAAACATCTAAATTAACAAAATCAGATGGATAATCGATGAGTCTATTGCCTGATGTCCCTTCACCAAAATTTGTCTCTATCAATTTTTTTTCCTTCTTTGAATTTTTTATAGAGATCTACCAACTATTTTGGCTTATGGAAGGTACTTGACCAGTGTCCTTTCATTTCACATATATAACAATCATCTTCAGTCTTCTTAGAGAGTTCATTTGGTAAATTCTTCTCTTTTTTTTTTTTAGCTTTTCCACTTCTAGTGGTGTGGATGGTTATTCCACTTCTGGTAGTGTGGGGCATTTTTTTATTTGGTGTGAAGAACTTCAGGCCTTCACAATAACTCTCACAAAAATAAGTATTTTTATTTTTACAATGGTCGTAACTACGAACTCGTCCTTAACCCCAAAAAGATATGACATTTGTTTTTGAGAATGCTTGATGGCTAATTGGATGAGTTTTGTGATTCCTCATTAGTAATTTATTATTTTTCTAGACAAGTAAAAGACATGCTACGAGATTAGCGTAGGAATTGAACCCATGCTGTCTATATTATTATTGTAGTATAATATTTGATTCATGAAATATGAAGTATGTTTTCTCTAGTTTGTCAGCATCAGAGTTGTTCACACAACTCTAATTTAGACATGCTTGCATATTCTCGTACAGTTTTATAATCGTAGATTAAACCACTTGTGTCTAACTTTTGGAATAATGATAGTTTTTTTGTGATCAAATCTATCTTTCAGGTTTTGCCAAAAGACTAACGGATCTTTCATAGTCAGGTAATCATTTTTCAACTTCTCGTGAATATGATGACGGAGAAACATCAATGCTTTAGTGCGATCTTTTTGAATTGTAGTGTTTTTAGTTTTAAGAATATCTTTAAGGTTTTCAAAATCAAAATAAAGTTTAACATCAAGTGCCCATGATAGGTAATTGTAGTCAGAAATATTTAGAGCAGGGAATTCCAATTTTGTAAGGTTGATCATATCATAAGACTATATAAAACAAAATAATAAAGTTAGATAAATAAAATATGTTCATCAAATCATTATTATAAATAACAACTTGATCACGAGTACACCAAGTATATAATATCTTCATTTAATACTAAGATCACATAAAATTATTAGTCACTTATTTGAACATGTGTATAAATATGTTGTAGGATACAAACAAACAAAAAACTTGAATTGATTATACAATCTTAAATCAATTGAACCGAAGGCAAACAAAATAACACGTACTCAGTTTGGTTTATGAGTGAATACAGACTAAGAACTCGACTCACCCGAACCACTTGTTTATAAAAGCATGAAAACCCGACAACTGCATCAGATTTCATGCCTTAATTCTCTCTTTGAAAAGCTCAGCCACTACTCTTATCCTTCTAAAAAAATACTCAAAAAATTCATCTTCAAAATTTTCTATGGCTTCAGAAACGAATTATGCATTTTGCAACAATTCCACATCATACACAATATTTGTAACAATTCCCAAATAGCTTCATGTTATATGCACTTTTCTATCTCTTTTTTTGCTTAGTAACTTTTTCTAATAATTTAATTTTTTAAAGTTAATGATACATATATTTTGAGATTTTTTTGAGAAATTAATTATTAAGCATTATGATTTTTTTTTTGGGTCAAATCAAGTTCTATGGTTAGAGTTTTGAAATTTTTATTGAAAGTTTGAACTCAATTAAATATATAGAAGTATTCAAAGTTTCATCCAAAACATGAATAGAAGTATTCCAAATAAATACTAAAAGTATTAATCCAAAAATATTATTCCAATGAATAATAATTAGGAATTGATCTGTCTCAGCGTCCCAATCAACATGCTCACATAATGCGATGTCTTCCCCAAAACCAAAGTTTGAAAAATATATTTATATTATAAGATGATATAAGCTCAGTAGGAAACCTTTTCAAGCCCAAACAAGGTTTCAAAACAGTTAAACCGGTAGGTCTCATTGGTAAAATAAACATAACATAATTTCAAAGTAAAACAATGAAATTAATAAGATTTCAAATGTACAATACCAAAATGGTAAAGTTGATACATAAGAATTCTCAAAGCAATAATTAATTTCCACAAATATATCTCATGTACACAAATAGACTTAGCATGAATACAAAAAATGAGAATATCTTGGTCCACATTCACACATAACTAATTTTGCAATGATACAATACTTTAGGAATGACATATACCGATGCATTGATAGTGAAGAATCCTCCCCAGAAATAGTATTCTCCCTCAGCCTCGATTTTTGCGAGTGAATAGTGTGAATTCTTGAACCTTGTAGGAACAAAGTAATTCCATTACAATTGATATGGAACCGCCAAACCTTTCAATGTAAAATCATGAGTCACAGTTTCACAATTGTCAAAATAGAATAATTTCAAGAAAATATGCAATAGATCACCAAAAATACTTTTAAATTAAACATAACCAACATCTAGAGTTTTTAAAATCAAGAATATGGTACTTAAGAGTTAAAAACAGTTAATACTTCCAAGAAACCGATCACGTCCCATAAAGAATACTAAAGTATTATTTATCTATCATATAATCGATTGGCAATTCTAGAACTAGGGTTCATCATTAAAATGAACAAATCATGTATTTTGTTTAACAAACAAAATCTACAATCAAATAAATGTTAAAACATCCTAGAACTAATATTTATTTTATTATAGAGATATGCATATAAATTTATAATCCTCAATGATTGAAATTGAGAAAAAATCTTACATTTAATCTATAGTTTCATGCAACGCTAGTGTTTTGATTCGTTTCCTAGGCGTTACACTTCATGATCTACGATTTTCTCATCCCTTTCACCCTTTCTTGGATTCCTAGGTTTCACAGCTGTTGAAAATTGACTTAAGAAATGTCATTAGGGTATTATAGATCAGAATTTAAACAGTTGACATGAGTCGAATTGCTTATAAAATTTGCACTTACGTTCGAACATGATTTCTATTCAAGCATGCCTCGTTCAACCTTGATTTGCGTTCGAGCGTGCTTCATTCGAATGCAATTGGTATTCAAACGTGACTTGCGTTCGAACGTACTGTGCCCCTAGTATCCCAGTTTTTTGTCAGATTTTCTATCAGGCACCAAAGTATTGTAGCCATACTCCTTTTGAACATGACTTGCTCCTAGTATCTCGAGTTTTGTCAGTTCTCTATTAGAACCCAAAGTATTATAACTAACTTGCAGTCGAATGTGACTGCATTCAAACTTTACTCAAATTCCTAAATAAACTTTCTAGTACAATTTTGATCTGATTAGAAGTTGATTCCTGAAATCTTTGTGACATACAACTTTTGTAGGGTTTGGAATCTAGTTTCTATTGTCCCAAAATCACGTCAACCTAATGTCAAAATAAAAAATTATGGGTAAAATATTAAGATAGTATCTAGTTATTCTCTTCTTAATTTCTTCCAAATATGCTTTCCAAAATTCAAAACACCTCCAGTAAACTCTCATATGTCTATTCTTTAAGTCATTTTATATTCATGCAGCAAATGGTGCATAATGCATTATTATAATTACATAGGACTTTTCAACTTCAACTCGATTAACATCCGCATTTATTTTTTTATATATTATAATTTTAGTCGATTCAAATTTAATTTAAGATGATTGAATGTTTTTTTCCGTATTAAAATTCAAGTCTATTAACATTATTTTTTGTCTTATTAAAATTCAAGCCGATTTGAGCTCAATTTGAGCTGTTAGCGCCGATTAAAATTAGATTCGAGTTGATTAATTTAAAGTTTTTTTTATTAAAATTTGTATCAATTAAAATTCAATTCAAGTTGATTAAAATTTATTTTTTAAATATTAAAATTTCAATAGATTAAAATTTATATATATATTTTTAAATTCGGGCAGATTAAAATTTCATGTGAGTTGATTAAAATTTGATTCAAGTCGATTAAAAATGAATTTTAATTTGCTTGAATGAATTTTAATTTGCCCGAATTTTAATACGTAAAAAATTTATAAAAGAGAGGGAGTCTCATTTAAGATATATTTATTTAGAGGGGGAGTAAATGAAGTTTTTTTAAAAAACATATCATTGACAATTTAGTAAAATTATATTTTAGTTAAGACCTTTAAATTGACAGATGGTGTTATTGAAGATTCAAAAAATAGAGGGGTATTCTTGAAAATATAATAAAATAGGAGTGATTGAAATTTTCTCTAAATAATTTAAAATTAAAAAATAAAACATTTCATAAATTTTCTCTTTTCTAAATTGATATTTTTTTTGGTACGGTATCAAAATTACAACTTTTTATGATACAATCACACCTTTAAAATGAGAAGTTACAATTACTCAACCCATGATTGATCATGAACTCTTCTTACTTCCGTACTCTCCGCGCGCACGTTTGCAACATCTATTTCAACCCAACGCTCCACCAGTCCCCACTTTGCACTGACTTTGCGAGGCAGTTTTGTAATTCTACATCCCAGAAGGTCCTTTCTGTAATTCCGCCTCCTACTTCTAACTACTACAAATTTCACCATTCCCGCCCAACCCCCATCTCCCTCTCTCTCTCTTTCTCTCTCAGACACACACACACAAACACACAGATGTCACAGAACCTCATTGTGTCTGATCTTTATATCTCTACAATTTTGCCCTGACAAGTTTCTAGTGTTTTAAGATGCCGGACTTGGGAAATCTCTTGAACTCTTCATCTCTAATCCTCTCTCGCTGCTCTAATCTCAAAGCAGTGGTCAATGAACAATCTGATTCAGTCAAAGCCCTAGGTACAGACCACAGTTGGAGTTGCAATTGGGAACAAAAGTTCCCGTTCCCAATAAGGCAAAAAGAAAATTTGAATAGCAATGGCGGTAAAGTTAGGGTTTTGAGGAAATGCAAAAAATCAGTTAGAAATAAGAGTTTGGATTCTTATGTCAAGGCTTGGGTTGACATGAAGATTGAGTCGGGTGTGCCCCAACTGAAGTGTTTCTTGCCGTTTCTTGTCAAAGCACCCAGATTGGTAAAATCCTGGTTCTCTAATTGTTTATTGAACGACTAGCTTTCGCTTTCCGCGTGATTTATCTTGAGTTTTTGGCTATTTTGTGTATGAATTGCTGATATCTCATTAAATTGTAAGAGAATTAAGATGAGTTGCTACATGAATTTGATTTTCATGTTTGTCAGATGAGTAAAATGTTCATGTCGTAGAAGCAATTGGGGTTTAGTTAATGCTACTTTAAAAAGATTTTGATTGTTTATCAGTGGTGGAAATAACCTCTCTAGTTGTAAGGTAAAACTGCCTACATCTAACCCCGACATGGCGGGAGCCTCGTGCACGCCCTTTATCAATTGTGGATTTGTGAAATTTTTTCATGTGTATTAAGTTTGTATCCAGGATAGTTGGAAGTCTCCAAGATAGTTTGAAGTCTTGCATATACACTTGAAATCCGCCTGCAGGACTACCCACATCTACTGGCTTTCAGCTTTGTTCTTGTTTGATTTGAATCTATTGGACGATAAGTTAAGTATGATAAATTGTTAATCAGCAAAAGACGACAAGAATTAGCAAATTAGGTTAATGCATTCTGGTAGGAGGAAATATTGATATAAATAAGAATTTATTAGGTGAAACATAAAGTAACTTGTAGAGGAAAGGTGTAGGCAGTTCACTCACTGAAGCAGAGCATCAATCAAAGAACTCAAGCACAACAGTTAGTTGAGTCTTTCATGCCAGCTGTACAAATGTGATGTCACCATTTTGTATAACAAATTTGTAATAGATTAGTGATGTAGATTCCAGTCGGTTACACATGAATATTTGCATCATTGAAGTGTATATTTATATATATATATATATATATATATATATATATATATATATATCTGTACATTTAGGTAAGTGTGAATGAAATACAATTCCTGAATCATGAACTGAGGAATTCTCTCTCTCTCTCTCTCTCTCTATGATCTTCATCTTCTTCATTTCAGATCTTCATCTTCTATTGTGGATCTCTACCTTCATTCACCTGAGAGTGAACATCAATCTGGAATTCTTTAGAAGGTACTGGCTTAGATGATTTATTTAAGGGTGCAACTTGGGCGGGTTGAGAGATCAACCCTAGCCCAACCCTAGGTATAAAATTTCTAGCCTTAACTCTAATCCTACCTCAACCTGAGCATTGCCAGAGTTGATTTTGGGCAAGCTCGGGTTGAAATTGACTTACTCAATTTGGGTTGGCAATTCGGGCTCAACAAACAATAATCCTAAATTAGGTGTGAGCATTTGCGTAATGTTGGGCTATCACATAGATCTACATGGTCCACTAAGATGAAACCCATCAAGACAACTTATTAAGGGTGTAAGGATGGACCTTCTTTATATAAAAGAGAGGGAAAAAATCATTTGAGTTGTCTATCCGATGTGGGCTGACAACTCCTTGTCTTTTTTTTTTGTCTTTTTTTACTTATCCTACATCGGTTGTGGAAACTTCTTTCACTATCTGTAGTCTTTATAAATCATGTTTCACTCCCTCTTGAAATAATAATAATTATAAAATATGTTTTTATATTTTATTTTATATTATTTATATAAATATAATACATGAGTTGGGGATGGGTTCGGGTTGAGCTTGATTTTATCAATTCGTGTTGGGTTCGAGTTAAACTCGTGAACCCAAACTCTTAACTCAAGCCTTGCCCGAATCCAATTCGGGTTGAACCTTTTTAACCCTAACCCTAACCCTAAAAATTCTGTCTGTAGAACATTGCTGTAGCTTGTGTTCAAGAATTTAAGGGTTTGATATTTATAGTTTGATCTCCCTTAAAGTGGAATTAGTTAGTGAAATTTCCTAGTGAAAAGCATCATGTCTTCATCTTATAAACTCAAGCTTCTCTTCTATGTTTGTTACAATAAAACTTATACAAATATGTGACAATATTAGGAGAAAATGAAACCATGCTTTTAGCTAACTGTGAATAATCATCTGGGATTGATTTCTTACTGACCATATTGATAAAGTGGAAGTGATGAAATTTAGGGCTCTTGTTTTCTTTGGTGACTTTCCACTGACTTTGTCATGATGGTGTGATTGGTATTAGACTTGGGTGAAAAGTATATGAGATGGAAAAAGTGATTTATATGGCATGAGAGAAGTTCTGAACGAAGGCCACCTTCCTGGTTGTGTTCAAAATCTCCGTGTGGCTATAGACACCGATGGTGTAACCATTGTTCTTATTTGATTTTTGGATTGCAATTTCATTACTAGAAGTTTATTTTTGAACTAACGACAGTGTTTTGTTCAATTGTTTGTAATTACTCTCAGGTTGACTGTCGTGTTTGCCAGAATGTAATCTACCCTGGAGAGGAGGTGTTATGCTCTGTTCATGGTTGCAAAGGAGTTTATCACTTAACATGTGCAAATGAAAGGCTTGGGTTTTCATCTATGGGGCAATTCAAGTGCCCTCAACATGTATGTTTCTTTTGACTTTAGCTATAAATTTAATTCATCCTGCCATGTCTGACTATGGATGTGTTTAAGTTAGAGAGTAGACAATAATTTGAGCTGTATGTAGCAAGCAAACTTGCTTCTGTTCATTACTGGGATTATGACATGGATTTTTTTTGCCGTGCTCAGTTGATTGGATTTGGGAATTTGGGGGAAAGTGATGCCTACCTTGTATAATCTGTACAAGGTGTCCTGTATGCTCACTTGACTTGTTAACGGTGTTAATGGTTTAGTGTTCATTTTTGGTTGATCTTTTGAACAGAAAACTAACCTTCAAAACTTTATTAAAGCTTACTCAGGGGAAGCTAGCATTGCAATTAAGATATGATGTAGTTGCCTTTGTCTGGTAAGGCATTAAACTGAAAAAATGTTGTTACATATTTATCTTGGAGGAGTTGGACTGTGGTCTCACAACTATTACATTTGTAAGTCCTTGTTTTTGTCTCTAGACAAAAGGGGGGGATGGGGCAAAAGTTTTAGGGGCATATTCAAGTTTATCTGGATTATGCCAAAGCAGGGGTTCTTCTATCTATCAGTCCTAGATGGATTGTTTGCTTTATACCTTTAGACTTACGGTTGCTATTATACCTTTTCCTTTTGATAGTCATTGTTTTTTTTTCAAATTTATTTTTATGAACCGATTATCTTTGGTATTCACTGTTGTTTTTACCTCTTCTATATATTTGCTATTTTTACTTAACTTCCTTCCTGGAATAGGCATGCTATCTATGCAAACAAAAGTTCCATCTATGGCGGTGTGCAAGATGCAAATTAGCATCACATGATAAGTGTGCAGCATTCCCGGAGCATGTGATCTATTTTCATAACCAACCAGGGCGAGTTGTTTGTTGGAAACATCCTACTGATTGGCGTTTTCAGAAGAAGGTCAATCTCTTCGTTCCTTTCATTAACATGGTTTCCGTATCTCTACAATGGATAGAAATTTCTTAAGTCGTACTTACTTTCTTGAGTTGTTGGCTGTTGTGGTCTCTTTGTTAGAATAAGAACCAGGCAATGAAGATGTCATGCTTTTTGGTAGCTGTGCTTAGACTCTTTTATTTTGCAACTATACGTGCATCATTGACTTTCTATTAGAGGGGTTGACATTCAGTGTCGTAGGTCAAAAAAGGAATGAGAGATGAGAAGGACATATATAAGCCCCATTTGACTGTCTTTCTTTGGTCTGAGTAGTCAACTACCTCTTTGCCCAAGGATTGCGAATATGCTTGACTGAGATTCCAAGCAAGCTACCTGGGCCTAAAAGACTACTTCTTGAGCACATGAATATGAAATTGCTCCCGAGCCTGCGAGAAAGTAGAAAGCCCATCCTCTTTCAATGCCATTTGACCTGACCCTTCTGAAATAGATCTTTAGTCCCTTGCAAGCTTTAAATAAAGCCAATATTTCAAATTCCCTCGGGCAACCTTTGAGTAGACCTTGAGCTCTTGATTGATACTATTGATGTGAAGTAGAAGTGCCTTGACTGAGTTTTTTTTTTTTTTTTTTGTTTGTTTGTTTGTCCCCCACGTTTTGAGGTTTTTTGACTTGATTTAGTTGATTTTATTTTGTGTCTTCAAGAAATGATGGTACCTGATAAAATGTAACCCTGAAATGTGCTCGCTTATAATGAGATCTTAATTTATTTTTTTTGGTCTTATAATGAGATCTTAATGAGGATGCTGGTTGTTGGAGTTATTATCCATCCTGTAATGCATAGACGTTTGAAGATTGTCATCAGGAATTCTTTACCCTTTACTATCTTAAGTAGGAAAAATTAAGTAAATGATGTTAGATAGTTGTGAATAGATTTATTGCATTGAACAAAATTTTCACTGCTTGTTGTCATCTGACTGAATTTTTATAGCCTTTTGATAGGTTGCGACTTTTATGTAGCCCATGCTCTCTCAATCTGTCGAAATAGATTACAAAATTTGCCTTGTTTAAGTGAAGTGCCATAAAAACTGTTTTATTTATTTTTTTGATTGTAAGCTTGTGAACTATACTCAACCCATTCCATGCATGTGCTTTTGAACCCGGTGAGTGATAGCACATGAGAATGTGGCAATCAAGGCCTAGATAGTGTGGGAATATATATGTTATGATTTATTTTGGATGTTTTATTGTTTTATTTTTATTATTGATTGATTAGGCTGGCTGACAGGAATTATATCTTGTTTACCTAGCAGCATGCCGTTCGATCGAATGAGATTGAGGTCAGAATTTTACTTAGCTGTTCATTTTGTAGTTTTCAAATACAAGAGGGAGCAATGCTTCAGGAACTAATTCTAATAGTCAAGCTAATCATTGTCCTTTGAAGAATTTCATCCCCCAAAATGTGTAATGAGCTTGACCATTAAAAAGCTAATCATTTTAGGTCTGGGTGCTGGTCACCCTTGTCACACCTCACTTGACTGAGAGGGACCAATTTTGGTAATGGTTTTCATATTTAGAGTTTATCTTCCCTTTCTTTTCCTCTCATCTTCTACCATCGCGACCTACAGTATATAAAGGACATGAAGCCTTAAGAGCCTGATTATGAATGACTGTGAATTACTTATCCACAATTTAAAGAATTTGAGAAAGTACATCATCTTCCGATATGTCAATTTTCTATTTATTGGAACCAGTACACTTGAGAGGCTAACTTTCTTGTGATTCCTATTTTAGGAAATCTTTTCTCGGTTGCCTCTACCATATGTTGAGGAGGATTTCAAGATTGACATAACTTGGAAAGACATGATGGAGAATAAGTTGGAGCCACCTCCATATGTGCACATCAGGCGCAGTATCCTATGCATGCACTGAACCAGTTATATATGTTCTTGGAACCAGTGATTTAGTGCTGTTCTACATGTAAAAGCAAAAAATAATTTTCTACTATAATTTCTGCACGTGGCTGAATTTTCTTTCAGCTTGATAACTAAACTTAAAAAGCTTGAACAGTTATATTTACTAATACTTTACTGCTTATTTGGACCTTAATAGAATTAGATATTTACCTTGTCAAGAGAAAGCGTGATGATGTTGATGCTGGTATTGGATGCACGAGTTGCAGTTCTTCCATGTGCTCTGAGGATTGTGTTTGCAGGTGCTTTTTTTTATGGTCATTTAGAACTATTTCAAAATTCAACAGGAAATAGTTCACAGGGTCTCTACGATAATAATAAATTTTATTCTTCAGCCCAAATCAGTAGCCGTATAATTCCTCTTCAATGTGTGGAGTAAGAATTTCTGCTCCTTCCATTTGAATCTTACTCTTTGTTCCTAAGTGCTGAGCTTCTTGTGAATTGAGCCTATTGGATTCAGTTGGCTTTTTGTTAGTTTAATATTAGAAAAAATCAACTCACAGCCTTTATTGTAACTTGTTCCAGATAGTAAACGTCTTGCTGGTTGAGTGTTGCAGTTTAGACCATGAGCAAGCCTTTTGACATTTCTATCTATTTAGGTCAATTATTCCCTAGATGGTTCTGAAATGTTGTATCATGAATATGTGACCTAACAGGGTTCAGTGTATTAGCTGCTCAAAGGCTTGCCATTGCTCAGAATTGTGTGCAAACAGACCGTTTCGGAAAGAGAAAAAGATTAAAATTGTCAAGGTGAATTATTGTGCTGTTGAAACTTGTAAATTTCCTTAATTGCATTTATATGTGATGTCAAGCCTATTCCTTTCTGAGATTACTAGTATATTTTGATTGAACTGCTCTTTCTAAATAGTACGCTTATATCTTTGTCAGACTGAACTTTGTGGCTGGGGTGTAGAAGCAGCTGAATCATTCAAGAAAGGCGATTTTGTGACTGAGTATATTGGTGAAGGTAGTTACTCGTATATTTAAATACTGGAATTTATTATATCTGTTTTGGCTGTTGTCTGACATGATTATTGTATCCTGGCATTCTGATTCTTTCAGTCACCACCATTGCTTGCTTGTCTACGCATTGCTTCTAATACTCATGCTCTTATCTTGTGGAAATCAGTCTGTACAAATGATTTACTTTATAAGCACTGCCTTTATTTCTGGAAACAACTCACTCTTCCCTTGTTTTTTTTAGCCTTTCTAATCTAGTAAAAGTATATGTTTGGAACTTTGTTTTTGAAGCATTATGTGTGATTGTTAATCACAGAAACAAATCAGATTTCCTGCAGTGGAAAATCATGCCTGTTTTGGGCTTAGTAGTTGTTTTGACAAGAAGGCTTTGCAAAATGGTGGGCTTGAATGAGTTAAGGACTGAATTGTAGCCTGTAGGTGTATCATTTGAGTTGAGAGGATTATCGATTTCAGAAAAGCATCAACTAGGAAGCACGGATACAGATGCGGAATATTATTATGACACGATACGGATATGATAATATGACAAAATCTTAAAAATTATGATACGAGTACGCTTAAGATATGTTTATATATATAATATACACCCACACACACACACACACACATATATATATATATATATATATATATATATATACTAGCAATAACCCGTCCCTGAAGGTACAATAAAACATAAAATTCGAGTGCCAAAAAAATCGATCTCATTATATTAAATTTTTTCAACATGTGTATATTATTGTAAATGGATAATGTTTGAAATAAAAATTATATTAACTATAAATTAATCAAATATTAAATGATTAAACTTATGATAAAAATGAGTGATGCGATGTTTTTAAGGGGGAAAATATGTAGGGATAAAAATTCAAGTTGCTATGTGTTTTATTATATAGATATGTATATGTATGTATGTATATATTAGAATGTTATTACAACATTGGAGATATGAGAGATTAAGAAATAAAACACATTCAAATTAAAATAATTTATGTTACTGACATTGGAATACTTACGGGTGTTTTAAATTCAAGATTTTATGTAGTTCTAAAGCTGAAGACGTATCACCCATCGAGAGTCCTCAACTGTTACTTAGCATTTAATTTCAATACACTTCATTAGCTTTAACATAAGCCATAAAAACCCATTACTTATACCAACCAAAATTGTAAAGAATTGACAATATTTTTGATATATGTAATCCATGTCCAAATGAATATTTTAGAATGAGTAATTTTCATTTGTATGATTCACGGTGTCTAAACAACTCATTTCACTAAGTATAAGACGAATGTATTTACCGTGGAGATACGCGTATCTGATATATCCGATAAATATCCAACAATGATAAATATTTTATTAATTATTTGATATGTGCAAAAAGTATCCGATGTGTATCTGTAAGTATCTGACGAGTATCAGTATCTAATATGCATCCGATACGAATATGTCACCTTAATCGAAGTATCTGTGTTTTATATGTTTCAAAGTTAAAGCCTGTATTTTTTCCTTGCTTAATAGAGTTATCTGAGCACTCAACTTGGTTCCACCTTATGTGGCTCTTTGGTTGTTTATTCCAAACAGCCGTTTTACAACTTAAAAGAATCTAGATAGTTCCTTTGTTTTTTTATGGAAAAGCATTAAAGTTTTAGGTTCTATCTCTTTGAATTCAATATAGATTCATGAACTTTTTTGCTAATAATTTTACATGGATTTGTCTAGATTCACGCCATTTTTGAACATGACTAGCCTAAAGTGTATATTGTTTGACTATTGTGGGGATCAGCACAACTTAGCATTAGTCTCTCTTGATTTGGTTTGACAAGGTTTGTAGTTTGTGATTTTTCGTTTATGGCTTGAGGAAGGACAAAAGGTTATATGCGACTTAGGCTCCTCTCATTTATGAACAATGTTCTTTTAGTGTAGTGAGCTCCATACACACATGACTGGGATGGGGGAGGTGCGTAATTAGCTGCAGCTAATCCTCTCTTTCTGTCAAGTTTGGGTTTAAATGAGTTTGAATTGGCAACATTGGTGAGACAATTTTTATATAACGCTTGATTATGTATTTCACAGTAAAAGAAATTACTTGTATTAAGCAAAGCTACCAAGGTGACAGTATTAAAAGATCATCAACACATTAGTTAGTTCGACAGGTTACATTTTTTTAATGGACGTGTATTTTAATATATGCTTAAAAATCTCCTTTAGGAACTAATACTTCTATCAGATAAAGTTTCCTTCATGGCATCAGTTTGCACTACTCCAAAGGAAAATAACAATTGCATGGTCATTGTGATTGCGGAACTGTTAGCTATATTTTACTTTTTTGAAATAGCCCTCTGAATTTAAATGTGAGTGGCCCTCATGTAAGTATTTCTTTGTCAGATTAGAAAATGTTATTTTGGTTCATATATTAGCGGATGCAAGATATTTCTCTTCTCTAATTATTGCAATTTATTGATCTTTCTTTTAGAAATCAATTTAAAATGCATGACTGTGGAAGCCTTGTAATGTCTTATGATATCGAAGGGTTTTTGAGTTTTT
This sequence comes from Ilex asprella, assembly GCA_023539305.1. Taxonomy (NCBI): domain Eukaryota; kingdom Viridiplantae; phylum Streptophyta; class Magnoliopsida; order Aquifoliales; family Aquifoliaceae; genus Ilex; species Ilex asprella. The sequence goes on along the minus strand of CM042188.1, from coordinate 26,622,119 downwards.
TATATGTGAACATCTAATTGAAGTATATATGTTAATCATGCTTTGCAAGTTTATCCGTTTCCTTTCCTGTTTCAGTTATTGATGATGCCATGTGTGAACAAAGGCTGTGGGATATGAAGTACAAAGGCGTTAAAAACTTTTACATGTGCGAGATTCGAAAAGACTTCACGATTGATGCCACTTTCAAGGGAAATTCTTCACGTTTTTTAAACCACAGTTGTTATCCTAACTGTAAATTGGAAAAATGGTATGTGTGGTGATGTATTTTGCAAAAATTCTTCTCTATGTGTTTAGGGATGTTAGAAGTTTTTAAGGTTTTTTCCTCTTTTCTCAGAGCTGGAAATTTTTAAGCAAGGGATGAAAATTGTTTACAAGGCTTTAGTCAGATTTTTTTTTTTAAAAAGTCGTACCTGTTAATAGGGCGGTAGCCTACTGGTAATAGCAAAATCTGGGAGCAGTAAGTGGTAGGCGGACAGCGTTACTCCCATTTTAGAGTGGCTAATTGTAATCAAACCCACGTCATATTGCCTATGGATTGGCTCTTCAGTGTTCTTTACAGGAGAAGACCAGTGGTTCATAAAGAGTTACTCTGATAGGTAGGTGCCAGATTTATGTACATTGGGATCCAGTCTGATGGTATATCTGTTGTCAGACATGAGTAATAGTCCTTCATACTAGCACGTGTTTTGACTTCCGCCATTAAAATTCAGCTAGGCTAGGATGATGCATTGTTCTAAATGAGCTGAGGATTTGATGTCTATCTGTTGGCCAAGTGTCATGATACATCACACAGAGATGTGGATGTGTCTTGCAGCCAACGATATTGTGGTGTAAAGTCCTGGTTTTGTTTGATTATCCAGTATCTTTAATTTATTCACATTGCTGCCCAAGCTTATTGATCTAAGTGTGTTGGTTGGACCCGTTGTTGGGTAGAGGTTTAAAAAAGGCAGTCATTTTTTTTCCTTAATAAATTTACTCATCTTATTATCTTGGGACAAGATTACAAAGCTCTAGACAGATTGTATCTGTTTGTCAAACAAATAGTCCAAATTGCACTTATCTATTTAATGTAGCAGAAATAAATTTGGGAATCTGCATTTAAACCAAAACTCGATCTTGTATGACAGGTCCTGACCATTTTATGTTCATTTTTCTTAATAAAGGCAAGTTGAGGGGGAGACACGTATTGGTGTCTTTGCTGCACGATCTATTGAAATAGGAGAACCATTGACGTATGATTATAGGTGCGTTGATCTAATCTTCTCACTTTGTTTGTGATTTTTTTTTTCGTGTTTTGTTTCTTTCGATCATTATGATTTGCTATCAATAAGTCCAATATGCTGCATTGCAACGTGATTATTCTCTATACATGTATGGGACTGATGTGGAACCGAAGACATTGTTTTTGTTTTTGAGCACAACTATGTTTCGATTGGCTTAGCCTAACGATTGCTGTAATTTGCACAAATTTTGTTAATTACAGAGTAAATCTATGGTGGATATATGTGAGCTTCAGGGATTCTTTTCCTCACAGAACATAAAAGCCACAGATTAGGAAGAAAGCTGTCATGTCCAAACTTTTGCTGTCCATGACATTGAAACTTAAAAGCGCTTGTTCTAGTCAAGGAAACACAGTTAAATTGTTAGCACACATAAGAACATTCCTCCTAGAGTCACTGTACTACAAATAAGAAAAACTCTGTTATAGCCACTACTGCACATTCAATGTACTCTACAGATAGAGGAACATATGTAGAGTTGAATATAACACTGCAATGAAAGTATAGGGTAGTGTTGTTATGGTGGACCTCTAAAAGTATAAGGTGCATGAAATTGAGACCTCTCTCGAGTGTAGTGAACATTGAAGATACTAATTCTGGTGTGATATTAATTGTTATGTGAAGTATGATGGCCATAGGTTCAGCTGGTTTCCAGCCAACTATGTTTTACTTCTGAGAAAAAATGCCCATGAATATTATATTAAGTCTTTTTGTTTTGCATTTTGTTCTTACGCTGAAGGAGTGATGTGATAAATGAATTTTAGTACATGTTGAAGGAAGAAATTGGTCTTCAGAGTACCTGAACATTTTTTGTTTTTCTTTTTGTCCGATTAGTCTATTAGAAATTGTTTTCCAATGTTTATGAGTCTCTGATCTGTCATTTGATTGGTTTGAATGCAAACATTGGCGAGTTCTCATTAATTTCAATCTTCTACTTTGGTCATTTTGAATGATTTGTTGAATGGTGAACACCCTTAAATCAAGCCTCGTTGATGGTGTTGTGGTTTGTAAGATGGTTTCCTTTTAGTAGATGTCTGTTGTAGCCCTTATTTTTGTAGAAGAAGCCACAATCTACCTTTTAAATGATCCAAGTGCAACATCAAACTTTGCTTGTAGAGTTGTGTTCTGTAGTATTAGGTTTTTTTCAACCCCGCAGCTGTTTTAACATCTGAAAGTGTGTTTTTAATGATACCTTTATTGCTAGCAATCTATCAATATGTTTTATTATGAAGATAGACTGCCCATTCAAGTGTTGTTGCTTGAACCACATGCTTGGATTTGGTAATTTCTCATTTCAATAGAAACGTTGAATGCATTTTTGATCTTAGTTTAATGGCACTGATGAAAATAATTGCAAATATGCTAGTTTGCAATTATTTTCAACTAATCCTTCCTGCCCGTTCCAAAAAAAAAAAAAAAAAAAGCCTAATCCTTCTTGTGATCCCAAAGAGTTCTAGCCATGAACTGATTACATTGGAGATAACAAGTAGTGGCCTTTGTTTATGTAGATTTGTGCAATTCGGGCCGGAGGTTAAGTGCCATTGTGGTGCTCCAAATTGTCAGGGCTATCTTGGGATCAAAAGAAAGGCTGGGAAAGTGGACCTCGGCTGGGGTTCAAAACGCAAGAGAACTTCAAGTACTTGCTTGACAATCATTAAACTGTGATTTGTATTTCACTTGTATTTCTTGTAGGTAAGTCATGTTGTGTATTGATCTTACGCTCCATGAAATGCAGTAAAATAAAGAAGAAAAGAGAGAAAGAAATCTGAAATACAAATCACACCACTGTTGTATTTATGTACACTCTTCTTCTATCAGTGTACTTTTCTTTATTGAATTGATATAGGTTTAGTGATTGATGAAAGATGTAATCTACCCTGGCTATGTTCTGTTGCACCTTCCTTGAATATCTTTCTGTAGACATGTACCACTGTAAGAATGCAGATGATGCCATCATATTGGGTGCCGAGTGTCGTGTTACCTAGGCACATCCATTTTTTTCCTGTTCATGTGTGCAAATAGATACTCTTGAAGAATATTTGAAGGGATGTTGGAGTGTACTCTTTTGTTATGATTGATGCTCTTTTACCATTTTCTTGAGCTTTTAAAGGTCCTGAATCTTGTGTTATACTTGTTATGAAATGAAAGGATTTACAGCTAAAATGTCAGGTTTGTTGAGTATGCATGTGAGAATATATATGGCAGGTGATTGACAAATGTAACCTGTTTGGTAGGACTTTTTTGGGGTTTGACAAGGAAAAATCATTACAAACATATCTTTTAAATTCATTGTTGCAATCCGAATGAGATATAAGCAAATGACATGTTAGTTAAACTCAGGTCTTATTCAGGGACTTGAACTCAAATGTGTGGGTTTATGTCTTATCTATTTGACATTTTAAACTTGAAAAGTTTAAGAATTAGACACTTCAAATTTGAGGAGTTTGGATGTAATTTATTAACAGATATTAAGGTAAGAGTTTATTTGTTATGTGTACAAACTTGAGGGGATTTGTGTATAATATTTTTAAGGGAAAACTTCAAGGACACCCCCTCTAGTTTGTCATATTTTCAAGGACACCTCCTCTAGTTTCTGAATCTTCAATGACACCGCTTATTAAATTAAAATTTTTAACTAGAATGCAAATTTATTAAATTGTCCATGATATATTTGAGGATAAACGTCAACCACACCCCCTCTAAGTATGTATATCTTCAATGAGATCCCTTATATTTTCTAATTTTTTTTAAGTATTAAAATTTCGAGTGAATTAAAATTCGATTCAAGTTAATTAAAATTTATTTTTTTACATATTAAAATTTGAGCCAATTAAAAATTATTTTTAATCGACTAAAGTCAAATTTTAATCAACTCGTATTGAATTTTAATACATAAAAATATAAACTCAAATTTTAATAAATCGAATTTTAATTGACACGAATTTTAATAAGTAAAAAAATATAAATTTTAATTGATTCGAAAGTAAATTTTAATTGGCTCTAACAACTCGGGTAGAGTTCAAATCGACTCAAATTTTAATAGGTTCAAATTTTAATACGTTAAAAAAAATAAAATTTATTCAACTTCAATCGAATTTTAATTGGTTCAAATTTTAATATGAAGAAAAATAAATTTTAATCTGCTCGAATTTTAATAAAATTTTATGTAAAAAAATTACTTGAGATTTATGTAGGGGCATTTTTGGTATTTTAGATTATTTTTTTTGGTTAAAAATGATAGTTTAATGGTAGGGGGTGTTAGTGATGTTTAAATACAAACTAGAAGGGGTGTCATTGAAGATTTAGAAACTAGAGGGGGTGTCTTTAAAGATATGATAAACTAGATGGGGTGTGGCTGAAGTTTTTCCTATTTTTAATGTTAGGGGGTTTTGTGTAATTTTTCTTTCAATTTATGGTTTATTATAACTTTTTGAGTTGTAATTTAAATCTTTTCGAATGCTGTAACTTACACTATCAAAGATTATAACTCAATCGTTAATGCTCTGTTTGGTATGATGGAAAAATAGAAGGATGAAAAGTTGGAGAGATAAATAAAGCATCATATTTGGTAAGGAAAGAAAGTAGGAAGGATAGAAAAGTGAATGAATTAACTTTCTTTTCAATTTACCAAAATCAATCCCTCCAAAATCGAACGGAAAGTGAATGAAAAATTAATTATTTGTGTTAAGATGTATTTTATTTGTCTATATATCTTTTTATATATACATATATTATGTATATATTAATTTCATATAAAAATACATGATAAAATCTGTTTTTATATATATATTTTTAAAAAATAAAAATAAAAATTTTAAATTAAAAAAAATATTTTTCTATCTTAATTAGGAGTGAAAAATTTTCATTGTCATGATTATACGACTTGAACTCGACACGAACTTGATTAACTCGAACACGACATAACACGAAAATAAACATGTCAACTAGACACGATATAATTAGTTACGACTCGATTGTCACTCCTAATTTCTTAATGGTATCACTATCTAATTAAGAAAAAAACCAAAAGAATAAAGTGAACCCCACTTTATTCCACGGGTAGTTAGTGCACAATATGAATATTATCGTTGCATTAAATATTTTCTCCTCTATCACGCCCTTGGCTCTTCAATTTCCCATATTCTACTGCACAATGACACTCAAAAGGGAATATATAGACACGAGGGTACAAAGAATAAGTTATGGCATTGTGGCTCAAGCACAACTTTTCCAAAATTCTACTAGGTTCTCGGAGTATATGTATAAGAATACGATTCCAATCTCCACATTCAATACTGATCCAAAATTCCTCAACCAAACAACTAGGGGGAGTGATTTTGATGCGGTACACTAAGGCGTTCAGATTCGAATTCTTTTAATTTGTAGTACGTCTAATAACATATGGAAGGAATGAGGGTTCAGTGCATTGGAAAATCAAATGATTTCCCCTAGTTGTTTAGATGCGGTAGACTAGGGTGTTTGGATTCTGATTCTGATTCTCTCAATTTGTATCTTGTCTAATAACACACAGAAGGAATGATGGTTCAGTGCATTGAAAAATCAAATATGTATAGTCTAACTTTACGTGCTGAAAAATTATTTTGGATATTAAAATTTGTAATATCAAAATCAAAAAACTTTACCACTACACCAATATCCGCACTCCCCATCTACCATATAATTTCTTGTGTCCACTGGTTGATATAAGTAGTATGATCCAAATTGCTGCCAAATGCCACCAACTAGCATGAGTAGGTAGCCCAAAATGACCCGACCAGTGGCCTTCCCTTCCATATTATGTCGTGGCTTCATTTAGAATGTGAAAATCACTCATTTGGATAATTTAAGATTATGAGTGATGCATGTTTGTATATAGTCACGTTCGACCCTTTATTTTGATCATTTATTAAATTAGTTTCGCGGGTTAATATAATTATGATCCAAACCCTTTAAAATTGAATTTGTACGAGTTTTTCTGTGTCGATTTTTGTATCAGTTTAAATAGTAACTAAAATGTCCTCATGACTCTACCACTGATTTAAGAGTTTTGTGAAGTGGTGTTTAGATTTATGAAACTTAGGTCATCATGATATTGTATGATCATTGTTATCTTTCTCTTCTCCTTTAGCCACACACACACAAATAAATCTGGTTAATACACCAGTATCCGAGCATCTCTGGTGAATTTTGCTAGCGATTTTTTAAATCTAGTACATTAGTAATGGCTGATGAAATATGAAATTCAATCCATTGGAGCATCCAAATATTGTTATTTCATCACTAACAGAGTTTACATTGTCTTGAACTGTTTAGGTTAGTAATTCAAACATCTACGCAGAGATACAAAATGAAAGGAAAATGATGGATTTGGATCCCAATAATACGTTTTTTGCGATTTTTTTTTCATGTTAGATCACCTTCAACGTGCATTTAAGTGGGGTCCATTATATATAAATTGGTCCCACTAATAATTGACCAGTGATCAATTCTTAAAAAAAAAATTAGAGAAAAAAATATATAAATGGGATTTAAGATCCAAAAAGAAAGACCCAACTTTTCAAAGAATAAGTAGGTCACTAGATTTATCTCCCCTTGAGAAAACTTTTGCAAATCTTTTCCCAGCACTTCCGGTCTGGTTCAGCTATCTGCAATTTTAACTTGGCATCTTCAGCAAAACCTTCCTGCATATTTTAATGTCCAAAATTAGAATCTGGAAAAATAAAACAGAGGATAGAAATGGATGGTTTTTTTTTTTTTTTGCTAACGAAGAAACGTCCCAACCATGCTCTATTTGAACTAATGGTTGCAACGTAAACTCGGGTTTATACGAGCAGGGGACTTTGTAGTTACGTTTCATCCGTCGTTTAACCACTGAATTAATTCGTACCGGTTGCAAACCAATTAAACTAGTTATTCACTTACCTCTATTGACTCATTGGTAAGAAGACGGTCAATGATATTATCAAGAATGTCTTTGGTGTATTCTGGATGACCTTGAATGCCTAAAATGTGATCTCCAATGATGAACATTTCCACACCTGTCTTCTCTGAGAATGCAATCACTTCAGCTCCCATGGGAACCTCCCATACCTGTTCCATTTGTTTACCATGTTACCAACAGTCTCACAAGTTGATTAAGTACCCTGTAGAGAGAGAGAGAGAGAGACCTCATCTTGGTGGCATTCAATGATTGAAAGGGCAGGTGGGTTTTGCTCCAAGCCATCAAGGAAGCTACAAGGGGGGAGATCTTTCACAATTTTCACTTTTCTTACCCCAATATCCCAACCAGTGTAAGCTTTCCCAACTTTTCCTCCCAATGCTCTACACAAAACCTGTAAAAACATAAAAAGAAATTTCAGCAGCTATTATGCAAATTCCAACAAGGACAGACCTTCGCACAATAATAAGGTTACTCCATTATAACATGAGTGTTACAAATTTGTGTAACAAAAATAACTCTTTACACTCATTGCGTAAATTGATTTTGTCCAAATTTCACATATGCAGGAATGTCTGTTGTCTGTTTTCTTTTTATAATTCAAATTTCAATGAAAATTTGTGATATATTTAAAATGTGAAAATATCTATGATCAATTTACCTGGTGACCAAAGCAAATGCCAAGAACTTTCTTTTCCATAGCATCTAAGGTTTGGAGAAAAAAGCAAAGCTTGAGAATCCAGTAGTCATTGCCATAGGCATCAAAAGGGCTACCACTAATCACAAAGCCATCATAATTTTGGAGCTCATTCATGTCTGGAAACTCCCCTTCAACAACCCTAAACAAGTCCCATCTCTCTCCTTCTTCCCCGAACGCTGCAACGAACACGTTGAAATACCCACCATACATATTAATCACATAATCAGAGTCCCTAGCTGCTAGTAGCAATGCATATCTCTTCTCTCGTTCAACTTCCATGTTTAGTCCTGCGAGTTTCTCTCTCTCTCTCTCTCTTGATACACACACAGGAGGGTGAATCAGTGGTATGAACTTTAAGTGTTTGTAGAGGGACTCATCCTTTTATAGGGATAGAAACAGAGAATATAGCAGCTAGCCCACTACTCCATTGGAAATTTCCATGTGGGAATTCAGCAAACTTTAAACACATTCTAACACATGCATATAATTTAGGAAGCTTTTTTCGGAACACATTTAGAAAGCTTGACTGAAGCCGAAAAAGAAAGAGAGTTGAGAAACTTGTGACCATATGTCTGTTCATGGGATAACTCCATGGTATTCACATTTCACTTTTCAGTATTATATGTAAAAATAATTAATTTCAATATTTGTAGCTATTGATAAAACAAAAAAGAAACGCAAAGCAATAAAAAAAAAAAAACTCTGCAACTATCACTTAGTAATTGACTAAAATGAGAAATGGTATCCGATGGTGTATTTTGCATGGTTGAGTGGAGGTGAACGGTTTGAGAATCTTGTTACGGACGTTGATGGAGTTTTATTGGAATACCCAGTCAGAGCTTCTGGGCTCTTGAGGGTTGAACAATCAATTCAAGAGTCAAATAGCTATGAACAAAGATCAATAAAATAGAAATTTATAGTGGTTCATCAGTTTGGAAGTTTGGCTAGTCTACTCTAATGGAGTCTCTTACTCCTGGGGGAGTTTTATATTATGTGGGGAAGAAGGTTACAAAATTACGTAGGGTCAATGACATAGATGCTTGATTAATCAAAATGCGAGAGATTTGATCCATATTTATAGTATTTAGTTGCCTTGCGTGATCCTTGCGATCCTCCCGAAACCAACGTGATATTCTTGGGGTTGTTACGACCCATGTGTTGGCCAAATTAGAGGCTATATTTTCTAGACGTGACATGGTCTTCTGGAAAGTGTGAGCTATCGCTATCAGTGTGTGTAGGAGGGCCACATTGGTGGTGATTCTCGACTTGGGCCTCTTGAGTTAATGATCATGAGCTGAGAGGTCCGAGCTTAGTCTTGACCAATTTTTGGTATCATCAGTTGTCCTCTAGTCCCTAGCTAGGTAAGCCTTGCCTGACGTGGATCGGAGTAAGCTACGCTATTATGGACAAGCTTAGCTCGATTTTTACTTGGGAGGCTCACGATGGGATGTTTCCTAGGATTTACGACATTGCATGCGTGCAAGGAGTCATTCTCGCCTCGATTGTTGCACATGTTCAACGTCTTTGTGCCACGCGTCCAACCGTACACGTCTTAAATGCCTCCGCAGACAAAACCGCCACAAAGAGCCCTCTATTCTAGTCTTTTCCTTCATTTCGGATTTCTTTTCACTTTTACCCAGAAACACTCTACTTTCTCTCTCTCTTGCGATTTCGTCTTCTTCCTTTCCTTCCTTGTTGTCCAGGCTATCTCTGTGAGTACTCAAATCGTTCAGAGGTCTTTTAAAGCCTGCTCTTATTCTTCCTTGGTGCCCCCCTTGGGTTCACAATCGTCGATTGTCTTTGATTTCTAGGTACGTCCTTTGTCTTGCTCCTTTCTTTGCTTCTGCATCCTTGGGTTTTTTTTTCAACCCTTGATCCTATGAATCAAAGGTGGTTATTCCACTTCTAGACATTTCGCTTCGATTACCTTAGGAGTCTAGGTTGTTCTTTGTTCTTTCTTACCTTTTTCTTGGATCTCTATGCCACAACTAGGATCTTCTTCTTTGGGTATTGGAGTCTTGATCCTTGAGCCATCGAGAACTATTTCTTAAACGTCCCTTCTCTTTACGCTTCTTTTGGCTACCTTTTCCCTTGTGCCCTTAACAAGATGCCTTAAAGAGAATCCAAATAAAGAGGTTTGGGAGATTTTCTTGTAGCTAAGGCTTTCTTTATTTGTAGATAAGTTTCTTCTAAGGCCACCAAATCTTTTGTCTCCCTTGTAATGGCTGAAAGATCTCCCGAGGTTGAGGTCCGATCTCGTCGTAGTAGACGGATTGGAGAAGAAGACCTCAACGAACTTGGGGATCTAGGAGACATGGGAGATGAGATAGATAAATTTCTCAGGGTTAATACACTCGACACCTAGGTTACTAGGGTTGGGGCTTCCTTGTTTCTTTCGGGTCCAACTGCAAAGCCCAAGAAGTCTCGAAAGAGACGATCTAGGAAGAACATGGTCGGGATCTCGAGCACAACGGAGGATGTTGAGGTCAATCTGAGTGCCTCAAACATCTTGGGTCCCAACAAAGTTACCCCTCTTCTTTTTGGTGCATTTTCTGCCAAGTTTATCCCTAGGGACATGCATGTCTAGTGTCCTAATGTAGACAATCGATATAACATCGTGCTCACTAAGAAGAACTACTTTTTTTCTACTTTTGAGAATGGTCTTAGGTTTTTTATGCACCCCTTCTTGAAGTCTTTACTTCAGCATTTCAATGTTTGCCCAACTCAACATTCTCCAACTTCTAAGGTATCTTAGTAGGCCTTATGGTCTTGTTCAAGAAGAACGACTTGTTTGGTTTCCCCTCATTTCCTTTGCTCATGCATTTCTTCAACGTCAAATTCTCTCTTGCCAATGACTTTTTGTATATTTCGAAATGGGTGAAGACCCAACACTTAATTACCGACATTATGAGCTCCCATAAAGGTTGGAAAAATAACTTCTTTGTGTTCGGCAAGGAGTGGGAGTTTAATTCGAGGGATGCATCTGACATGCTTCCAGTACCTCAGGCTTGGGTAGGCCCAGATAATTTGGGGGAGTCGATGCTGAGGTGCTTTAGTTAAGCTTCTTCTTTTTTTGTTTTAGGTATTCATCCTAAGCTTGACGCAGACGAGAAACTCCTCCTTCGGGACCTTAAGGAGTGTTCTCTTAAGAAATACACTGGGCTTCTCATGCCCTCAATCCTAGCTAGATATGGTTGTGGACCTCTAGAGGAGAGACATGAAGCTATTGTGCCTCTATCTAATCTCGAAATAGAATAATTTATTGGTAAGGCCTCTGTCTTTATATTTTGGAATTTTGCTTTACTTTGTAGGATCTTCAATTGACTTTTGAGCTACCATTCCTTGTCCAAATCTTGACGTTATGGCCCCAGATGCTAAAGCCTTGAGGGCCAAGATGGCTAAAATGAGGGAAGACACCCAAGCTTTCAAAGCTGCTTGGAAGAGGAAGGTAGAGGTCGGGTTGGAAAATGACCTAAAACATCCTTAGAAGGTTGCAAAAAAAGAATTCTCCCAAGAAGACTCCTTTCCCCCCCCCCCCAAACCCCTTATGGATGTTCAAAATTTTAATATCCCTTCATTTGAACTTAAAAAGTCTTCTGCAGAGGTCTCCAAGACCTCTCCCAAACTGAATGAGGTGGTTGGGGATTCAATTGCCATAGCTCCATCTATTTGGGATCTCCCTCTATCGAAGTTTATTGAAGGGGCACCTCTGAGGCCGCTCCTCAACACTTCAGGGTCTTCTTTGCCTAAGATGGCCAAATGTGGGTGTTCTCATCTTGGAGATGTAAACCTAGCTTCCAGTGCCATTCTTTGATCATCCCCGAGGCTAACCTTTAGGAGGCTTCCTCGATGCCCTTCTCCACCTTAGCTACCACTACCTTGTATGGGAAAACCTTGGTGAGTCCCTGATCTTTAATCAAAGTCCTCTTCTTGGAGATGTGAAGCCTGGCTGCCAGTGCCAATCTTTCGATCATCCTTGAGGTTGGCCTTCAGGAGGCTTCCTCGATGCCTTTTAGCTACCACTGCCTTGTATAGGGCAACCTCAATGAGTCCCTGATCTTTAATCAAAGTCCCTACGTTGATCCCAAATTTTCTTAGTGACCCCTAAATTGACTTTATTTTTGTTTTTTTTTTTTTTCAGATGGCGATTCATGTTGGAGTTCTTGTGAGTAGGGCTCAAGCCTTGGACAAGGCTGCTGGGGAAGCCAAAGAATCCTTCAAGGCTTCTGAGCCTAAGGTCGCTTAGTTGGCCTTTGAGAATGATGACCTCAATGCATTAGTGAAAAACTTGAATTCATTCAAATAGAAGCTTGAGATCAAAGTCAAGTTCAAGACGGATTGTCACGTTCAAGCTCAGAAGGATGTGGTGGCAGCATGGGAAGTGACAAAGGCAGTAAAGGATGACCTAAAAAGTTGAGTGATATCAATGTTATTTGACTTAAGGAGATTAATGATTAGAGGTTTAGGGTGGTTGAGAAGGACACCACCATAGTTGAGCTGAAGGGCAAGTGTGCCACTGCCTGGGCTAAGGGCTATTTAGTCTTTCAGACACAGGCCATGAAAAAGTAGCCTGATCTGTACTTTGACTTCGAGCTCCCCTTGGAGAGGAAAAAGAAGAATCCTCTGTTGAGGAGGAAGAAGTTACTGAGAAAGAATTTGAAGCTATGGTTGAGGTGGAGACTTCTGAGCCTATTCTACCAATGGCTACTTTTGATGAGGTGGAGACTTCTGCTCCCACTCTACCTGAAGATCGCTCAGACCCACCTTCTTTCTTACTTGAGGGACAGTCAGACCTAACTCATACTCTGCTTGAAGATCGGCTAAATGTTACTGACCCCGAGTTTCCGAGAAACGTTGAAGAGACTACTACTCCTACAGCAGATGCTTAGCCTTTCTATCTTTTTTAAGCTTTTCTTACTTTCTATACATTGAAATTTTAGCTTTGTAACTTTCTTCTAGCTTTGAATAATAAATGATTTTGAAAAACTTTGTCTTAGTAACTTTTCCTTTCTTCATGCCTATAATTTTTCCTTTCTTCATGTTTGAGGTGTGGAGATATGTGTCCTTCTTTTCCCTTGCTTCAAGTAGGGTGTTTGGTCTTCTAGAAGCAGTTTATTTTAGAACTCTTAATTTTGAGGCCAAGTTTAAGGTATGTGTATCCTCTTAGACTTGGCCTTATAGAACATCTATAAGCTTGAAGATCTCTGTTCGCCAGATGAATGGCTCATCATTTGTTTGTGAGTTGAAGAACTCATCTTATGCTTATGAGCTAAAGAGCTCATCGTTTATTAATGAGTTGAGGAACTCATCTTTAGTTTATGAGCTGAAGTGCTCATCATTTATTTACTAGTTGAGTAACTCATCTTATGTTTATGAACTGAGGAGCTCATCTTACGTTTATACACTAAAGAGCTCATCTTTTATTTATGAGTTGGAGAAGTCATCTTTGATTTTTGAGTTGAAGAGCTCAACATTTATTTATAAATTGAGGAACTCATCTTTATTTTATGAGCTAAAGAGCTCATTATTTATTTATGAGTTAAAAACTCATCTTGTATTTGTGAGCCGAGCTCATCGTTTGTTTATAAGTTAAAAAATTCACCTTATATTTATGGGCTTAACCACTCAATGCATTCTCTAAAGGAATGATCTGAATCTTTCATTTATTATTGAAGATCTTTACAAAGGACCCATTCTCTTCTTCTTTTGTCTCAGCGATCTTATTGGTAAAATCTCTTCAAATGGTCTACATTCCATGAGTGAGATAGGACTTTTCCTTCTCCAGTTTGCAACTTGTTGTTTCCTGGTCTGACTACCCTCATGAACATATACAGGCCTTCCCAGTTAGGTCTCAGCTTCCCTTGTTAGGATCCTTTCAAGCTAGGAGGAGCTTCTTTAGGACAAAATCTCCTACTTTGAAACTTCTTTACTTAACCTTCATGTTGTAGTACCATGATGTCTTCCTCTGATAATCTACAATGTGCTTCAAGGCGTTATTCCTTTTTTCATCTAATAGGCTGAGATTAATGAGCAACAAATTGTTGTTTCATTCTAGATCTACGAGCCATGTTCTTGGAGATAGAGTGCCTATTTCAAAAGGAACCATTACCTTAGTGCCATAGGTAAGAGCAAAAGGCGTCTCTTTCATAGCTATTCTGGCTGTGGTTCTGTAGGCCCATAGTACCCTCGATAAATGCTCCACCCTTTGACTCTTCGAGGCTTTGAGTTTGGTTTCTAGAGTCGCTTTGATAGTTCAAATGGTGACCTTCGCTTGCCTGTTGGACTGCGGATGGGCTGGTGCAGAGAAATAGTTATTTGAATGTCAAATTCTTGAACTACCTCCCATTGTCTGAGATGAGTGCTTTTGGAATCCCAAACCTGTAAATTATATATTTTCAATCGAAGTTTTAGATTTTTTGCTTTGTAATCCTCATAAAAAGCTCCACCTCGGCCCACTTAGTGAAATAATCGACCCTAATTATGGAAAACTTGCATTGCCCCATGCTAATTGAGAGAGGTCCAAGTATATCCAGCCCCCCCATTGTTGGAAGGGCCAAGGGCTTACCATCGAGGTGAGTAGCTCTAGTGGACAGTGCAAGATATTTGCATGGAAATGATAGACCTTGCATTTCTTGACCAGCTCCCTTGCGTCTTTGACTATTATAGGCCAAAAATACCCTTGCCTCAGTGGATTAAAGGCTAAGGTTTGAGCTCCAATATGATGTTCCACAAATGCCCTCTTAAATCTCCCTTAGCATGTAGTTTGCTTCGTCTTCTCCGATGCACCTCAGGAAAGGTGAAAAGAAGCCTTTCTTGTACAACTTCCCTTGGATAAGGGTGAATCTAGATGAGCTAGTTCTTAGTTTCATTGCTTCTTTAGAATATGTAGGTAGATTTCCGTTTTGTAAATAAGCTAGGATTGGGTTTATCCAGATTAGATGTTTGCTAACAGAGAGAACTTCTTATGGGTCATAATTCACAGAGGGCTCGACTAGGTGTTCAACTGGGATAAATTTTTCTAGACTTTCTTTGGAGACTGTGGCTAGCCTGGCTAGAGCATTGGCCCGGTAATTCTCAACTCGAGGAATTTACTCAATCTTGATTTGAACAAATGTTTTTAGCAAATATTTTGCACCATTTTTTAATATAGCACAATCTTTTCCCCCTAACTTCATATGTCTCATTTATCTACATTAAAAGTGGTGAATTCTACATTAAAATTGGCTAAAACCTGCCCCTTAATGGTGATTTTGGGCTTATATTTGATGTCAAACTCGTTGAGCGTGATTGTCTATTTCACTAATCTTCTTGACAACTCGGGCTTGTGCAAGAATTGCTTCACTGGTTGATCCATGGGGATCTCTATCATATGATCTTCAAAATAAGGCCTAAACCTTCTTGTTGCTGAGCTCTGTCTTGCTCCCTTACCAGAGCTATGTTTGTGAAGAATTCTAACACAACAAAATACAAGGTAAGGACTTTCCTTTCTCGAGGGCTAACTAGAGCTAGATGTGAGCTGAGGTATTCCTTAAGAGTTTTGAATGCCTCCCCGCATCGTTCATCCCAATGAAAATTTTCTTTCAGTATTTTGAAGAATGATTGACATTTATCACTCAATCTGGAGATGAATCATCTTAATGTTGTTATTCTTCCTATTAGACGTTAGACTTCCCTTATGTTTGTGGGTGACTACATGTCAATCACCATTTGGACTTTCTCTGGATTGGCCCTGATGCCTCTACTGTTAACTATGAAGTACAATAATTTTTCTATAGAGACTCCAAATGCACATTTCACAGGGTTGAGCTTCTTCTTATATTTCATGAATATTTGAAAAGATTCTTTGAGGTGCTGGATGTGAAGCTCAGTCTTTTGTGATTTCACCAGCATGTCATCAATGTAGACTTTCATAGATGACCCGATCAACCCTTGAAACATACTATTCACCAGCCACTGATAAAGTGACCCCTACATTTTTTAGCCTGAATGGGATAATCTAATAGCAATATGTCCCCTACTCAGTCATGAATGAAGTTTTTTCTTGGTCATTGCGGTCCATTCAGCTATGATTTTATCTTGAGAAGGAGTCCATGAAGTTAAACAACTTGTACCCGGTTGTGGCATCCATAATTAGATCAATCCTTGGGAGTAGGAAACTGTCCTTTGGGCAGACACAGTTTAGGTCCATGAAATTGATGTAGATGCACCATTTTCCATTGGTTTTCTTCACAAGCACCACAATTTTCAACTAGGTTGAATAATTCATTTCCCTGATGGCTTTGGCATTGAGGAGTTTAGAGACCTCTTTGCTTATGAATTTTTGGCATTCTGGGGTAAAGCTTCATCGTTTCTACTTTATGGGCTTGAAGGTCGGATTGACGTTGAGCTTATGCACGATGACTAATGGGTCAATTCCTTGCATGTCTTCTTGTTTCAAAGTGAACACATCGATATTTGTTTTTAAGAATTTGATCAGGAGGTGTTTGACTTCCTTGAGCAACTTGGAACCTATATACACTATGTACCTCAGGTCATTGTCCAATTGAACAGGTTCTAGCTCCTATGAAGGTGTGGGCCTTGTCTCCAACTCATCCCTAATGTCAAGCTCATCCAGCTATATGGTTTCAACCTCCTTCTACTTTATTGATGCCATGTAGCACTCTCTTTCTATGCGCTGGTCTCCTTGGATGGTTTCCACACCATTCTTTATTGGAAACTTCATTACCAGATGCTAGGCTGACGGGATAGCCAGCATAGTATCGAGGGAAGGTCTTTCCAAGAGAACATTGTAGGTTGACGGGGCATCCACGATTAAAAAATATACAGTAGTTGTAGACTGGCATGGGAGTCTCCCATCGCAAGAACAAGCTAGATGGATCCAAGGAGAGCACTCTTTCCCTCGAGGACCCGAGCAAGTAGGTTCTTATTGCCTTAAGTTTGTTTTTCTCTGTGCCCATCTTGTCAAAGGTTGACACAAAAATAATGTCAGCCTAGCTGACATTATCGATAAGAACTCGGTGGATAGTTTTGTTGGCGATTATGACCTTCACCACCAAGGGATCATCACGAGGGAGTTGGAAACCCTATAAAGTTGGTTAATTTTAGCTTGGTGGCCATGTTAAATTATAGGCATTACTTATAGAACCATTACTTACTTTGTCAATCTCATGAATGATAGAAAAAACTTAGATGATAAGTTTATAGGTCAAACTTCACCAATATATCCTCAAGTAGAATTCACCACCGAAAAACAGTTAGGTGGCAACTTTACAGTAGAGTAAGACGTTATGATAATCTTGGCGTGACTTAATATTAGTTTGGATGTTGTGCAAGGAAATAAGCAAAAATCAAAGATATATTTGCAAAGAGTTTGGGAGTACTTCAACGAGAACAAACCTAAGGCATGCTATAGTTGTAGTCAAAATTGTTTAATGAATCGTTGGTCGACAATTCAGCTAGCCACCAACAAATTTTATGGGTGTTTTGCATAGAAGGAAAGACTAAATCAAAGTGGTTTGACAGAGAAAGATAAGGTATAAGTGAATATTTTCTTACAAAAGTGTGCTTTTAATGATATGATAATGAGTTTTTTTCGTGATACCAAGAAATTTTACAAGGAACTCTATAAATCTCTCTTTCAGTTTGACCATTGTTGGAATGGTTACGGTGTCAACAAAATAGATGGAGGATTCTCAGTCAAAGAAGCAAAAAACAAAACCTAATGCATCGCCTAGACGCTCTGTGCCTTCTACAGCAGACTCGATAAATTTAGGATATGCCGGTGGGTCTTATGGGTCTTTAGACTAGTCACATAGAAGGAAAGCTAAGAAAGCATGACTACAAAAATCAAAGAACAAAGAACAACGAACCTAGAGGTGATGCAACAAGTTCTACACTCGTGAATCTCTTAACAAAGATAAAGGAAGAGAAAAAGGTAATGAATGAGAAGAAAGTTGAAATGTTTGAAAAATGTACAGGAACGTCTAGTGCAAGAGAAAGAGAGAATGCAAATGGAGCAACTAAGAGAGGAAGAGTTAACAATGTTGATAGATATGAGTGGCATGCCTCCATTGCAAGTTGAATATTTTTTGCACCACTAAATAGAAATCCTGGGAAAGAAGATGTAGTCCTTTTTTATTAGTAGACAAACACCTTTTAAGTAGTAGTAATGATGCTACAAATACGGTAATGCCATTTGTTTAAGTAGTGCCTAGAAATTTTCATGCATATTCCACTGGTGATTGACTAGATCAACTGGAGTTTGGAATGAGTTTCTTTGTCTCTAATGCAATGTCGAGTATTAATAAATTGGACCACTTTTGAACTCCACTCTAGTATCACTATGGTAGTGGGACTTTCATCCATTGCATCATAACTAAAGTCTAACTCATTAGCGTCTCACTTACCTCAACAATCATGTTATGTAATATTATGAACGCTTTTATAATATCCTTAAGCACTTCAAGTGTCCAAAAATGTGCTGGTCCACGCACAATAGCATATCGTGCTTGGAGCACTCCAAATGCTCCCTCAACATCCTTTCTTGTTAACTCTTGAGATTTTGCAAAATGTATTTATTTTTTGCCTATTGGAGATGAAGCCCACTTTGGATATATATCATCAATAAGATAATATCCAATTGTATAATCACTTCCATTGACTGATAAATTGACTAGAGGAGTCCGACCTTCAAAAAGGGGAGCAAAAACAGGAAAACGTCCTAGTACGTTGATATCATTATGGGATCCAAGTAACCCAAAAAAGGCATGTCAAATCTAGAGATTATATGAAGCCACCACCTCCAAAATAATTGTTCGTTCATGGATGTGACCAGAATACATGCCTATTCATGTTGTTAGACAATTCTTCCATTTTCAATACATACAGTCAATACTACCTAACATCCCAAAAAACCCACGATTGGTACCCATTGCTAATAATCTAGCAATATCATTGTTGTTTGGTGACCTGAGGAATTCATAAAAAAGGTGCTACTACCGCCCTTACAAATCTTTTCAAACTTTCTATTACATTGTTTTCGTCAATTCTCACATAATCATCAACAACATTTGTTGCAACTCCATAAACAAGCATCCTTATAGCGGTTGTCATCTTTTGAAGGGAAGACAAGCCAATAATTCTAGCAACATCTTTTTTTTTTTTGGACAAAATATGGATCATATGCTTCCACTATGGATAAAATACAAAGGAAAATAACTCGATTCATTCGAAACCTTCTCTGAAATAAATTTGGGGAATAGATAGATGATTTAGCAAAATAATCACGATAAAGTCTCTCGTGCCCTTGAACTGGACTGTGAAAAATAACTAAATGACTTTGAATGGAATCACGACGTACACCAGAGTTTTCTTCAATATTAAGTTTGTTCATTTCCACAGCACAAATTATTATCATCTCCAATTCATCATCTTGATTATAGAATGACGAGCCATAACATAAAAAAGAAGAAGAATGCAATGCCAATAAATAGATTTGAAGTGTATGACAATGAGAGATGGAAGATCCTATTTATACATATAAAAAAATATGATTTTTGCAAATATGACCGTTAAAAAATGACTGTCGTAAATATGACTGTTATGATCGTTAAAAAATTAAAAAATTAAAAAATTTAAAATTTTGATAACGTGACCATCATAAATATGACCGTTATTAATAAAAATCTAAATTTTAAAAATTTGATGACGTGTCATAACATATCATCATGTGATGTCATCAATATGAAGATGATGTGGCATGCTACATAGTATTTTAGATTTTAATAATTAGTAGTTAGTTAAAGTTGGTTAAAATAATTAGGTAAAATAGATAACGTTGTTGAAGTGAATTAGTATAAGTTATTTTTTAAAATAGATAGTGTAATAAAAATGTGTATTTTGACTAACTATTCTAGCTAGCATCGTAGGAGTTGCTTTGACATCCACAACACATAATGTTGGAAGAATTCTTATTGGTAAGTATTTAATGTTGACAGTCTTGGACATTTTCATTTATGCAAGGCTAAGTACAAGTAGGCCGATCACTAGACTGGTTTTAAATTTGAATATGGTTTGAATTTAAATTCAATTAGTTGGATATGGAACAACTTTTTTGGCCAGTTATCTAAATTCAAATCCGAATCCGTTATGTTATATTTTGTATGTAGATTCGAATCTGGATTTATTGATATCCAATCTAATTAAAAACTAATTCAAAATTTCATGTAAAAATACATATGAATACACTAATATCATTTAGTGATTAGTTGATTAAACTAAGTTAAAGTAATTTGCTGAAATCAAATCAAATTACGATTTTTGAATTGGATATTTGATAGAGTTTTTTGAAGGCCTGTACTCAATGTGACACTTAATTGTATAAAAGTACTTAGTAAAAAAAAAATTGTATAGAAGTCCCTTATTTTTGTGAATGACAAAAATACTCACAAAGTAATACTAACCGACAACTAATATATCACTAAAAACATGGGTAATAATCCCATTAAATCCGAAAAAATATGGGCAACTAATTCCATTTGGAAACAACAGGAAGTCATGCACCAATCCCATTAAATTCAACAACTAATATATCACTAAAAACATGGGTTTTTAAATTTAAACAAAATTTGCCACAAAAGGCCATAAAATCCATGAGATTTCAACCAAATCAAAAACACAAACAACCAAAAATGGTGAGGAAAAAAAATCTTTCACTTGTGTAACAACACATAGTCATTTTAATGAATGACAGTGTTATATCGCAGTGTAACAACACAATTAATAATACTATATTTATCACACTGTGACAAATAAATGTGCAATTACATTTTCTGATTCATACAATAGGGTTAAATGCTATGCTTGACACACTGTGACATCACAATGTGACATTAAAAAATAAGTTAGTTGTACATTGAAGCATGATAAGAAGAGTATGTTAGGGGCTGGTGTAGATGATCATCACATAGATACACGTATCGTACATGTAAAATTGTATGTGTTAAAAATATTGATATACTAGAATACATCAAACCATCAGAGAAAAAATGACAAAACCATGTTTTTGACATTATACACTACCAATTTCAAAAGAAACCTAGTCGTTACATTAACGATACATATATACCTAAACCTAAAGTGAAGTAGACTATATATGTTCAAGAAGACGAAAAACAATAGACGTTGATGTAAAAAAAGAAAATCATATTTGAAGTACTTTCCGTTGATGAAGAACAACAAACATTGATGTAGAAGAAGCAAATCAGAAGCTGAAAATTTACACCAGCATTTTAAGTATAATAATAAGGTTTATGTTTAAAATTCAAATAAATTGATCTATTATATTAGGAAACTCTTAATATAATAATAAAAAAATACCACAAAAAAAAAAAAGGATTGCCAAACTAAAGAGTTCAAGAATTATGGAAAAGGATATTTTAGTAAAGCAGAAATTTTAAAATTTTTTAATGTGTATCTAGATACAATACATTTTCAGTAAAGAATACTTATGTACAAAAGATTTAAATTAAGGTATTTTCTCACAATTTAGCAAATTAGAACGTATTTTCTCACAATTTTTTGTATTTGATTCTAACAGATTCAGATATGGACTGAGAGAATAAAATTTATTGAGTAATTGGATAGGATTAGTATGTACAAATTTAATTCAAATCTAAATCCATTGACATGCTTAAGTAGAAGAATGTAGAGGTAATATTTTATTTATATTTAAAGGAGCCACCATTGATTACATTTTAAGCTATGTTTCACGTGAAAGACATTTTTCGTAGAGGTAATATTTTATTTATATTTAAAGGAGCCACCATTGATTACATTTTAAGCTATGTTTCACGTGAAAGACATTTTTCGCATATTCTTGTAATCCTATTAAATATTTAAAGTAAGGTTCCAATAGGCAATGGGATTGACAATTTTTTTTGCATGATGTGGGGTTTTCAACTTTTATTTCTTTTTTTAAAATTTTTGACACCTGCACGGGATATTTCCTGCAATAGATTTGAGATAACAATCACCAAAATGATGAGCCTACAACAATCCACAAAAGTCAGAGAAGGGGCTGGGTGAACACCCGGCTTATCCCCTCTGAAGCTTAATTCAGTAAAAACTTGGGGGGCTTGAGCACTCAAATATTAGGTATTCAAGTTCAATATTGCGTACCTCTGGTCGTTTTCCTTACTAGTATTTATACCTAGAATAGCAATGATTGCAAGGGCATAAAGTTCCATCACAACATTAAATGCCTCTCACTTTTAGCCACGCGTGATTGAGTGCTCTTCAAATAAGTCTTTGCATCATAAATGTTCGGGCGATATGCCAGGTCCTCGGCGTCAAGCCGTGAACCCTTGGCTATCCCCGAGCACTTGAAGGCCTATGGTCGACGTCTGACGCTTACTTCGGGGTGTTTGGTGCTAGGCAAATAGTACCTCGGGTCTAGCGCCCAGAGCGGCTCGGTCATTAATGTCCGTACCCAGGACTGTCAATTTAGGTCTCCAAGGAAGCAGAGACTCATTAATCGTCCTTTCTCTGTCACTCACTTCACTATAAATACACGTCACCTCGCCTCAAATGCTATTGTCAGTGGACACACTCGGCTCTCCCGAGTCACACTCACTCGGCTCGGATCCTCGGCGCCTTTTGAGCTCTACATTGGCTAGACCGTTACACGTGTCAACCCAAGGGCAACTGAACAGCATAGAGCCCCTCCAACTGCCCCCCAAGCCTCCGTTCTTTTTGTGGCGTGGGACAAGGAGATTGGTGGCTTACCTATCATGCCCATCAAGCTGTGGCGGTTACTTGCACATCAAACGTCGCCCTTTTCAAATTCACTAATGATGGCGCCTCCTTCGATTCCCGCTCGCTCCTCAGGTTATAAATAGACGTTGTTAGAGCAATTTACGGACTTTTACAATCCCGAATCTCTCTAAAGAAATCAACTCCCGAGCACTCTATTTCCAGCCCCCGAGCGCTCCCTTTTAAAGATCACCTATAAGTACTATTTTCTCAAACTTGATTCTCCTTTCTTCTACATTTCTCCCTAGAATTTACCAATGACGAGAACTCGTAGAACAGTGGTAGGTGACCTAGTCCCAACTAGGAACCGCCGGTTAAAAAAGACTGTGGTTAATGAGGACAACATCCAGGCTTTTAGGGTCAAGTACCAAATCCCCGAACGCATCTTTACCTTTCCTTTCAATGCCCAGTACCACAGCCGAGTCCAAGGGAGTGTAGAAATGATGCCTTTTTACACCAAGGCCATCATAGAAGGTGGACTCACTTTTCTCCTCCATACCTTCCTGCTCAAGATGCTGATGCAGCTAAGCCTGTTCTCCCTCCAGTGTGGCGTGAAATTTTATAGAATAGTCATGGGCGTAGTTGCAATAAATGCCCGGATGGTGGTGGACTTAGGAGTAGATGAGATCCTTTTCTGTTATGACCTTAGGTTGGTCTCGGGGGGCATGTATTACCTCTAGGCCTGGGACACCTCAATGTACCTGGTCACCCACATGCTGGACTCGGACAAGGAGTATGTTAATGATCTGATCATACTCGGCGGAAGTTGGGAAAAAGGGGATAGACCCGAGTATGACTGATTGTTCTGCCCCAAAGTGCCAAGAGATGAAGGTGTGTTTCGTGTAAACTAATATATGCTCAGCGCTATGTCTTTATTGCCTCTAATCCTAATCTATTTTTGCAGAAGGATATCGGCTTGCTACTGCCCAGCCTCGTAGGTCCAAGTCAGATTCGAGGATTTACTGAAATTTTGGTCTTTTGACTCCCAAACGGCCCACGACCTTTTCGGCTACCTTCCTTCTTACAACTGGTTCTCCCAAGTTCCACCGCCGTTCAACCCTTCTCGTTGGGAAGACCAGTCTTCACCTGGAGAGGAGGAAGAAAATCTTGAAGAAGACCTCGACCGAGATCCCGAGGAAACCCCTGGCACCGAACCCACAGGGCCTTCCCAATTAGGTCTGAGTTTCCCAGCGGTAGGTTCCCGAGCAGCGCCTTCTACTTTGCTCAACACCAGGTCTCCTACTAGGAAACTCCTCGAGCGGACCTTCTTCAGATTTTATCTTTACAACTCCCCCTGGTATCGTGCAAGCTTGATGGATGCCAATTCCCTTCTTTCTTCGACCAAGTCGAGGTATTTTGCTAGCATCTAATTGTTGTTCCCCAACTCAAAGGCTTGGCTTCGTATTGTCAAGATCCTCACTTCTAGTGGGATGACAGCCTCAACCCCATACGTCATGGCATACAACGTTTCCCCTATTGACGTTCTTGGTGTGGTCCTATAAGACCATAACACGTTTAACAGCTCCTCGGTCCATCTTCCTTTGTCTTTTCAAGCCTCTTCTTGATACCGGACAACGCAGTCTTGTTTGTAACCTCTGCTTGCCTATTACTCTAGGGGTAGGCTAGTGTGGAATAACAATTACGTATCCCGAATTATGAACAAAATTTCCTAAAAGGACCACTATTGAATTGAGTGTTGTTATACGAGATGATGGCTCGGGGGATTTCGAACCAAGTGATGATGTTCTGTCATACGAATTTCTTCGTTTCTAGAATTGGCTAGCACCACACCCACTCTTGCCCCCCTTGCGTTTGAGGACCCATCGACATAGAGGCTCTAGGAGTCGTCATTGATGGCTCTTAACTCTTGTAGGGGCTCAGACGCAAAAAATTCGGCAATAAAATCAGCAAGAACTTGGCCATTAATTGAAGTACGGGGTTTATACTTTATCTCAAATTCTCTAAGCTCCATAGCCCACTTGGCAACCCTCCCTAAAATGTCGGTTTTGTGAAGAATAGGCCTCAGAGGCCGATCCGTTAAAACTTTTATAACAATCGCCTGGAAGTAGTGCCTGAGTTTTCTTGCCGAAACCACCAATGCCAAGACCAGTTTCGGCGTCAAGCAAGGTCTTGCTCACAAAGTAGACGGGTCTTTGAATTCCTTCGTTCTCCCTTATTAGTTTCCTGCCGACGGCTCCTTCCAAGACAGATAAATAGAGCTTAAGTACTTCCCCCGCCGCTGGGACAGACAGGATCGGAGGGTATTTCAAGTATTTCTTAATTTCCTCAAGTGCTCGGTTATATTCTTCGTCCCAAGTTCCCTTTTTCGCCTCCTTCAGCTTGGTAAAAAACGACTTGCACCTATTAGAAGACTTGAAAATAAATCGATTGAGGGCTGCTAGTCATCCTTGTTAGCTTCTGGATGTCTTTGGTGGTCCTCGGTGCCTGGATATTCTGCACTGCTTCTATCTGTTCGGGGTTGGCCTCAATGCCCTTGTGGGTGACCAAATATTCCAGAAACTTGCCCGAGCTCACCCCGAATGCACATTTCGACGCGTTGAGCTTCAAACTGTAACTACGGAGTATGGCAAAAGTAGTTCCCAGGTCCCGGAGGTGATCAGTGCTTTCCTTGCTTTTCACCAACATGTCATCTATGTATACTTCCATCGCCACGCCGAGTAACCGCTTGAACATTTTGTTCATAAGGCACTAATAAGTGGCCTTGGCGTTCTTCAATCTGAATGACATCACCGAGTAGCAATAGATTCCACGGGGCATTATGAACGTCGTTTTCTCCTAGTCCGATTCCTTCAAGGGAATTTGATGATAGCCTGCTCGCTCGTCCATGAAGCTGATGCACTTATGGCTCGTGGGGGCATCCACTAGTTGATCGGCCTTCGGGAGAGGGTAATCATCTTTGGGGTAAGCCTTGTTAAGATCCGTGAAATCCATGCAGACACGCCACTGTCCTTCATTCTTCTTAGCGCAAATCGTGTTGGACAACCATTGGGGGAACTGTACCTCTTTGATGGAGCCTGCCCCCAAGAACTTAACTACCTCCTCGTCCACGGCCTTCGCGTGATGGGGCGTTGTCTTGCAGGCCTTTTACCTGACTAGTTTAAATGATGGGTTGACATGAAGTCACTGCGTAATCACCTCAGCGCTAATCTCAGCCATCTCGGCTTGTGTCTAGGCAAAGACGTCGGCATTCTACCGCAAGAACGAAATCATGTTGGCTCTTTCAGCATCGTCCAATGACGAGCCTACAAAAAAATACCTCTCTTCATCCCCGGGGTGCAAAGATACTTTGACCAGGGCTTCAATGGAACGGTCGGTTGGCTCCCTGATTGGTTCATCCATACTAGGCCGACCGAACTGTGATTGCTATTCGGTTATTACTGCCTCGGGATCACGTTCTCGAATTCGAGAGGCCACCCCAGTCCTCATGGCTGCATAAAAATAGTGTTTTGATGATACCTGGTCTCCCCGAATCTCCATGATACCTTTCGGGGTAGGAAACTTGATTTTCTGATGGTAAGAGGAGTGGACCGTTCTTATTGCGTGCAACCATGTCCTGCCCATGATGGCATTATAAGGCAAATCGAAGTCTATCACCACAAACTCCACCGGAATGGCAACGATCCCGACCTGAACTGTAAGAGTGATTTTCCCGAGTGGGAGGGCGTTGGAACCGTTAAAGCCGATCAGGGGAATTTTGATTGGCTCCAAGTCTCTTCGGGAGAAGCCCATCTTTTAGAAAAGATCGTCATACAATACTTCTGCGGAGCTACTAGAATCCACCAAGATTCTCCTGACATCAAACTTATGGACTTGCAGAGTAATCACCAGTGCGTCCTCGTGCGAGAGTACCAATCCGCCTAGGTCGGCATCTAGAAAGCAAATGACGTCGGGATCAAGCCAGAATTTTTTAGATGATTGATTCTTGGCCCTATTTTCCTCCACTTTTATCGCTTGTGAAACCTTTCGCAATTTAGCACGCAAGGCGTTGTACATGGGTCTTTCCAGAGTGTAGGCGTGTATGACATCAATCACTGGTACTATCTCGGGAGGGACTTCAGTTTCTCCCTAAGTCGAACCCTCGTGGGACCTCCTATCAATGAATTCTCCCAAGTACCTGTCTTTGAACAATTGCTCGAGGAAATATTTATATACCCTATAGTCTTCAGTCCGATGTCCCACATCCCTATGGTAGGAACACCTGGACATCGAGTCACTGGTTGATGGGTCCCCTATCATTCTGGGAGGCCACTTGAAGAAGGGTTTGTGTTTTATCTTACTCAAAATTCTGTAAATGGGCTCCCTGAACACCGTATTGATCCCCTGAAAGGATAGGCATTTCGGGGGAGGGTATCCCTCTTCCGATAGGTGGCTCCTTCGTCATTTCTCTCTTCCGCGGCACGAGGGGTTTGTTCTCGGTTGTGAGGAATTCCTCTTCCACTCTAGCGTACTTATTTATGCGGGTCATCAAGTCCTTCATATCAACGGATGTTTTCTTAGAGAGCGACCTGCAGAGGTCGGTGTCCCTAGACAACCCCAGCTTAAACGAAGTCGTGGCCATCCCCTCCGAACATGACTCAACCTCGTTCACCTCCTCCCAGTACCGGATCGCGTACTGTCGGAGAGACTTTTTCGGCCTCTTACTGCTGGTGAGAAGCGAGCTGTAAAGAGGTCGGCCAGCTGCTTCCAGGACCCGATACTCTCAGCGGGCTGATTCTCATACCACTTCATGGTTGTATCTCCAAAACTCATGGGGAAGACTCGGCATAGAACCCTTTAATCGGTGTTGTAAATGGACATCAACTACTTGTACTGCCGAAGGTGACCCATAGGGTCTGTCCTTTCATCGTAGACTTTGAACCGGGGAACAGTAAACTTTTTTGGCATCTACATATCTCGGATTGCCCACACGAACGGAGAGTTGATTTGTTCGCCCTCGTCCTCCTCGGATTCGGATTCTTGGCGTATATCCTCGACGGGAACATAGTGGTCTCCACGGAGTCGCTTTGCCCTTGGAACCTACGTTGCGGACTCTGCCTGGTATTCCTCCAAGGCGTTTATGGGAATCCCCTGGCGAAGGTCCCACCGGGATAGATCTGCCTCTCGGGGCCTCCACCTCGAGCATTCCTCTGAAACTGGTCGTGCCCAGCGTTGTGGATTACCCCTTTTGGTGGTGCGGCCACTCATATTTCTTCGAGGAACCTCTCCCCTCGCACCACCGGAAGCACCACGACTGACACTCCGGTTGGTCCGTTCATCGCTCCACCAACTGGCATTTCTCAAGCGCTCTACGCTGTCGAGTCGTCGGCACACCTTAGCATTGTCTTGCTCCAGCTGCTTAATGCGCTCCCCCATTCGTCTTTCTACCATTTCCAGTATGTCGCGAGCTGAGAAGCCTTGCCCACCAGGGGTCTGGTCCGCGGGGAAGGTCTGTTGAGAGGGATGCTTGCTCCCTCCTGATTGGGCCAAGGGATCTGATTCAATGACCACTAGGAGACTGACAGCCTGCGTGTTAGGCATGTGTAGACTCCTTCCTCCATCACCTTGGGAACATGTGTTCACCATAATGCAACTGCCAAGGGAAAGGTAGTATTGTCCCATAGACGGCACCAAATTGCACGGGATATTTCCTGCAATAGATTTGAGATAGCAATCACCAGAATGATGAGCCTACAACAATCCATAAAGGTCAGAGAAGGGGCCGGGTGAACACCTGGCTTATCCCCTCCGAAGCTTAAGTCAGTAAAAACTTGGGGAGCTTGAGCACTCAAATATTAGGTATTCAAGTTCAATATTGTGTACCTCTGGCCGTTTTCCTCACTAGTATTTATACATAGAATAACAATGATTGTAAGGGCGTAAAGTCCCATCACAACATTAAATGCCTCTCACTTTTACCCACGCGTGATTGAGTGCTCTTCAAATAAGTCTTTGCTTCATAAATGTTCAGGCGATATGCCAGGTCCTCGACGTCAAGCCGTGAACTCTTGGCTATCCCCGAGCACTCGAAGGCGTATGGTCGGCGTCTGACGCCTACTTCGGGGTATTCGACGCTAGGAAAATAGTACCTCGGGTCCAGCGCCCGAAGCGGCTCAGTCATTAATGTTCGTACCCATGACTGTTAGTTTAGGTCTCCAAGGAAGCAGAGGCTCATTAATCGTCATGTCTCTGTCACTCACATCGTCATAAATTCACATCACCTTGCCTCAAATGCTAGTGTCAGTCGACACACTCGGCTCTCTCGAGTCACACTCCCTCGGCTCGGATCTTCGGCGCCTTCTGAGCTCCACATTGGCTGAACTGTTACACGTGTCAACCCAAGAGCAACTGAACAACATAGAGGCCCTCCAACACCCATACTTACCATATTCTTTGTTTAAAGTTCAAGGAGACATACTATGTCAAACAAAGGCGGAGCTACGTTAGGACAGGGGCAACCCCCTCACCAGCCCCAACTTTTGAATCTCTTTTACATTGTACTCATTATTTTGTTCAATTAATTAAATTTCCCCCCATAATTTTCTTGCAAATTAGTAATTTGAATTAAGTTTTTTGATTTTTTGTAAGTTAGCGGTCCATTGTCCCCCTAAAATAAATGTTTTATTTTTTATTAAAGAAGAAATATGTGAAATGTCATAACTGGTATATAATTACTAAATATTTTTGAATATTTTTGTGTCTTTTTTGCTCATATTTTATTTAGGATAAAAATAAGCTAGTTTCAATGGAAAATTTAGTCTTAAATCTTAAATAGCTTGTCATGTTTGGATTTCAATTTTTTTTGTATTAATTGTGTGCATATGACTTACCTCAAACCTGTATGAACATAATTCTCGTATATTGGGCCACTTTGATAAATTTTTTAGTCATATTTTGCCCCCTAAACTTTAATTTTGGTCTCTCCCTTAGGTAAAATAATATTTTTTCAAGGTCTCGTGGAACTTCATTGTACCCCCAAAAGATTTTAAAACTTTTATTTTATAACTCCAAAAACTGAAGGTCTCATACTAAATATTGAATCTTTCAAAGCAAAGTGACCCAACAATGAGACCATATTTGATTTTCAATTTGTTAGGATGTTTTAATGTCATTTTTGTCTGTTGAAAGTTTACAAAATCTTTCACTTGGGCACATGAGAATGCCAACTAAGAAAAATTTTTACTGTCGTCGATTACTTAGGGTACATTATGATCATCGGGGAAGTTGTGTAATGTGAGATTTTTAATCTTCGAAGGAATAAAATAAAAAAATTAAATATTTTTGGGGACAAAGGAACAAATCAATAATTTGGATAATTTCTAGTCTTTATAAAACTATAGGGGAAGTCAAAAAATCTTACTCCCAAGGGATAGTTCAAATAGTAATACAGACAAAATCTTTCACTTGGGCACATGAGAATGCCAACTAAGAAAAAATTTTACTGTCGTCGATTACTTTGGGTACATTATGATCATCGGGGAAGTTGTGTAATGTGAGATTTTTAATCTTCGAAGGAATAAAATAAAAAAATTAAATATTTTTGGGGACAAAGGAACAAATCAATAATTTGGATAATTTCTAGTCTTTATAAAACTATAGGGGAAGTCATAAAATCTTACTCCCAAGGGATAGTTCAAATAGTAATACAGACAAACTGTAAATCTAGACGTCCTGATGAATATGTAGTTCTAGTATGTATGACCTGTCTTTAATCGGATTGAAAAAGTGGATTAGTCGATGTGTGCGTAAGTTAGTTTGAACACTCCTGACCATTAAACCAAAAAATATAAAAATAAAATAAAATCTAAGTGAGAGAAAAGCCAAAAATGTACTATTCAAAAAAAAAAATTAGACTTTAAGGCAATGCATAAGACGAAGTGTCAATCAATATAGAGCCATTATTAAAAAAAATCAATAAAAAAAACTCCAAAAATATGACCCTTGGACAACATCAATTTACATATACAATATGAATAATCAAAATATTAAAGAATACAAATTTTTATTTTTAATAAAATGACTCACGCCACGGTACCCTTTCATAATATAAACTCTCCAAAATGCTCTTCCATTCTTGGGGATAATTCGCAAAACTTGGTTTACATTGAGAATTGAATGGAGTGTCGAAAATATTTTACTTTTGTATTTTTTGAATTAAAAATATTTTACTTGACTTAGAAAATTAGAATAAGTAGGACTTGTTGACTTATTATCTAAATACCTAATAGTCCCCAAACTCAAGCTATAATGTCACATTCCCTTTGCATTAAACAATTAAAATTTTATACTGCTTACATTAATACAAAAATTAAAATTGCTTGACACAAAAAAAATCATTCACTCAATTGATGAAATCATAGATAAAAAAAATAGTTTTTATGAAATAGTAAAATCAAATATGTCACTCTTAACTCGAGATAAATGATGATGCACAAAATCGACTTTGCACACCACTAGTCAAGTAATTTGAAAATTAATGCAGTAATTAAAGTAGAGAGAGAGAATTTATAGTGGTTTGGCCAAGGTGGCCTACGTCCACTTTGGAATGGCAAGGGGTTGCCGGTATTTTATTGATTCCGGTGGGTAATGAGAACGGAGAGTTACAGAATGGAGAGGAGGAGGAGGAGGAGTTTTAGGCTCCGTAGAGTATCTTGCCCCCCAAGCATTGGTGGGGTTTACATTTTATAGCTAGCCGCCAACAGAATGGAGCTACTAAGTGGCAACTACTCAGCTACTCTAGTGGGATTAGCAGATTCTCCTCAATGGGTGTGGCCGTTGAGGAGCTCTCCATAAGACTCGGTCAATGTTGACTGCTTCCAAGGTAGTAGAGAAGGTGAGGGGTCTTGAGTGCTCTCCGGATCTTATAGGTAAGCTGAGGTAGCTCCTTAGTGAACTTGATTTGGTTGGATCTCATTTGACCTGTTGGGTCTTCATAAGTTTGAGCGTTTAATTGCAACTGGGCTTCAGTATGATTTTGGGCCTTTTGGGCTTGACCCATCATTTGTCCCCCAATGCCCCGTGTCCTAGGAAACTTGGAAAAGTGGGCATTTACTTGAATCTTGAGTTCTTGGTGGTGTAGACTTCCTTCGCTAGATAACTCTTCGATTTGACATATTATACATCTTGATTGGAGCACCTTGGGCGAGCAGAGGGGGTCTGGTGCCCCTTTGGGCGAGCAGAAGGGGTCTGGTGCCCCTTTGGGCTAGAAGAAGGGGTCTGGTGCCCCTTTGGGCGAGCAGAGGGGGTCTGGTTCCCCTTAGGGTGCTGATTTGGCCTATTTAGGCGAGCCTGGAGTTTCCTTGGGTGTCTTAGGTGAGCTTGGGGCTACCTTGGGCACCTTGATGGTGATGGTGAGGGGCCTC
Organism: Ilex asprella; assembly: GCA_023539305.1. NCBI lineage: Eukaryota > Viridiplantae > Streptophyta > Magnoliopsida > Aquifoliales > Aquifoliaceae > Ilex > Ilex asprella. The sequence goes on along the minus strand of CM042188.1, from coordinate 26,590,031 downwards.
TGGTTAAGGCGGGGCTGCCTTGGGCGTGCATGGGGCTGCCTTGAGCGAGCCTGGGGCTCCCTTAGGTGCCTTCGGCGAGCAGGCACTATTCTGGGCGAACCTGCTGTGATGGCGATGAACGCCGAGCATAGATCCTTCTGAGTATTTTTGGGGTGCTTGGGAGAGCCTGTGCACCTAAGAAGACCTGGGCCCCTGTAGAGGAGGCATGACCTGGGTGATTGAGGAGGAGGCATGGGAGCCTACAGAGGAGACCTGTCTTGGGCGCCTGAGATGGCCTGGGCGCCAGAGGGAGTGGTATGGGCGACAGTTGGAGCTGGCTGGGCACCAAAGGGGGTCTGGGTGCCTGACAGAGCTTGCTGAGCGCCATTCTGAGCACTAGAAGGGGTCTGGGCGCCTAAGGAGGCTAGCTGGGCGCCTTTCTATTGGTTACCTAGTGGGCGAGCAAAGCTTTGGGCGCTCCTTTGATGCTGGGCTCCTATCTAGGCGTTGTTGTGTGCACAAACCTGCTGGTCGAGCATTCTGCTGTGCAAGGCCGCTTGGGTGAGCATTGTATTGTTCTGCACTGGGCATCTTGGGTGAAGCACTGCTTGAGAGGCATTCTGCTGATCGCGATGGTGGGGCACTGTTTGAGGACAAGTGCAGGCAAACCTTGTTCTAGTTATTAAGTGCAGAGGTGTAGCATCAATGAGCAGGCGTTGTCGAATGGATGAGACCTGATTGTTAACATTCAATCTAATGGCAGTCCCCGAGGTTGTAGACGACCTGAGTTTCAAGATCCTGCCTAGAAATGTCAAAAACAATGTTATTTCAAACATTAAAATTTTTACATAATTACCTGGAAAGAGGTAGGTTGGTTGCACGAGAGCAAAGACAGCTTGAAGATTGCTCTTGAGTGAGCTTCACCTCTTGAGACTGAGCTTTCGGTGACCCATGAGAGGGTCTTTAAACTTGAGGTATAGGCTGCCTGTTTGAGAACAGAGTAGAGGTCAAGCTTTTGGTGACCCGCGAGAGAGCCGCTAAGCTAGTTATGAGGGCTGCCTGTTTGAGAACAGTGCAGAGATTGGCTGCCTGCTTAAGAACAGTGCAGAGATAGGCTGTCTGTTTGAGAACAGTGCAGAGATAGGCTGCCTGCTTAAGAACAGTGCAGAGATAGGCTGCCTACTTAAGAGCAGTGCAGAGGTAGACTGCCTGTTTGAGAACAGTGCAGAGGTAGGCTGTCTGTTTGAGAACAGTGCAGAGATAGACTGCCTACTTAAGAGCAGTGCAGAATTGTAGGCTGTCTGTTTGAGAACAGTGCAGAGATAGGTTGCCTGCTTAAGAGCAGTGCAGAGATGTATGCTGCCTGTTTGAGAACAGTGCAGAGGCCAAGGTTTTGGCGACCCGCGAGAGAGCCACTAAGCTGGGTCTGCCTGTTTGAGAACAGTGCAGATATAGACTGTCTGTTTGAGAACAGTGCAGAGGTAGACTGCCTGTTTGAGAGCAGTGCATAGATAGGCTGCCTGCTTAAGAGCAGTGCAGAGATGTAGGCTGTCTGTTTGAGAACAGTGCAAAGGTAGACTACCTATTTAAGAGCAGTGCCGAGATAGACTGCATGCTTAAGAGCATTGCAGAGATAGGTCAATCTCTTGGCGATCTCCGAGATGATTCCACTTGCCTGGACCTGTTGATATCCTCAATATTCATATGTTTTTGAACTTTTGAGGAAGGGGATAGTTTTCCACGTTAGGCACGAAGGGTGTGTCCGTTCGTCAATCAAGGTAGTCCACTGTCTTAGGTCCTTGCGCCTTCATAGCGTTGAAGACGTCGCCTAGCTGATTTTGTACCTCTTTTATTTTTTCGTCCCAGTGGTGGGGAGCTCCTTTGGAATGGCTCCCGTGCTCATGTTTTGGTTTTTACCATCATCCTCTTGGAAATGAAGGTCTCCACCACGAGGAGGAGGAGCTGGAGGTCCCTCATGGTGGGCTGCCTTGTGTGGGGTGCCCAAGCCATCCACATAAAGGTTCTAGAGGGACAGAGAAGAGGGCTCTGCAAGAGTCGGGGCGCCAGGGCGGAGCACCAAGTTGGGCACCAAGAGAGGCTTGGGCACCAGGCTTGGCGCCAGGAGGTGCTTAGGTGCCATGCTGGGCGCCAGGAGAGGCCTGGGCGCCAGACATGGGTGCTTAGGTGCCATGCTAGGCTCTAGGAGAGGCTTGGACGCCAGACATGGGTGCTTAGGTGCCATGCTGGGCGCCAGGAGAGGCTTGGGCGCCAGACATGAGTGCTTGGGTGCCATGTTGGGCGCTAAGAGAGGCTTGGGCGCCAGACATGGGTGCTTCGGTGCCATGCTGGGCACCAGGAGAGGCCTGGGCGCCAGGCATGGGTGCTTAGGTGCCATGCTGGGCTCCAGGAGAGACTTGGAGGCCAGACATGGGTGCTTAGGTGCCATGCTGGGCCCCAGGAGAGGCTTGGGCACCAGGCATGGGTGCTTAGGTGCCATGCTGGGCGCCAGGAGAGGCTTGGGCGCTAGGAGGTGCCTGGGCGCCTAGCTTGGATGCCAGGGTGTACTCCCTAGGCCTCTGGATGTCCTCGCCGGGCGTTTGATTGTTTGGAGAGGTGAAGAGGGCTTCAATGCATGTTGAAGATGCATTGGGTGGCACCCCATGTGGGGGCTTGAGGCGGCGCCCATGGAGTTAGGTTCTTGATAAGAGGCGGTATGGCCTTGGCAGAAGGAGAGGAGAATTGCTCCCTTGTGGCGAGGCCCCAACGGGGGGCGCCTTCAGCAGCTTGGGCAAGAGGAGAGGCTCCTTTGGTTGTTTGGGCGTCGGCTTTGCTACGGAGAGAGGGCGAGATGGAGGAGAGGCATGGCCTTCGGCATGGGCGACACTAGGGTCAATAGGGGCGACGCCCAGGGCTATGTGGGTGGCACCCAAGGCGAAAGCCAATGCTTCCTCGAAAACTTTTGGTGTGGCATCATTCGTGAAGAAAAATTCCTTAAGCAATCCCTGCGATAGAGTGGGTGGCTCCCATAGTGCAGGAGGCCATGTGGGAGGCGCCTAAGGCGCTAGTGAGCAAATGGAAGGCTCCCATGGCGCAAGATGCGGTGCCCAAGGGGCTAATGGACACCCAAGAGGTTGCAGGAACGCCTAAGGGGCTGCATGGATGCCCAAGAGGCTGCAGGGGGCGCCCAAGGGGTTGCTGGATGCCCAAGGCGCGGGTGGCGTATCAGAAAAATCGGCAAAACTTTGAATGACCATAACTTTTCGCTCGGAAGTCCGTTTGAGACGAATTTTTTTTTGAATCCTGGTATTTTTTCGAGATCTACGAATATGTTCTACAAATTTCTCCAAAAAATCCTTCTATCTCTCTGAATCTGAGTTTTAAGCATAGTACGGTGAAACCGACGGTGGTGGAGAGTTGTCCGGTGTCTTTCCTTCGTTCCAAGGGGGTGAAGTTTGATGTCTGAAGTATGGAATGCTCCTTTGGGGCTCCTCCTTGTCCGGCGAGCATGAGTTGAAGGATTTGTTGGTTTTGAGCCACAAGTTACTGCATAGTCTCCAATATTTGTTGCGTATTCTGGACATGATTGGCTGGTGGAGGAGCAACCTCCTCCTCTCATGCTGGATTGTTTTCAGGGGGATTCATCGATCTGATGGTGATTGCAACAAATTCAACAAATAAAGTGTTTGGGTGAGAATTTTGTCGTTTTCACAGACGGCGCCAAACTGATGATGCACAAAATCGACTTTGCACACCACTAGTCAAGTAATTTGAAAATTAATGCAGTAATTAAAGTAGAGAGAGAGAATTTATAGTGGTTCGGCCAATGTGGCCTACGTCCACTTTGGAATGGCAAGGGGTTTCCGGTATTTTATTGATTCCGGTGGGTAATGAGAACGGAGAGTTACAGAATGGAGAGGAGGAGGAGGAGTTTTAGGCTCCGTAGAGTATCTTGCCCCCCAAGCATTGATGGGGTTTACATTTTATAGCTAGCCTCCAACAGAATGGAGCTACTAAGTGGCAACTACTCAGCTACTCTAGTGGGATTAGCAGATTCTCCTCAATGGGTGTGGCCGTTGAGGAGCTCTCCATAAGACTCGGTCAATGTTGACTGCTTCCAAGGTGGTAGAGAAGGTGAGGGGTCTTGAGTGCTCTCTGAATCTTATAGCTAAGCTGAGGTAGCTCCTTAGTGAACTTGATTTGGCTTGGATCTCATTTGACCTGCTGGGTCTTTATAAGTTTGAACCTTTAATTACAACTGCGCTTCAGTATGATTTTAGGCCTTTTGGGCTTGACCCATCAATAAATTTTGAAATTCAATATCAACTCTACTTTGATATGAGACAGCTCAATATTTGAGAGTTGGAAGTTATTGTGAAATTAGTCATATGCTTACTCCAAATCAATCTTTTGGACCACGCAATTACTAACTCCAATACAACTTGATAATTGTAGTACAAAACATGTTCGACAGAATGGATAGAAAAATAAAATAAAGTAAATCGAAAGGTTTTATTTTCCATAAATAGTAGAAAAAATTTATTTCTTCTCATTTTTTTGGGGTAAGATGAATGGAAAGGCAGGGACAGGTTTTTCGACATCTGTTATTACATAAAAAGCAGGGGAAAACACATACAAATTTAATTACAATAGAAGGGATTTTTTTAATAAAAAACACAAGGTTAGCTAGGAAATTTTACTAAACAAAAGGTCAATTGCTTGTCTAGAAAAAAAAAAATAGGTTGAATATATATACATATTTTTTGAAACGTTCACGTCTCAAACACAACCAGCGAATCAAATTGCTTCAAATTCGTTTTGCAAGTAGCAAAAGCGTTTTTCTTTGTCCTTTAAAGTAGAACTTAGAAAATCAGTTTCTATACATAATTTTGTGACATTGATATTTTGCAAATAGTAACATCATGATATAATTATCCTTTTATTTTGAATTTATAAAAAAAAAGATTCAATTTCCCTCTAACTTTTTTTTTTGTAGATTACCCAGCACGTATTAGTGAGGATCCACTCATATATAATAGATTCTACTTGAATTTATAGTAAGTGATCTAACAATGGGAAAATATGAGAAAAAATCTACTAGAGAGAATTTCAGTTGGAACACATAAAATTAGTGGGCGGCGTCATTTAATTTAGAGTCTTCTTCTAAAATTTAAATTTATAAAGCACACCCAATGTTAGGTAGTGTTGGATACAGAATCAAATTAATAAATGTACAGGATTATGACTGGAATGGACTACATACATTCCTAGCTGATTCCAAGCTAAAACATTTGAAGGAATTGGATGCTAAATCAGATTGACTTGTAGATATGTGTGCCTATATTCGAAACATTTGGGGGTTTGAACTAAAGAAGTTTTATTCTGGTGTGCAAGTTGTAAATTTATAGTTTCGTATTTACACGGTGTTTGGTTCAAAGTTGAAATAAAATGTGAATATGTTGTTTTAATAATTGTTCAGTGTCATAATTGAATATTAGTTTTCTGATATTAAATAATAAAAGACAAAAAGAGTCTGACGTCCCTTCTCATCCAAAACTAAATCAAGGGTACTCTGCACTTTTCTTTATCCCGGTACCAAATAAGATAGATTTGATACCACCTATCACTCGAATGCGTTTGGTTTACCGGGTTGGATGCGATAGGATTTGAGTTTTTCATCTTACCCAATCCAACCCAACGGAAATCGATGGTTGGACTGACAAATAGTCGAAGCTAGTTTGAGCTAAAAAGAGAGGATATGTGCAAGCTACTTGGGGTTGCAGCTCGGTCTTCGCCTTGGACCCCACCCCTCGTGCCTTGCTTGTGACTAATAGGCACGTGCTAGTCATACGCTTGTCTTTGGCCAAATTTACCTCCATCATTTTCCCCTAGCTCAGACTAGTAGGGAGTACATCAACACATTGATTGTATTCATCCGTTGGAGGGAGTAATGGCGCTCGCTTGGTATACTCAACCACCAAAAAGCTGTTGTGGGCCCAATATATTAGGATATTCAACCTTTTTCTCTTATTGTCTTTGGGAACCTCTAGAATTCTAGTAAGCCTTTAATTCATTGCCCTAATCTTGTGTCGCTTGTTTATTTCAACACGACTCTTCACTCTGGATCGCATAGGTTGGAGCCACATATGTCAATTTCATTTTTACCGTTTCTGCTTCTTAAGGTGGAAAAGGTTTGATTTAACGGCTTTAGGTTTTTGTGGACGAGCCCATCCGTGCTCACGTTGCCTTCGTGTTCGATTTCTACCTTACTTTAGTTGCTAGCAGGGTTAATCGTTCCCTTCCACCAAACCTGTACATCCACCATCACAACTTCCCAGTCATGACCTTTGATTTTGATCACCCCTCTGCTGAGAAAGTCTCGGCTCTTGTAGCCCAAGTCGATGTTAAGAATGAGAAAGATTCCGACTCCATTCAAGAGGTTGGATCTTCTTACCTTGAGGATTAGCGGAGCCAAGAATATTTTTAGCTGCTTGAACGAGAGTTTTCTCAAAGAATTTAGGGCTCATTATCTAATCCCCAATTCTATTCAATTACGAGCTCTTTCCCCTAACGAGACTGCAAATTCTTTTTCTCCTTAGGAAGTTTTCTTTTATGAGTCCACCTTCGAGGTTGGGTTCCGTTTCCCTCTCCCCTGCTATATTAGGGAGGCTCTTTACCTCTTGAACCGAGCTCCTGCCCAGTTAACCCCTGGTAATTGGGGCTATCTGGTTGGTATGGGTGTCCTCTGAGCCAAAGCCAATGATGTTGTTGCGCAATCATCCTTCATCGAGTTGCTGCACTGCTAAAACTTTCCCCTTGCTTAGGACAAGGTTTGGGGTGTTCTACTTTTTGAAAAGAGAAGGTCCCCCTCTGCTGACAAGCTTATCCTTCAATATGAAGGAGTGGAAGGACAAATTCTTTTCTGTCTCCGATTCTGTTTGGAAAGTCAGGCCTTCTGAAACTTTTTCTGAGAGCTTTTCCCGAGTTCCTCGGATTTGGGGAATCGCCACCCCAACTTCTAATAAGTTTGCTTTTCTTTTCAGTGGGCATTTCTTGCATCCTTTATTGGATTCTCATATCTTTCTTTCTATGTAGGCAAGTCAACTCTTCTGCCTTCTGACTCTAGCATGCAGATTAAACTAGCGCTTGATTTTTCAACCACTTCTCTAAGCTTGTAACAGACCAAGTTCTTTTTGAGTGTCTTTTGGGGCCCCTTATCGGTGGCTCTATGGAGTTACCCAATGTTACCTCTCCTTTGAAAGGTACTAACCCCCCCTTTTTTATTACCTTTGCTACTTTAACCTTGTGTAATTCTTTCAGCAATGGCACCCAAGGTTTTTAACCAGAAATCCTTTCAGGTTGTTGTGACTAGGAGAGCTTTCGAGACCAATCCCCTTTCCCGCAAGCGACTAAGGATGTCGCTCCGGGGGAAAGAGGTGCCCCATTTTATGATCTTCTTCCAAAATCTTCTTTTATGGCTATGATCCCTTCTTGAGGCAGCTTTCACCAGATGAATGTTGGATCTACTAGGTTGATCCCTCCAGAAGAAGATACCATTTCCCCTCTAGTGTAAGGGAAAATGTAGTGCATCTGAGGTTGTCGAGGAGAAACATACATCAATCCTTCCTCCTCACCTAGCAGCTATTCCTCATGCCATGTAGGGTGACGTGGAGGAGAGTATGACCAAGCTTCATCAATTTATCCACAAAGATGAGCTGCAAACTACCTTTGATTTAGGGATTTCATCGGTTACCTAGAACTTAGCACTTATTATTGGATAGGTAAGCTTTTGGCTTTTCCATTTTTGTTTTTCTTAGTATCATGGGCTACACTCTCATCCTTTTTTCAAGTTTCCATTTTGATCATCAGCCTCTCCTATTTTGTATTAGGTGAGAAGAAATCCTTTGTGGCAGAAATTCAATCCCTTCATTCTCAGCTCAAAGCAAAGGAGGTAGAGTTTTCTTCCAATCGAATGGATGCTATTCTTTGAAAAGAGGCGACTGAGAAGGCTTCCTGCCAGCTCTCCTCAATTGAGAAGGACATGGATTAGATTGTCAAGCTCAATTGTGACCTATAGTCTAGGTTGAAGGGGTTCATAGTAGAACTAGCAGAGCTCTCTGTGAGGAACAAAGATCTGGAAGAAGGGAAATAGGCACTTTCTCAGATAGTCTTTGGGCAAAGAGAAGCTGAACTGAAAGCTGCTAGAGCTCGAGCCCTGTTTGCATATGAAGACTCCAAAGAATTCAAGGAGGAGTGGTTGGAGTACTATTTTGATGGGTTTGAGGACTTTTGAAGGCAAGCTCAACAACAGTTTCTGGAGTTGGGTTTTTCTTCCTTCAACACTGGTGAGGATGTAACTCCAATAACTGCAGACAACAAAGAGACTAGTGATGGCACAGAGGGGAGATTGACTTAAATGGAAGAACAATTAGCTCTGGCTAATATTGATAATTCCTCAAGTGAGGTTGTTGCTTCTATTCCCACCTTGCCACTTGTGGATCTTGCCTGTTGATGTCCCAATGTAACCCTCGAAGCATTAATGGAAAAATATTTTTGTCTTTCATTGTTTTTGTTATTGGATTTTAGATTCGAATGAACCTAATCAACTCTGTGGTCCAAAAGAATAAGTCTTCGAGTGGGTACTAGCCACTTGGTGGATACAACCCGAACCCAAAAGGATAAGTCTTTCCATTAGGTTTACCCCATTAGTGGGTACAACCCTAATGATGAGCTTGGGTGTTGAAACAGCGTAGGGTTGATAGGTTTACTTGCCTTAATTGTTCTGTCGTCAAAGGGAATGAACGACTGTCGCTTCAAACCCACAATCCTTTGCTTTTCGGTTACATCATCTCCTAAGTACAAGTGTACATCATTTAAACCTATTGAAAGGGTAGAGGCTTATTTTTATTTAAGCCTTTTCAGAACCCCATACTCATCATTTCATCTTCCAAAAATCTCCTCTTTACTTCTTCTTTATGGATGCCCACTACTAAGAGAGAACTTTCTAGAGGCACGCTACATTATTCATAAAGTATGCTTAGGCCAACTTGTAGGTCCCCAACATTATGACGCTGGTGGATTTGCTAACCATTAGAGATCTCTATAGGTTTCTTGCTGGAATCTAGCTTCAGGTCCCCACACCTGAATCCCCCTATAACATAGTGTTTCTTATTAGGGCCTGCTTTTTTTAGCATGCCTTCGAAGCAGGCCTCGGGTTCCCTTTATCCTCCTTTGTGAGGGTTGTTCTTCATTTCTTAAATCTATGCCATGTCTGCATCTGCATGTAAGGGTAGGGCATTATTTTTGGGGTGATGGATATCTGGCGCTTGGCTGAATTCGGCTATTCTCCAATGATGGTGGAATTTGCTAACCTTTTCTTCCTAATGCCTGATGAACATGGTTTTTATCATTTTATTTGAAAGGAGGACATGCTAGAACTCGTCTCTTAGCTTCACCATCCTCATCTTGGATGGGAAGAGAGGGTTTTTCATGTCTCAAGGGAAGGCTGGGAGTTCAAGGGTGTTGTAGGAGTAGCTCTGAGGGTTCCTCGTCTTTGGTATCATCCTAATAATGCAGGTAAAAATTGTTCCTACTTCTTTTAGCCATACATTTTTTGCTTTGTCATCTTTTTATAACTCTTGTATTTTGTATAGAAAATGCCTCCATTAAGTCCAAATGGATGGGCAAGGATTGCCTGGGCTGCTGAGGTGTGTCCCAAACCACTTAGGAGTTTAGTCACCCTTGAGAGGCTTGCATTCTTGGGCCTCGGTCCTCCTCTGGCCATTACAGAGTTGATCCTATACAACAACGAGGGGCCAGCAGTAGTTTCGAATGATGATGATGCAGAACTCGTTACAAAGCCTACAGTTATGGTTGTTACCTTGGAGAAACGAAGTCGGGATCAAGGGTCTCCCTCAGTAAAGAAGTGTCGGCAAAGGCTCGATTGATTGGTAGGGAAGATCTAGGAAGCTTCTTTACTACTCTTTTTTCAAAAAATTATAAATTTGTAAATCTCATGAATCAAAGATTTTGACTTTGAGTATTATAAGATTTCATATTGTTTACTTTCTGTATTCGTACTACTATCCCCTCTGCCCCTGTCTATTGGAAGAATTTTAATCTTGTAAAGGACATTGCTCCACAGATATTGCTACTTTGTCTTGTTTTGTTGGGATATTGACTTATTTTGAGTTGAATATGGGTTTATAAGACCCAATCGTGCTTTTGTTAGTCAAGTATACTCAATCCAAGCTAGTTGAGGGCTTGTAAATCCCAATAGTGCTTTTGTTCAGTCAAGTATACTCAATTCGAGCTAGTTGAGGGCTTGTAAGACCAAATTGTACTTTTGTTGAGTCAAGTAGAGTCAATCTGAACTAATTGAGGGCTTGTAAATCCCAATAGCGCTTCTATTGAGTCAAGTGGACTCAATCCGAGCTAGTTGGGGACTTATGAGTCCCAATAACGCTGTTGTTGAGCCAATTAGACTCAATCTGAGCTATGCTAGGGATTTTCAGTCCCAATAGTGCTTCTTTTGAGACAAGGGGACTTAATCTGAGCTAATTAGGGACTTATAAGTTCTAATTGTGTTTTTGTTTAGTCAAGTTTATTCAATCAAACCTATTTGAGGGCTTGTAAGTCCCAATAATGCTTCTATTGAGTCAAATAAACTCAATCTGAGGTAGTTAGGGACTTGTTAAGTCCTAATCATGTTTCTGTTGAGTCAAGTAGACTCAATCTGAGCTATTTGAGGGCTTGTAAGCCCCAATAGCGCTTCTATTGAGCCAGGAAGACTCAATCCAAACTATTTTAGGGATTGTAAGTCCCAATTATTGAGTCAATTGGACTCAATTTGAGCTGGTTGAGAAGTTGTAAGGCATCCTTGCACACTGAAAGAATAAAGAACTGTCTTTCATTGCTAATACTGCTTTATTCTTGACAATAGTACTAGTAGGTTTCTACTGATAGAATTTTTTCAGGTGATTTACAGTCCAAGGATGTGGTAGTTTTACTCCTTTTGTAGTTTCCAGATGATAAGTCTCTAGCCTCACTATCTTCGTGACACGGTAGGGTCCCTGTTAGGTTGCTCCCAACTACCCTTATTTTAGGCTCTTCGTGGCTAGCGTAACCTTCCTTAGCACTAGATCATTGCGTTAGAATTGCATGGGTTTTACCTATGCATTGTGGTACCTGGAGACTTGTCCTTGGTATGCTGCCATTCGTATCTAGGATTTTTCTCTATTTTCCACTAGCCAATCAAGGTTATTTAGCAATAAACAATAATTTCTGCTAAGATATTACTCTTTGGTTTGATGAGTTACCATCCCAATTTCTGTTGGAATGACTATTTCTGTGTCAAAGGCTAATGAGAAGGGAGTTTTCCCCTGTTGGCACCCTTACATTGGTTTTGTATGCCCATAGTATGCTTGGATGCTGGTCCACCCAAAGTCTCTTTAACTGCTCAAGTCGTGTTTTTATATTCCAGAGCAAGGTCGGATTGGTTACCTCTATTGTCCATTTTCTTGCAAAAGGCCAGGGGAGGAAAATTAATTGTGGATTCCCAACTCGGAGTAGAATACTCTGAATTTTTCATTATTATACTACTTGCCATTGTCACTGATTATAATAGCGAGTATCCCTAATCAGCATATTATTGATTTTTAGGCAAAATTCTGGATCTTCTGCTTGGTTATGTTTGCCAATGCTTCTACTTTCGCCCATTTAGGGAAGTAATCTACAGTGACCATTGCGAAGTTATTGTCACTTTTCCATTGGGAGTGGACCTACAATATCAATGCCCCATTGAGTGAATGACCAAGGGCTTATGATTGGAGTAAGTTTCTTAGCAGGTAGCCTTGGGATAATTGCAAACTTTTGGCATTCTTTGTATTTTTGCACATAGTCTAGGACATCTTTCCTCATGGTGGGCCAAAAGTACCTTTATCTAAAGATCTTCTGAGCCAATGAATTTCCTCCGGATTGGTTTCCACATATTCCTTCATGGATTTCCTCCATGACATAGGAGGACTCGGTTGGGCCTAAACATCTAAGATAAGGAAAATAGTAACCTTTCTTATAGAGTACTTTATTTAAGATTACGTACCTTGAAGCTCTTCTCCGCAACTTTCTAGCTTGGTGGGTCTTCCAAGGTAGTGTTCCATGCTGGAAATATACCATAATCTCGTCCATCCAACTTGGCTCTTGCTAAACTAGGTTGACGTTGATGTAGGTAGTGCTCTGCTTTGGTAAGAATTTTATTGATACACTTCTGGTAGGGCTATCAGAAAGTGCAGAGGCTAGATGGGCCAAAGAATCTGCCAGGAACTTCTATTATCTTGGCACCTAAGTAATCTCAAAGTGATCGAATTACGCAATCTTATCTGTTGCCATCTTCAAATAAGAGCTCATTCTTGGGTCTCTAACGTCATAATCTCCTTGAAGCTACTTAACCACAAGCTATGAGTCGCTATATACCTTCTAGATCTTTACCCCCAATGTTTTGGCAAGCCGGAACCTTGCAACGAGGGGCCTCGTACTCTACCTCATTGTTTGAAGCTTTGAACCCGAAGTGTAGCGTATTCTCGATTTTTGCATTTGTGAGTGAGATAAGAATTAAATAAGCTCTTCCTCATGTCGCATTTAATGAACCATCCACTCACATTTCTCATTCTCTCATCCGTGTTATCAAGTTCTAGTACTTCCTGAGTAAATTTTGCTAATAGGTCAGCAACCACTTTCCCTTTTACTACAATTCAAGGAAAATACTAGATGTCAAATTCCCCTAGCTCAATAGATCATTTGGCTAGGGACCTAAATTTTTTGGCTTCTATAAGACCTAGCACAGAGATATATCTGGGAGCAGAAAGATTGGGTGGGCTTGGAAGTATGGCCTTAACTTCCTGGAGACAATTACCAGTGCAAAGACAACCTTATCCATAGTTGGATATCGAGCTTTAGGTCCTCTTAATATTCTACACACATAGTAGACAAGGTGCCGGATATTTTCTCGCTGGCTCACCAAAACTGCACTGGTTGACTCCTATGTCATAACAAGGTATGGATACAATGGTTCTCCGTCCTCCGGTCTCACAAAGACTAGAAGCTTGTTGATGTATTTCTTGAGTGCTTGTAAGGCATCTTTGTATTTTGGAGTCCATTCAAAGGCTTTTCTGATAACTTTGAAGAACGGTAGACACTTGTCACTAGCTTTGGAGATGAACCTGTTTAGGGCTGCAATTTTCCCAATAAGTACCTGAACTTCTTTGGTACTCCTTGTGGATCTAATTTTTACAAGTTTCTTTATCTTTTCTAGGTTTTCCCCTATTCCTCTTTGGGTTACCATGAACCCTAAGAATTTCCCCGAGGATACCTCAAAAGCACATTTTTCAGCGTTCAACTTCATATTTAATCTTCTGAGAGTGTCAAAGGTTTTCCCCAACTATTCAATATGCTCTATAGCTTGGAAGCTTTTGACAAGCATTTCGTCGATGTATACTTCCATTGATCGACCAATGAGCTCCTTGAACATGCGGATGACTAATCATTAGTAGGTGGCCCCTACGTTTTTTAATCCAAACGACATGACCTTGTAGCAATAGGTCCCTTCCTCTGTTACACAAGAGATTTTCTCCTAGTATGGCTCATTCATCATAATCTGGTTATAACCTGAGAATGCATCCATGAAAGACAACAAGTCATAGCTAGTGGTGGCATCAACCAGTATGTCAATCTTAGGTAACGTGAAACAATCTTTTGGGCATGCATTATTCAGATCAGTGAAGTCCACACAAAGCAACCACTTTCCATTGGTATTTTTCACTAGTACCACGTTGGCTAGTCACTCTGATGTATTTTGACACTAAAAGCTTCATTACATTTTCTTTTATTGCACGGGTTCAGCCTAGGGTGAAACTTCGACGCTTTTTTCGAATTGGCTTAAAGTTGGGATTAACATTCAACTTATGGACGGTTACTGCGGGGTCAATTCTAGTCATGTATGATTGCTTTCAAGCGAATACATCCCTGTTGAACTTGAGGAACTCTATTAATGAGACCCTCAAGTTCTTTTCCAGCATTCTTCCAATGAAGGTAACCTGCTCAGGTGAATCCCTAAGTTGTATGGATTTCAAATCTTCTACAGGCTACAGGCATTCTTGCTCGTCCCTATGATCTAGGGAATCTATTTGCAAAGTTTGTTGATGTTTCCCTCTCATAGAGTATACATAGCATTCATGGGCTGTGACTTGATCTCCCAACATCTCTCCAAATCCTTCTTTGGTACCGCCCTTATAGCATTGAGGCTTGGGCGACCTAAAATGACATTATATGCTAAGGGCCATTCTAGAACCAATATTTTTTTCATGATTGTAGTTTTTCATGGTGTTGTCCCAGTCGTAACTGGTATGACAATAAACCTAATCAGATAGGCCCTCTCTCCTGAAAAATCAATAAGTGGTGCGGTTAGAGGAACTAGCTTGTTTATGCCAATGTTTAACCTGTTAAAGGCTGGAAAAAATATAATATTTGTAGAGCATCCACTATCGATCAAGACCTTTTTTACTAAGTAGTTGTCGATGGTAAAAGTGACCACCAAGGGATCATCATGTTGGTGCTGGATTCCTTTTAGATTTTCTTCAGAAAAGGTGATTAGAGGTTCTACATCGGGTTTCTTCCCTAGGTTCACCAAACTTACCTCCAGCTTGTCAGATTTTGATTTCCATGCATATGCTCATCTCGCAAAACTATTTTCCCCACCTCTTGCAAATCTTTCAGAGATCACCGAGACTTCTCCGACAAGCTGTTGGTGTTGTACCTCACAACGGGGAGGCTGGGCTTCATTTCTTTCTTGACGGAGGTGCTCTATGTATCTCCCCAAATGTCCCTTCCAGATCAAATGTTCACTCTTGTCTTTCAAGACCTGACAGAGTCATAATCTATTGGGATAGTAATTGTCCCTAGACCTCCTATTGGGAAGAGTTTTCATCTTCCCATGCCATCTGAGGACTATCTCATCCTATATTTGGTAGAGGATCTACTCCACAGATGTGTTTAGAGGGGTGAACCTCTGAACCGACTTGTTGGTTCACGAACCCAATCGGTCCCTTTCACTTACCTTTTCAGTGCAGTTCTTCTTAGGACTAATTTTCGTCTCCTTATTGGCTATCGGACCTCACCTTCCCTTATCATCCCTCTGGTCCTCCCGCTTGTCTTCCTGATTTTTCTAAGCTAAGAAGGTGGCTTCGGCATTCATGTGACATTATGCTCTTGCCAAGAGCTCAGGCATCGAAGAGAGTGTCTTTTTGGAAAGAAAAAGAGGAACTGAGAGAGCTGGAGGTCTAATAAGAAGGCAACCAGGTCCACCTTGTCATCAACATTGTCAATCTGTAATGACTTTGCTGTAAATCATTTTACATATTCTCGAAACGTTTCATTCTTGAACTACTTGATTTTGAGAAGATAGGTCAGAGGTCATTCGCGAGCTCGGCCTCCGATGAAATGTGATATGAAAGACATGCTTAACTAGCCAAATGTGCTAATCGAGCTCGATTTCAACTTATTAGACCAATGCCTCACCATAGCAAAGGCTCAACACATAATTTGGTCTAGTATGCTATGTAAAATCATTAGAGACTTATACGTCTAGATATGATCCAATGGATCCTTGGTTCCATCAAAAAACTTTCATTGTTGGTATTTTAAACATCTTCAGGTGAGGGTAATTTGCCACATCTTGTGAAAATAAAGACTCAATATGTTGAACCAGAGCCTCGATGGCCTCTAGGACTTGAGCCTATACTGCATTTATGACATTTTATATTTTTTTCATTTAATTATAAGAAACTCAGCTCCCATCAGTTATCATTCCGTGGACGAGACATCTCTTCTTCATTTAGGTCATCTCCTTGGTTATCTACAACATGTTCATTTGCCTGTGATTGCTCTAGGAACTCAAAGATCTGTTAGTTTTGCTTATTTAGGTCTTCAATATCTTTCAGCAATCTTTTAACCTTGGTGGATTCCTTTTCTAGTGATGGTACATTCCTTCATCCCTTAGCGTGGGAGTTTGGACATTCTTGCGTATGATCTACACAAGATCTTTGGATGCTCTTGTGGTTGTCATGAGATTCTTAATACTAGAAATCAAGTCATTCCCACAGATGACATCAATTGTTGATCCCCAAATAAGGGCTTAAAGAGAGACGACGGCTTAGCAATTACCGACGAGCACTTGTATAGAAGTCGAGGACTGGAAGGGCTCCAATGGTTGAATGTTCAATGATAAAGTCAATAGAATTAAGGTTGATATGGGAGACAGTATTCAGGTGAGACAGGATTTAGTTACCTTGGAAACAACTCCATTCTCACTTTTATAAGCCCAAACCCTGTTATGGTTAAAGCCTTGTAGCTACTTTTCAAAATCAGGTAGCAAGGAATGTGGAAAAGGCTTTCCCAAATACTCAGAGTTATTTTGAGCTAAAAAAATGGGATATGGGTGAGTTACCTAGGCTTACAGCTTGGTCTTTGCCATGGACCGTCCTTGTGCCTTGCTTATGACTGATAGGCACGTGTTATTCACATGCTTGTCTTTAGCCAAATTTACCTCCATCAAATTCTATGTTTGAAAACTCTATTTGAAATTTTTTGGGTCTCACAAGTTTAAAGCTTTTTAAATTATAATTTAACCATTATAACCTTAAGTAATCCAATCCAAACTAATGTTGACTCGTGTTATAAAACTGGACCCTAGAACAAAACTCAAATATGGTGTTAAGTTACCATCTAATTGATTTAATCCAATATTACCTTCTATAAACCCAAACTGAACATTTCGATTGATGGTGTAAGAAATCGAGAAGTTTGAGCTACATGAGCTGAGTGTGTGTGAGAAAAGTAACAATAAGCAAGATCACAATGAAATAAGTGGTCACCCAATTAATGGATGAGCTGCATGTTTTTCCAACTGAAATTTGGATGATTTCGTCACCCCGGATTATAAGTTTCAAAGTATGGATTTGAATAAGGCTTGTTAAAATTTGAAATGACATTCATTTGTTTCATTAAGACCTCTTTGAATGTTGGAAGGGTGGGACAGTCTCCAGTGGGATATCCTGACAAAGTACGGATTCCACACAACTAATCAGCGGGTGACACAATTTTCAACACGTATTTCCCTCCTTGGGATGAAGATGACCTGGTTTCAACAATATTTGGCGAGCCCGAGTCCCACATTTTAGAACTTTCAGAAATGATATCAAAAAACTCAAATGCCTCATCGGAATTTTTACTCATGAATTCTCCTTGAGCTATCATTTCAACAAACTGACGCATTGCGAATAGGAGGGCATCATAAAAGAAACCAACTAAAATATGTTGTCATCCTATCCTCTTTTGTCACCCAACTAAAATATGTTGTCACCCAGCCTGCTACCAACTGGGAATCGTTGTGGATTAGCAGTTGCTTAGCTTTCATTGATTGAGCTAGTCTAAGCCTAACAATTAGTGCTTCGTATTCTGATTCATTGTCAAAGGCTTTGAAATTAAATCTCAGGGCATATTCACGGTCAATACCTTCAAGCAAGGTTAGCATAAGCCTAGCTCTACTTCCCTGGGCATTAGAGTCTCCATCTACGTATAGTTCCAAAACTGGGACATCGGGTACAAACCTTTCTTTGCTCTAAGTTGTGACTTGCTCAAGGAGTGAAGTGAACTCACTATGAAATCTATCAGGACTTGACCCTTGATCCTTGTTCAGTATTTGAACTTAATATCGAATTCCCCAAGCTTAATGTCCTACTTAACTAGTTGACCTTAAGAGTTAAGTCTATACAGGACCCGCTACCTTGGCTGGTCAATGGGCCGCAACTCAATGGTATGAGCTTAAACGTGATGACTAAGTCTTATTGCAGTGATTACAATGGCCAAGGCTATCTTCTCCATCTTCAGGTATCTTTCCTACGCTTCTCTCATGGCCTTGCTCCAGAAATAAACTAGTTTTTGAACCTTTTCCTCCTCTCTGACCAAAGTAGTACTGAGTGAGAAATCAGAAAGTGTTAGGTATAATGTCAAAGACATCCTCTTATTTTGGGCTGACAAGGATGGGTGGAATGCCTAATTAGGCCTTCAAAAAGATTGAAAAGCCTCCTTACACCGATCATTCCATTGGAATGCCCCCTCCAGCACATTAAAAAAGGGTTTTCATTTGTCGTTAGCTCAGGACACAAACCTGTGTAGGGAAACTATTCTTCCTATAAGGTGTTGGACTTTTTTAGAGCTGGAGGGTGACTTTATTTCAAGAAACACCTTGACCTTCTCAAGTTTAGCTTTGATTCCCCTTTGGTTCACAATGTAGTCGAGGAACTTGTCTGCTAATAACCCAAAGGCACACTTGGTCAGATTCAATTTCATCCCATATGAAAAGACTCCTCGAGGTGTTTGATGTGCATGTCGACCTCGAGTGACTTTGCAATAAAGATGAGAAGCATCTTTACAAGGACGGTCCATTCTGATTTGTTTATAGCCTGATAAGGCATCCATAAAGATGAGAAGCTCATAGCTCCAGATGGCATCAACAATGAGTTCTATACACAGCAAAGGAAAATATTCCTTTCAGCAAGCTTTGTTCAGGTCAGTGAAGTCAATGCAGAGATGCCATTTTTTATTTGTCTTCTTGACCATAACAACATTTGTTAACCAAGTCGAGTAATCGACCTCCTCGATAGCTCAAGCATGGAGAAGGTTGGTCACTTCTTCGTTAGTGGCTTTTTGACTTTTTGGGGTGAAACTTCTCCTTTTCTATTTTATAGAACGTCAACCAAGGTCAACACTTAGTTTATGAACAATTGCCTTGATGTCTATCCCCTACATGTCTTCCTATTTCCAAGTAAAGACATCTGAGTTATGCATTAAAAAAATGATGTGTTTCTCTTTGAGTTATTTTATTAGCCTAGAGCCAACAAAAACTATGTGTCGAGGATCATTATCGACCTGAATAGGCTCTAATTCTTCTGAAGACATAATCCTTATATTCATATTGTCTCTCATATCCAAATCGTCAACCTGAACTACATCCACCTTTTTTTGCTTCATAGAGGTCATGTAACATTCTCTAGCCGTTCTTTGGTCCTCTCTGGCCACACCTACCATATGCTCAATGAGGAATTTCATCACAAAGTGGTAGGTAGAGGGAATGATTTTGAGAGCATTCATGGAAGTTCTTCCCAATTTGATATTGTAAGCTGAAGGAGACTCAATAACGAGGAACTTAAATGTGACAATGGCTTGGCAGAGAGGTTCTCCAATTGTCATGATAAGACAAATAAAGTCAAGGGGATATAAAATCTCTCCTGAGAATCCAACTAAGGGAGATCTAACAGGCTGAAGTTGTTCTTTGCCAATGTCGAGTTGATCAAAGGCATTTGCAAAAATGATGTCGGTCAAGCTGTCCATGTCAACAAGAAATCTATAGAAATTTTTGTTGGCTATGATGGCTTTTACCACTAATGGGTTAACATGAGGGAGCTGATATCCCTCCTTGGTTAGCATCTAAGAAGGTGATCTCTATGATGAGGCAAGGGACCTTTTGCATAACATAGATTTTGGAAAAGTCCTTAGAGTGGGTCTTTTTTACATGCACTTTTCTGGCTGAGCTGGACACTCCTCCTCCAACAAATCCTCCTGGGGTGACCCCAATTTCACCAAGGGCCGGTTGATTTTGTTTTCTTACCTAGTGTGGCTCCTTGCAATTCTTAGCTTGGCCATGTCCTCCTCGAGCTATGAATCGCATAAGATGTCCCCTTTGTATGAGGAATTTAATTTTTTTTCCCAATTGGATGCACTTATCCGTGTCATGCATGTGATCTTTGTTAAAGTTGCATTACTTATAGTGGTTCCTCTTGTGAGGGTCTAACCTCATTTTTTAAGGTCACTTGACAAATTTCTCATGTTGCACTTGGTGCAACACCTTCAATCTTAATTTTTCTTGGTACTAGACTTTTTCCTCTTCTTTTCCCCCATGCTGATCTAGCATAGCTAAAGAGCTGTGTCTAGTATAAAGGACTTCCTCCCCATTAATATACTTTTCTTCTTTGGCTAGCACATTAGCCAAGCTGAAATGAGGATTTTTTGAGATTGAGAAGAGGATCTCAGAGGGTTGAAGGCCACTGATTAATGTTATTAGAGCCACTTTGTCATCCAAGCCATCCACCTAAACAGATACCTAGTTGAACCGTTGTATATACTTACTTAGTAATTCATTTGTCTTTTGCATGATGTTGAGGAGAAAGGAGGTCAATTTATGGTGAGACCTCGCACCGATGAAGTTTGAGGCGAACAACATAGACAATTCCTTAAAGGAAGAGATTAATGATGGGACCAAGTTAGTGTAGAGCCCTTGTGAGTGGTTGTGAAATCTATACACCGAACTGGGTCCTAGTAGCCATGGAGTTCCATCTTATTCTTGTTTATGTTGAGGTGATTGAAGGGGTCCTTGGTTCCATCAAAGGCCTCCATTTGAGGCAGCTTGAACTTAGTAGGAAACAAAAAATGCTAGATCTCCTGAGTGAAAAAGGACTTTGTCTACTAAACCAAAGCTTCCACGGAGACTAGAGCTCTGTTCTTGACAATATTCTTCGTATTGCCCAATTCATCCTGGACTTCCTTAATGTGATTTTTCCAATATTGATTTAGAGAGTTTTGCTAAAGATAAGGCTGAGGGGTGTGCCTTTTTTATCCGCCAATTTTGTTGTGCGCCTCATTTTCCTGCTCTATTTGGGCTCGACAGTGGCAAGTTTTTCATCAAAATGGTTTCGATGGTCCTCCTCAGTGACCCTATTAAAAGGTGGCTGAGGGGATAGAGGATTCTAAGGTTGCTGGGCAATGAGGATAGTGATAATTTTTTGGTTTTTTCTGAGGTGTAACATGGTTTGGTAGTAGGTATCTGGCTCCTCCACCTGAGGCGAATTTATAGGAGGAACTAGTGGTGTTGGTACTCGCTCTCGAATTTCTGGGTTTTGGCTCATGCTTCTTGTAAGAACTATCAATCAAACAAAGGTGAGGTAGAATGAGGACAATAGTTAGTATAGACGGCATCAAACTAATGGTGTAAGAAATCGAGAAATGTGAGCTACGTGAGCTCTGTGAGTGATGGATAAGTTTAATGTGTGCAATCAAAGTAATAGTAAGCAAGAACACAAGGAAATAAGTGGTTCAACCAATTGAAGAGCCAGGTTAGTCCATTTGTAATTGCGGTTCTTGCTCCTCTAATTTATATTACTTTGGGAAGAAGATGGTTACACTCTCTTGAGAATACAATTGTCTATTGTTTTGACAAGGTACAGGGGCAGCCCAAGGTCAAGTGGGGCCCTAGGCGAAAATTTTATATGTGGTCCTATTAATTTTTTTTTTTTTTGAATTGCAAAATGTTGATCAAGTTTTGACAATAAATCTTTCTAAATAGATAGTACAGTTAATTCATTTAATGATAAAATATGTGAATAAAAAATAATTTTAATATAACAAAGAATTATTTTTTATTATGAGCTATGTACACACATGAAATACAAACACACCCAAAGAGTGAATAATTTTGGATCTAACAAAATTAGATATTGAATTGGACTATTAAAATTTGGGCCTAAAAATTTGAATTATATCTAAAATACAATTATAACATAAAAAAATAAGTCAATTATTCTAAAGGGATAAATTTTATGGAAGCCCTCTAAAATTTGGGCTTAATTAAGTAGAGAGTAAATTTGGGCTTGATAAAATTAAATATTGATTTAAAGTTTTAAAATTTGGGCCTTAAAATTTTGGATCATACCTAAAAGAAAATAAGTCTAGTATACTAAAGGAGTAAATTTTTTTAGGGGCCCTTTAAAATTTGGGGCCCTAGGCAAGCATCTAATTTGCGTAGGAGTTGGGTCGGCCCTAACAAGGTAAAGGCCTACATATTTATACACTACGATAGTGTAGTCCTCAAGTAATAATGATGTAGCCCCCTAGTTTGTTAGGATATTGGAGAAAATATTTGGTTCTTAGAGATTATCTTCCCTTTGTATGACATGATATAATTCTTCATCGCCTACTATTATGCTTTCAGGGGTATTGACGTCCATAAAATTTCATGCTGCTTATTATTCGACCAATTTTTGGTCATTATGCTTCATGCATGAGAATCTTTTCTTATTTTGGTGATGCATGTCTCAGGCGAAGGGGAATGGGTATCCAACTTTGTTTTCCAATATTCCAGTTAAAATAATTATTATTATCATAAAAAGGTCAAATTTGGAGAGATGGTAAGTGTTCGTTTGTCTAAGCAGCACGTCGTGTTTTCGAATCCAAGAATCATGATCTTTAAAATGAGGTAAGATTTTCTACCACTTACGTAACTCTCTGAGACGCCATCATAGGCAACTTGTATTCATTTATATATAACTGGTTCTTTCACCTCCTGGCATCTGTATTTGTTCTTGATCCCTCCACTCACAAACATGAAACAACTGATGCTTCAAGAAGGCATTTCTTGTGGCACCCAGTGAATAAAATCCTTTGCAATCTTTCCTTTTCTTGAGGTTATGATCCATCTTCCATTCTTGAACAGATACTAATTTATTTAACATCCCCAAATTATTCTATGAACCTGCGGCAGTTTTGGAATTTTTTGAAGTAAAGTTGATTCTTAAGAGGAAATTTCTTTCCCCTTGTCATTACCAATTTAGCAAGATTATGAAGAATTATATTTATATAAGAAAATATATATGAAGTTGAATTTTATTTCTTACATATTCTACTCTTCTTCCTAAAAAATCACATCACCCAATTTTATCAAACTATTTAATATTTAATTAATTTTTAGTTTAACATAATTTTGATTTCATTCTTTATCTATACACGATAGGATACACATACTGAAAAAAAATTGTCCGGTTATACATTTTGGGAAAATTTTGCAGGCCGACTCTCTATTCAAAATGTATTATTCTACGAAGAGAAATTGATAATTCGAAGATATTATTTTTGTCACGTTTAAACAAACTTGAGAAAGAATTATATTTTAATATCTTCAACAACTGGAAATTTTACACAAACAAATATGCTCCAATAAGATGTTGGTTACCCAAGTGCCTACACCAAGAATATTAGCCAATCTTAAAGAATAACTAGGACCTCACACAAATATATTCAGATACTTTCCCCATTTCTATCCCTTTTGGCAAATTGGCAAAAACACTTTGATTCTGAGTTGTTATTTGATACCTTGCTCTGATTTGAAAATTGAAATTTTTATGCTAAAGCATATACCCTCTCTAACTATCTAAGAATAGGCAGGCAAAGAGGATCAGAGTTGCATTAATGATGCAGGGAAACTATCTGTTCACATTAGTGTTTTGATGTAACAATACCTAAGGTATCTTACTGTCTTTTCTTTCTTTTTATAGGGCTAATATCAACTTCCATCCTAAAAGATGATTTGAATTTTAATTTGTACCCTTAAAATTCAAAAATATCAATTTATACTCTGAAAGATATAAATTTGTATCAATATATACTGAGTGTTAACTAAAATTTAGTTTGTCGTTAAAAAAAATCTGGGATAATTATAAATTGTGCCTTTAAAGTTTAAATATTTCACATTTATGATTAAAAAAAATCATCCATTAATACTCGTTAAATACCTCTCAATTGTGTCATATCGGTATTATTTTGTGTTATATCGTATCATTTTCGTGTTTTGTTCAAGTAATAAAAAAAATATTTTTAACACAAAATATTTTCGTGTCAAGTCAATTGTGTTATGTCGTATATTTCACATTTACGATAATTTATATAATATTATTTAATATTTTTAAAAAATTATAAAATACCTATTTTTTTGCCTACAATACTCATTAAATAGTTATTTTATGTCTACAGTTGTGTTATTCATATCTAACTTTAATTTGACCAAACAGTCAAAAGATTCGTGTCTAACTATAGATAAAAAATAGATATTTAATAAGTATTTTAAGGAAGAAAAAAAAGGTATTTTATAATTTTTTTAAAATTTAAAATTTTGTTTTACTGACTCGAAATGACACGATACAATTGAGAGTTATTTAAGGAGTATTAATGGAGAATTTTTTTTTAGATCATAAATATGAAATATTTAAACTTTAAGATGGTAATTTATAATTAGTCCAAACTTTTTTAAAGGCAAAATGGATGGCAGTTAATCTCAAGTGCAGATTAATACAAATTTATATTTTTTAGAGTGTAAATTGATATTTTTAAACTTTAAGGGTACAAATTAAAATTCAAGTGATCTTTCAATGTACAAATTGATATTAGCCCTACTTTTTTTAGAATTCAGGGTCTCCTAAAATGCTAACGGAGCATCGACCCAAATTCCTACAAATATTTCTCTCTGACTTTACTCAAAAGTAGATTATTCCCATTCTAAATATTTTTACGATGGTTGTCGGCTGTTTAACGCTACTCTCTTTTTTTATTTTGACTTGGGACAAACAACGTTAAATAAAATGCTGACAAAATTATTTAACTTAAATGAGTATATAGTGCATTACTGAAATGAATGGCGAAAATATACTCATATAATCGACCCTAAATAATTAGAACATAAGATTTAGTTTAGTTTGGTTTAACTTACAATGTGCGCCTCCTCAGTTATGTCGGTTGATCTATTCTTGAACCAAAAAAAAACTATTTGAGAGGTCTTAGACAGACTACATAATAACTCTCCAGTTTCCTATAAAAATTGAAACCGAAATCAATTTGTAACCGTTTGATAACGTTTTCGTTTTTTGTTTTTTAAAAACGAAAAACGAAAACCAAAAACGACTTTTTTTTATTTTTGAAAATCACTCCTCGTTTATCAAACGGTGATAGAAACGAAAAACATAAACGGTTACCAAACGAGTTTTTTTTTCTTGTTTTTTCTAAATATCAAAATAAAAACGAAAAAACGAAAAATTTAAACGTTACCAAACGAACTAAACTTCAAATATGCTAAGAACAAAAAAAAAATTCCAAATCATTTTGACTATGTATGCTCTCAATTATTCTCCATGTCATTACCTATCCATCGTCCATATTGAACCGGTCTCACTTGAATTCACTGTGCATTTCCTAAACAATTAGAGCGACTCGAGTCCACTCTCTATTTCTTTTTCTTTTTTTAACTATTATCTCTGTATATGTTATAGTTATGAATGAGATCGAATATGTTTTGGTTTGGGTGACAACTTGGTTGTGTCATGTCGAGTTTTCATTATTAAATCAGTAATGTTATATTGATTAAATTTTAAGATTAAATTTAGAGCATAAATAACATGACAGCATATTATTTTGAGTTTTTATTAGGTATTTGTATATGTAGTGTTACTTTGGAGAATTTTTTGTTCATTTTTTACGAGTAACGCAGTGCGTTCAGGCATGAGCAATTATTAGGTAAAAATCTAATTTAACAAAGAAAATATACTTAACATGTAAAATATACAAGATTAAATTCAAATTATTGGACAATTTAGATATCAAGAAATATATTAAAGAAAATAAGTTTAACATTTAAAATATACAACATTAAATTCATATACAAATATGAATCATATAAATTCAATATTTAGTGAACAACACAAAGCAACAATATTTACTAAATAATCTAAATCTAAACACCCGAGAAAAATTATACAAAATTACAAACGAGAGGAACGATACAAAACTATAAGCAATACTATGAACACGA
Organism: Ilex asprella; assembly: GCA_023539305.1. Taxonomy (NCBI): domain Eukaryota; kingdom Viridiplantae; phylum Streptophyta; class Magnoliopsida; order Aquifoliales; family Aquifoliaceae; genus Ilex; species Ilex asprella. Next base: position 26,564,317 of record CM042188.1, on the reverse strand, counting down.
ATCATACAAATTTAATATTTAGTGAACAACACGAAGCAATAATCTTTGCTAAATAATCCAATACTAAATAACGTTTAGTTTAAGAAAATATACTAAGAATATAAATAATCGAGAATAATGATATAAAATTAAAAGCACTACTATAAACTCGAATCATACAAATTCAATAGTCAGGTCGTATCTTTTGGAAGTCGGTTGAATTTTTTATAGTTATATTTGGTTATTTGACAACATCTGTAGACTTAGTTTATTCATAAAAATATTATTATTTAATTTTAATTCTATTAATTATGAATTTTGTTATTATTTAGATAAAATTAATTATGAATGTTAAAATCGTAGATTTTGAATCAAAAACGAAATATTGAATATTGTCAATTGATATATTTTTCAAATGTTTGAATTATGTTTCAATAGTTATAACATAATTTCTGCGGCATAACAATTTAATGTGAAAATATATGCTATGCATGTTAGTTGATGTTATAAAAAAATATTAACAGACTCATTTTGTTCGTCGTTTACTACAATATTGTATTTTATTTTACATTTATGTATGAAAAATATTTGTAACTAATTTACGAATAACATCGTGCTTTCGTGTACGTGCAATTACTAGTGACTCAATATCACACACCGTTAAATTTTTTTTATTAAGACAATATTTTATGTCACATCATAAAGTCAAAGTATTAAATCTTATATTTATGATTCAATAGTATTATTCTTCTTTATGGAAAAAAAATTAACGAGCAAATTATGTAAAACAAAAAACAATCATATCAACTCACTCTTTTTTCTCTCTCTATTTTGAGCACTCAAATAACATATTTTTAAATTGAGGGAAACAAAAAAAAAATGAGGATATTAGATTGTATATAAAGATTACGTTCTTTATAAAATACATGTATTGCTTATAATTTATAATTGACATAAACTTTAACAGTTATTTCAACAGAAAGATTTTTTTTAAATTAAAAATTTTTAAATCTTACCTAAAATTTATTGTGTACTAAGAAAGATTAAATATATTAATTGATGATGCTCAAATGTGTTTATGAAAAATCAATCTGAGATGTGGTGTGTATGTGATGAGGCATGTTCAACACAGTAAAAGACACATATTAAGTAGTTCGGTCTGAGTGATCTACTCCATGGATAATGGCTTCAGTGACCATATAATCTTATTACTCAAGATGTGTGAAGTACTGAGATTTGTTTGATGTTACCCACGTGTAAGTGTGACTTACAATTTATAGGCGAGTAGAATTTGACAAGGACTCCGAGGAAGCCTTGATTGAGGTGCCATTACGGGAGTGGGATGGTTCCGTGAGGCCGACGTCATCCTTGTAATAGGAGAGGTGATTTCATGAAGTCGGCGATGTGCACTCCGATGACTATGTTCCACGATTCCCTTCCTAACATGAAGATCCTCTCGTACGCTAGTAATAGATTGGTCTTCCAAGGCGGTGTGCTTGGTCCAATTGAAATTGTGATGAGCTTCTGCATCTATGATCTAAGTCTGATCTATATCTATGATCTGACCCTATTTTACTTATGTAATCTGGGCCTAGTTTGGGCCGGGTTCATTATTTGCCCCCATGCCCAGAGTCCAAAGGGATTTGGAGGAGAGGGCATCAATAAGAATAAACTTTATTTTCTACGTTTTTGCCCTTCCTTCTGGGTATTGATTGTGATGACTTTCAATCATTGTCGTTCTTCATGCCACAATTTCTTTCACTCCTTAAACAGTCGTGGTTATTATTTTTAATTTTCTCTCGACAAGCTTGTCTTCGTCCTCTATTATTGAAAAATACTTAGGGCTTTAAATAGTACCCCACATACTCATCTAAGGATGAAAGGAGAAAGGTGAGATGTCGAGTTGTAGCCAAAGAGAAGTATGTGGCATGGGAGGCGAGGCACTAGCAATAGGAGGCCTAAGCATCGGGAGGCAGACAGCAAGGCACTAGGTGTTGGCGTCAGGTTCTAGAGGTGATGGTGATAGCGGCGAAAGGGATGGGGCGTCGATTCTTGGTGCGTAAACTGATGTAGTCCTGTGAGGCAAAGACTGCCCAAGTTCTGAGGGCGTGCCTAGAGGTGATAAAATAATGTTACCTAGCATCTACAGCCAGACAAGCATCGTGGCAAATCAGTCGTCGACAAAGACATTTCCAAGATGAGCATTAGTTCCAATATAATTAGATGCTGAAATTGTTAGGATTGTCACTACTTTTTTGTGTGTTGTAGGTGTCTGCGGCCACTATGCGCCTTTTGTGAGTGTCAACCAAAATGAACAAGTATTGAGGACTCTAATGAGGGAGAGGTAGACATACTTGTACGGGCCAACCAGCATGAGAAAATATCGAGGACTCTAATAAGGGAGAGGCAAACACAACAGGCTATAGAGGGTAAGTTGAGGGTGGCTTGTGAGAGAGTTGTACCTCTTGAGGTCAAGCTTATAGTAACTCGCGAAGGAGCCACTAAACTTGGAGGTTGAGACTGAGATTACTTATGCGAGAGTAGAGATAGAGAAGGTGAAGCTTTTGGTGACTCAGAACAATGACAAAGTAGGCTAAGCTTTTGGCGATTCATGAAAAAACCGCTAATCTGAAAGTTGAGACTGAGGTAGCTTACGATAGAGTTACGGGTAGCTCACAAGAGGGCAAACAAAGCTGAGGTAGAGCTGCGGGTAGCTCATGAGAGGGCTACCAGAGCTAAGGTGGAGTTGCGGATAGCTCATGAGGAGGCTACCAAAGTGTAGGCTCACTCCCAAGAGATGGATAGGAGGAGGGAGACTACAGAGAAGGTTGTCTATGACCTGCATGATAGCACAACAGACGTTTTTATTGATGACTATGAGGAGTTCAAAAGTAAGGCTTCAGCAGCTTTTTTCAACGAGATTTGTCTCGTATAAGGAGCTGGGTGCAGGTGGTGATGATGATGGCGAGGATTCTAATGAGAGTGGGTCAGGCAGCAGTGAGAAGGATGATAACAGTGAAGATAGCTTGAGTGTTGAGGATGCTTGATAGACTTTACCATTATGTTTTTTCTCTCTCTCTTTTTTTAGGGAGTGTCCGGATGTTCTCTAACTTTGTAGGAATGACTTTTGTTTCCAAACTTTTTTGTGAAATGAAAAGTAGGACAATTTTTGTGATGAATTCACAGAGCTTTATTCATGGGCTTTGGTGAGGACTCACCTCGACTGTCTTTGGTGACGTCCTCAGCGTTCCTATATTTCTAGGTTTTTGATAGTAAATCTGGTATGCCCTTTGGCGAGCGCTTCAAAACTTAAAACATAAAACTGGAGGTTGTCATGGTAACTTTGTTGTCTGACTCTTCAATCTGGCGGACCTCCTCATTAAAATAAGTGAGGTAACTCCTTAGAATTTCATCCCGGTCTTGCTTGATGTCAAGCATGTGGGTAAGAGGCTTCTGGTGTCGACGCCCCATTATGAAGTGGGAGATGAAAGATTTGCTTAGTTCAACAAAATTATTTATGGACGTTGGTCTGAGTTTTGCCAACCACTGGCTTGTAAACCCCCTTGAGAGTGGCAAGGAAAGTCTTGCATATAATATCATCTGGTATGTTATGCAGCTGCATAAGGGATTTATAGGTGTCAATGTGATCCAGTGGACCATTTTAGCCATCAAAAACTTCCATAGTTGGCATTCTAAACTTTGGTGGGAGGAAAAAAAACTTTGGTGGAAGGTGATAGTTGGTCACATCAACTATAAATGGTCAATTCGCCTCACTATGTGCTCGAACGTTTCTGATTCTGTCGCCTTCATGGCATTGAAGACGTCGCCCTTTTGGTTTTGTACTTCCTTGATCTTCTCGTCCCAGCGGTTATGGACGCCTTCTAGGTTATTTTTGGTTTTGTACTTCCTTGATCTTCTCGTTCCAGCGGTTAGCGACGCCTTCTAGGTTATTATAGTGGTTTTCATGCTCCATATGTTGGGTTTCCCCCTCATCTTCTTGAAACGGAGGGTCGTCAGCATGAAAGGATTGAGTGGGCACACAAACAGGGCACGCTGAGGTGGGCCACCCGCGGTGCCCTAGTGAGGTGTGGTGCCTTGGCATGGGGCAGGTCGCTAGTTGAGGCTTCTGGGGCGCTGCCCCTTTTGGCTGCTAAGGCACAACTCTAGGGTGCCCAACGAGCATTAATTGAAAGATTTGTTAGTTTTGGTTTACCAACAACTGCATAATCTCCAGTAGTTGCATTTCAGCAACAGGGTTTGCCAGCAAGGGCAGGGCGTCATCCTAACGTGGTTGATTATCATTTTCCCTTTGTTTACGCATGACTCTAGTTGTAATAGCTAGAAAAAATAAGAATACAGTAAGGTGAAAACTAAGTCATTCTCACAGACGGCGCCAAACTGATGATGCACAAATGCGTTTATGCAAAATCAATCAAAGATGTGATGTGTATGTGATGGGGTATGCTCAACACAATAAAAGACACATAATAACTGGTTCGGTTTGAATAACCTATTCTGCAGAGAATGACTATGGTGGTCGGAGAACATTATTACTCAAAGTTTGTGGAATGCTAAAATTTGTGTGATGCCCCCCATGTGGAAGCTGAACTTACAATTTATAGGCAAGTAAAATTTCACAAGGACTCGGAGGTAGTCTTGATTGAGGGGTCATTACGGGATGTGGGTAATTCCGTCAAACGATAAGTAAGTTAACATTATCTAACCCGAATGACACGATTCATTCATCAAAACGGCATGTTGAAAATGGTAGCCTCTCCTTGTGTTACATGCCATGATTCACAATTGTATGCAAATAATTTTTAATCATGTATGGGTTGGCTATACGAAATAGATTGGATGGCCCATTTCTTCCCTTATATTGAGCTGAAACTGATATTAGACGGCCCAGTCCGATATTAACCGAAAATGTTGGTACCATTGATTTTGGTGTTTATCTCATACAGATCAATCTCAAGGTTTTGCATAGGAAGTCATAATTCCAAGAATTAATTAATAAATATTTTAATACCATTTCGTCATATAAATAAATAAAAAGGGGTTCCCCCCCCCCCTCCTTTTTTTTTGAAAAATTACCAATAAGTGTCCTATCATTTTTGTTTTATATCAGTGAAGTTTTATTTTTAATGTTTTATTTCAATGAAGTCCTAATGCAATTATATTTCAATTTTATCATTGATTTTTAGTTATCAAAATCCTTTTATTCTTTATGATATGTCACAATTCCGGACACACTTTTGATGGGGCTTTTCAATTGCTATTTGTTCCCTTACTCAACAATGGTGATAAAAAAAAAAAAAATGTGTGTGTGGAGATATGAATTGAAGTCTTTTTGCCCTTTTATTCTCACTTTCGCTCATTGAAAAAAGAAATAAACTAATATTGTGTATCAACTGTTATTTAATTCAATTTCATTTTTTTTAGGGTGGATTATTGTCATTCCTTTTTTATATGGGTTAATTTACTTATTTTTTCTAAAAATAATGTTGAGTTTTTGTTAAAACTATTGTTACAGACACATGGATGCTCAATTTTTGTTTAGATAATAATATTTACTTCAATCGCGATATTAAAAACACATAGTACTAGAATTCTCGTAATGAATATCTTCTCTATCAAAAATATATAGGGTCCAAAGCCCTCAATTGTATCTCATAATGACAATTCTAAAATGTATTAATAGTGGAATTGTTCATAAAACTAACAAGCAAGTAATACGTAATTTAAAACATAAGAAATCGGAATATGTACGAATAGAAGAAGACTAATGTTATATCTCACTACCTTAGATGTCAATTTTTATCAAGAGAATGATATAATTGGAACAAAATATATTATTTATGCAATTTTGGACTTCATTTAAAAGGATCAGAGGAATAGATTTTTATTTTGTATCCTCGTAAAAGGAAGTCAATTGGGCTCAAAACATCACATAGGATTGATTTGAAGAACAAATTTTGCTAAAATTCATCTTCATGTCGAGTTCAATCATTTACAGCTATGCGATTTTAAGTTCGAATATTGTAAAGAATATTGTAATTAATTTGATGTGCATTATTTATTTATTTTATGATTGTAGGCATTTTTAAGTGAATCCAATGGACACATGAATGAGACGTTTCTCAATTTAAAATAATGCAAATGTAGGCTAGTGCTATACTGTGGCATCATGCACATCAAACAAATTTTTAATCTTATCCTTACAAATTTAATATTCATGCAGACTCGAATTTTAACTTCTTTCTTCCAAAATTGGACATAATGTCCCCACCAAAAATTGACCTTTTCAATTCTTTGATGTTCTAGTGGGTCACTTTTTATCTGACCCCCTCTTGATTCCAAAAGCTAAGACAACCACTGGAATAGCAACTTATTTTTTTTAAAGTAGTATACTTTTTTTTTTTTAACGTTTAAAAATGTCTTGGTCAAGTTACACGTCCCTTTTGATCAAAAAAAAAGTTAGACGTCCCTTAATTAATTTTTTCCCAAATCTAATCAGAGGTAAAATATCCATGCCGAAACTAAAGTATTTATAAAAGATAAATTCTACATGACCTGATTTTAAAGAATTATCAAGATTTAAACTAAAGATGTCTAAATTTACAATTCGTCCTTATTACTACTTAAACTATCCTCGTAGATTTTAGGAAAAACAAAAAAACCTTATGACCCAACAAAAAATTGGCCTTTCTAATTGTTTGGATTCGAATGGGTTTTTTCCTTTTTTATTCCCTCTTAAAGCCAAAAAAAAGATACGAGAGAAGGTGTCATTTTGGTACTTGTCTATAGAAAGAGAAAGGCAAAGGTGTGCAAGGGCTCCTTTTAGATTTTTAAAAAACAATAGGGGAGCAAATATAATTTAAAAATACTTATACTTAACAATATGAGAGGATGTTTTTTTTCCCCTCAAAGTTGTTTGCAAGAATCAAAATTTCAATTCTAATGAAGCGTTTTTGTTTTTACAGAAATTTAAACGGCTCAATAACTAAATATTAATACTTTTATGTTTTAAGATATTTTGATATATTTTAACTAATATTTTGGAGACAAAATTTCAATTTTTTTATGTTTCTCTTTTGTTTAAGAAATATTTTGAAATCTTTTCTATTACTGACTTGGTGATGTGTTTTTATTAGATACATTGAATGAAGAACAAGTTTATGGGCATCACAGTTAATTCAAAGATTATACTGAATCAAATTAGTAAACGAGATCAAATTTTTTAGGTTCAAATAATGTTATTCTAAAATTTATATTCTTTTGGGATAATTCATTCACCGATATAAAATTAGAAGTTATGGAGTATAAATTTGATTTTAACGTGCGCCCTCATAATCCGGTTGATTAGACAAAATCATTTAATGAATAAGTCAACAAAATGTAATTTTTCATATTTTCTCCACAACATGAATTTAATATTATTATTATTTTATTATTCTTTTTGGAGGGGGGAATGGGGAGAGCAACTTGAATTTTTTATCCAAAAAAATCAAAATTTTCACAAGACAAAAAATATTATTTGACCAAAAGTTAATTAGTTGAATTTAATATTATTAGCCTATGAACAAATCTAACAAAATAATATTTTAAATATAATAAAAAAAATAACACACAACCCACTAAAAAAATAAAAGGGTAATTTATATTTTATATCCTTAAAAGTATAAACTTAGTTTTTATTTGGTCATTGAAGTTCTAATTACAATAATTACATCTCTAAATTTTTAACCAAATTTCCGTCGATTATTTTCATCCAAATCTATCCAATTGTTCCTATAAAAGAAGACTTGGCAAAAAAATGTATTTCCCAGATACATCGTTATTTCTCTCATTATCTCACAATATCTCTCAAATTCTTCTTTAGTTATCTTTTTTTTCGACTGTTTTTATTTTATTTTATTTTATTTTTGTCAAAATCAAATGAAACAAAGTAGGATTTTCTAGCCTACGCATAAAAAAAAATCATCAAACAAAATATATCCATTTATCCAAGTCACGTGTTGGTCACGAAAAGGTCATTCTATCATCCTACGTTAGTCGTTTTAAATAGAAGGACTAAATTGAAAGTTAAATAAAACTTCAAGGATTTAGATGTTAAAATTAAAATTTTAAGGACCAAATAAAAATTATGTGCATATTTTAAGGACGTAAATTATAATTTGTCCAAATTTTTTTTTTAAAAAAAAAGGGAAAAAGTGAGAGGACCTTGCTTTAGACAATTAACAAGTAATAATGGTCCACTAAAATTTATGCATGTGGCTAGCACCAACACGTAAGGGGTTCACCAACAAGAACAAGACATGTTCACGTGGTCCAGAAGAACATAGTCCCGTGACTCCCTCCTCATTCCCATACATGATACAAAACAACGTGGTCTCATCATAACAAAATCATCTTTTTCCAACTCATTACCTTTTGCTTTCTTTTTTATGGGACCAACCACAATACGATAAATTATTTTTTGTTATTATATTTTTTTAATTTTCTAAATTATTTATTTATTAATTATATTATTTTGCTTTAGTTATTGTCACTATCTATGACTACAAATGATCAAATTAAGTTCTATTATTATTGGAGACTTAATCGAAAATCTAACTCAATGTAGTGATTGAGTTAGTCGAAAATTTTATTATTAAATGAATTCAATTTTCAATCTAATGATTGTATTGTTCAAATTAAGTTTAAATTACATTTTTTTGCATTATTAATTTCTTTAAGGAAAAGGCCATGATATATACCAAATTGAATTATTAATTAAAAATAATGAATAAATAAAGAAAATATAAAAACTAAACTTGTGATACATTTTTATTGAATAAAAAGTGAAGCTATAATTTTGAAAAATATAATTTCGATTAGGCCTGGTAATCATGTCGGAGGCATGTTGAATCTTAGTGCATTCACCTCAAAAATCATACAACATGCATACGACTCATTTATTAAATAATTAAAAATTATAAAATTGAACACCATTCGTTTATTAAACCTTACACCATGCAACTTGTGTGACTCTCTAATTACACAATACAAAATATTTCTTATTTTTTTAAAAGGGGTGTAATATGAAGAATTCCTAGAGAATTATCCATTCTGGTATTACTATCGCCCAAGGCAAAATTGTTCTTATTAAAAACCCTAATTTTGTAATAAATTGAGTCACCTATTAAACTAGTAATAACGTGAGAATCGAATAATGGGGGTGATAAATAGATAATCTGAGTGATATATCACTTTATTAAAAGAGTAATCAGGTGATAAATAAATTAAGATATTTTATTCGAACAAGGCTTATTTATTACCCACGATAAGCCGATTCATTCTTTTATCACCTGAACTCGTTAAAATCAAACCTAAATCCTTCAATTTTAAATCAATATGTATTAAATTATCGGACCGTCTTAAATCTTATCATGCTTAAATTTTGGTATTATTTAAATACCAATGGTACTTGTAAAGTATCATTGCCCTATGTATACTTGTGTGATCTCCACCAATGTCAGAAAAAACGGCTGCTTTTGAAATTCTAAACTGGGGTTGGTGGCCCTAAAAAAAAGGTATTTCTTACAATAAAAAGCCCTGAGATAGCTTTTTTGGTCCCATTACGATAATCCTTCTTTTCTCTGCTTTTTAATCTTTTCTGTGAATGCTTTCTCGATCGACACCCAAGAGATAAGATCTTTCTATTTTCTACATGATTATTATTTTCTCAATGCGTTCTCATTGTTTTATTCTGCACGAAATACGATCACTATAAATTGTCGATGAGATTTTACAAGAATCTGTATCTATACCATGTAGTAGAAGCATCAAATTAAGAGAGAGAACGTTTCAAAACAGGTTTCAAAATAACCCAAATAGGAAGGCTTGAGCGGTGTAATACCTTGATATTATAAATTTATACTATCCATTGGTATTGTATGAATGTTTTATGGGGTTGATTGTGAGCATTAATTTAATTAGAGTGTCTATAGGATATACAAATTTATAAAATACGTGACAATGATACAAATTATATTCCATGACAATGATTAAAAGAAAAACAAAATTTGTGTTTATTGTACTGGGAATGCGATTCTTGGACGTGTCACACTCTAGTAGTAGGATGCCTATAGTACTACAATAATATAGAAGCAAGTGAAGAATCGAAAAAGTGTGTCTTACCGTAAATGCTATTGTAACGAGTAATACTACACTAATTAAATTTTGGGATCAAATTTGAAGTTCAAATGACGTGACAATATATTATTTAAAATTTTTATTGGGACTCAAATGACATGGTATCAAATAAAGAAGCCCAACTCAGCTGTCATGTCATTTAAATTTTAAATTTAACTTTAAAATTTAACTAATATAACATTACTCTATTGTAATATAGTTGGTTAAATGCGAAAGGACTCGTGTTGTTGAAACAACTCATCAAACAAATTATTGGACATATTAAAGCATAATTAGGTACATGTGAAATCGTCATTGTTTCAAAACTTATCCCTCCGACAAAATAAAAAGCCTAAATGGAAAGAGAGAAAAATAGTGAAGGCGGTGGTATCTGAATTCGTCAAAAGGGTTTGAACCTTGTCGCCTCTTCCATTTCCACATGTTAAAAGAGAGAGAAAAAAAAAAAAAAAAAGGAGGGAAGAGAGGTAAGAGAAATCCTCAACCCCCCATTTACAAGGAAAAAAAAAAAAGACAAGAGAAAGAAGTTATTCAGAAATGTAAAGAGATGCATTCATGTAGGGAGATATTAAATGACAACACCCATTTCTTACTTTTGGATATAGTATTAAAAAATAAAAAAGTTTTAAAATAATAAATTTTATCTTAAAAAGTGATAAACTCTTGAAAAAATATTATATAAATTCAAAAAATAAATACACTCCAAAAATTAATAAACTCTGCCCAAAATTTGTGGTATAAAAAACCAAAAATTTGTAAGTGACACGTTACCAAAAAAAAGGTTTGGTACTCTAGTCAAACCCGTCATATATAACCTTTTGCTTTTTCAAAACTATAATATTGTTAATGGCCCCAACTCCGAGGCCTAATAGTCATTAAACCAGAACTGTGCATCTCTCTTTCTCTCTCTCTAACAATTGATAGTTGACACCTGCAAATTATTCTTATATACATGCAATTACACTTCAAGATCTGCATGTACAGATCTTAGAGGCTGAGCTTAGAGCAAAAAATAGCTTCATGCATAATTTTCTTGCTTCTCCTGGAAAATTAAAAGGTACCCACAATGTATCAATATCATCACGCTTGGTACTCTCTCTCTCTCTCTCTCTTCAGTTTCACGGTGACTGTTGTATCATTGAAGAAGAAAGAAAGAAGGTGTGGTACTGTTGTTGTGGTACACTCATGCATGTTATATATGGCAGGTTTACAGTGATTCCTACAAAAGCAGTTTCTGTTTCTTTGAAGATTTGTAACCGAAAATGATTGATATATCTTTGCCTGCACTTTTATCTTCAGATCTGAAATGTTTCTTATCTTGTGTTACACTCTTCTTCAATCCTTTCCTTGTCTCAAGCCTTTGTTTGGTAAAACATTTATCATTTTGGGTACCAACAAATGCCCCAATATTTCTTTGTTGGACACACTCTCAGACCTTCCCCATATGCATGAGAAATTACGCTCTGTAGAGCTGCCAAGATGTCCTTTCGTTTTTACCAGGTTTAACTTACGTCGTATCAAAAATTATTTAATTCATGTTTAATTTATTTATAATTTTATATAATTTGATTCGTATCTCATTCATATCCTTTTATTCAACCGGTGTAACGCTAGTCGGACAGTTTATCCCCTTAACCCATTAAAATAAACTCAATTTTGTTAGTTTCATGCACAGACTGTGTTTAGAATCTCTGAGTTTGGATTATGATATGATTTTTGTGAGTTTTTTCCTTATTTTTTGCCACTTTTTTGTTGCAGATAATAGCTTTAACCAGAATCGCTTGATTAAAGAGATTCTTAGTTCACATTTGTATTGGACTTGCTGCTTTTCCCTTCCTCTTCTCCATCCTTCAGGTACATTTCTGTCTTCCCATTCTCTCTCCCTCTCCCCCCATACTTGTGCCTGGAGAAATGCATGGGTCTCTGTCTGGTTTCTGACTTTTCCTCAGACATTCTGTCTCTTGCTGTTCTATATTATGACGTTTTTTGAATTCGGATTTTAAGACCAACAATCACGTAGTAAGTGGAGGTGCAATTTTTGATCATGGACCCTACATCAGTCACTGTACAACTGGCCCATCTACACCAATCACACGTCCCAACTTGAGCTATATCTGTCTCTATCCCCATCATATATTCTGATTATTTTATGGCCACGAAAGAGGAGTACTCTATTTTGCACTATCTCTACCGATTTCTGAGTTCTGCATAGTGACCTAAATCTCGTGGTGTGGATACTACTATCGTATTGGGTTTGTGTTGTAATTAAATGGTATCATATTAAAATTTAAGATTATTTGGATTGGAAGTCCTATACTATGAAGTTCGTTTTAATTTGATCTCTAATATTTTAATTATATTATTTTAATTTTTAAAATATTAAATATATTTTAATATAATCACTCAATTAAATAGCATTTAGATTGTTAACTATTTTTTATTATAAATGTATCACATAATACCTAAATATAAATAAATAAATAATTTAGATAGCTCTTTGACCAAAATTTACACAATTTTGATCATGAGTTATTCAAAATTTTGGTCAAATGATACTCATATTACACATTTTAGATCAAAATTTATCTAAATTATTTTTTATTTATATTTCGGTATCACAAAACAAGTTTATCATAAAAAACTATTAACAATTTTAATGTTTTTTGTTTGTGGGACCATATAAAAATATATTCAATATTTTAAGAATCAAATAAAATGATACAATTGGAATATTGAAAACCAAAATAAGATAAATTATATACTCTAAAATCTCAAATGCAATTAATTTTAAAATTTATTCAATTTATTTTTAATTATATATTCTTATATTTGCAGTCAAGTTTATGAAGTGTACAAATTGTGTTAAGCAAATTCATATCTTAAATAATCAAGTTCGTATCGACTCAATTATTGAACGGGTTTAAAAGATTTAAAATTTTATAATATAAACATGCTAAAATTAAATTTAAAATTATTAATAATTTATCAATTAAGTATCGTGTTTATAAATCTTATTTAAAATTGGTAGATCTATTTGTCAACCCTAAACCTTCCAGGGTAATACTGTCATTCCATTGGAGACCCAAATAATCACCCTATATAAGAAGCTATTGACACTTTTCTACTACATGGGCATTAGGCACGAAAAATCCGGCGTACTTGAAGTCTTGTACAATGCCAAATGACCAAAGAAAGAGCCAATTGGATTTTGAATCCCTTCGTGGTACCCATTTTTCCAAATGGTCCCACAATGGTGTTATTATATTTGACCATGAGGTCAAACAATTTTATTGAGCAAAGGAGCTACCAATATATAAGTGGTACCTGCTTAGCTGCTACTCAATACAACCACCCCCTCGAAACCACACAACGAATGTTAGGCCATGGTCTTGGTGGCAGTCTCGAAAAAATGCCTTGAAATTGATGCACTGTTTGGTCAGGCATTAAAATATTTGCATTTAATAATACCTTTCTGCAAAAGTTTGAATTGGGCCAATTTACAATTAATGTAAGTATATGAAGTGTTTCACTTCAGATTTTCTATTCAAATACATTATCTATCCTGGTGTGACGAAATCAAAACATGTTGGTTGTTGTGGTTGCTTTTGGTAATAAGAAAGAAAGGTTTAGAAAAACTGTCGGTGCCCACCTTTATTTCTTTTACTCTCATTCTTAGATATATATTTAAAGTTTGATATTATTACTTAAAATAATTTAAATTTAGACGAATAATATATTTATAATCACATACACTTAAATAAACTCACCTCTGATTTCCCTCCCCTTCTTGGGTGAAGCCACCTTTACCTCAACTGGTAATACCCAAAAACACCCATACACCTCACCTCTAAACAATAAACTCCCCCTCTCCTCCACCAGTGAAACTGAAACGCACCCTTAGTAGTAGTCCCTAAACAGCCCAACCCTGAAAGAAATCTACCCTCTATTAGTCAACACCCATCTAAAGAAAGGAAAGAGGAAAAGGTGGAGAAATTTCTTGTGGTTGCAATCAAAGGGGACTGATTTTTTGATTGATCTTGGTTGTATTTGACAGGGAATAGGGT
>CM042188.1:26531431-26549680 GCA_023539305.1 Ilex asprella | reverse complement strand
ATGGAGAAAGGGGTTTGGGGCTTTGCCGGAGCTGGGGAAGGGGATTAGGGCCATTGTCGGAGTTGGGAAGAGGGTTGGATACAAAGTGAAAATGAAAAAATAAAAAAAATCAGATGTTGGGGTATTTTAGGAAGTTAATATTTTTCACCCACCAATCAGTTAGTTTAGTTCCAAAAAAAACTTTAAGGGGCAAATTGTCGAATTTGAAAAATAAGGAAGCCGATTATAACTTGGCCCAAACTTGGAGGGGTAATTCTGTAATTAACCCTTGTATTTATTGTGAAGGTGAGCTAGGAGAGAGAGAGAGATTTTTTTTTTCTTTTTGATCAAGAGAGAGAGGAGTTTTGCTTGCGCAAATCTAGCTAAACTGGCAACTGGACATTGGGGGAAACTGGGCAAGTAAGCGATGAAGGGAAAAGAGGGTTTTGGGTTTCAAAGCTCTCAATTACAAAGCCTATGTCTGTCCGTACAAACATACAACCCATATTTCGTGGTCGATTACTTCTCTGTCTCGTTATGTTAAGACACACAGTCAGTGTGTATAGACGGTAGCCATGTCCAAGCACAAGGCCTAACCCTCCTCCCCTGATTTGTCCTTCAGCTATTTTTATGCTAGTGCTCATAAACGTTCTCTCTCTGGTTTTCAGGAGAGAGAAAATAACCCATCAACAAATATTTTCTCATCTTCAGCTATTTATGGCACTCATAAACATTTTCTCTTTCTGGTTTTAGGAGACAAGCGGAACCCATCAGAAAATCTATGAAGAAAGTAGAAGAATAATGGTTGGCTATGAAGCTTCTAACCCTTTGTTTTTTTGGTCCTCTTTGTTCATGATCCTTTTGATCAAAGCGCATATACTAATACCCGTTTGAGCTGTCTTGAATATGGAAGTGAAAACCCCCAACTTTGTCTCATTGCTAGTGTTTATTTGGCCATAAGGGGTCTGGTGGTAGATGTGGTGGTGATGGTGATGGTAGTGGCGGCGTCGGTTGCTAAAAGGGCGTTGGCTATGATGGGGGCTGTGGGTGTGACAACTGCTGGTGGAGCTGTTGTGATAACAAGCTTTGTCAAACAAGTAACTTTGATTTTTAGGCCTTTTCTGGGTTGGGTTGGACCCAAAACCCACCTTTTAAAGTTCAGTTCTTGCAGCTTTCTCTCTCCTCCCTCTTCTGCTTAATTGGGTTTTGATAGTGGTGATGGTTGCTAGTGGTGTGATATTGGCTAGACGGCTCAATCTGTTACTGTTGTATGTTCATATGTTTTATTTTTTCGCCTCTTGTGGCTGACAATGATGTTTATAAGTAATGGGTATGCAAAGGTTCTTCCACAACAGGTTGATCTTTTTTCATTTCTCTTTATTTTCTACACTAGCTAGCTCTTTGGTTTTGCTTTTATGTCCCATTGTTTGAGGCTTTGAGCTGTAACCTCC
This sequence comes from Ilex asprella, assembly GCA_023539305.1. NCBI lineage: Eukaryota > Viridiplantae > Streptophyta > Magnoliopsida > Aquifoliales > Aquifoliaceae > Ilex > Ilex asprella. The sequence goes on along the minus strand of CM042188.1, from coordinate 26,548,250 downwards.
TTGATGCAAGACCTCTATTTCTTGAGATGGGGAACAAAGCAAGAGATAGAGAGAGAGGATTTTTCTACCTATTTAGCCCTGAATATCTTCCATATTGCCCACCAAAGTTGGAGCAGTAGGACTCTTGATAAAGTTTGTAAAAATTTTATTTTTTAATGCAAATTTCAATTCCATTAAAATCTTAATATAATTAGATTCAGTAAGTACGCTGTCAATTTTATTTCTTCCACTTCATCCATATATGTTTTCTTTTCTCTATTTGTATGTGAGTTTTGTTCTCAATCTATGGGATTTGAATAAAACCATTTGATATAACCCTTTTTTATGACATGATAATAACTAAAATTGTCAGTGGAATTGGATGACTCTTTAGCAATATCTTGAACTCATTCCCTCTCCAATATTTATTTATTTATTTTTATAACTGCCTTTTGATGGCATATTGTGGAATAAGTAAATGACTAACATCTCAGTTTTGCTTTCAATCTCAATGTGCCTTGGTATAATTATTAAAAATAAAATGGTCTAGATCTCATATTGCTTCTCAATTTTGAGTTTTTCATTATAAAAAAATAATAAAAATATCGTCTTTTTAAAAATAATATTATAAAAAAATCACAAAATGTTTGTTATGTTATCATGAATACCATTTCTTTATCAATTTTAATATCACCTTTAAAAAAATATAATTATTAAAAGTTGTAATTATAAAGTTTCTTCCTCTGCATTTAATGTGGGTGGGTATGGGAAGTTGGAGAGGTGTGACCCTAATCCATTGCAGCAAGTAGGGTAGTAGGTAACAGTGACAGTGCCGGTTTTAGGGCAGCCCTAGGCAGGGGCACTACGCTGTAGGGATAGGGATAGGGATAGGGTTTCTGTAAATAAATAAAAGCAGTGAGAAAAGACAAGTGAATTGAAAACAAAGTTTGAATGAGGTGAGGGATGGATGACCTCGTTGGGGGCCTTCCATGGAAAGTGTCCTTTCATTTTTGGAGTTCCTGCAAATGTTGAGATGATACTGATTTTTGTTGTTTCCATGCACGTGAAGCCACCATGGACATGGGAACTTTGCTTCTTTTCTTTCTTTCTTTTTTTTTTTTGGGTTGTATAAAAAGGTAAATTATATTTTGTGCCCTAAAAAATTTTAAAATTTTTAATTTACACTCATAAAATTTTTAAGATTTTAAAGGTATACCTGTGAATAGTAACTTTTTGGTTGACCATAAATTTTTTGAATTGATATTAGAGCATCTCCAAGGGGACTATGTAAACTAGTTAGCAAAAAAATATTTTTTTATTACATTATCTACTTTAGCTAATTACTTTTTCAAATTCACTCTAACCACGCTATCTATTTTAGCTAACCACTTCAACTAACTTTAACTAACTATAATTATTAAAATCTAAAATAATATATAGTATGCCATATCATCACCATATTGATGACATCACGTGCTGACGTGGTACACCACGTCATCAAAATTTTAAAATTTGAATTTTTTTTAATAACAATCATATTAATAATAGTCACGTAATTCAAAATTTTAAAATTTAAATTTTTTTAATGACAGTCATATTAATAATGGTCACGTAATTCAAAATTTTCACTCATACCTTGTCTTTCTCTGTCAAGCCACTTGATTTAGTCTTTCTATCTGTACAAAACACCCACAAAATTTGTTGGTGGCTAACTGAATTGCCGACCAACGATTCATCAAAGAATTTTGACTACGACTAGGGCATGACTTAGGTTTGTATTCGTGGAAGAACTTGCAAACCCTTTGCCAATATGTCTTTGATTTTTGCTCATTTCCTTACACAGCATCCAAACTAATATTAAGTCATGCCGAAATTATCATAATGTCTTCTTCTGATGTAAAATTGCTACCTCGTTGTTTTTTGGTGGTGGATTCTACTTGAGGAGATATTGGTGAAGATTGACCTATAAGCTCATCATCTAAGTTTGTTCCATCATGCATGAGATTGGTGAAGTACGCACCATGTTGGAATGGATCCATGTGTAATGCCTATAAGATGAGACAAGAAAAAACATGGATACTCAAAAATTTGCATTGAGACAGTGATGAGGATCCATGTGTAATGCCTATACTTCTACATAATTTCCTACCCATGTGAGTATCTACAGACCCAGGAACTATTAAATATGCAAAATGAAACTATTAAACAAAGGGATCAGCAGCATCTGCAATTCCAAAGAATTTCCCAATTGGTGCAAATCATCCACACCAACATATATATCTCAAGTTCATAGATTGATTCATACAGCAAAAGAAACAGAGCAAAAACTTCTAATCTAAATAGAAGATCTTTTCATAAATTCCTAAAACTGGGAATACAATATAAACACACAAAGCAAGGGTCTCTACTTTGAATTTTCTGTTTGGTTAACAAGAAATCCAGCAGAAATTTTTTTGGGTTTTCTTACAATGGCACCAACACCTTCTGCTAAATCCAAACAAATGTCTCTAACACCTTCATCAAAAACCCACACAACTCAATTAAAGACACCATGTTCAGATCTCCAAAGCATCAACAAATACCCAAGAGGAAGTTCAGTTCTTTCCACACCATTGCACCAGGCTGCCCTGCCCTCAGATTCAAACAAGATTAATGGAAGACAATGACTAAAAATACCCAAAGCATCAACAAATAAATAACTGCTACTCAACATGATTATGGAGAACAAAGAAAGAGTCCTTGTTAAAACAAATAATTTCACATACAAATAATTCCCAAATAATTTCTCATACAAACAATTCCCAAATAATTTCTCATACAAAAATTCTCAAACAATCATAAACCAAATTCCTATGTACAAAACCAAATGCCTCAACATTAACCCATACCGAAAATCTCAAATGCCTCAACTCTATAAATACATCAGAAACCCAAATGCCTCAAAAACCGATACCGAAAATCCTTCAGACAGTGGACGGTGGTGCCTTCAACGATCGGTGCCTCAGTCGGTGGGTGGAGCCTTCAATAGTCGGTGCCTCAGTCTGAATTTTGGGATTTTCAGATTTTGGGATTTTCAGTCTGGATCTCGAACGAGGGAGGCAGAGAGTCGTCAAAGGTGAGGGAGGCAGAGAGACGAAGAAAGGCGGGAGGCAGAGAGTGGCGAGGAATTTTTGCTAGCTTGATGTAGCGACTGAAAAATGGGTTATGTAGTTTAGATAGCGAAGTAGCTAGCCCGTTGGAGCATTATTTTTCAGTAAAGTTATCTAAAATAGCTAAAGGGGCTAGTTTAGCCAGCCCCTTGGAGATGCTCTTATCAAAGAAAATCTCGAATATACAGAACTATTCATGAATTACGTATATCTATAAGGAAATATGCCAGAATTTAATGTCGTATTATCTATCACTAACTCATATTCATTGAGAAAACAATGGTTACGACATTGTAGAATGGTTTGGCACTATACACATTAAATGACACATAGAAGAAGCTTAATGCACGGGATAATTCTTGCAATCAGTTTAAGGCAGCGGTCGTATTGCGGATGAACCCTGAAACAACCACAAGGTTAGAAAAAGGGAGTCAGGCGTCTGCCCGACTTGTTCCTTCCGAAGCTTAAGTCAGTAAGAATGGGAGGATCAAGCTCAGTTCAGTATAATTCGTGGTTTGGAGTTTGCGTACCTTTGTTCATATTTCTAGAGGGTATTTATACCTGGACTAGAAATGATTGTACTGACACAAAGATCACCTCAGCATTTAATGCCCATCAGGCGTACCCGAACGTAATGATTGATTTTCGCATGAACTCCCGTGCCATCAATGCTCAGCGGTTGAGACAAGACCTTGGGACCACGCCGAGTACTTGAGTGCCTATGAACGGCGTCTGACACCTATTCCATAGCGGTCGGCGTCTAGAAGGTTATCTCCTCTAGCTCTGCGTCCAGACTCCTAGCCATTGATGCACCCACTCATGGTTGTCAGTTTGAGTCTTCGTAGGTGCAGAGGCGCATTAAATGTCCTGTCTGAGTCACTTACATCGTCATAAATACTGGGTCACATCGTATTAATTGCTCATCAGAGGTGGTACTCGGCTTTACGAAAATACCTTCCCTCGGCTTCATTACTCGGCTTTGCTAACTTCCTCGGCCTTAAAACTCGGCTTTTCATAATCCACACCTATACACGTGTTGTCTCGGGGGCTGTTAAGCCGCCTCGAGTCCCTTCAACTGCCCCCCAGCCTCCACTCTTTATGCGGCGTGGGACAAGTGGCGCAAGGAGGGTGGAGGCTTACAGAACACGCCCATTTAATGAAGGACGGTTACTTGCACGTCTTGAGCCGCCTTTTTCAAATTCTCTAATGATGGGAGTCTTCTCGATTCCCGTTTTCTCATCCGCCTACAAATAGGGAAAATCTTGGCCATTTGAGAACTTTGCAAATTCGAATTCCCTTCAAGCAATTAGCTCCCGAGCGACCTGTTCTTTCCTCCAAGAACTCCTTCGCAAAGAACTGCTCTGTAAGTACACTCCTCGTCGTCTTCCTCTTCTCTTCTTCTGTCTTGACCCATGGCCAGAGGTCGTAAAGGTGAGGTAAGGGATCCCCAACCGTCCAGAACCCGTAAGTTAAAGAAGACCGTGGTGAATGAAGACAACATAAACGCCTTTAGAGCCAAATACCAGATCCCCGAGCGAGTATTCACCTTCCCTTTCCACCCCACCCGTCACAATAGGGACCAAGGGTGCGCAAAAATGATGCCACCATCATGGAAGGAGGGATGGCATTCCCTCTCTTTCCCCTCACGCTAAAGCTGTTAATTCAGCTGAAGCTGTTCTCCCTACAGTGCGGGGTGAACTTCTTTAGGATAGTTATGGGCGTCATAGCCATTAATGCTCGGCTTAGGGTAGACTTGGGGGTGGATGAGATTTTATTTTGTTATTATCTAAGGCAAGTCGCTGGGGGGAGATACTACCTCAAAGTCAGGGACCCCTCCATGTACCTGGTCATGCACATGCCAAACTCGGACAAGGGGTACTTTGACGATCTAGTCATGCTCGACAGAAGCTGGGAAAAGGGGACAGGGCCCGAGTATGACGGATTGTACTGCCCCAAAATGCCGAGAGATGAAGGTGTGTTTGTGCATTCTGAAATTTGCTCGGCGTTGTCCAATTTTCGTTTCTAATCTCGTTTCTTATTCTTGCAGAAGGATATCGACGTGACTCTGCCTAGCCTTTGAGGTCACAGGTCAAATTTGACGACCTATTGAAGGTCTGGTCCTCCAACCCCTCCAACGAGTTTGCCCGAGCCGCTCACGTCCTGCTCGGATCACCCCGTCCTACAACTGATTCTCCCAGATTCCTCCGCCCTTCGACCCTAGAAGCTGGGAAGATAATTTTTCAGAGGAAGACGCCGAGAGAACTCCACCCGCACCCTCCCTTTCAGCAGAAATGTTCAACCTTCCACCTCTCTCTGCCGCCGACATGGAAACTGTCGCTGCTCGGCGAAGAAACAGGCTCTCGATACTAGGAGGGTCCCCGAGCACGGGCCCAATCATTCCTACACCATCCGTGCCAAGCCCGAATGTGCCCCCTCTTCCTCGCCGTCAACAAGCGGGGCGCACTATCGCTCCTTCAGGGGGCTTGCCCCCAACGCCCCTAGCCTTTCTCCCCGAGACCCAACAAAGGAGAAAAAGGCCTCGGGATCCTGAGGCACCAGAAGAGAGCCGACCCATGGAGGAGCGCCGGCAGAAACATCACCACGATGCCCCGGGGCTGTCCACATCTGCCGAATGGGTGTGCAGGGCCGAGACCCGACGAGGACAACCCGTCTTGGAAGCAGACTCCACCCTGCGGGATCAGAAGGTGGCCTTTGCTGTGGCAGGGACTCTCCAATTTGCTGCTGACATGAGTGTCCATGAGGGCCTACCCGACAACAGGCTCCTCCTAAGCGCTTTCCATAGCAATTTGGTGGTAAGTATTGCTCCTCCCACTCGGCTTCACTCCCTCGTTACTTTTCTAACTCATTATTTCCTTTTCTTCTCCTAATGCCTGCCAACAGATGGGGGCCATCATCGATCGTTTCTGGGAGTACAAGCAGGCGGCCAGGAGCACCGACCAGGCCTTGAAGGCCAAAGATGAGTTCATCAAGGGGGTAGAGGTGACTCTGGCCGACCAGACCAAGCACATTGCGGAGCTCATCCGCCAGCGCGACGTCGTGGACGCTGAGCTGCAAAAGGTAAGGGCGAGCGAGGCAGAGGCGGTCAAGAAGGTTGAAGAGTACGAGCTTAAGGTCTCGGCGGCCGACAACAGAGTCCAGGAGTCTGAGGGCATCATCAATGACTTAACCGCCTGGGTGGACGTCCTAACAGTGGAGAAGGCGGGGGAAGAGAAGAGGCTACAATCCGAATGCCGCTGGGTCTGGCTGGAGACCCAAGACCAGATGGTCCCTGCCTTCGAGGAGGCCAAGGCCATAGCCTATCGGGATGGCTGGGTGGCAGCTTTGCACGCCGCCCTGGTGAACCCGACCGACGAACTCTTCAAGAGACACAGTACTCATAGAGGGACTGAAGCCGAGGTCCTTCCTGAAGTGCAACCAAATGCCGGGGCGGGCGAAGGGGCTGAGGGAACCCGAGCGGCCATTACAGTTAGTGATGAATCTGACAGCCTCTCCCCCGTCATTGCTAACCAAGACCCAGCTTTACCCCCTTCGTCGGTTGAAGATCTTACAACTCATGAAGCGAGGTGAACCCCGCTGAAGGCTTCCTGCTTGTGTTTCTTTTTCCTTTTCAAGATGTGTGTTTTTGGGGACGCAAAGCCCCTTCTTGACTTTGTAATGAAATTTCCAATCATTTTCCTAGTTTTTGGAATGTGAATACAATTTAACTTCAGGCCATCATTCTTTCTATATATGTGTTCTTTCGTCTTTTCTCTTATAATCGTTGGCTAGTTTTGAACCATGTTGCTGAGGCTTCATGTACCCATCGAGGCCGAAATACAGACCCGCTAGTATGTTACCATAATTGAAATAACTAAGGCAACAAGGCTTCACATACCCATCGGGGCCGAGATACGGATCCGTTAATACATAATCACAATAAGCGAAATGACTAAGGCAGCAAGGCTTCTCGTACCTATCGGGGGCGAGGTATGAACCTGCTAGTTTTGACGTGAGCCTAAGTGTAGGGAATTTAACCCATCATCCTCACATTCCAAGATCCCCTGGAACGACTCCAAAATCTTTCCCACGAATGTGGTGAGATCATCGCGCCGTGGATGAAATATGAGCTGACCCTTTAATTGCTGATCTTCGTAACGCTGTCACCAACCTCTTTCTGGGGTGGAGACCCTAACGACCGAGGGATCATTTTCGTGCCCCATTTAAAGGGTCATTTTCCATTCGGGAGGCATGCCCCTGTCATCCAGTTGAACACTGGGGTCTCTTGGGTCCTTGGGTAAGGGTTGTGCCCTAGCGACCGAGATCCAACCTTCAAGGATGTCTCTCCACGAGGCGTCGCCCCTAATGATCGAGATCTAATCTCGTGCTGATTGGGGGCGCTGCTCCAGGGATGGTTTTACATCCCTAGGGACTTTGCCCCTAGCGACCAAGAGCTCGTCGTGCTGTTTGAGTGTTGCTCGAGGGATGGAGTCTTACACCCCTCGGGGCCGTACTCCTAGCGACCGAGAGCTCGTCTCGTGCCGGTATTTCGAGAGCGTTGCTCCATGGGAGTCTTACACCCCTCGGGGCTGTACCCCTAGCGACCGAGAGCTCGTCTCGTGCTGGTATTTCGAGAGCGTTGCTCCAAGGGTGGAGTCTTACACCCCTCGGGGCCGTACCCCTAGCGACCGAGAGCTCGTCTCGTGCTGGTATTTCGAAAGCGTTGCTCAGAGGGTAGTCTTACACCTCTCGGCGCCGTACCCCTAGCGATCGAGAGTTCGTCTTGTGCTGGTATTTCGAGAGCGTTGCTCCACGGATGGAGTCTTGCACCCCTCGGGGCCGTACCCCTAGTGATCGAGAGCTCGTCTCGTGCTGATTTTGAGAGCGTTAGACAATCAAAAAAGGAAAACGGAACTCGGATCAACAGAAATATCTTTTCAGGTTCGATATATTCCAAGGTCTGATTACATCGTTGCCATTCATATCTTGTAGCCTGTAAGCGCCGGTGCCTCCTACAACGATTATTTTGTAAGGGCCTTCCCAATTGGGCTCGAGTTTCCCTTTTGCGAGCTCGCGAGCTGTGTCGACAACCCTCCTAAGTACCAAGTCCCCTACTCTAAAGTCCCTGGTCTGGACCTTTCTTTGATGTTGTCTTGATAGCTCCCCTTGGTATTTAGCCAGTTTGATGGATGCCGACTCTCTCCTTTCTTCGGCTAAGTCGAGATCTTTTACAAGCATCTAGTCATTGTTTCTCAAATCAAACGCTTGGCTCGGGATCGTCGGGAGTCCTACTTCCAACGGGATGACAGTCTCCACACCGTACGTTAAGGCGAACGGTGTTTCCCCTGTTGAAGTTCTCGGCGTGGTTCTGTAGGCCCGTAGCACGTTGAGCAATTCCTCAATCCACTTCCCTTTTGCCTTCTCAAGCCTCTTCTTGATCTCTACCAACACAATCTTGTTGGATACCTCTGCTTGCCCATTGCTCTGAGGATAGGCTGGTGTGGAATAATAATTGCGTATCCCAAACCCCGAACAAAATTCTCTGAACGGGTCACTATTGAACTGAGTGTCGTTGTCCGAGACGATTGCTCTAGGAATCCTGAACCGAGTGATTATGTTTTGCCATACGAATTTCTTTGTCTCGGTATCGCGGATACGGCTTAGGGGCTCGGCTTTAATCCACTTGGTGAAATAATCTGTTGTCACCAATAGGAATTTCTTGCCTAAAGGGGCCTTTGGGAGTGGGCCTACAATATCTATTCCCCATTGTGAGAACGGTCATGGGCTAGTCAACGAATTCAGGTCTCCTGCCAGCTGTCTGATGATGGGAACGAATTTTTGACATTTATCGCATTTCCGAACGTATTTCTTTGCATCTCTCTGCATGTAGGGCCACCAATATCCTTGCGTCATTGTTCAATGCGCAAGGGATCTGCCTCCTGTGTGACTTTCACACACGCCCTCATGGATCTGGTAGAGTAAGGGTTCCACTTTGTCCTCGGGGACACATAGCAAATGGGGCCTCGAGAATGATTTTTTGTATAGTTTAAGATCGGCGGATATCCAGAACCTGGGAGCCTTCAGCCTAATCTTCCTTGCTTCCTTGGCATCCTCGGGGAGTGCACCATCCATTAGGTATCCAATAATAGGTTCCATCCAGCCCGAGGGAGTTGACGGCAACTCCATCGGCAACACTTGCCCGCTAACTACTTCTATGCTTGCTTTTTTTCGGTTTTCAACAATGATACGCCGCGTTATCTCAGAGGCCAACGCCGAGGCCAAGGAAGCTAAGGCGTCCGCGTGGTTGTTCTGATCCCTAGAAATCTGAGAAACTTCTACCTCTTCCAATTTCTCTATCTTGGATTTCGCCTTTTGACAGTATGCCTCCATTCAATCATCTCGAACCTCGAAATCACCATTGATCTGGTTCACCACTAACTAGGAGTCACAAAAACCCTGCAGGTGTCGGACCCCGACCGAGTAGGCTGCATCAAGCCCTGCCAACAGTGCCTCATACTCGGCCTCATTATTGGACGCTTTGAACCCCAATCTGATAGCTCGCTCTATTGTGAATCCTGCTGAATTAGCCAGTACCACCCCTACCCCTGCCCCCCTTGCGTTCGAGGAACCATCGATGTGAAGACTCTAGACTCCAGAGGTATCGAATTTTGGTGGGGACTCGGGCGCAGAGAACTCGGCCACGAAATCAGCGAGAATCTGTCCCTTGATTGAAGTACGAGGTTTGTACCGTATGTCGAATTCTTCGAGCTCTACGGCCCACTTGGCAATCCTTCCTGATAAATCGGCTCTTTGAAGAATGGCCTGAGGGGGCAGTCGGTCAATGCTTCTATGGTGTGCGCCTGAAAATAATGTCTGAGCTTCCTCGCCGAGATGACGAAGGCGAATACCAATTTCTCCATTGGCAAGTATCTTGTCTCTGCGTCGAGGAGGAACTTGCTCACACAGTAGATGGGCCTCTGCGCCCCCTTCGCACTCCCTTACCAGAGCCCCACTGACAGCTTCCTTTGAAACGGACAAGTACAGGTAGAGAGTCTCCCCTACTGCTGGTACAGACAAAGTCGGGGGGCGCTTAAGGTATTCCTTAATCCCTTCGAGTGCCAGGTCACACTCCTCGTCCCAGACACCTTTTGCCGCCCCTTTAAGCTTGGCAAAAAATGATTTGCACCTATCAGAGGACTTGGAAATAAATCGGTTAAGGGCATGCCAGTCAACTTCTAGACATCTTTCATAGTACTCGGCGCCTAAATATTTTGCACTGCTTGAATCTACTCGGGGTTGGCCTTAATGCCCCTATGCATCACCAAGTATCCCAGAAATTTTTTTGAGATTACCCCGAAGGCGCACTTCGAGGCATTCAGCTTCAGACCGTAGTGCCGGAGTATGGAGAACGCGGCGCCGAGGTCGCTGATATGAACGTCGTCTTTCCTACTTTTAACAAGCATATCATCAATGTACACCTCCATGGTTATACCTAGCAAGGGTTTAAACATTTTGTTCATTAGGCGCTGGTAAGTGGCCCCCGCATTCTTCAATCCGAACGGCATTATAGTGTAACAATAGATCCTTCAAGGTGTAATGAAAGTTGTATTCTCCTGGTCTGCTTCCTCCAACAGAATTTGGTGGTAACCTGCCCGAGCATCCATGAAGGTGATGCGTTTGTGGCCCGCGATCGCAGCCACCAACTGGTCAACTTTAGGAAGTGGGTACCCATCCTTGGGGCATGTTTTATTCAGATCAGGGAAGTCCACGCAAACTCGTCATTTTCCTTCCTTCTTTTTAGCGCACACTGTGTTGGACAGTCATTCCAGGAACTAGACTTCTCGAATGGAACCCGCGCTTAGCAACTTGTCCACCTCTTCGTCCACGGCCTTCGCGTGATGCGGAGCCGTTCTGCGTGCCTTCTACCTTACCTGCTTGTAATTCGGGTTAACATGGAGTCGGTGGGTTATTATCTCAGGACTGATCCCAGTCATGTCGGTCGGGTCCATGCAAAGACATCAACGTTTTGGCGTAGGAAAGAAGCCATCTCCGTCCTTCTGGAGTTATCCAACGAAGATCCTATCAAGAAATACCTCTCTTCATCACTGGGACTCAAAAGAACCCTTATCAGAGGTTCGTTAGAGCGGTCAGTTGGATCGACTGTCAGGTCATACACCCCAAGCCGACCGAACTGTGATTGCTATTTAGCAACTACCTTCTCGGGGTCGCGATCCCTTGGCACTGTACCAAGTCCTGTCTTCATCGCTGTATAGAAACAGTTCTTTGTAGCCAACTCGTCTCCCCAGATTTCCATGACGCCACGCGGGGTGGGGAACTTTACTTTCTGATGATAACTGGAATGGACTGCCCTCATAGCATGCAACCAGGTCCTCCCCATTATGGCGCTGTACGAAAAATCGGAGTCAATTACTAAAAATTCTACTGAAATTGAGACAATCGCCGCTCGTACTATCAGGGTGATTTTGCCAAGCGGAAGGGCACTAGAGCCATTGAAACCAAATAAGGGTGTATGAATAGCTCCAAATTCGCTCGGGTCAGACCCATCTTCTGGAAGAGGTCGTCATACATTACCTCGGACGAGCTCCCTGACTCTACCAAGATCCTTCTCACATCATACTTGCCAATCCGCAATGTGATCACAAGTGCGTCATCATGCGGTAGGGCCACTCCCCCCAAGTCGGCATCAGAGAAGTTGATAACCTCGTGATCCTGTCGGGGCCTCTTGGAGGACTGCCCTTCCCATTCTCCTTCTACCCTTAGCGCTTGCAAGACTCGTCTATGCTCGGCCTTTCAGCTGTGCAGGCATGTATAACGTCGATTACGGGGACGACCTCTCGGGGCGGCTCCACCCTTTCCTCCGTCGTTCTTCTGCGGGGCCTCTGATCAATGAACTCCCCAAGATGACCGTCTCGGACCAGCTGTTCCAAAAAGGACTTGCACGCCCTGCAGTCTTGGGTCATGTGGCTCACGTCCTTATGATATGAACACCGAGCCGTTGGGTCCCTCGTGGCCGGGTCCCCTAACATCTTCGGGGGCCATCTGAAGTAAGGTCAATCCTGTATTTTCCTCAACATCCTATAAATAGGTTCCTTAAAAACCGTATGGATTCCTTGGAAGGACATCCGGCTCGATGGCGTGGCAGGCGCGCCTCTTCCAGTCGGCGGCTCTCTGTCCCTCTTCCTTGGCGTCGGCCTGTGGTCCCTTGCTCTCCTGTTCTCGGGGTCGGTGGTTTCTTCCTCGACTCGTGCATACTTATCTATCCATGCCATCAAGTCCTTCATATCCTCAAGAACTTTCTTGGTAAGGGATCTATAGAGGCCGGTGTCTCGGGGTAACCCCTGCCGAAAGGATGCCGACGCTATTGCCTCAGAGCATGCGTCCACCTCGTTAACTTCCTCCTAATACCTTATTGCATACTGCTGAAGGGATTCTCCATTCTTGCGCCTAAGTGTCAGTAAGGCGCCGATGTCTTTCGGCCTCTTAGTGCTAGTAATAACTCGTGTTTTGAAGAGCTCCACCATCTGCCTCTAGGACCTGAATCTCTCAGAGGCCAGACCCTCACACCACTTCATAGCGGTGTTTCCCAGACTCATGGGGAAGACCCGACACAACACTCTCTGGTCAGTATCATAAATCGACATCAGCTGCTTGTAATGCTGAATGTGGCTTTTAGGATCAGTCCTTCCATTATACACCTTGAATCGGGGGACTGCGAATTTCTTCGGTATTTTGGCTTCCCTAATAGACTTCACAAATGGGGAGGAGATTTGATCTTCCTCCTCCCCCATGGGGTGCTGTTTCTGGCGTCTGCCATCGAGCTGTACTCGCGGCTCTCCATTCACCCTCGGCCCTCTCGCGGTGGACTCTCCTTGAGACTCCGATGCCATGGCACCCCTAGGAACCTCCCAACGGTGGTCCCCTCGCAATGGGTCGGTTTGATGGCGGTGTTCCCAGGACCCTTCACCAAGCGCGTACCTTCTCTAGCTATGCGGATTCTATTTGTCAGCTGAACGCCCGCGCCGATTTCTACCGGGGGTCTCTAGCCCTGCCCTCCTGGACTCACATCGGCCAGGACTTCGTTGCTCTACTTCTAAGGTACGCCGGCTCGCGTTCGCTGACTGCTCGAACTCTTCGAGCCTACGCCTCACCTTGGCGTTGTCCTTCTCGAGCTCCTTGATGCGCTTCTCCATACGTCTCTCCATCATTTTCACAATGTCATGAGCTGAGGGGCCTTGCCCCCTGGATCCTGATCTACAGGGAACGTTCGTTGCGAAGAACGCTCTCATGTTGACTGACCCATTGGGTCAAACTCTATGACCACGGGGAAGCGGGCAGCCTCCACGTTCCTCAATCGTAAACCCCCTACCCTATCTCCTTGGGATCGCATGTTCACCATGATGTGACCGCTACAAAGGAAAGGTTTTTACTTCCCACAGACGGTGTCAAATTGCACTAGATAATTCCTGCAATCAGTTTAAGGCAGCGGTCGTCTTACGGATGAACACTGAAACAACCACAAAATTAGGGAAAGGGAGTCAGGCATCCGCCCGGCTTGTCCCCTCTGAAGCTTAAGTCAATAAGAATTGGAGGATCAAGCTCAGTTCAGTGTAATTCGTGGTTTGGAGTTTGCGTATCTTTGTTCATATTTCTGAAGGGTATTTATACCTGGACTAGAAATGATTGTACTGACATGGAGATCACCTCAGCATTTAATGCCCATCAGGCATACCCGAACGTAATGATTGATTTCTGCTTGAACTCCCGTGCCATCAATGCTCGGCGGTTGAGACAAGACCTTGGGACCACGCCGAGTAATTGAGTGCCTATGAACGGCGTCTGACACCTATTCTATAGCGGTCAGCGTCTAGAAGGCTATCTCCTCTAGCTCTGCGTCCGAACTCCTAGCCATTAATGCACCCACATGGTTGTCAGTTTGAGTCTTCGTAGGTGTAGAGACGCATTAAATGTCCTGTCTGAGTCACTCACATCGCCATAAATGCTGTGTCACATCGTATTAATTGCTCGTCAGAGGTAGTACTCGGCTTTACAAAAATATCTTCCCTCGACTTCATTACTCGGCTTTGCTAACTTCCTCGGCCATAAAACTCGGCTTTTCATCATTCACACCTGTACACGTGTCGTCTCGGGGGCTGCTAAGCCACCTCGAATCCCTTCACGTAACATTTCGATAGATTAAAGTTATATCACAACATTGCAGAATAATATCGTCTAATTTGATTTGGACCCGTCATGGCTGAATAGGTAGACTCATCATCATTTGCACAAATGACAAAACGTGGAGCAGTATTAGGGTCGGCATAAATCATGGTTCATACCGTTTATAAGACTCAAATTCAAAACGTAGAAGAGTTTTTTGGGGAATATTACAAAGTTTACATCTTTTATTCTTTTGGTTTTTTCCCCTTCGTGGGACCTAGGATTAAATATATAACTTCGTGGAGGGGTGGCCACTCGGAGGTAAAAAAAAAAAAAATCTCATGTTTTTCTGATAGGTGATTGAAATTGAAACACTTTTTGTATTTATATGTTAATTAATTAAACAAGAGAGAAGCATCGTTTGGTGTCTAGTGAAACATATCTCTTATATTTTCAATAATGATGTTGATGTTCCTTGGATTTGTCTTATTTTAGAAATGGAAACAATCCTTGATGAGGAGATTTTTATGAAAATATCTCTATTTTTTAATATCTTAATCACCCAGAAGTATGGGTGTCAACGTTTTACTCGAACACGAACCTGACTCGAATCGAACCTGATACAGATTCGAAAAAAACAAGACACGGGTATTAAATAGATCAAATTAAGGTTTGATATGAATAATACGATTAATGGATACTATAAAAAAATAATTATTTAACGAGCATTATAAATAAAAAATAAGAATTTTTTAATTTTTTAAATAATATTATATTAATTATTTTTAAATTAAATATTTTTTTATTAACACAATTATTAACATGAATTCGACACGTATCCAAAGTGATATGACACGGTTAACACCCCTGCATAGAAGCATTTGATCAATGAACGAATCTGGATGAAATTTTATTTAAATTTTTCATGAACTGCCACTAAATTAAGTGAAGATTTTTTAAAGTTTTTGTTCTAATGGGAACAACAATAAAAAAATCCATAATTATCACAATAGTAATGCCTCTAAAATTTTTTTATTATGAGACAATACCCCCTCTAAAACTTTTGTCAGTCTCTGAGTTGAACGTCTCAGCGTAGAACTGGCAACAGCATTAAATGGCTTTAAATGTCTACATATTTTGTCAGCAATGTTTTTATTGTGGTAATAAAAATGGTCAGTGTAGTTATGAGGTATGGATTTGACTACCGTACAAGCAAAAACAATCGGTATTATACATCTAAAATATATTATTTTAAAAAATATTTTTTAATTTTTATGGATAATTTATAATTTTTGGAGTATTTTTATGAATTATTTTATTATTGACACGAAACGATTATAAAATTGACACAATTATTAAAAATACATAATAAATAATTTAGATTAATATTAAATACTCATAACACATTAAATAATTTTTTTTAGTGAATGTTAACATGAATGACACGACACGTGGGTCACACAAACACGACACAATTGACATTCCTAAAAGTATAATAATAATAATAAAAAAAGAGAATTACAGTCAGACTCTTTAAGATTTGTCACTTAATCACTCAGATTCCCTGACATTTAAAATATTACACACTAACTCCCTGAAGTTTGTACAAGCTCAATACTTAAACCTCTACTGTAAATATATCAGTTAATAAATTATACTTAGACCTCCTGAAGCTTGTAGGCATATAATACTTAAACCTTTTAAGTTTAAAATATTATACTTAGACCAAAGATATTCCATTCGAAGATAAAATATCAAATATTTTAAATTTTACAATCAAAATTCATAATCTATTTGTATTTTTTATTGAAATGAAATCAAAAATAAAAATTTAATTTTCTTTTAAAAAATTATAATTAGTATATAAGTATATTTTCTATTGGAATTTAATTTGGTCATTTAAACGACCAAATTAAAATACCAAACTACCCCAATTAAAGTTAAAAAAATATTTTGTCCATTACAGTTTGACCCCTTATTTAATTTTAGTTTTATTTTAATAGATAGAATAATTATATACTAACTATGATTTATTTTTTAAAACTAGATAATTTTAATTTTATTTCAATAAAATAAATGACATAGTAGAGTATGAATTTTGGATGTAAAATTTATGTTCTATTATGAATGACTTAGACTTAGACCTCTTATTTGATTTTTTTTTTTTTGTTTTATTCTAATAGATAATATAATTGTATACTAATTATGATTTTTTAAGAAAAAAATTAAATTTTTATATTTAATTTTATTTTAAAAAAGAATACAATAAAATATAAATTTTAGTTGTAAAATTTATACTATTTGATTAGAGTATTTTTTTGTCTAAGTATAATATTTTAAACTTAAAAGGTCTAAGTATTATATTTTTACAAGCTTTAGAGAGTTTAAGTGTAATTTATTAAAAGATATATTTATAGCAGAGGTTTAAGTGTTATGCGCATACAAATTTCGAAGGATTTGTACATAATATTTCAAATATCAAGAAATTTGAGTGATTAAGTGACAAACCTATAGAG
>CM042188.1:26494338-26518325 GCA_023539305.1 Ilex asprella | reverse complement strand
GACTGTCAAGTGGTGTAGGGCTATGGGGTGGTTACTTTTGGTGGTTGGTGGCACTGGTTCGCTCAGCAATTCAATGACGAAAAATGCATGATTTAATGACGGCACAATCAACTGGTCGCTTATGGCTTATAGTGGTGCTTATTGTGGTTGGCTTACACTGGTGGGTGGCTTAAAACCACGGAGACAGTGAAGTGCTGGTGGCGTGGTGGCAGCGACGATTGGTTCTTAACCCGCTGTCTTTGGACAGTGTGTATGTTTCAGGCATTTACTCAAACAGGTGGAGGGTGGAGAGAAAAGAAACTGCTCAAAAATTTTCCCTTTCGATTTTTCAATTTCAGTTAAAGCAACCAAAATAGAATAATAGATGAACCGAGCCTCAAATCACTATCGCAAATGTACACACATTCCCTGAAATGTAATCATCCAAAAACTTAAAATCACAAAGAAATACAATCTAAATAAATGGCCTCAAACATGCAACAATAATCTAAAATGGCAATTGGCATATACAATATACTTATACACCATAACAGAGAGAGAACCAAATAGCCAAATTAAAGCTTGACATAAATACACCTTCCTTAGAAAATAGCACTTAACATGTCGTAAATAGCTCAATTCAGTGTAAATTTTTGATTCCTTGTGGCCGACAACACAAACCATTTGAGTCCAAATCTCCAGAAATTTTTCTCGGGAATCAAATAGAGCACCACCAGAAACACAAAACACAACCAACAGATACAAAAAAAATCAATCAATAGAATCAAATACTTAACTAACCTGGTCGAATCAATGCGTGACGCTGATGATCGCTAGGAAGAAATAGAAAGAGGGGTCTGGGCGCACAAACTCTATATTTGCTTCTTCTCCTCTCTGCCCAGGGAATGAAGCTTTGGCCATGTGATAGAGGCGTGATAGAGAGAAAGGCGTGAGAGAAAGAGGCGAGAAAGAGAGACAGGCGTGAGACAGAGGGAGATGCAGAAGATCTGGAGATAAGGGGGGTGTCGTGTGGTGACTTTTGTCTATTGGGCGGGAAGTTGTATTGGGACGATCTGAACCACTCTTTGTCTTTTTTAAAAACGATCTGCACCACTCTTTGTCTCGGATTCAAACTTCGTTCTACTTTATTATATAGATATATATATATCTATATATGAAATTGAGAAACAAATGATAGTTTACGAGCACATTCGAATTGAAACAAAGATACTGGTGCTCATTTTGTCCTGCTGAATTGCATTTTACATGATGAAATCAGACAGAAACACATTTCTGTAAACCTGTCATACAGACAGGCAATGCTTTTCCAATGGAGACTGAAAAGGGCACAGTAAAAGGCATTCTATATCAAAGCCTTTGAGTATTACTAGTGCAAACCCATGTCAGAAGAAGCCCATCAAATGGATCTGTTGATGTGGTACAAAACTTAGAACCCGGAAGAGGGAAGATCCAAATCTAAGGTTGGAAGCGGATATCAGCTCCTTATTGATTCCATGAGATTGGGCACAAAATGAGAATTGTCAACATGATAGCATTGAGATGCATAGGCAAGACAAGATTGGACAGATGTAAAAACATATTTCGTCAAAATAGGCCAAGGAAGCAATAATAAAGGACAATCTGAGAGATTATCCGCTAAGATGGCACTGTCATATGCAATTACAACAGATGACCAACTACATTGGAGTCATCAACTTAAATTTAAAAGCAATACAAGGATTAATGGAATACAAAAACCAGATGTTTGACTAAGTAGTGAGGAACATGGCTTACACACAGCACATGGAATGGCTTCTTGGTTTTCAATTAATAAAGAGCTACACTACTTTATTTCACAGTTACAGCTAGAAAGAAAATGAGATACTTGCTCCATATCTTGAAGAAAGAGAAACTATAAACTTCACAAGTAATTTCCCAGTAAACTAAATCTAGGAAGACATAAGGGACAAAACAAAACACTAGTAAAAAGAATGCCCTAGATATGCTATGGAAAACATACAAAGCACAAATAGACTTGGGAGAAATCTTTGTTTGTTTGCGTAATTTTAACCAGACATGCATGGTTAGATGCTTGCAGGTGCGCAATATGATTGCCATAAAGCAGATGTACGAAGAGTTAATTGGAAACTATCCAGTTGGATCCTGCTAATAATGCAAAGTGCTTGGAGGGACAGGGAAGATACAGATCTAGCTTTCAGCTATTTTCAATTGACACACGAGCACTTCACAAACTAAAAGCCCAATGGAAATGAGACAGCTACATTTATTTCCACAAAATTCTCAAAACACAACTGGCATGAAGATAGATATTAAATCATTTATCCCAGTGCATGACAGAAGCCAAATGTAAATAGGATCATAAAAAGCATAAGTCTGCACCAGACTAATAGCAAAGCCACTGCTTTCAAGGTTTCTCCTATACTTGACAAGGAATAAGAAGTCACACAGCACCAGCCTCCGGCCATCATTGTATACGAAAAACTAGAACAAAAGTTAAATTATAACAACAGGCAACACCAATATCCATAAATAAATTTCTTAACAATTGTTCACTCAATTCAACAGTTTCGTGCAAAAATAAAGATTGAACAACGAAGCCATACAAAAGATAATGCTACATATAAATTCCCCTGCTCATAATGGGGATAACAACATATCATAGCAGTTATCCATAGTACAATAAAAATCATTTCTGGTGGAATCACCTGAATTATTGTTTATAATTCTCCAAGTACCACTTATAGGTATCAACAAGTCCATCACGGAGCGAAATCTTTGTCTCCCAACCCAATCCCATCAGCTTGGAGCTATCCATGAGCTTCCTTGGAGTCCCATCTGGCTTCGACTTATCCCAAACAATCTCACCCTCAAACCCCACCACCTGCTTCACCAACTCCGCCAACTCTTTGATACTCTCCTCTCTCCCACTACCGACATTCAAATGCTCCAATCCACTGTACTTCTCCAAACTAAAAATCACTGCGTCTGCCAAATCATCCACATGTAAAAACTCCCTCAAAGGCGAACCAGTCCCCCACACCACCACCTCCTTCGCACCCAACAATTTTGCCTCATGAAACCTCCTTATCAATCCAGGCAAAACATGAGAATTCTCGGGGTGAAAATTATCATTAGGGCCATATAAATTTGTGGGCATCAAAGAAATTGCATCAAAATTGAATTGAATTCTATATGCCTGGCACATTTTGATCCCTGCTATCTTCGCGACTGCATACCATTCATTTGTGGGTTCCAAAGGGCCTGTCAAAAGGGAATTCTCTGGTATGGGTTGGGGTGCGAATTTGGGATAAATACAAGATGAACCCAAGAAGAGCAACTTTTTCACACTGTGTTGGTATGAGGAAGTGATGACATTGGTTTGGATTTGGAGGTTGATGGTGATGAAGTCAGCTGGGTAGGTGTTGTTGGCGTGGATACCGCCGACTTTGGCGGCGGCGAGGATGACGAAGTCGGGTTTTTCGGCGGAGAAGAAGGCGGCGACAGCGGATTGATCGGTGAGGTCGAGATCGGAGTGGGTGCGGAGGAGGAGGTTGCTGAAGCCCAGTTGGTGGAGTTTGCGAACTATGGCGGATCCGACTAGGCCACGGTGGCCGGCAACGAAGATCTTTGAAGATTTGTCCAATGTCATTGGATATGGAAGAAGAGGGGACAATCGTGCTAGGGTTTTGCACGGAGCAAAGTTACAGAGAATGATGTTTGTGGGGAGAGAGAGTGAGAGAGAGAGACGGAGAGGAGACGTTATCAGAGTGGCAGATCTGGCAATCAATCAGGGTGTGGAGGGAAAGAAAGAGACAAATGTCGTGAAATTAAAAAAGAAAAAAAAAATTAAGCAAAACACAAAAATTATATAAAAAATAATTTCTTTCAAATTTTAATAGATGAATATGTTGATCTTGAGGATTACATTTTCTCTTTGTTTTTTTCTCCACATTTTCTTATTCATTTCGTAAGCCTTTTACATGAGAAATGTGCAACGAATTGCAAGACAATCGTGGGATTAGGGGACATGAAATAGATGGTGGTGGGTGTGTGGTTATCCACCCCTTAATCTATTAGTGGTAATTCATGTCTGAAAACACCATATAATGTAAATGTTGGTAGTTATTAGATGAATCTATTTGAGACCGTCGGATGAACTTATTAAAATTTGTTATGTTTTATATTATAGATTCAACATTAGTACGGTGTATGTGTGTATGTGTTGTGTGCGTGTTGTGTATGTGTTAAGTCTTAGTGTGTGAGTTTGTCTATTTGTGTGTTTTGTTTGTTGAGTGTGTGTGTTGATTTGTATTTTGTTGTACGAGATATTATGAATTTATTATTTACGATATAACTTGAAATAATTAGCAAACATGTTTCTTATTTTTATTTTTATAATTTAATGAACACAAATAATTTTCAAACATGTTTTATATTTTTAATTTTTATCACAAACAAAACAAAAATTATTTCTCTTTCTGATTTTTTTTTTAAAAACACAAAAACAAAGGGGTGTGTTTGGTTAGGTTTCCAAAAATTATTTTTTGTTCTCAAAATTTCAAAAACACTCAAAACTTGTTTGTTTAATTTTTTTGTTATCTAATTTTTTGAAAATTATGAGAATTGAGATATGATTTTAGAGAACAACAAAATGATATTTTCATTGTTTTCTAAGGTAAAATGAAAACAAGGGAAATAACTATCTCCAAAGGTCTCCCCCTCAAGTTTCATTGGAGATAAAAAAATGGTGACCGACTGTTCATCTTCTTCTCTTCTCTGGTTGTTCATCTTCTCCAACAGCTATTCATCTTCTCCTCTCTCTCTCTCTCTGCACAACAGATCTGTGTGAACACAGATCTGTGTATATATACAGATTTGTGTTCAGATTTGTATATATACACAGATCTGTGTGTGTGTGTGTGTGTATGGCTCTATGTGTGTTTGTTTTTGTTGGGTGAGAAGATAATAGAGAGAGATGGTTGTTGTATGAGAAGATAACGGAGAGAGAGGGAGACTTGCTAAGTGAGAAGCTGATAGACTTACTGTGTGAGGGAAATGGTTGTTCTGTGAGAAGATAATGGAGAGAGAGTTGCTGGGTGAGAAACTTCACTGGAGTGACTGCCTAGAGTGATAAGGTTCTTTTTTTTTTTTTATCACAAGTGACAAGTTAAAAATTGATTTTATGGATCATTGTCCAAACAAGTTTTACTATTTTTTATTCTTTAAAACTATTTTCAAAAATATATAACCAAACAAGTTTTACGATCTAAATTTTTTTTAAAACACTTTCTTAAAACTCTTCTCAAAAACTTTTTTCGGATACTATTTTTTGAAACAGAAGCCAAATAAGCCCAAAAATGTTATCAAACGAGCCCTTAGTTTTCATTTTTTACCTGTGTGCAAAAATATTATTTTGGAAATCTAGAAATAAGGTTCTAAGTAATTTATTTTTTAATTAAAATCTATTAGTTTGATATATTCAATACTGTAATTGTTTAAATCAATCAACAATAGTGAAAATTTTCAGTCTTAATTTTAACTTAATTTTTGTAAGTAGATATTTGATTAAAATAAAAAAAACATAGAATATGGCATGTAGACGTGATTTAAAATCGTGTTTTTACCCATTTGACTCGGAATGTAGAGATCTCTTGGTCGCAATGTCGTAAAAAGATATCAATCAATTAAGTGACAATATTTTGAATGACTCGGTTTCACTTAGAAACGTCTTTGATGACCTTAGCTATCCTCTCCAATAAAGTCTATCACCACTTTATTGTCACTCAGTCGAATTACACTAGAATGATAATTTACACATAACATGAAACAATATTGAAAGATAATGATCAGATCAAATTTCGAATTAAATTACTGTTGTCCAATGTTTTGAACTACGCCCTTAGGTTTAGCCGAAAGTTTAATCCACTAAAAGCTAGTCATAATGTGCCCCTATTGCAAATTGTGGAATGCAAAATTTCTAATGGGTTGGAACATCTAGTATCCGACTCCTAGCAGGGGTAAGGTCGATCAACCTAGTACAGACCTTCTGCATAACGTTCTACTCAAGGAAAAGACTATAAATCGAAACTTGTTTTTCGAATAATTGGTTGTGGATACTTTTTTAGAACTTATTTGATTTTAAATACCACCTCCAAGCTGAGAGAATAATAAAACATCATTTATTATTGACCAATCAATCGTATAAATACACCAGGGCAATAGCCAAGAATGGTTGAAGATCCTACAAATTAGGAAGTTGTTACAACCTGAATCCTATATCTATGGAAGACAGCTAAATACATTTGAATAATACAATCTGCAATGAAGGAATAAGTCAAAAAGTTGAGAACAACTGATTCTCTCTATTATGCCCCCTTAAGATGGAGCTCGGGAGAGAAGTTCAATCATGTGCTTGAGTTGAAGAAAACGTTGTTGTGGAAGTGGTTTGGTAAGAGCATCAACAAGTTGATCTTCAGAAGAGACATGAGTAACACGAAGAGCACCATTTTGAACTTGATCCGGATAAAATGAAAAACTATTGCAACATGCTTCATTCGAGAATGAAAAATTGGATTGGAACAGAGCTGAGTTGCCCCAATATTATCACAATAAATGAAGGGCAGTAAGGAAGCAAAATACCAAGATCAAATAAGATATAACATATGAAATTAAGTTCAACAGCTGTATGTGCAACTGAGTGATACTCTGCCTCAGTGGAGGATCTAGCAATAGTTCATTGCTTTTTAGAACTCCAAGATATCGAATTTTTACCAAGATAAACAACTTAAGCACTGGTTGAGAAAAAAGTGTCCTTGTCTTCTGCCCAATCAGCGTCAAAGAAAGCTTGTAAACTGAGAGAAGAGTTTGAGAAAGCATGCAAACTGAAGTAGAGTCATTGTAGAGTTGTAAGCCATCATCAATGGTTCCAACAAGATAACGTAGTAGCCGTTTGACAAAGGACCAATGTTCAGTTGTTGGGCAGTGCATATATTGGGACAGTTTGTTAACAGCAAAGGTGATGTGTGGTCTTGTTATTAACAAATATTGGAGGCTCCCAACTACCAGACGATACTCAGTTGGATCGGACAGAGAAGAACCTGAGGTTAACATGAGAGTCAGACTGGTTGGTATGGGATTAAGAACAGTCTTGGCATCTTGCATCTAGGTTTGAGTGAGGAGATCCATAATATATCGCCTTTGTGAGAGTAACAAGCCATGTTAGTTTGGGACAACTTCGACACCCAAAAAGTAAGTTAGTAAGTTGAGGTCTTTGATGGAAAATCGATGAGCAAGAATAACAATGAAATGATTAACTAGTAGCATTGTCTCATGTGAGAATTAAATCATCAACATAAACAAGGAGATACGTAGTGTGGCCATCAACATGAAAGACAAAGAGGGAAATATCAACATATGAATTCTGAAAACTAAACTGTAGAAGAAATGTTCGGAGCTCATGGTACCACGGCCGAGGGGCTTGTTTTAGGGCGTATATTGGTTTTCTGAGTTTGTAGACATATGAGGGGTTGTCTTTATCAACAAATCCCGGTGACTGTGACGTGTATACATTCTCTAATAGATATGGGTGTCAAACGTGTCGGGTTAAACGGTTACGTGTCGAGTTAAACGGGTGACGGGTGAAAAATACGTAAACTCGTACACGACACGTTTAATAAACAGATAAAAAATCGAAACACGAATACGAATCGTTTAATAAGAAGTAATTGTCCAATATCCCTACTGTCTTTTTTCACACATTTTTCCATGTGAGTATGCATGTTACCAGTTCCATGACTAGAATCACATATATATTTGATATCACAAATATTACATGCAGCACGCTTCTTGCCGTATGGATATTTTTCATTTAATTCTGTAAAATATTTTCATACTATTGAAGTCTTTTGTCGCTTACGATTAGATTTATTTTTTTCTGTTGTTGTACCAGTTGATGTCTGTGTTGTTGGAACTGCAACTACATTAGATTCATGCCTGACCTGATCTTCTTCATCAGAAATTATTATATTATGTTCGGAAGAATCCATCTGTTTAAGACAAAAAAATATAGATAAATAAATTAAATTGATTAAGTGAAAAGTATTTGCGAAGAAAACAATTGAAAAATGATTGTAATTTGATCATTGATTTCCTAAAAACAGTCACATGCATCATTCCATTTAATCATGTTTTCAATACTTTGGAATTGTGATCATATTACTTGCTAATTAATTTGTGGAAGAGATTCCTAAGTATGAGTTGAAAACTAACACAAAGAAACAAGAAGCTGGAACACGCTTAGTCAAGTTATAAACAATAAAGGCAGAAGCTTTTCCTAAACTGAAAACCAAAAGAGAAATGACTCACCCTGAGCCACCAGTCTTATTTGTAAAAATGATTTAATCGTAGACTTAAGTGGACAAACTTAAGTGATTTAATCGTAGACTTAAGTGGACAAACTTAAGTAAAAATGATTTAATCCCCATCCAACAAACCCTCTCTCATCCACCAGTGGACAAACCAACACTAATATTTAATATTACATATTGTTTTAACACAGACAGAAGCTTTTCTTTAATATTGCATATTGTTTTAACACAAATCTGCTCGAACAAACCCCATCCAACAAACCCTCTCTCATCCACCAGTGGACAAACCCAACACTAATATTTAATATTACATATTGTTTTAACACAGACAGAAGCTTTTCTTTAATATTGCATATTGTTTTAACACAGATCTGCTCTAACAAACCCAACACTAATATTTAACACAGATCTGCTCGAACTAACACAGATCTGCTCGAACTCGAATGAACAGATCGCGCAGAGGCACACCAGATCTACTTCGTTGTAGAAGAGATAGAGAGGAATGCGATCAGACCAGACCAGATCGCGCAGAGAGAGAGAGAGAGAGTACCTGAATACGATCAGATCGCACAAAGGAGCAAAAATTCTTAGTCTAGCAGAAGAATGGAGGGAGCCTCAAGAAGGGCATCGACTGGAGCTGGAGGAGCATGGAATTAGATTAGGTTTAGGAAAAAATAAGTTTATATATTTTTTGTGTGTCTAGCTATCATTTAAATGGTTAATTTTTTTAAAATAATTATTAATATTTTATAATATTAATTTTATTTAAACGGGTTAAACATGTCTCACCCGAATACGACCCGTTTATTAAACGTGTTAAACGGGTTGACCCGTTTATCACCCGAACCCGTTAAGGTCTCACTCAAACCCGTTTAATCAGCAGTTAATCGTGTCGTGTTGAATTTTGACAGGCCTACTAATAGATAACCTTGAAGAAAGACATTGTTTACATCAAGTTGTCTTAAAGACCAGCCACGACTTACAGCTATATTGAGATCAATTCGAACAGTAGTTGGTTTTATAACTGGACTGAATGTGTCTTGGTAGTCTATTCTAGAACGTTGGTGGAAGCCTTTTGTAACCAATCGGACCTTGAACCTGTCAACAGAACCATCTAATTTGCGTTTAGTTCTAAAAATCCACTTACATCCAACTAGATTTTGACTGCTATCCGGAGGAACTAGTGCCCATGTGTCGTTCTTTACTAAAGCATCATACTCTTCAGACATGGCTCGACGTCATTTATTATCTTTGAGAGCTTGGGTCAATGTGGTTGGTTCAAGGGCTTCACCTTTGGCTAATTAGGTGTGAAGATTCATTTTGGTGATTGATTTGCGAATATTGTTTTTGGTTCTAGTAGTCATGGTGTGGGTGGGTTGTGGTTGAGGCTCGGGTGGGTTTATTTGTGGTGATGGTTGTTAGAGATTGTTGTTATTTAAAGGTTCATGTGATGGTGGTAGAATTGGTGTAATGGCCAGGTCTAGTGGTTGTGAAGCTTCACTAGGGGATTGTTGTTGAGCTTTCACTAGAAATGACGGATTGAGTGGTGGTACCAAAGGCAAGGTGGGAAATCGAAGTGGTGGAGAAATCCAAGTAGCAATGGAGTCTGAGTGAGGAGAAGAGGAAGGATTAGAGAGATGACTGAACGGAAATACAAACTCAACAAATCTAACATGCCTAGAGACATATATTTTGGAGATGGATGGATCAAGGCAGCAGTAGGCATTCTGAGTTAAAGAGTATCCGAGGAATACACATGGTTTGGATCGAGTGTCTAGTTTGTTGGTTGCCTATGGTCTGAGCCAGGGATAGCATAAACAGCCAAAAATTTTCAATTTTGAGTAATTAGGAGATGTAAAAAATATTCATATGGAGAGGAGAGGGGTTAGTGTGAGTGTTGGCATGCAATTTAATAAATAAACTATTGTTGCAAAGGCATAAGTCCAATAACTTAAAGGAAGAGAGGCATACGAGACTAATGCTAATCCAATTTCTACAAGGTGAAGATGTTTTCGTTCAGAAAACCTTTGTGTTCAGGTGTGTGAGGTGATGTAGTGAGATGAGAAATACCATTTGTCGAAAGAAAATGGGCAAGTGCAATATATTCACCACCATTGTCAGAATAAAGTGTTTTGATAGTTTTATCAAAGTGTTTTTCAACAATGGCTTTAGATCTAATAAAAATAACTTTGACTTTTGACTTTTGACTTTTGTTTATGAGGATAGAACCAAATATATCTGGTGAAATGATCCACAAAAATGACATAATATATAAATCCATTATTTGATATAATTGGAGAAGTCCAAACATTAGAAAATTTAGTTTCAAGGGGTTGAGAAGAGACAATTGTGGATTGAGAGAATGACAATTTGTGGCTTTTATTACTTAGACAAGCATTACATGAAAAATTAGAGGATAATGAAGAAGAGAAATTGAGTTTATTGCTGGAAACAATCTGTTTCATAATGGGGAAAGCTGGACGTCCTAATCTTTGATGCCACTCGGATAAGGTTGTTTTGATGCTAGAAAAAGAAGGCAATGGTGGAGATACCGACCACTTATAGACGCCATCTTTAGTCTGGCCCTTCAAAAGTGTTGCCCCCATGTAAATGTCCTTTACAAGAAAAGTAGTTGGTAAGAATTCAATGGAGACATTATTTG
Source organism: Ilex asprella (assembly GCA_023539305.1). Taxonomy (NCBI): domain Eukaryota; kingdom Viridiplantae; phylum Streptophyta; class Magnoliopsida; order Aquifoliales; family Aquifoliaceae; genus Ilex; species Ilex asprella. The sequence goes on along the minus strand of CM042188.1, from coordinate 26,507,297 downwards.
AGGTACAAAATTGAGAAATTAAAATGAGATTCTTTTTCATAGTAGGAACATAGAAGGCATTGTTCAATTGAAAAGTGTTATGAGTTGTGTCGAGAGAGGAAGAACATGTATGAGTAATCGAGAAAGCCGAGGCATCGCTTATCATAATGTCATCCTATCCATTGTATGGAGCATGCATGGAGAGATTGTTTAGATCAGTTGTAACATGGTGAGAGGCTCCACTGTCCAAGAGCAAGATGTATGACTGGGATTGTTAGTAGCATAATGAGCCCTTGGTTGCCATGGGTAGTAGAGTGATTGTTCGAAACAGGGGACATACTGTTGGATGTGTTAACGGGGACTAGCTGAAATGAAGGACAACGTTTTTTTGTATGACCTTGTATTATGCAGATTTAGCAATAGCCCAGGTATGGCCAAGATAGGCGAATCCCTTGAGTTGTGAGTTGTCTGCTATTTTGTGTAGTAGAATACCGATTTTGGTGGTTGTTGGAGGGACGCCATGAATGATTGTTGGTGCCTGAAGGTGAAGGTAAGTGCCAAGTTGTTGGATTCCTGCTCGTGGGATTAGTGATGGCAGGAAATTGAAGGGGGTCTGGTTTTGTGGTGATCACCGAGGCTTCAAAATTGAGCAATTTTTCATGTAGTTCCTCAAAGGTTATAGGCGTGTCTCTGGCTTGGACAACACATGTTAGTTCTTTGTATTCATCAACAAGTCCATCAAGTATCTTGTCGGTGAGATCTTCTACATCTAGGGGTGCTCCAAGAAAGGCAAGCTCATCAGCTTTGGCCTTTATGGATTGCAGGAACACTGTGACACTTTCAAAGCCTTTGGTGATCATCTTGAGTTGGCTTTTGGCCTATTTGATGTTCCACAAGAAGGCATGGTGTAGGTGTTGGCCAAGATAGTCCATGTTTCGCGAGCAGTCTTCGCTTGTGCAATGAATGATATGATAGTGGGGGAGATGGAGCCAATGATGGCATTCAAGATTAACTAGTCCTATTGGATCCAGAGGATGTGAATAGGGTTTGATCTGGTTGTGTCATTTTGTGTGACAGTGGCTGAGGGACATGGCTTTGAGCCATCGACATCGCCTAAGAGATCATAGCCAATGAAGAGAGTGTGAAATTGCAGTTTCCATGAGAGCTAGTTGCTGGAAGTGAGTTTTAGAGGGGTTTGAGGAGCAACATTTATGTTGATAAGGGTGTTGTGGGATTCATTGGTGTTGAGAATGGAGGGTGAAGAGATAGCTATGGTTGTTCGAGATTAAAGAAAGGAGGGGAATGAGAGAAGAAAAAAAAATTGGAATTTGTTGTCTCTAGTTTAGCTCTAATACCATGAGAGAATAACAAAACTTATAATTTATTATTGACTAATCAATCGGATAAATACACCAGAGAAATAACCAAGAATGGTTGAAGATCCTACAAATTAGGAAGTTGTTACAAACTGAATCCTATATCTATGGAAGACAACTAAATACATTTGAATAATACAATCTGCAATGAAGGAATAAGTCAAACAGTTGAGAACAACTGATTCTCTCTATTACAAACGTATACTCCACTAAGTCATCTTTTTCATCAAATAGTTGTTAATAAGTACACATTTTAAAACATTACAAATTCTTTTTTAAATGTATTTCATAATTACTTTTACCATAAATATTGTCTATCATTGTTAGTTTCAATGTTTTCAAATATAACAACTCATAACTTGAAAATTTTGCTAACTTAAATCCAAATAAATCTACAAAAAAGACTAACCTCTAAATGATCCTTATTTTTCATTGATTTATTAAAAAGTGAAAATTACGATTCAACCGAGCCCAACTATTAGCAGGCCAGATACTTACAATTTTATAGGATTGATTACAATTATTGTCAACCCTTTCGAACTCCAATTCGAGTCTAACGGTATGTTTGTTAACTCATATTCAGCAGTTAAAATGAATATATTCAACACTCATTAATTAAGTCCATTTGATAACTAAAATTTAAACTCTCTTAATATGTTAAGTGCTCCTTAAAAATAGGCTACAATATTAAGTAGAAGATCTCTTACTTAATTCTGAAAGCTAAAAACGCTTAGCAAAATCATCTTTAATAATATTTACAATATGACAATTATACCTCAAAATACTTTACAATCCTATTAAAACTCTAATTTGTCTTCTCTCCAAAACCCATAATTTATATATTCTCCTTGCCAATATTTTTTTTTCTTTCCCTTGTTTTTTGTAACAAAAATATACATACATAATTATAATTACACACACGAATGCATGCACACACTGCACATACACAATTACACACAGACATATGCACTGCACACATACATACTTACACACATGGATTGCACACACACGTGCACAAACATATTATTAATAAAATCTAATTTATTGTATTTTTTAAATATTATTTGATTATTTATTAATTATTGTTCTTTTTTATCAGATGTTATTGTTCACGTATTATGTTATTTAATTTGTTATTATTCACTTATTGTGTTATTTAGATGTTATTTATTTATTTATTTTGATCAAATATTTGTTAAATATAGACTATAATATAATAATAGTGATTATGATTTATGTCATGACATATTTTATAAATATTTTCAAATTAAAGAGTGGAAGGGTAAGATTGAAAATTAATTTATTTTCAGACGTCAACTCTGTGTAGTTATCAAACAGTTTAGTTCAATTCAGTACTTAAACTTCCATGAATACCAAACAGTCCACAAATTAGCATTCAGCTTACAATTTTTAGACTTCAGTTTTCAGGTTTAGACTTTAGTCTTCAATTTTATCAAACACCACCTAAGTTTGGCTTTAACCCGATTAAGTCATAACCCTTTTGAATTTTTCCGATACCATACCCAATTAGGAATTCAATGTAGGCTTGTTAATGAATCGAATTTTGATTAATCTAAATTTGAATTCAATTTCAAATGCCCAATTCGAATCCGATCTAATTTTTTGGTGAATTTTATTTTTATAGTTCATATCTAAATTTGTTTCCATCTGAATAACTTAATTCAACTAAAATTTAACAAATTACATCTAAATTTCTTCAAATAATCACTTAAATTCTTTAATATTTATATGAAATATATACGATCATTGGATATAGATATATCTCAATCCGAATTCGTAAAATATAAGATAACAAATTCGGATTCTAATTCAAATTATCGATAAAAAAATCCACTAATCAGATTCTAATTCGGGATCAAAATCTGATCCAGGCCTAATCCAACCCTTCCTCGTCCTCAACTTCACAGCTGCTCAAATACTACAACGATATTTTGATAATTTAAAATTGAGTTTTAATTGTTGAAAGCTTTGTACAAATAGAGATCGAAATCATCGGCAAATAACCCGGCTCTCTATTGCCCTACGATCTCTCTCCTGTAATCCAAATCGATGTCTGAAGGGATTCGAGTAAGTTAAATCTCATCCAATTCAAAATTTTAGTAAACATTAATCCAGAAAATTTTAATTTTTTTCGTTCCAATAATTCGTATAGGTAAAACAGAAGATCGTAATGTTCATTCTCTTTTGGGATAAACTAGCACTATCCCATGCAATACACGGTAGAGTGATTAACACAGACTCAAATTTAGGCTCTAGGTGAAAATATTGGATAGGACCCCATGCCAAATATAATATAGATACGGCAAAATAATTATTCAAATATTAATTTTATTTATTTTAAAAAAAAAAATCTTAATTTTGAGATGCAAAAATACAAATTCAAATTTTGCATTCAAAATTTTCATTTATAATTCTATTAATTGAAATTAAATTTGTAGACCAAAATATAATAAAATCTACTATCAGTTAAAAATATAGAGAAAAAGAATTAAAAGTTATTAATATAGTAAAATAATTTTCCAAATAATGAATGTTAATATTTGAATAGTAGGCTACCCCAACCCACTTTATTTTTTAACTGTATTTTGTTTGTTGTGTTTTGACAAAATTAAAAAAAAAAAAAAAAACTAAGTAAAAACCCTGACACAAACGAAAAAGGTCTCAAATATAAACTAAAACTCGGTTGTTTGTCTCTTGGTTCTTGCAAATGAAAATCTCTACCCATTTATAGGTCTTTCTTTGTTTTTTTGTTTCAATGATCAAAGATATTTTGACTAATTTACACGCACATTGACTAATCTCCTCCCTTATGTGGTCAAAGAAAAGTCATCCACGTCAAGATTAGGATATTCATGAGGGATACATCCCTCATGACGTGACCCCAGTGAATTGTTAAGATTCGAATCAGAACGCTTGAATTTACAGTCTATCACTGTTACCACTTGATCAACTCTTTGGATTATAAGTCTTTCGTCCTACGATGAAGACTATGATATTGTCAAATGTTATACATTTATGGTGTCTCTAGAATCTTCTGTGCAAATATCAAATTTGTTAATATGTATAAAAATATTTTAGGTCTCTTTTATAAAGCTTCTTCTTATATTCCTTGTATATTCTTAAATGTTCCATGGAGAAGGTTTCAATAAGAAACCCTTTTGATGATCCTCTAAAATATTCCTTCAAGAGGTCTTAAAATTAAATAACTAATTCTAAGATTGTTTAAAATTTTCAAGAAGACAAGATGTTAGAAAAATCTCACTTAAAGTGAGGTATGGTGAATTGAGATAACTCATTTTTTTTAAATTTACATAAAAATAGGTAAAATTGAAAAAACAAAGCTAAAAAAAAAACATTTATTCAATTGTGTCGTATCAAAATTGGCTCAATTTATACATGTTCTATTTACAATCTTGTATAATCGAATTTATACTATATACAAGTCATGTTTAACAGTTTTGTTTCGTGTTTAATTGAATTTATGTTGACTGTTTATTTGAGAGACTTATTAAGTTAATTTGTTTATCACCCCTATCTACTAAGACTAAACTCAAGTTCATTATTTTTGTATTAATTTTTTATTAAGTTTGTACTTCATATCTAAAATGGCCTTAATGGCCTATTCCTAGGGTTGGCGCTGCACCTAATGTACCACACCATTCTAGTAAAATCACAAGGTTAAGTATTGTACTCCATCAATCATAGTTAATAAACACAACATTCTATGACCACGTAAATTGAACATTGTATATTATTAACCATTGTATATTATTGAATTCTAAAATTTGGGACCTAAAGTCCATGCATTTTTTACTATATTGTTGAGTCGACTATGATTAGTCGTATAATGGAGAAAAGAAAAATAAAAAACTGAAAACCCAACATAGCACAGTTGTGTAGAGTAAGTAGATTGGTAATTGAGAAGAAAAGATAAATTGTGGTAATAGCAAAAAGTGACAAAGCTTTTTAATAATAAAAATTCTAAGAAAATATTGTTATACATCTGAATACTATTACACTTCTTTTCAATATTGAATTGTACTTTGGGTGGATAATCTTAAAACAGATAGGCATTTGAGCAATTTGGGTAAGGATTAATAACTGAATCTTATTCCTACTATCTTCATGTATCTATATATATATGGATACGCTTTGTTACCTCTAATCTAATAATCAGTAGCCATGAGTTGTTCAAAAATTTTTGTTTGTTTTGTGTTTTCACTGCTGATTTTCAAATTTTGTGCCAATGCTGTTGAAGTCTCCCATGATGGAAGGGCTATCACCATTGATGGAGAACGTAAGCTTCTTCTATCTGGTTCGATTCACTATCCACGAAGCACACCCGGGGTAAGATATTTTATTATTGGTGTTAGTCAATAATGAAACCTTGGATTCTGTTTCCACCAATACGACCAAACTAAATGCTTTAGTGATTCAACATTGAAATTCCTATGATGTTTAGAAGAGTTTTGGGCTATAAAGTACGGATATTATGTTAAAGTCGGCATATCTATATTCCGATACTGTATCGGATAAGAGATACTTTATAGATATTTTTGTGTTCAAACAACATATATAATTTTTGAGTTGAATTTTTAAAATTTTCTTTCGAACTCACGTACCATACAATACATTAGCAAAAATTTATATTATTTCAAACGCACATCAGTATTTTTTAAGTATTATCTACAATTACATGTCAAAAGAGCATAAAATAAATCTATTAGATTATAATCTTAACAAAAATTACTTCTAAATAAACCGACTTGGATAAATATTATTTTACCCACGATATATTTTTCCTTGAAATTAAAAAAGAATTACTAATTTTTGTGTTAAAGAACTACTGAAATATATAAGTATTAAACTCATTTAAAATAATAAAAATATTTTTTTATAGTCGTATTTGTGTATCATACCCGTATCTCATATTTCTATCCATAGATTTTGGGATGTTTCGATAGGATTCGGAATGTAGAAATATTTTATTGATCTTGGTGTTAGTGTGTAAAAAATTTTGTTGCCCGGCAAGGGACATGTTTGCTGAATGAATAATCTTGAGTGGAGCCTCATATTCTTACTTGCAGAAGAAAGAAAGGTCTTCTAATGTCAAAGCTGTTGTTGTATTGAAATTTCAAAATTGAGTTGCTTTTGTTTGAACAATTGTTAGATGTGGCCGGATTTGATTAAGAAAGCCAAGGAAGGTGGGATAGATGCTATTGAGACTTACGTTTTCTGGAATGCCCACGAGCCATTACGTCGTCAATATGACTTTACTGGCAATCTTGATCTCATAAGGTTTCTCAAAACTATTCAAGATGAAGGACTTTATGCTGTGCTTCGAATAGGGCCCTATGTCTGTGCTGAATGGAATTATGGGTAATTTCTCTCTCTCCCTCTCTTTTTTTTATACTTTCTTTTTTGTCTCTTAGATTTTCACCATTACCAATTGTACCCAATGTATTTTCGTCTTTGTATAGCGGATTCCCCGTATGGCTGCACAATGTCCCAGAGATTGAGTTCCGAACAGTTAATACTGCGTTCATGGTAATTATTCTTCAATTTTTTTATCAAAAATAATTCAGATTTTTCTAAATATATAAATAAATATTTTTTTATGTTCTTCAGAAAGAGATGCAAAATTTCACATCCTTAATAGTGGACATGGTCAAGCAAGAGAAGCTCTTTGCATCACAGGGAGGTCCTATTATACTTGCTCAGGTATGTATAGTAATATGTATTTTTCTACTGTTGATATTCTCTCATATATATATATATATATATATACTAATTTAGGAGTTATTTAAAACAGGTTGAGAATGAATATGGCAATGTGATTTCATCCTATGGAGCTGCTGGGAAAGCCTATCTTGATTGGTGTTCAAATATGGCTCAATCCATGGACATTGGAATTCCATGGATTATGTGTCAACAGACTGATGCACCACAGCCTATGGTTTTTTTTACAACTATTTTCTTTAAACTAAAACTTCAGACTCTCTCTCTCCCACACCTATATTTGAAATGCAGATTCTATTATATTCAAAATTGACTTTTTTGACATTATTGTATTGAACAGATAAACACGTGCAATGGCTGGTACTGTGATCAATTCACACCTAACAACCCCAATAGCCCTAAGATGTGGACAGAAAACTGGACTGGATGGTTAGTTTATTTTCCTATCATGTATATATATAGTTCTAGTTCTCTAAATGTGACTAATTTCTTGGCATCGGATGAATTAACTGAAGTAATTCTAAGAAACTTTGTATTTGATGCTTTAGGTTCAAGAGTTGGGGTGGTAAAGATCCACATAGAACAGCTGAGGATGTTGCTTTTGCTGTTGCACGGTTTTTCCAGCTAGGAGGCACTTTCCAGAACTACTACATGGTTCGTATTAGATTCTTTGTTCGTTCAAAATAAATAGATTTGAACTCCTGCAATCAAAGATTGAGAGACCAAATCAAATATTCGTGTTTGATTGATGCAGTTTGAATTCTTATTGTTGTTTCATATTTGGCAATGCTGTTACATGGCATGATTCTGACATAATCCCTTTTTTTTTTACAGTATCATGGTGGGACTAATTTTGGTAGAACTGCTGGCGGTCCTTACATTACTACATCCTATGACTATGATGCACCTCTTGATGAATTCGGTAACCTCACGAATTAAATTTTTTTTCAGACTTTCAACAGCAACAAGTAATATCTTATAGCCTTGTAATTTAAAATGATATTTATCTTTCATATTTCTGTAGGCAATTTGAATCAACCAAAATGGGGACACTTGAAGGAACTCCATAATGTGTTGAAGTCAATGGAGAAGACTCTGACATATGGAGATGTTACTAACATTGATTTTGGAAACTCTGTTTCAGTATGTAAAAAACAAAATCAGGGGATAAATTATGTTATTGACAGTATGTTAGGTGATTACACCAAATATAAATCCTAATACTATTTATTTCTAAATTTTTGTAGGCAACTGTTTATGTCCTTAATGAAACAGCAAGCTGCTTTTTTGGCAATGCCAATACCACCTCTGATGCTACAGTGAACTATCTTGGTGGTGAATATAATGTTCCTGCTTGGTCTGTCAGTATCCTTCCTGATTGTAAGAATGAAGTTTATAACACTGCAAAGGTAAAATTTTAAATTGAATTTATCAGTAATTGATTGTCGCAGTCAACAAGGAAAGTGCGAATAGCACTTCCCCAAAGATATTTATATATATTCATCTGTGATATATAGGTAAATACTCAAACTTCTGTGATCGTAAAGAAGCCAAATGAAGCAGAAAATGAGCCAATTTCCCTGAAATGGGTGTGGAGGCCTGAGAACATTGATGATACTGTCCTTCAAGGCAATGGCCTTGTGTCTGCAAGTCACCTTGTAGATCAAAAGGTTGCCAATGATGTTACTGATTATTTATGGTACATGACTAGGTAATTATACTTCTCTTTCGATAAACACTTTGCTTTTTTACTTTAATGGTTGTTCTTTTTTGATTATCGGCCTTACATTATGTTCTTAACTTGTTGGTTATAGTCTTAACCTGGATAAAAATGATCCAATCTGGAGTGATGATATGAGCCTTAGAGTGAACGGCACTGGACACATCTTGCACGCCTATGTGAATGGAGAATATCTTGGTAATATATTATGTCTTCTATATGAACTGCAGTTATTAATATGAATTATTATTTTTAATACTCATATTTTTCAAAATATTGGTTGGATTGAAGGTTCCCAATGGGCTACCTATGGAATATTCAATTATGTCTTTGAAAAGAAGATTAAATTGAACCACGGAAGAAATCAGATCACTCTGCTCAGTGCCACCATTGGTTTGCAGGTACTTATGAATCCATGTCATTTTCTCTTAGCAGCATTCATTTTACTAAAGGACTTGATAAATCAAAAAACAAAATGAACTTCGGCAATCATTTACTGCCCACACAAACTACCATTCAGCCAATTTCGAAAGCAAAATGGGTAGCAACTAGGTTTTTGCAGACTAATTTGTGAAGTTTTTTTTACTTTAAATTTTGAGCAGAACTATGGTCCAAAATTTGATGTTATACAAACTGGAATACCTGGTCCGGTTGAGATAATAGGAAGGAAAGGTGATGAGAGCATCATAAAGGACTTGTCAGCACACAAATGGTCATACAAGGTTGGATTGAATGGGGAAGATGATAAATTGTATAGCATGGACTCGCACTACACTTCTATATGGCAAGCAGCAGACCTTCCCACAGATAGAAGGATGACTTGGTACAAGGTAAGTCAGATTTGTTAATTTTTGTTCTTTTTACAGGTTATATTAGTGTGTTACATCAACTGATTTTATAATATGTTTTTTTTGTATCAGACAACATTCAAAGCTCCTTTGGGCAAGGATCCAGTAGTTTTGGACTTGCAAGGGCTGGGCAAAGGCCATGCTTGGGTTAATGGCCACAGCATTGGTCGATACTGGCCAAGTTACTTGGCAGAAGAGGATGGTTGCTCCACCGAGGCTTGTGATTATCGTGGTTCCTATGATAATAACAAATGTGTCTCAAATTGTGGCCAACCTACACAGAGATGGTGAGAAATCTTTCTTATTATGCCTACAAATATGTTGGATTTTATACTGCGTTTAAAGTTATCTTGATCTGATTGTGTATGATTAATATTTCAGGTACCATGTTCCACGTTCGTTTATGGTCGATGGTGTGAACGAGTTGGTTCTTTTCGAAGAATTTGGAGGCAATCCATCACTAGTAAACTTTCAGACTGTTAGGGTTGGAACAGCATGTGGCAATGCCTATGAAAATAAGGAAATAGAACTATCATGTGAAGGTCGTCCAATTTCTGCTATCCGATTTGCTAGCTTCGGTGACCCTCAAGGCAGGTGTGGATCCTTTGAGAAAGGTAGCTGTGAAGGGAACAACGATGCATTGGCCATCCTCCAAAATGTATGTAACCTTTTCCATCAAATTCATTTTGAGTTTTGTTGAAAAGTTCTTATGGGTAAGGTGTTTAATACTGTGTATTTTTATTTTGTAGGTATGTGTTGGTAAAGAGACGTGTTCAGTTACAGCTTCTGAAGATGTTTTTGGATCAACGAACTGTGTAGACATTACCAAGAGGCTTGTGGTAGAGGCTGTCTGCTAGATTTTTCTTTTCATGTAGTCTTAGAATTACAAATTTAAGTTTTATAGATTATTTATGCTAGTGGATTTTATTGTATTTTTGTTTTTTTTTTTGATTAGTGAGAAAAGTGTTCGAACCCATACCAATATACACTAGTAGTTGTTATTTTTATATTTTAATATATCTACCTTTTTTTTTTTTAGAAATCTGTTTTGCCAATTGTCAATGTCATGCTTGAATGTGTATCCGTCTCAAAGGAATGACTGATCTTCTTCTCAACATGTTTCCTCATGTAGAGACTAGTTTTTTAAAGGAAAATTTGGAAGCTGTTCTTCCTTTGTGGACTTATTTGGTGATAAATTCTTCAAAAAAACTTGTTTAATATTAAGTCTATTTTAATCTTCATCGTCTAAAATATCATCATTAATCATATTTAATTACAAAAAAAATTTAAACAACTCTAAAATTTTAGGAGTTTAATAAATATTAAAATTTTCTCTCTCTTATAGCTACCTATCTATATTTATATAATAAAACATGAGTGCGTTTGAATTTTATTTCAGTCATATTTTTACCCTCAAAATCATCATCAATCACTTACGTCACTCATTATCCTTTTGTCAGACTCAAACGTCCAATCGCAATACTCATTTCTATTACATGTTTAATCATTAATATATATTTATCGGTAAAAACGTCACATCATTCATTTTTATCATATATTTAATTATTTAATATTTGATTAATTTGTAATTAATATATTTTAAAAAATTTTAATATAATGAGATCAATTTTTTAGGCTCTCGAATTTTATATTTTATTGTGCCTTTAGACACGGGTTATAACTAGTCTATATATAAAATAGGACTATTTATTTCTCTATCCCTCATATATATAACAACATTAAAAATAACAAATATTAACATTCAAACACAAAAATAGTACCACTTAAACACAAAACATAGTAACATTCAAAAATAAAAAATAGTAACATTGAATATTAATATTTGAAAAAAATAACATTAGTAACATAATCAACAAAAAAAGTAACACTGAATATTAATAGTTTAGAAAAATAGTAACATTTAATATTAATAGTAACATACTCATAAAAAAAATAGTATCATACTCAACAAAAAATAGTAAAATGTATTGTAACATTCAATATTAAATTAATCATAATCTTTTCAGCAAGAAAAAAATGAGAGAGAGGGAGGGAGGGAGAGAGAGAAAATGGTAGTGATGTCAAATTTAAATTTGAATTTCATATTTTTTGGGAAAAAAATCTTCCATTAAGTGTGAATCAATGATGACTATTTAGGAAATTAATTTAAATGTTGAAGATTGTTTTTTAAGTCATTAGAGTGACATTTGGAGTTTTAAAAAAATAATGGACTTAACTACTTATTAGTATTCCCAGATAAGTTTTCTTAGTGGACTAAACTCATTATAAATCTCTTAAAGAGAATTTAACCCTCAATTTTCACATTTTTAAACATACCACATAAAAATCTTTTAATCATTAAGGTAACGATGAATTTCGAACACATATACATTACTAAAATAAGAGTGATATCATGACTCAATTTGGTCATATTACAATAAATGTTTGACATTGATTTAAAGATGCGAGGATCGATTCTAAATTTTTATTATATTATTATACTTTGGTTTATTTGAGTTATAATTTGATCCTAAAAAATATAATTAAACTCGATTTAATTGTAACTTTCATACAATACCTATTTCTAAATTTCTAAAAATTCTTAAATGAATGACTAATATTTTCTAAAAATTCACATTAAACCTACTCAAGGCGTATTTGTCTCAAGTATTTGGTTAGATGAGATTGGAGTATCCATTCGAACTCAATCCATGTAAGACTTTTGGGGAGAATTTAGAGAATTTTTTTCAAATATTAATTACTGAACCTCATACAGATTATACAATGTATCGTCACAACTAATGTCCTATACAATTGTCTAAGTAGTTACAGACAGTTGAAGTTGCCAGCAAAATTCAAAATAATTCAAGCTATACAGAGTGTGCAACAGAGTGATATCAGGATCACAACTTCTCCTGGTTAGCAACAAACAACTTCTCCTGGTCAGCAGTTGAAGAATCGGGATTTACTTGGACTGATTCTTCAACAATCTAACATCATGTTTGATTTATGACCTACTTGTCTTAAATGCTCTTTTATTTTTTTTATATCATGAAGCATTAGTTTTTTTAATGGACCCACATTAAAAGTAAGGATTTCATTTTAATGTCAATTGACTTGAATTCCTTGTCTTGGTGCAGAACATTTAGCATTGAAAAAGACAATAATGTCTGAACATTTTTTTACCTTATTGGAATACTAATCCCATGTGGTATTAAATAATGCCTTTTATATGGGTATAGGCTGTCAATTTTTAACTTGGAATACGAACCCGAC
>CM042188.1:26464781-26489338 GCA_023539305.1 Ilex asprella | reverse complement strand
TATTTTTCTCGCTTAACAACCCGTGTCGTCGATGCCAAGCTATCACCAGCCCACTCATCTCTGACAACCGCAAAGCTTATATACCCGCTACTTGAGTTCGTCTTCTCCAGTGAAGAACCCAGTTCTATCTTAGAACATTATTTTTTTTTGTTAGGTGCGAGTGTTTTTTGCTTATTTTTGCCTAAATTTGTTATGGGTTAGCTTTCTTGACATTTGGTTATGATTTTTCCTATTACAGATCTGATCTATGTTTTTTTCATTATATATATATATTATAGATTTAGCTTCCGGTAACTCCATTTTTTTTTAGTGCATGACTATGATATTATCTTGATTATTGCTTTGGATTTGGTTCGTTGCTTGAATTTTTGAGGTATCTTTTGATATTTACGCCATCGACCGGGAGTCCAACTGGGGCAAAGACAGGGGGTAATTAGAATTTACTCATGGGGCGGGGATGGAGCTTAGAACTTCTCCCGTTGACAGGGTGGGAAGCTATTTTTGAAGCGGTTACGGGAGTGGGGACTATTGCTCTCGCCCTCGCCCCCGCTCCGGTCCATTGCCATCCCTACTCATGTGTAACCCCAACTTGCATGTGGACTAAAAAATCAAAAATAGACATACAAATAGACTGATGTTGATCGAGCCAAACAAATTAGCAAATCGGAGAATTTAGCTGAGTAAGAGACTTAACTCACCAGCTACCCAAGGCACGACTCTGATATCATGTTATACCATTCAACTCAAAACCAATTGTCAATTGTTGGAGTAATACATCAAGTACGTAAACCAATGTAGGTTTGCTTAATTTTTCAAGGTTTAATAGTTCTCTTCACACAAATAAATCAACTTGGGTGGTTCTAATCATTCGATATGGTATACAAGAATTTTTTATAGAGACAAGCTACATTTGGGAAACTAGACCAAAGTGAGGGGTTGACAGATGCCTTGAAGCTGATCAATAGAGAGGGACACTAGCATGGGAATTATTGATGCTAAGTTGAGAGGATCAAAGATTAATAAATTGAAATAATTTCCAATAATGAAGTTAAATAATACCATTGCAGGCAGACATTGCAAAACTTTTTAAACTCATGACTTCACAAGTATAGGGCATATAGGTAAAAAAGCAACCGAATAGGAGGTCGTTAGGGAGGCATGGGCCAGCAAGGGGAAGGGCCCTAGAGGAGTGAGGTAAATCTGCAGTTGTTGGAGAGGCATTGGCAAAAGAACGAGGGTGTCCCTGTCACTCTGCAAGAGTTGAAGATTTCCTTACAAGACCCTAAGATATGAATAAATTGAATTGTAATATTGACTTCTGTTGTTATAAGGTTTTGATTATTTATTTTGTTAGTGTTATTTGTTTCATCTCAGGACTTTGTGCATTTTCCGCAAGTTTGGAAGGTTCCTTTTTGGCTCTTCCAGCAAGTACAACAAATGGGTCCGTGTTAGTCTACAATGTTATGGAACTCCATTCACACAGTGAGGTTATGCTTAATTTTTGTATGTTTTACACTGAAATGAGGGCTATCTTGTCATTTTCTTATCTTTTCATTCCTGCAATAACTTTCTCTCCAAGTATTCTACAAAGCCTTTATCCGTTGCCTGGGTTTAAAAATGGTATACTCTGGTATTACTCTTTTTTTTGGAAAAAGGTCTACAACAATGAGGAAGACTATGTTATGAAAGGGATGCAGATATATGGAAGGCCTATTAATATATGCATTTTGCATGTCCCTCAATGTACTTCGTAAACCAAACAATTCCACAACTGAAAGTTTGGAATCTGAACTACTTAAATGAAGCTATTTTTACACGGATTTGGGAGATCGACAAAGACGGGTTTCTTTTGTGAGGCATCATTAACCATGATGCTGGTGAATATGGACAGCTTTGTGGTAGGAGAAATGTCTCATTATTTTTAGGTCCCATTAATGTTGTCTTTTAACTCATCCCCCAAACAGAAAGAATTCATGGAATTGGTTTATGGGCATATAAATGTTATCTTTTCCTCAGGTAAAAATTTCCTTCATTACTTATATTTGTGTTTTAAAAACCTATATTATTCTGATCCGAACCCTGATAGAGGACGGTAGTTCCTTCCAAGTGATATTCGCTGCCTTTCCCATTTCATTTATCATGTTTACCTTTTATATTTGGAAACTATGATACGCATCTATACCATTCCAGTTTTATGACATAATTTTTTTATCTGAACACTAATAAACTGGTCCTAGATCCATTAATGCTTAGTGAGCTAGGTTAGTATGACATATTGGAAAGTTGCTCTTAGTATTATTATTCTTTTGTCTGATTTGAGTGTTATGATTATTTTTTTCTTTTTGGGTGTCTTCCACTTACACACCTTGGATGAATTTGAGAAAATCCTTGCTAGAAATTTCATCTCTTTGAAGTAACGTTATTACACACGACAGGTCCACAACTAGTTTCAAGGTGAAACAAGTTCAATGGTGAACAACCCGTGAATAAATTAATTTCAAACTTGGATCTAGAAAGGTGGAAAAAGGAAGGAAAGGTTTTTTTTTTCTTCAATGTGATTTTTTTTCACTTTTTTCATCTTTTGCTCAATTCGATTTAACATTTATCGATCACATGATTATGATCTCTAGTTTTATTAAGTTCATGCTTTAATTTCTGGGGAGCAGTATGTTCTGGATTTGTATTTCGGTTTTGATGGTGACTTCAGATGCATTAAGAAACACTTACCTGCACATCCTTTAAGTCATTTTGTTAGATAAATTTATCCAACATGCAGATAGATGCTCATCGCTCACCATTGGCTGCAATGGTTCTTTCTTCAAATGGGATGTATATTGCAACGGCATCCGAACAAGGGACCATAATCAGAGTTCATCTCGTTTCTGAAGCAACTAAGGTTAAAATCATCCCTGCTTTTAGTGGGACTTCAAACACGGAGTTTTCTGCTACATATGAATTAGAATGTCCATGTTTTCATATACTGCAGGTGCCATTGTCATGTGGAATGGTAAAAGTGCCAGACCAACAACTGAGGTTATGTGTGTGAATGAGTGTAGTCATTTTGTGCAATGATGCCAAAGATTAGGATTATTCCCAGTCCCACCCCTCCCAGCACCCTCGATTAAGGAAGATCAGACTAGGTAATGACCTTTTTAATCTGGCACATACTGCCACATTTGCCTGCATGAAGGACAAGGAACAGAATTGCCATTTGATGAGTCCACAATTCAGATTTTCTGAGCAGCAAAGCACGGACATGGACACGGGATACGACACTACACAAATATGTCGACACGACATTTCTAAAAAAAGTAGGACACGGACACGTTGGGGACACGCTACAAAAAAATTATATTTTATATATAAAATATAATAATTTATTGCAAATATAGTGATAAAGATATACAATTCATAAAAAAATCAGTATTTTATGATAAAAGATCTAATGTCTAGTCATCAATGTGAATTTTTAGACTAAAACATTCTCATTATAGTCAATAATCATCAATTTTTTTTTTCTAGGCAATGTGTACCTAATGTATCATTTTTTTCAATTCCTCTTTTTTAAAATTTTTTATGCATATTTTGTTTTTATTATTATATTTGGAGTACAACTTTAATATGTCTAGTATTAGTAATTATATGTTCTCAAATTTTTAATCTTTGTTAATCACATTTCAACAAATGTCTATTGTTTAGCAGCAGACACGTTCCAAAGAAGTGTCGGACACGTCACCAAAGAAGTGTCCGAAATTAAAAAATTATCATGTAATTATGGACACAGATAAATGAATATCGGATATGTGTCCGAGAATGTTGGTGTCCGACACGGATACGTCACGTTCTCGAGAGTGTCCGTGCTTCATAGCTGAGCAGATATTGACCTGGTTTAGTTGCTATTAGGGTTTGATGGCTTACCAAGAGCTGATTTTAGTGAGTTATCTGTCATGACCTTTAAAGTCTGTGAGGTTCTACAATCCAAGACCTATCTTATTGCTGGACCACCCTCTGTGTTCCGCCATGCTGCTGCCTAACTCTATTCATATCATATAAATGCTTGAGCATCAGTAGCACAACTTCACTTGTCATGTCTTAGTTAATTGATACAATTCTTTTCTTCTTGTCTGGAACCTATCTATTCTGTCTTTGGCAGTCGTATAGCTTCCGAAGGGGGACTTACGCATCAACAATATTTTCCTTGTCGTTTGGTCCATCCATGGAACTTCCAGATATTCTTGTAGCCACAAGCTTTTCAGGTTCCGTTCATTTATTCTCTCTGGGGTTTGCTATAGATCAACGGTGAGAAACTATATTTGTACATCTTCCTGGTATGCTGCATAGCATTTCATTTAGCCTACGCTATAAGACTATAACAAATAGGTATTATTTTCACTATATGTGACTCTTCAACTTGCATCCGATGTTATCTGACGGAATTGCAAGTCACTTATCTTTTTTCATTACTGTTTTTTTTCTTGTTTTCAGAAGCAAAAGATCAGGCAGTTTTCTAGGATCAATAATACCTGATTCTGTTAGTGATGCACTTGATCCTGCATATCATCATGTGCTTCATAATGCTGGTCCTCCTGGAGTCAAAAGGTAAAGTTATTCTACAAAGCCTAAATAAGTTCCCAATTGGTTGACTGTTGAGGATGGCTTACAACGGCGTGGTAGTACATGTGTAATACTTTAGTGTTGTTGGGTAGAGGCCATGTTTTGGTACCTTTCAATTGTGATATTCTCTACTTGATTAATTTGATAAACAGTACATCGCTAGGATATAGCTGCCGAGGGGCGTAAATTGAATAGCCGTTACATTTCATTCTCTTCTTCAGAATGAATATCCTCCTAAAAAAGGAGGTCGAAAACTGATTCTCTTCTTCAGAATGAATATCCACCTAAAAAAGGGGGTCGAAAACTGATCTTTTGACCTCTTTGTTTGGTATAGCTGCACAGGGGCAAGAGCTTTTCTTGAGATTCAGTAAAATTTCAATTAGGCCAATCTAAACTCTGATCTGGTGCAATTGGAAGTATGGTGCGTAGTTGATATGATTTGATTGACCCTCGTATTTCTAGGTCTAGATCTCCAGGAATTTTCAAAATCATTATTTTGGAATTCGGCCAACTAGGTTAACAGCATTCTTATATTCTTGTTCCTCATGTTAAAATATAAAAATGAAGAGGGCTGGGCCGGTGGGGCAATATTGAAGTACTGCATGTACACTTAAACACAATTGCTTTTAGTTGTTTTTGTAGAATCAGCATTAGAAATGTTAGTAGGCTTTTCAAGTCTTGATGTAATCAGTGACTTTGAGAATACTCATTGCATATCTATATTCAATGAGGCCACATGCATTAAGATCACTTCGGTAGACCATACTTGAGATTGGGCATTAATTTACTCATTCATTGATTAAGAGAACACACGATATTAATTATGTCCTTGGCATGTTTTCCATGAGATCAGCTATTCTGGTGCAGTTATGCAGTCATTCGCACGGTAGACAAAGTTCCTGACACATCTAAATCTGAATCTGTGGCATTTAGGTGAGTTTTTCTTATGCTCTGCTGTTAATAATGATCTGGAATTTTATGTCGGATTATTTCACTTTTTTTGCATTCAGCTTTTAGGTCTATGTCTTTCTACTCATCAGGAAAACATTGGATAATGCGTGCAGTTAGACTTGAATGGTCAAGGATTCTATACTTTTATGGTGTACAGTTAGGAAAATGACATTTGGATAATGTGTGCAAATCTTGGTCACTATAATGAGTATAACTGCAATGACATAGCAGTATATTATTTCACGAAGGGCCTCGATTACACATTCAAGAATATGCTGTGAGGTTGAACCATCCAACCAGTTACCCTATCGGTTGCCATCTCAAACTGGTCCGTGTAGTGTTGTCCCAAAGGTTACCGGATTAGCCAATATATTTTCTCCAGTTACACAGCAGACACCTTTTTAAATTGAACACCAGCAATATGAGGTTTAATTAGTCATCAAGGCAAATGAATAGTTTGACATGGTGCAAGAAGATACTGCCGACAGCTGTTGGTTTGATTGGTAAAGGCACAGGTGTGGAGTGGAAGTCCTGGTTGGGATATTGGCTGTGAATAGAAACTCTTGATGAAGAAAAAAAGGGAAATTGCAGTTGGCGGTCCTGCTGCTGAATGGTGATCATGGGTCTGTATACTCCGATATGTTCTACATTCATAATTGTTCCTATTTCTCCCGATTTTTCTATATAAATCAGTTCATTCCTAAGGTTTCTAAGGCTCTTTGTCCAGCAGCCTCTTTTTGATCCAAGAACTGCATGATAAGAAAGCTCTCGATCCCGGCTAGCTTCAGTTAGTTAAATAGACCGGGAAACTCGTACTGTAACTATGCCAAGCCTGATCTTGGTTCCAATGGTGCAGAGACTTCTTGTATGCTATGGACTGAGCCGAATCCTTTTTAATCTCCACTACTTTGCATCTCTAATAGCCCGTTGAATAGGAGGGTGAAGGCTTTTTGAAAAAGCCTCTTATGTCTTGTAAATGCCATTTTTTTTTCTATTTAGAAAGAGGGAGCTACTGATGCCTCCACCTGCACTCTGACTCGAATTCCCTCTCTAAGCACCATCTACATGGATTTTGAAGTCAATTGCAAGTTCATGATCCATTGATGCCAATGGGGATTGACGATCTCCCTTTTTGGTAAACAAACTATTAGATTAGAAACATAAGATGTAAACTGATGTGTGGTCTCAAATGCATCATTGGGGCCTGCATGGCATATTGACAGATAAAGGCAATTCCTCATCGTTCCTTGTTGATGTTGAACCTTGTGCCAAATTCAATTGTGTAATTTCATTGTTGCTTTGGTGAGACAATAAATTTTCACTAAATTCTAGATGTAATTTCAAACTATGTATAAGTTACTTAAGAACTCCTAATCACCATCCGAGATTCATGATTTCCTTCCAAAAGAACTGTTGTGGTTGATGCATCTACAATAGTCATCACTACAACTTCTGCCTGAGCGAATTAAGGTACATGCCACCATAATTCATCTTCTAGGAGATGATGGCTGTTACTTGTGGTTAAAAATAAGCCATAGTTGAGAGCTTGCATTAAAACTTCAAAAAAAAAAATGTGACAGACTTCTGAAACTTTGATGTCAATCCTTTATAAATATTCTTTGAAGTTCCATCAATGCCCATGTTTCTCAGTTCTATTTGTCTGAAATGATGCAACAGTGAGTCATTGCCATATCACAAAATTGAGGATGGATTCTTTTGATTTTTGGTTGCCATTAGCTTCCAAATGGGCTTAGGTTGATTTGCTGCTGCAGTTTTTGGGCTTTTACAAACAGTGATATATTTGGTTGATGATATACATACTTGGAAGAAGAAACTGCATGCTTGTATGATGATCCAAAAATATACAGTGAATTTCATTGGCTTCATATTCGAGACTTTTGCCATGTTACTTTTTGTTCTTGAGAATAACTTTATCTCATTGCTTTCTTGTCATTTTCTAAATAAATTTGTAGGAATTTTCCATAACTTGTTTGTATTGCATTGTTCAGGGCAACTATATCAATAATCACCTACAATGGGTATTTCCAGGAGTATAGCTCAATTATCAACCATCAAAATGAGTGTTCATGGATTTTGGAGCGTGAATTCAATCTCTCAACAGTTCTTCCAGAACAAGGCATCTGCGCATGATCGAAGGGTGATACACCCATAAATTATCCTCAGGGCTTGTTGCAGGGTAAGTCCTTGTGGTGTGTTGTACTTTAACAGATGCAGACATATCAGAACCCAGAAAGAAACAAAGGGAAGCTCTGGATTTGAGAACATTGCGATGTTAGTGATCAGCCTTGGCAGAAGATGACAGACGGGGGCAAATACACAATTTATGTAGTCCAATGCTCACTTGTAATTTAACATGGATGGAAAAGAAAAAAAGAAAGATGTGAATTGTATATATGTCATCTTCTATTTCTGGTCTTCCTCGGTGTAATTATCTATGTTATACTGTCCAAATTCAGGGACTGTCCTTTTCCCCCTCAAGGAAATTCATCCAATTGGGTTGTCCTGTGACATGTTAACTGAATGCATTTATATGCAAAAGAATGCGTTCAAAGTGTTTGAGATATAACGTTTAATTCCAATCTGGATTGTTTTTTCACTAGAGGGCTGTTTGGTAAAGGAGTACAGAGGGGGCATCACAAGATGAATTTGGGGAAAATAGTCTAAAGCACCCTCAACTCTAGATCTGTCAAAATTTGACAAGACACAAATTGACATGAATTAAGCGGGTTTGAGTGACATTTTAATGAGTTTGAGTGATAAATGGGTTGACCTATTAGACACGTTTAATAAACGAGATTGTGTACAGGTGAGACTTGTCAATTGTTTATTACACGTTTATCTGTTTAAATAAAATTATTATAATAATATATTAATAGTTATTTTAAAAAATTAACCAAAAAAAAAAGTAAAGAAGAAGTAAAATAGTAGTTTAAAGACAAAGGAGGGGAGATGGAGAACAATTTATGACAAAGATAAACTAACCCTTTTTGTTTTTGTCCCACGCTAACAAATGAGGGGAGATGGGGAGAACTGTCTTGTCTATAGAAACAGTGATCTCTGGTTTTTTATTTTAGCCTTCAAGTTTGATTTTTATGTAAAATTTGATTAGAAATTCTTCTTTTTGAGATAAATACAATTGACATTAAAAAAAATGGTGTATTAAAATTTGTTGATATAATTTTTTTTAAAATTAAACAGGTTAAACGAGTCATGTCGTGTTATTCGTTTATTAAATGAGTTGTGTTTGTGTTAAGATTTTTCACCTGTTTATTAAACGTATCGTGTACAAGTTTACATGTTTTTCATCCGTCACCCGTTTAACCCGACATGTTTGACACTCAACTCAAATCTCTTGTTTGTATGAAAAACACAATCCTATATTTTCAAACTCGGCCCGTAGCTGATCTGAAAATTAAACTCATGATCATGAGTTTCGTCAAACCTAGGAGAAGGATGGGTTTGAAAAGATGGATAAGGAGTTAAGAATCTAAAAAATAATTGTACCCATTAACATGAGTATGCATTAAATTGATCAAGGGTAAAATAGTTATTTATAAGATAAATAATTGTTAATAATTATGATATATCCGTAGGTTCTACATGTGTATGTATTACATACTAAATATAGGTATAGATCGGATTGAATGTTGAATTCCACCTTTGCAAAGAAAAGTTTGGATTTAGAAGAATTTGAAAAAACCAATCCAAACCTCTCTCCAAAATTTATCCAAACAAGCCCTACGGTCATGCTATTAAACATTGTTTACTGTACAGATTGAATTGACTAGATGATTTCTTATCCTCTCTCCAATAGTTAATTTTCTTCTGTCATCATAGATTCCCGTCACCGCCCTTTTGAAATAGAGATTTCGACCCCTCTCTTTGGCTGGACCTTGGTGGTTGAATGTCATTGTAATCATACTAGCCGACACCCTGGGCAGTCGTTTTTCTTTCTTCTTATTATGGTCCCAAATTGTCTTTTATTTGTTTTGAGAATCTTGAAGAAATTCACCCAATGTTTGGAAAAGGGCCTGGAGAAATTCACCCTTTTATGGATTGAATAAAACAATTTAACCCTCACATTTTGGACTAATTTCATAATTGAAAACAACTAAATTGTTCTCATCACTCATTTTTTAGGTCAACCACTTATAGTAGTAGAATGCACACTACAAGCAATGATTGATGCCGGCCATTCAAGATGTGTTCATGGTTAATAAGAAGCTTTGTCCTTAAATGAGAACCACAATTCCTTTCAAGAGGTTGGCAATGTTAAGGGCATGGTAAGGAAGCAAAGGTATCCATTTGGCAATGTTTTCTTTTGGAATGTAATAGCTGCATACATTTTCATGTTTCTTTCCTTAATAATGTAGCTTAGCTTGTTTTTGAGGGGTAAAGCTCCATATGTTTTCCCTGGCTAGGTGTAATTTTCATTCATATTATTTATAAAACTATGCTGTATTACCACTGAGGTTCCTCCAAAAAAAATATATATGTAGTAATGAAGCAAAGGATTATATAAGTACACAACTTTTAAAGAGTACTTCATAAAAACACTTATTCGAGTACATAATCCATAACAATACCATATATTTGCAGCCACAAGATCAGACAGTCGTTCTTAGATTCACAAACCACAGTACCCAGCACAGTGAAATAGTAATCTTAATTCGCATTCAAGAGAAGGTATGGAGAAGTGCTTCTCTTCATTTCACAATTACCTTATCGGGTTCTTGTCCTCACATATTTGGCTCTTGAAGCCCTCTTTTCTCTCTTCTTTTGAGTTTTTTCATCCTCTTCAGTTCCCTGTGCATTTCACATCAATAAAAACCATATACCCTAGTGAGTCTATAATTGCTATCCATTTCCTGTGAAGACAGAACAGAAATCTAAGGGTAGAATGTACCTCTGTACCTTGCCATAAAAACCCTTTCAAGATACCAAATAGTTTATATGTTCCGAATGCTGGTATCTGACAAGCAAAACGTTCATAAAATCCAGCTAAGCTTCTCATGCTTCAACAGCTTAATTAGTACAAATCTAAATGACACCTTTTTTTTATAGGCAGAGTATTTTTTTTTTGGGGGGGGGGGGGAGAGAGAGAGAGATAACAGTTAATTTTGTGGTATACTTTTGAAGAAATACATATATAAGATCCCAGCAACCATCAGGATATAAAACTTTTCAGTGAACCACAATTTAATGGTATTTTTCACAGCACAGGTTCATTTTTTTATGATACTTGCCGAAATGTACTATTCCTAATCAAAACTTATACTGATTTCCAGATAAAATGATTCCACAACATACATCCAGGGAATATCAAAGGCAAATTCAACCCCCTGTTCAAAAATGATTTGACGGTGTGCTTGTACACATGCTCACAAAACAATTTCATGATCCTATTTTTAACTCCAAGCCAGTCTAGTTCCCCCCACCAGTAGGTTGCATATTATCAAAATAATGAAGAAACCACTTAAAAATAGGGCATCTAAGTGGGGATGCCCAACCCGAGCTTCTCTTTTCACCAGGCATTTCCTTCTGGAGAGGCAATTCAAATAGAAAAGCTTCACTACAGCAGATCTCTACTGTTCCCTTGAACGCTAAGCTTAACAAAACACAATCCAAACACTCACCATTATCTTCCAAGACTGCTAACTTATTCTTGAAAGAAAAAGACAAAAATGACACCTACCAAGGAAAGGAAAAGAGATCTTCCCACGAATAAGTACACCAGATGATGAAGACAACAACAGAGATGACAACAAGGCAACGACAAAAAATAGACATAAAAACAAATAAGGCTTAAAACTTCAAAGACAGAATTCTGTATTAAGCTGCTGCCAATGCTCAAAAGCAACAGATGGCAAGCATGTTACTACCAAGTGAACACTTAACCTATTTTCAGTTAAACTCATATTGATTGCGAAAACATGAGTTAGTACTTCGTTCAGTAATTCTTCATAGCTGTTTCAACAAATTCACATGTCACTTCCAGATACATGTTGGGTGCCCACCAATACCATTACCTTATTACCATCAGCTTCCTTGATCCTTTAACTGATACGTTTATCGCATGACTATAGGCTCTTAAATCGACATGGGAATGCATAGAAAAAGGCAAAAATGGGAAACGGAGCTTACCACTAAATATAGGTACCAAAATTTTTCAGAGATGATAGATGCAAGTTGCACAAAGCATGTGATGTAGATTATGTCATGTAGATATCTGCAAGAAAAAAACAAGAACAAGGTAAAACAAATGGATCATTTCAATGGAAATTAAACATTTTTTTTACTACAGCTAGCTGCAATTTTTAAAGCTGACAGACCAAAATAACAAGAATCTCAAAAGGATGTATTACGCTTTCTGCAAATGGTAAAATGCAAGGAAAGAGGCAGATTTGTTTTATGCTCAGAGTATTATTCATTTAGTAATATTTGAGCAAGAGATGACAGCATGAATTTTAAAAAGCCCATTAATCAGATTTTTCACACAGTTCAATTCAGTGAAAGTCCATAAAGCACACAAGAACTTCAACAAAAATGGCAAAAAGTTTGACTTTGGCATTAGAAGTGATCAAGTCAATGCATCTCCAACATCTAATGAATTCTAATTATAGTGCATGGATTAAACAGGTCTCCGCCTTATAAATGAAATGAATGCAGTTTATCAGCAGGAAGAAGCAACAATGGCATTTCCCCTTATGCTTTTCATGTACTTCTAACCAATGTTACCTGGATCGTGGGTCGCTTTGGTACGTAGTACGGGTATAGGCACGTTATACGATACTTTCTTAGGTATGCGAGACGATAAGAGTATGTTTAGCTGGTACAATATTTTGGGTCGCAATTCGTTTTAAAACTCTTATGTAGATCGTTTTCACTACTATGCAACATTATATATTACAGAACATTCATAAACACAAAGTTGGTTACCTTGGTTACCATTTATCTTATAGTTGTGCTTAATTTTCTGTTATCTAAAACAATATATAATTATAAATCTATATGCATTTAGTCAATTAACTTGTATTTTATATTTGTACTACATGTTCTAAAACGAATTGATTTAGAGTTAATATTACAATTTGGGTTAGTCCATTTTTTGTGATCTAGATCGCAAACTCACCTCGTTTGGAATCGATATACCCAGATCGTGGGTCGTTAAGAGTTTAGTGAATTGTGATAACCATGCTTCTAACTCCTTATCAAGAGGTTTAATTTCATGTCTTACACAAGTTGATAAAACAAAAACCCAAGGCCAACCTTGGACTCAATGATGGCAAAAACATTAGGATTCGAAATAATTTCAACAGATAAAGAATAAGGAATTCAGCAATTTAAAAAAAACAAAATGTTGCAACGTAAAAAGGGAAACAAAAAAGGGATGTTGTCAATTGCATAGAAGCCAGTGCTAGCATACTATTGCAAAACTAGCCCAAAAGCACTGTCACCATAATAGAAACAAAGAAATTAATGAAAACTTAACTTTAATGATTCAGTTCAGCCAAAGAAAACAAAAATTTTGTGATGGTCCAAATCCAAAACCCTGAATTCCCTCCAGAAAATGATTAAAGTTCAATGAGGTAAGAATTTGAACCACAAAAGAGCATATTGAACAACTTCATTTAATGAAGATTTATAGTTTAACCATGTCATCTATAGGTCAATACTATAGATGAAAGAATTGGCCAGGCCTCATACTCCATCTCCTATTGTTCTGTTATACTGGTTAAAGCATTAAGAAAATTTAACTAATCTTCTTCTTCGAAATGATGTTTTCATTCATTCTCCTATGTTGAAAATTTTGAACTTAGGCTAGCTTCAACAGCATACAAAGAACGTCCACCATTTGGATCCTTTCCAGGTTTTAGCTTACATGCCTACCTTATATGTTTGTGTGGCCCTATTGAGATGTGTATGCACTGAACTATATTGCAATATCGTATTTTTGGAACAAACTGCATGTACTTACCAAAAAACACTACAAAATTATGCACAATATCTACCAAAAAACCGGGTTAAACTCAATAGTTTATCATCAAATCATTAAGAAGCAATTTATAAGGGCCACAAATAACCAAAAGGCATAGCACAAAATTAGCAGAAACTATTAAGAAAAAAATCAATATATCAGAAGTCCATTTAAACTGAACTTAGAGATAGGAGCAACTCAATCTACCACAAGCAAATTGTTCAAGTCCAATCAATCAAAACAATTCAATTTGAAATGTTATCCATAATCAGAAAAATTCCAATTATAGGAATTTTAAGTTCAGTTTTTCAAGTTATGCAACAATCCCACTTATATTCTAATATATAAAACTATCCCAAATTTTCTACAAATTTTTAATGGGGACAAGTTCTAAAAAAAATTAAAATTTCCAAATTATTGAGTGGATCACAAAGTTTTTTGCAACTACTGTGGGGGCAGCAATTATAAAAACCATCGATTCACACACTAAGCATAGAAAATTATATATTATATCAAATAGTCAATTAATTTTTATTCAACTCTATAGAATTAGGAATTTGGTTTGTTCATTTTGGTTTTGATTGAACAAAAAAAAAACCTTGTGCAAATAATACAAGGTTATGTATGTGACTAATCCACCTCTTCTCAGGGCACTTGATTAGTGGAGAACAAATAAAAAATGACCCTTTCTAATAATGTAGTTTCACATGTATAGTAAGTGCATCTCCAAACCTTTGTCAAATCTTAACTCAGATTTAAATTTGAGTAAAAACAGGTTAAAAGCAAGTTCCAACCTTTTACTCAAACTCATTATTTACCAAATAATGGGAGACTCAAATGTTGACTCAAATTTGAGTCAAGGTTGACCGGAGATGCTCTAAGGAAAGTAATACATACCCACAAACTCCACCGGTATTTAGATCAAACCCACCATCCAAAAGCTCCCCGTTTTCATCATAACTAGGCTTCGCAATAAGGGCAATCTGAAGGAAAGGAATGATGTAGCAGATAGCCGTTAACATGTAACTAACCCACTGCTTCCACTTGAAACTAGAGTGAAAAATCCCTGCCCTCACCAACAGATATACAACCTAAACAACAACATAACAACATTTAATTACTAAACCCATCAACCAATTACTCTAAATCTGCGTTTGGCAGCAAAAATCGGGCCTTTAATTTTTTTTTAAAAAAATGATGAAAATTAAATTTTGAACTAATTAATTTTTTCCCAAGCACAGAATTACTAAACACATCAACCAATTATTCTAAATTTTCGTCTGACGGAGCAAAAATGGAGCCTTTGACATTAAAAAAAAAAAGAAGAAAGAAAACTTAGGGGGGAATTAGTTCGAGTTTTGAACTAATTAATTTTTTTCCCTGATTCCAATTGTTGACCTCAATTCCTTGCAGCCAAACACAGAATAATACACTAGCATGTTGGTTTTTACAAGTATTGGCTTCATATTGAGCATAAAACCTAAAGATTCTACTTGGTTGCTCATAAAATGCAGGAAACGACAAACAGAAAGCAAGATGAGAATAAATTTACATTGCAGACGATGATGAGATAAAAGAGGTTTCGCAAGTGACGATTGTTCTCTTCCCTCCGCTTCTTCGCTCCCTGATTCGCCATCTTTCAATCGCTAACGATGGTGTGCCAGTGCCAGTGCCGGTTTAGACCATCGGAGTGAGTGTTGAACCCCAGGAAAGTATGGACGCTATAATATTCAACTTTAGAAAATAAAATTACATTTAGACCCATTAAACTATACCCATAATTTCACATTATCCTCTAAACTATTTACTTTTTCACATTATACTTTCAATTGTGAGTTTGAGTTTCATATTACCCCCAATTATTGTATTCCATCCATTTTTTATGAAACATTTGAACAAAAATAAAATGTTTTGCAATTGAAGGGGAAAATAACACGTCAAGTTCCTAATTTTGTCTTAATTTACTGTGAAAATTTGAACAAAAATTAATAATTGAAGCAATGTAAAACTCAAACAACAATAGATTTAAAAGGTAATGTGAGGAATTTGATAATTTAGAGGATAATGTAAAATGGGGCTGCATAGTTTCAAAGGCCTAAGTGTAATTGACCTACTTTAAAAAAAATATTCTTTGTCTAAAGTTAGAATATGGTCTCATAATACTTTGTTCAGTCTAATCACAATATAACAGGTTAAAAGTTTGCTATTTTATAATTTTATCCTATTTTACTTTTTTGTAATTATTGGGTGTAAATGACTTGAATAAATATCTACTATTTATATTTAGTTTTTTTATAGTAAGCTAAAAATAAACTTCTAATCCTACAATATTATCTCTTGTCGATGATGGCCCTTAATTTGCAAGAATAGGAAAACAACCTCAGGCCCAAATAGCAAAATATCTTGCTTTTAAATTTTGTATATCAACAAAGGCATTTGATGTAGTGTATTCAAAATCTTAAAGACCAAGCATTTAACAACAAAATTGGGGATACTGACTGCATGAACTAGTTTCATTATTGCAGACAAAACACTTGCTTGGAAAAGTTTGATAACCAAAAATAAAAGGTGCTACAATATTGAGTTACAAACATCGACTTAGATAATTAAATAATGCATTGATTCACCATTAACGTTTACGTTAATATTGTGTGATATTTCTTATTATGATGGTGTGTATAATTCATAATTATTGCATCATACTATAAACAAAGGAATAAGTGAATAATCGTAGTGTCACAAACTAGTATTCACAATACTCAGAAATAATTACTTTTTGAATTTTATGATCTAAATCAATTTTTACATATAGTAACGTAAAAATTGAATTTGATAGGTTCTCCATAAATAAAAATGTTTCATTAACAGTAATATCAAATCACCCATTCAGTAAAAAATTTAATTGTATTACTATTTGTATTTGGCCCGCTCATGTTTTGTCCTTACCCTCAATCAAATGTAACTTAACTTTTAAAAAATATATTTTTCATGATCAACCATAATATTTTATAGTCAACCATTATTTTTTCTATTATAATTTAAACTCTTTTGGGAACTATATCCAACCACAAGTATCCTTGTTGAGTAGAGAAGGATTTGGTAAACACTTAAAACATCATTAAATGATTGTAATATAGTATGATGTTAGATAAAGTATGTTCAAAATATACATGTATCTTTTTATGTGTGTTCATAAATTAAAAAAAAAAAAAGATGAATTGAAATTTCACATCGATTGCGCAAGAGGTTCAGGTTGATTGATAAAACCTTATCCAGTCTTTCAAAGATTAGGCTCTTTTAAAAGTGGTGCTTAGATAACTCCAAGGAGTAACTCAAGTGGTACCTTGACAACCCCTTAAGATCAAATCACAAGGGATTTATCACTTATGAATACTCTAGTCCCGGCATAGGTGACCTATCTTTGACCAAACCAGGGAGAAAATTAGTCGAAATTCATATAAACTGACCTAAACACCCCTGACTGTTAAAAAAAAATGTACTAATCCTGTTTCACGTATAATTATACATTCTGATTGTCAAGCTGTCATAACTCAAGCTAAAAGCAAAATATATAATGGGAAGAGTCGTCACATCCGGATGCGACATACTATTGTGAGGCAACTTATTGAAAATGGTATCGTGTCCATGGACTATGTGAAGTCAGAGATGAGTCTTGAGGATCTTTTAACTAAGCCACTGGTAAGGAGGCTAGTGAACGAGACATCGAGGGGTATAGGAATATTGCCTATTTTAGAGACTGTGATTGATAACCCCTATGATGGGTGATTCCACATATGAGGTTAAATGGGAAACGAAGTCACAAACAGTCTCAGTGGGGCACTGTGACTTATTGTTATCCCACTTAGGCACTGAGGCCTAATGTGAAAGTCCATTTATATGGTGTCTATGACAGTGTCGTTGCAGTGAGGAGGATGAGCAGTTGCTATTAATAGATCCATAGTCCCTAATTATTGGGATGGAGTGTTCAACTGTAGCACACTCCTGATGGATGCTACCTATATGTGTGTGAAGGTGGAGCCGCCTTCTATGTGACATGGGTAAGTCACTAGAGAACACATGAAAATGTAGGACAATCGCATGACTGGTATTTATGGGGCCAACCCGCATATGAGAACAACCTTGATTAGTGGAAGGTATGTGAATGGTGAGTTGGTTAATTCACATTATGGGATATGGTTAAAGGAGTCTAACTCTACCCTTATTTTTATGGGTTCCTCTTTTTATCTCATTTGAATGTTTTGAAACATGTGAAGGATTGTTGGGCTTAGTTCATTGTGTTTTAAAACATTTAGTTGATTAGGCCTACACTCTTATTATTTCTAAGCCCATTGACTTAGTTTTTGTCTTTGCAAGCTCATGACCCACTTCCTTTGTCCTTTTTACCGTTGGAGTAGCTTACAAAGTAAGCCATCATTTTTCCTTTTTGGTCTGGCAGTAGACTTCGGCTCCCTGTCTTGTTCTCTTGCAATTGTTTTGCTTCTCATCTCTCTTTCATTGCTTCAAATCTCACATTATCTTTAGAAATTTTGTTGTGCTTCCACAAGGAACTATCAAAAGGGTTCTTAAACACTCTTCACAACAAGTGTGTGTTGGTGGAGGTGAATCTATAGAAATTTTGGGGGGTTGTCGTGCCAAGAACCTAACACACCGAATCATCGACTTCGAAGGACGCGAATCAACCTTTAAGGACAAAGCTTCGGCTTGATCTATAGTTTTGGTGATATTGTTCCTTTACTTATATCTCATAAACTATGATTTTAGGGCAAATTATTTTTGGGTCTAAATTTGTCTTTGTTTTAAGAAATTAATTGTGCAAGAGTTGTTTTTCTTACATCATTTTATTGCTTTATTAACTAAATTCCACAACATTCTTAAAGGTTGATTTTTACAACGTATACACAACTTCTTGCACAAACAAATATCTTACCCAATGCGTCAAAAATTGAACATTTTGATGGAAATAATTTTCGTAGATGAAAACAAAAGGTTCTAGATGTGTTGGATTTTTCAAAATTATCATTTGTTCTAACCGAACTTAGACCCGATAATGATACCGAAAAATATGTTCAAGCTTTAGAAAATTGGAATCTTGTCGATAAATTATGCTTGAGTATTATTCATAATGCTTTGTCTAATGATCTATTTGATGTGTCTATCACATGGATAATGCTAAATTTTTATGGGATGAGTTGATATAAAAATATGAATTTGAGGATGAACTTACTAAGAAATTTTTTGCCATTAATTTCTTTCATTACCAAAGGGTCGAGGACAAGACCATTACATCACAAATTTATGAGTTTCAAAATATAATAAATGAGTTGACCAAAGAGGGTGATGTATTACCTGAGAGATTCAAGACTCAATGCCTTGTAGAAAAATTACCCTAGTCTTGGAGAGAGTATAAACTCAAATTTCGATAAAAGAGAAATATTATGACATTTCAAGAGACCATTGTCCACATTAAAATTGAGGAGAAAAATAGACTTTTACAAAAGTCTACCCAAGCCAAGGAAATAGTGTCCAAGGCTAATGTGGTAGATGGTGGATCAACTAGAATCCCACAACACCAACAAAATAGGAAATATGACCAAAAATCGAATTGGAGACCTCACAACCATAATAATAAAAATAAGTCTCTAGTATCTAATCCTCAAATTCAAAAGAGAAAAGGTGAATGTTATGTTTGTGGTAAAGTATGACATTATGTCTCAATTTGTAAAAATCGAAAGGGTGAAAACAACAACAAGCCTAAACCAAAGGCTAATGTGGTGGAAACCAATGAAGTCATTGTGGCGATAGTGTGTGAGGTAAACATGGTCATGGGAGCAAAATGTTGGGTAGTAGACTTCGGAGCCACTAGGCACATTTGTGCCAATAGATCTTAACACATTTTTGTGTGATTCCTACTTGTTAATCCTCTAAGATGTCACCCATTTTTCTCTCTCCAAACTCTATTAGGCTTTATTGGGGGTTGAAACTAGATAAAGGAACCCTAAAATGCGTCCCTAGGGTATTTATAGGACAAAAAAATGGAGAAAATACTCAAAGTAGGCTGGGGCCAACTACAGACACGCTTCCAGACGCGTTTTTTTTATGTTCGGACATACCAAACTCATTGATTAGCCTTGAATATTGTGTTATTTTTATATTAATTATTGACTAATTACATTCGGCACGGTGAATGTTTGTGATCTTCATTTAGATTCCTAGATTTATTCAGATAAACTATCATTTATACTTATGAATGTTTTTCATATTATCATCGCTAGATATTCTGATTGGAATCATTCCTCAGTTGATTCTCAATTGAGTTCGAAAACTGGATCATTAATAATTGATGTGTGGAATTTAAAGGGTAACCCCAATACTTTAGTATTTCAAATTTCTGTTTTTTTTAAACCAAACAATTTTTGTTCTTTTGAACAAACAAATTTCTATATCAATTTTCAAAGAAATTGCACCACCATATCTATTAAGGTTTGCCTAATTTGTGATTCTTCGAAGATCCAGTAACTTCATTCTATTTTTATTTTTTTTGTTATTTAATTTATTGTTCTCTGCTTCTACCCCTTCTAATTGATTTTTTTATAAGCTCTTGGCATCATGACGCTAAGTGGATGATTGAATCGGGAGGACTTAAAACTATTAATTAGGGATTTACTTAATTCCTCTATTAATTGTCCTGTACATTCTCTCTCACACACAACCATGACTGATGATGATAGGAGTAATCACGATGAGAATGAGGTTAATAATGAGCATGTTAACCAGGGTAGGACTTTGCGCGAATATTTGCAACCTACGCAACAAAATGCACCATCATGCATCATTTTCCCCTGCAAGCTACAAATTTCCTTTTTAAACTTGAGATGATAGCATTACTCCCTAAATTTCTTGGCGTAGACTCAAAATCATTACCTACATATAAGAGACTTCAAGGAAGTATTTGTCACCTTTTACGATGAAACTGTGATTGAAAGCACAGACAGGTTGAAGCTTTTTCCTTTCTCACTGAAAGAAAAAGTTAAGACTTGGTTAAAGTCATTAAGAGCTAGATCCATTGGCACATTGCATGAGATGCAAAAAATAATTTTGAATTTTTTTTCCCCTTACACCACAAAAATTCTTTAAAAAAACAAATTATGAATTTTTCACAAAAAGAGAATGAGACTTTTTATCAGTACTACTTACATTTTATCCCATCATGGTTATGAAAGCTGAGCGCATCATAAGTTTTTTTTTATATGAAAGTTTATTACCCAGATGCGCCAATTTGTTGAAATGATATGTAATGGTGAGTTTATGACTAAAGAACTTGATGAAACCTTTGTTTTTTTTGATAATCAGACTAAAAGTGCACAATTTTGAGATACTTCATACCTTGAAACTTCTTCTAAAAATAAAACTCCAAGTGCTTCATCAGGTGTTAGTACATATCAATTGAGAGAGAATGATGACCTAGGTGCTAAAATTGTCACACTATTAGAAAAGTCAAGGCCATGAAATTTAGAAAGGTTAATGAAGTATAGGTTGTTCCTCAAGAGGAGGTTTGTAGTTTTTTTTTTGAGGTCTTGGGTCACCCTACAAAGGAGTGTCACATTATTCCTGCATTTAAAAAAAAATTAAATGACCAAACAAATGCTATGAATAATTTTGGTAAGCCTTATTATAATCCCTATTCAAATACTTACAATCCAAGATGAAAAAATCATCTCAATTTTAGTTGGAGGAATGTCAATACTGCACTACAACCAATTCCTCAACATCTTTCTAATTTTGTTTCTTACACTCCACCTTCCGGGAGGAACTTGACGATATTGTGGTTTAATTGCAACAATTTGTGCCAAGTCAGATCACATTTAATAATTAGACAACTCAAACTCTTAAGGTCATTAGAAGCACCCTCACAAAGATGACGAATATCTTGTGCCATCAGGAAAACATAAGTTTTCTACACAACCAAAGTTAAATCCGCAGGGTCAGTTTAATGTGGATGAGTCTACTTCATCTGATACTTCACATGAGCAGGTCAAGTCTATTACTACACTCTGTAGTGGAAAGGTAATTGATCAAATAATTCCAACGAAGGCCCAAAAGTACGAAGAATTTTCAAAACATACGGAAAAGAGCATCTTCAACCATACTTAGCAAAATAGCTACTCAAAATATATTTAAATATTCTCTACTTTAGCTAGCTACTTTTTAAAATTCACTTCAACCAAACTCTCTATTTTAACTAACTACTTCAACTAACTTTAACTAACTTTCAATAATATAATTCAAAAATGCCACGTGGCGTAACATGTAAGTGTCATAATGATGACGTGTCGTACCACATCATTAAATTTTTAAATTTTACAACGGTCATATTTACAATGGTCATACATTATTTATATGGTACCCAACAACAAGTGCATACATTTTTCTTTTTGAAAAAAGATGGGAAATTTATTGAATAAAGCTAAAAAATTACAAGAAGCAAATCAGAAACTGTTATACCAACTGTAACTATTGAACAAAAACTGAAAAATAGAAAAACTGTTGCAAAAACAGAAATTTTGTTTTATCAGCACTGCATCCTTTCAGCACAACATCATCCCACAAAAGAAATTACAAGAAGGTTGGTTTTAATCCTTCAAAAGGACTCAAACCAAATTACTTCTATCACAGTCCAGTTCCCCAAACCTCAAATGCAAAAAACAGTCCAAGTCAATTAGGCTAGAACTACACATGCCCAATGAAAAGCCATTACAAAAGCAATACACCTTTAATAATAACTTCCCTCCTCCTAGCAATTGACAACAAAACTTGGTTCCATTATAGCAGACAAAACATATCACTACTGAAAACATAACTGCAACATGCATTCCCAGTAGTGCATTCCACCATATGATGAGCACTCACTATAATCAAAATCAATAAACACAGAGACATCTAAACCGGTTCACATGTCCAATTCATATGATGAGCAAAACAAACAAAATCTTCCAGTAAAATGCGAGTTATAATGAACAGTCTGTATAAAAAGTGAGGACAAGACAAGTAACAAGAGAACGATCAAAGCAAAACATGCAAATCAAACTCAAACATTGCCTACAAAAATTGAATTGAGAAAAGGAAAAAAAACACTATAGCAGAGCCTTAAAATTGACCAAAATTTTTTTTTTGGACAGTAACCAAAAGAGTCCTAAAATCTCCAAAACAACCGTCACATTAGACAAGTATTATGTAGGAAAGTTGTGTTGTTCTTTTGCAGAATCAAACACTGACTATTCATTGTTTTGTTAACACTCTAGTGTTAACCTGAAAAATCCAAGCTCATCAATTGAGAATCATGTATAAACACAAACTCAAACTGTCCACCACAATTCGAAACCCACATTGAACTCCTAAAGGGCCTAGCTCTTACGCAGAGATTTTCCACTAAAGAAACAATTGCAAGAATCTAAAAGAAAGGAGGACTGTAAAGAATTGGCACAAAACAACCAAATCATAATAACCATAACCTGAGAAAGAATGAATCTCTTTAAGAAATTGAGTCAAAAACTAACAGTACATAGTCATAAAAACCAAGAATTAGCACTACCTGAGAGTGCAGAGAGATTGTGAGAGAGAGACGAGTGATGAAATACTTGTCAAGTGAAGGAAATGAAAGGGTTTATTGAAGCAAAATCTTAAACCCCTCTTGATTGATGATGTTGGCTACGAACAACGATCAACAATGGTGGTGGGGAATCTGGTGACTCCTGGGATTCTCCAACAACGTAGAGAGTCTGAGAATGCAGGGAGAGAGCTCTGATGAAGAAGAACCACAAAATTGGCGCAAAACTCTGATGAAGAACAACCCAAAATTGGGAGGAGAGAACTCTGATGAGAGAGAGCCTTGCTAGTCACAACTGATGAGTGAGAATGGGGGAGGCAGATTAGCAAGTGATTTGTTCAGCCAGTTGGAGCCAAATTTTTTGGATTGGCTCATCAAAATAGCTAAAAGGTACCCTTTGTTGAGCCGATTGGAGTTGCTCCAAGGGTGATAAACTTGACTAGCTTGATTCTATGGAGCCCTTGAGATGTTTGATTTCTACTCTCTTTCCTTAGAGATTACTCCCCCATCTAAGCCAAATTTGAACAATGATATTTTAGAGATTTTCAAGCAAGTCAAAATTAATATACCATTGTTGGATGCAATCAAACAAATATCTTCTTATGCTAAATGTACAAAATAAAATATCTATTTTTTTCTTATTTTTTAATGTGGCATTATATGAATCCTCATGAAATTAGAGTATTTGTTTACCTGATTTTGTTAATATATCGATCAACCAAAATTTCAGACTATGTTGACGTACAAGTGGTGGGTATAGTTGCTAAATAGGAGATTCCTTGAGCTACACCTCTGGTTTATTGGCTATGCCCGTCGACTTGCACACACACCTTCTTGGTTTGACACTTGCCTTCCCTGGCAATGGCATAAAAAATAATTGATGTAAAACCTTGTTGTTTCCTAACCCCGAAATACTATCCCTTAGCATGTGAAGTGTATGGTTCGAAGGAGACTATCACTCTCCCTTGGGATAGTGTCAAAAGAAAGGGCAAGGAGAAAGGAAAATGAGATGGTGTAAATATGATGTGCAATGAACAAAAGTGCTCTCCAATCGCAAGGAGATTTTTGCGGGTCGTGTTTTACTTGGTGGTATTCGAAGGTCGTTTCCACGGGAAAGAAACTAAACCGAGGGGAAGGTGATTTTGAGTAAAAGAAAGTGTAAACTCTTTGTTCTTGAAAGTTGTTTGGTGAAGTTTGTGTTGGTGAAAATGAAATGAGAAACAAATGTTGGCAAATCCAAAAGGTCACTCCAATGTGATACCATCTCAACTCGAATCTTTCCTCCAATAGAGCATGAATGAACGATTGATTCGTGGGAAGCTAGGGATAAGATGGGTGAGTATCTAAGCATAAACCGTGACTAGGCCT
>CM042188.1:26438393-26460437 GCA_023539305.1 Ilex asprella | reverse complement strand
AATTCATCTTTATCTTTCGATTGACTCGTCGTTGACACGGGAGTTAATTGAGTCATCAAGGAAAAATATAATATTTCGGATAATTGACCACATGTCTCGATCCTCGAACTAAAGAGTGATTTCTTTGCTATTTGAATCAATCTTATATTTTGTTTAGAAAATTCCTTGGAAAGAATTTAATATTCTATTCAAAGAATCACCCACATCTCACAACCCTAAAATCTCAAAGGTTACAATCAATTAGTCTCCTTCACCGATTACTTTAAAACACCAAAACTACTAGTTCCCTGTGGATTCGACTCCGGACTCAAACCGGATTATTACTACAACTTGACTCCCAGCACTTGGGTGTACACATTTCGGATCAAGTCAGTACTGTGTACTGATACTATACCATACCGGTATTGCATACCGGTACCTTGAACTCCAGTAGTCTCAACGTACCAGTACTGTTTGTGCTATTTTTTTTTCTGATTTTTTGATTTTTCAACTCCTGAGCTTTCCTCTAGCCATTCTTTCATCCCCAATCATCTCAATACATTTGAGAAGGCCTTAACAAGCCTCTTTTAACACTTTTTATCTGTAAACATCAAATATCTCTGTTAAGAGCTCAGTCCATGCAATTCTCATCATTTAACTCCCAAAAACAATTAAAATAAGATGATTAGTACATAAAAATATACAAAATTTTGTACTACTCACACATTTCCAAAGTCTAGTAACTAATGCTAACCCCTTGAATTGTTTTTTTAAATTCATCTCAAAGTGCTTCACATAGTGCCTATGTTCTGCTTCTGGCACTAATTCATGCAATGCAAGAACTAAGCCCTGCAAAATGAGACCAAAAAAAGTTATTTTTTAACCTATCAAACATGAGAAGTAACAAAATTTATTTTTAAACTTGTAGCACTTACCTTTTGTCTACCTGTTAAGAAATTCAATTGGTTTGGCTTTGTTATCCTCAAATACTGCATCAACTGTTGAATGAACCAAGCCCATGAATCTTTGTTTTCGATCTCAACTACTGCATAAGCTACTAGAAAGTTACAGTTGTTGGGATCAATACCCACTTCAACTAACAGTTGACCACATTCTGACCCTTAATATGACATCCATCTAGCCTAATTAAAGGCCTGCACCCTTTCTGTAACCCACTCTTGCATCCCTCCAAACACACATAAATTCTCTGAAATCTCTGTTTTCCTACATCTTCATAATATGGTGCCAGAATGACCACAGTTGATCCAGGGTTAGTCCTCTTAACTTCTTTTCACTAATCCCACAACTTGGCATATTTCTCAACATCACTCCCACGAATCATATACATGGCCTTCCTTTTTCTCTGTAAAGTGAACTAGTTGACACACCCAACTTCAACTCTTTACTGATCCTATCTCTCATTGTAGCCACTGGCCAGTTTGGATTAATTCTGAATTTTTCCATGTACTTTTCAGCTGTCATCCAAGAGCCAATGTTCCTATTGTTATGTGTCTTACCAGATGTATGTTTGTTGACAAAAGTCTTCACTTGTAATCCTACCTTACCACATATTTCTGAAGCATATAACAGCCACTTACAATCTTCCTTACAAGTAACTTTAGCCCTTTTTCTATCATTCTTAACCAACTTAACATTCCTTCAATTTTTAACTGCATGCTTTCTAATTGCACCACAATCTTCCTTACAAGTAACTTTAACCCTTTTTCTATCATTCTTAACCAAGTTTACATTCCTTTGATTTTTAACTGCATGCTTTCTAATTGCAACCTTCAACTCAACTGGTGAATTAAAACGCATGTCCAAACTGAACTCAAGATTCCTCATGTCAGTTTCAGGCCTAAACTGCTTGAACTTTTGCTTTTTTGGTTTCTCAATATCATCTTCAGATTGAACCATCCAAACTTTCCAAATCAACTGAGGATTCAGGCTCTGAGTTACTATCCTCATCATGCTCTTCATCAGCCATATTAGAAGTCCTTTCAACCCTTTCCTAAATGTGTGTATTGTTTCTAACATCAACCCTTATCTGACCTTCTGCATTGTTTCTAACCCCACCCCACTGCACCCCACCCCATTCTGCATCTACATCTATGTTATTCTCATATAATTCATCATCGTCATTACACATAACACACTCATCAATTACATCTTCATAATCACTTGAATCTGATGCTAACTCAGGTTCAAACACATATTCAAAACCTAACTATGAATTTGAGAATGTCTTCCCTTCGTGTGAATTACCATCAACAACCTGAATTCTCTATGGTAAACCACCTGGGTAGACTAGATACATTACAACAACCCTATTTGTTGGTACACATTCAATCATTTCCAAATTTCTCTATCAGACTTTATGTGTACCAACCCTAATTCCATATCTTTCTCAGGGACTTTATGATAAAAAAACCACATAAGATGGGTAACTTAAATTTTCAATGACATCATCTCAATCTAGCAGATATAACTTTTCTGGATCAAGCCCACCTACTATATCAACCTTACCACCTTCATATACCTTAACTGGTGTTTTCTTAAATTCACCACCATGATGGATCTTTATTGTGAAAGCATTATAACCTGTCACAAAAAAAAAACAATATCATGTGCAGGATCACATAATTTTAAAATTCAAAATCTATACAAATGCTATTAAACAAAGAGACATTTGTCTCAGATAAGGGAACACAAAATGCATATAGATCCCCAACTATCTACTATAAAATGACGACCAACAAAGCATTCACTTTAAAAAATTACTTTCAGACACATTAAAAAACTATAAAGAATAGATATAAACCAAAAAACATTTTAACATTCTCGCAATACGACAAATCTAAACACAATTTTTTATGTGATGATCAACGATCTTTGCGAGAGAAATCAATAGAGAATGTATAAATCATTCTACTTCATCTGGGAGAGCAAACTCGAACAACTGAAACTCTTCGACTTGGGAGAGCAAATACAATGGCTTTGACCCTTCGACTGAAACCCCTCACTTTTTTTTTCCACCAAATACCCTTCAGGTAGTATCACTTGAAGTGCAGGTGACAATTTCCATCATGGAAGTTAATGGTCCGTCGGGTGAAGGACCATTTAAACACAAATTATATATTTTAAGGATCAAATTGATAAAATTAGAACATCGATGATCAAATTGAAAAAAAAATACGTACTTGAATAACTAAAAGTGATATAAAGCCTTCAAATAATTAGCTTCACTTTTGGCTTTTGTAATCCTAAGTCGCCATGTGATTATCTATTCACATATCTTCATGTACCAACAATTCTTCTAAAATAATTTAAATACCACACAAGCACTTATTAACCCCTCCCCACCCTGCTCATAATTTGTCATCGTGCTATGGAATCAATTTTCCTTCTCAAAAGGTGCAAATCCAACCCAAATATGGGTGTCAATTTTCAAATTGACATGTCAACACAATAAGAATTGAACACAAAATTAATGGTTGGACAAGAATTTTGATGGTCTAAATTTACATGGATGAGCAGAAGGTGCAAATGGAGATAACGTATGAAATATACTAGGTAGTATGAATTTGAACTACAAAGCTAGAGTGGATTCCCGTAAAGAACTTTGGGGGTTATGGAGTTTGCACAACAAGAATATAGTGGTTCACCGGCTCGGGAGCCCAGCTAGTCCACTCTTCAATGGAGGCTTTTTGCTCCTTCGTCTTATTAATGGTAAGTCGAATTTAGAGTATGTCTCTTTTTTGTCTAGGGTTTCTTGCCTCGTCTTGGAGGCACTGTACAATATTTATAGGGATGCTACCTGTTCTGTGGGATATGTACCGAGATTATTGCATTCCACTCGCGTGCTCCTCCTTGATTTTAGGAGAGAATCTTAGTTGGTTGAGAGTCTTGTGTCTTGAATTTAGCTTTCTATTGCTTCGGGAGTGCTTGCTGTCATCCAACTGTTCTCCTATCATTCCCGTTCTTATTAGCTTCCGGGGGAGCTATCGTGCTGGTCCTCTAAGCTCTGCATGTCTTGTCTGACATCCTGTTTTGAGCTCAGAGCCCGAGCTCATACTTAGTTGAATTTCTTCCTAGGTATCATTAGTTGCCCCCAGCCCTTGGTTCAAGCGAGCTTGGACATGGGCTGAACTGAAGCTGAGTTGAGATAGACTTGCACCTGATGACCTCGATAAGCATGTGAACAAGTTTTTTACGATTACAGGCAATCATTTCTACCCTCGTTTCTTGCGCTCATTCTGCATTTCAAAGACCCACGCACTGTTAGCTTTAAATGCATTCAAATTGAAGGAAAATGACCCATTTCACTCTTCGAATTCTCTCTCCAAACTTTCCTCTTTCTTCTTCCTCGAATTTCCAGCTCTTCTCAATCTGCTGAAGAACTTAGAGTTTTGTTGAATCTCTTCCTCCCTCGAATATGCAAAGCTCGTTCTCTGTTCTTCGTCTCAGTCCCTGGTTCACCATTTACCCTTGACTAGGTACGTCTCATGTCCCTTAAGCGTTTTTCCATTCTGGATCCCTCGAGTTCGAGGT
Source organism: Ilex asprella (assembly GCA_023539305.1). Classification (NCBI taxonomy): domain Eukaryota; kingdom Viridiplantae; phylum Streptophyta; class Magnoliopsida; order Aquifoliales; family Aquifoliaceae; genus Ilex; species Ilex asprella. The sequence continues at coordinate 26,455,907 of CM042188.1, read as the reverse complement.
TCTTGTTACATTTCTGGGCTTTTTGGTTCTTTTACTTCTAGAATTGGGACTATTGCTTGTCTCCTCTGTCCCTCTTTTTAGACTGGTGTTCTATCGTGTGAATCCTTAGTATTGGAAGTTATTGCGCTGATCCTAGAGTTATTAGGGAGTGCTTGACCAGTGTTCCCCCTCTCTAATGTTCTTTCGACCTTCCTTTCTCTTGTCCAATCATGTCTGTTTCTTCTGAGGCCACCCTTTCCTTTGTTTCCCTCATGGAAGAAAGATCTTCCGTAGAAGATACTGACCTAGGAGAAGTGGGTGAAGAGATTGACCATTTTCCAGACGTTGATTCTATCGATGCGGAGGTGAATACTGAGGAGCCTCCCTCAATGTCCTCTTCTACACCAAAAAACCCTAACAAAGGTAAAGGAAAGGTGGGCGGTGTGGGAATCTCTGATAGTGCTACGGGCATAGGGGCTATTTTTAGACATGTCGAGCTCGTGGGTTCTAGTGAAGCCACTTCTCCTCTCATGAAGGTTCTCAGTGCTTGTTATGGTTTTCCTATAGGGGTCCAATATTGGTGCCCATACGCATTCACCCCATATGTCTCACAAGTTCATGAGAAGGTCTGTTTCTTTGTGGCCGCCTTTGAGAATGGACTCAGATTCCCTATCCATCCTTTCATCAAGTATGTGCTTCAACATTTTAATGTGTGTCCTGCTCAAATTTCTCCTAACTTATGGGGCGTCCTTGCTGGTCTTCTCGTTTTCTTCAAGAAACATAAGCTTGGGGTCCCTAGTGCTTCCTTGCTCATGGAACTTTTTAATGTTAAGCATACTTCCTCCGAAGGTTTTTTGTATATTTCCAAACGAACCAAGGCCAAAGTAATTATCTCAAACCTCCCGAGTTCCCATAAGAACTGGATAAAAAATTTCTTCTTCGTGTAGGGCATTCAGTAGGAGTACAATTCTATAGATAGGACAGACACTCTTCCAATTCCTAAAGCCTAGTCTGCCCCTGACAATCTGGGTGAGCCTTTGCTTGGGCCTACTAAGATTGGATTCTGGGAATTGTCTTGCTTACCTGGCTTGGCTTATATTGTTTTTCAGGTATTCGACCCGAACTTAGTGTTGAGGACAGACGGATGTTGTTGAGATTGGAAAAATGTAATCCAGAAAAATATTCTGAGCTCATTAGGCCTTGGGTTCTTGTAAAGCTAGGATTCAACCTTCTAGAGATAACGGTAGAGGCCCCGATCCCTCTTTCTGTTGTTAGCGTTGAGGAAGTAGCAGGTGAGATTTTCTTTGTTAGCCTTCCCATTCTTAGCCCTTCATTTTCCTTTTGACTTGCTCATTTCGAGTTTTCAGGTCTTTCCACAATGAAGTCTACCCTAGAAGAACTCCAGGGTAAAGTCGATCAGTTAAAGAAGAGCATGAAGGGTGGCAAATGAAAGACTGAGGTCGGCTTTGGAAGAGTCCCATTACCCGGGCTAAGGTCCAGAGGTTGAGGGTGTCCTCTTCTTATCCTATTTCGACTACAAAGATCTTAGCCCCATCATCAAGCACTCCCCAAGTCACAAAGACCTCCTCGCTCCAAGGGGTCCGACCTACTTCTGGACAAGCTCTTGAGCCAGGCCTGGCCTCTTCTACCTCCTCCGAGGTCGAGAAAACTTTGGAGTTGATCTCTTATCTTCAAACGGTTTCTACCTCTTATGGGCCATCTGAAAAGGTTCTTGATTTACCTTTGACGAGCTTGTGGATTGACAAAGGGAAACATCCAAAGATAGAGAAGTGTGAGGGCTCCTTTTTTGACAACATTGAGCTTGCTGCGAGGGCCATTTCCTCTATCCTTCCCAATTTTAATGTTCAAAGGGCCTCTTTCATGCCTCTTGAGGCCTCTATCAGCTCAGCTTTCCAAGGAATAGCTATTATAAGTCCCTGTATTGTTACGCTCCTGTTTAGGCTTATGTTATAACTTTATGCTAACCTTCATTTCCTTTCCTTTCTGTCCCCAGTTGGCTATCCATGTGAAGGGCTTGATGAATAGGAGCCGATCTTCGGAGGACTCTGTCAAAGCTACGAAGGCATATGAGCTTAAGGTGGCCTAGATGTCTTTTGACAATGATGACCTCCAAGCTCAAGTGCAAGATCTTCAAGAAAAAATGGAGAAATAGGCTTCTACCTTCAAGGGCTTATAGACTGCAAAAGATAGGGCTGAAGAAGAAGAAAAGAAAGCTAGGGATGAGCTAAGAATGGCCAGGTAGGAGCTAAAACTTAAAACTAATGTCTGGGTCAAAGTCAGCCAAGAAGCTTTTGATGCACAGAGCTCCCTTAAGAGCTTGGAAAATAAGTACGTCATTCTGTCCGAGGCGAATGGCACCATCAACAGTGAGCTCGAAGTGTAGAAGTCCACTATAAAGAAGAAGAACAATATAATTTTTGAGCTTAAAGATGACGTCACTACCAAGTGGGCTACTGGATGACTTGTCTTTCAACGCAAAGCTGAAAAGGCCTATCCGGACTTCGACTTTGACTTTGCTATCCCAACTGAGGAGGAGTTGGAGGAGACTGATACAGAGGGCAAGGATGGCACCTCTATTCTTTTTGCTTCTAATGTGGCTCCAAGAGGTGTTGAGATGTCCATTCTCCCTGTTGGGATCTTGGCTCAGGGTGTACCCCTTTCTTTAGTCGTTTCTACAGCTTTCCTTTCTGGGACAACCTCTGTTCCTACAACTACTAAGTATTCAGTTATTCCGGTTGTTGTTCTTGCCATTATACCCTTCTCTGTCGACCTCATGAGTGAGGCCCTTGCTCAGAATTCGCCAGCAGTAGGTGTAGAGGCCCCTGTGACTAGCACCTCTGAGGATTCTACTCTTTTGCCTTTCGGGACCCTTTCTGCTGAGCTGTCGGGATCTTCTCCTGCTCCTGCTCCTGCTGCTGAGGCCTCATTTGCTGAATTATAGATTCCTTCACTTACTCCTTCTTCAGAAACTTAGGACTCTCTATCTCTATCTTTTCCTAAATGTAACTTGGATTTCGTACTATGAAATGAAACTTTTGTTTTGAAATGTAACTCTGATTCCCTTTGCTTTATATTCCCATGCCCCTTGCTTCGAGGAGTACTTCAATTCTCTTTAAAGCAAAATTGCTGAGTTTGGAAAAGTTGAAAGGCTGATACTAAGTCTTATCGTAGCTAAAGTAAAAAAGGAAAGGCCTATGTTAAGGTCTCCCCCATGCATATCTATGGATGCTATGTTGTTGAGTTCATGAGAACTTTGATGGAAGATGAGCCTAAGAAGGGTCTCGACGTAGACAGCCTAAAAGGTCCATGTAGCCACTTGAGCTATCATCATCTCAAAAAAATCTGAAAAGTCTCCTTGAGGAGGTAAACCAGAAGGTCTGAGATGACCTCAACCCAAAGAAATTTGAGAAGCTTCCTCAGAAGCGCCTAAAGCCTATCCCAAGGTCATGTGACTGAGCTTCCCCTAGTTAGGCTAAAAATATTGTTATTCTAGCTGGCATAGGTCTGTGTCGATTATGTATAGAGATCTTCTCAAATAAATATCGCATATTTCCTTATTGCTAATGCGTACTTACTTTCTCAAAGCTATAACAGTCATATTAATTTGGATACCCCAGGGACCACCGACTTTACTTTCTGTGCGATTCTTGGCTCTTTAAATCCTGGGGCTCCTTTGAACTATCTATAATTTCTAGGATTCTCCCCTTCCTGAACCTTGGAGCCTCTTCTTGAATCTTGGAGATTTCACGTTCCTTTCTCTTTCTTTCTTTTGAGTTTCTGATGGCTGCCTCCCTTTCCTCCTTGTTCAAGGCACGAACCTCCTTAGGGATCGACTGGAAGTGGCAGTCTAGTTACTTATCCTCGTCTATGATTACCCCTTTGGACTTGAATTTGGTTAAATGACGATTCTTTCCCTGTTTGGACTTGCCTCTGAGAGTTCCGACCTTTGACGAGTCTTGTAACTATCTCCCTCGAGGGGAGGTTTGCTTATTTGAAGGTGCCCTAGAGATGGGCCTTCGTCTCCCTATCCATCCTTCTATTGGGTGGATCTTGCTTACTATGGATTGTGTTCATCTCGTCTTTCCCCCAGAGGATGGGGTGTCATGATCAGCTTCTTTATCTTCTGAAAATTGCAAGACAACAGTGAATTCCCTACTGTCTCTGAATTCCTTTACTTTTATAAACTAGAGGATGATGAGGTCCCCAGCTTCAGTTACTTTTGGTGGAGATGTTCTTGTTTACGCCCTTTGTTTTACGGCCACCCCTCCCCTCCCCTCATGAAGGGTGGGCTAAGCATTTTTTCTTTGCTTCTGGGGATTCCTGGAGATCCTCTAAGATGCACTACAGGGAGTGTAGGATTCCTCGATCCTGGGGGAGTTATTCTCATACTGATACGTACGTTGAGCCCCCCTTTTTTAAAGTCTTTAATAACGTTCTCTTATCATGATTTTGCTGCACAGGTGCACCTAACCTAGACCTCGTGGAATCGATGAAAGTTGAGCAGATGGCCAAGGATGAACCTATGTCTTTTTCTAAGTTAATGACATCATATAATCTCTTCTTATTCAGTGTTGTTGCGGCTGCTTTGGATTTTGTTTCCTTTCCAAATTCTCCTGCTTCTTCCATCCCTGAGTCAAATGAAGATTCTGGGAAGTCTCCAAGAAAAGTTAAGAAAAGTGGCTCTAACGAATCCTCTTCCTCGTCTGACACCTCTCTTGGAGCAATTTTGCTCTCTTCTACTAGGAGTAAGCTTCTCAATATGCTGTCAAGGGTGAAAAAGGAGAGAGACGAGCTATAAGAAGAGAGTGCACGCCTAAGGGGAGAGGTTGCCGAACTGAAAAGACGACTCAGAGACAGTTAGGAGCTTTCCCATGTTCTCTCGCCAACTTGAATGACTAGAAACTACTATTCGTCCTTTTTGTTGAATGCTTGTTCCTTACATATGCTTGTAAATCGTGGACTGACGAGTTCGTCCCTTTGTTTTATGCATCTCACAAGATGGCTAGCTCATCTGGCCTTTATGAGCTGAGGGATCTTGGTTTTTCGAATTGATGGGTTTGTCTTCATTTTACGAACTGAATAGATCATCTTGAGCAATGGAGCTCTTTTCTTTCATGAACAGAGGGGTTCATCTTGAGCTCTGTAGATCAGCTTTGTTTTATGAACTGAAGAGTTTATCTTGAGCTACATAGCTCAACTTTGTTTTATGAACTGAAGAGTTCATCTTGAGCTACGTGACTCTTTTTTATTTTATGAACTGAATAGTTCATCTTAAGCTACGTGGCTCCTTTTTATTCTATGAACTAAATAGTTCATCTTGAGCTATGTGGCTCTTTTTTATTATATGAACTGAATAGTTCATCTTGAGCTGCAAGGCTCGCCGGTAGCTTTTTGGCTATCTAGCAAGATCTTTGCTGGAATAAATGAAAAACACGCGGTTTTATTGATAAAAGTTTTATTACAAAAGTGACTCACTGAAAAAATCTTTTGAGATGCTCTGCGTTCCAGGAATAGGGTTGGTTTTTCCCTTCTTCTGTCTGTAACATGTAGTTTTCAAGTCTGATTACCCTGAAGACGATGAAAGGGCCTTCCCAATTGGGACCCAATTTCCCATAGGTAGGGTCCTTTCTTGCAAGCAGGAGTTTTCTAAGTACAAGATCCCCAACCTTAAAACTTCTGTGCCAGACCTTTCTGTCGTAATACCATGTTGTCTTCCTCTGATAACTCTGGATGCGATGCAAAGCTCGGTCTCTCTTTTCATCCAAGATCGAGGTTCAGCAGAAGTGACTCGTCGTTGTGCTCAAGTTCTGTGAACTCAGCCCTGGGAGATGGGATTCTAATTTCCATAGGTGTCACTGCCTTAGTTTCGAAGGTCAAGGCAAATGGTGTTTCCTGAGTTGTCAATCTAGACGTGGTCCTATACGCCCATAACACTTCTAGGATATGTTCTACCCATTTTCCTTTTAAAGCTTCAAGCTTGGTCTTCAGAGCTACTTTGATGGTTCTGATGGTGAACTCTGCTTGTCCAAAGGACTAAGGATGAGCTGGAGCTGCAAAGTAATTCTTTATCCCAAGCTCTGCACAAAATTTTTTGAACTTAGGGTTGTCGAATTGCTTCCCATTGTCGGAGACGATTGCCTTGGGAACCTCAAACCTGCAGATTATTGATTTCCACGTAAAGTTCTGAACCTTCTGCTCTGTGATGGTTGTCTGCCCACCTGGTGAAGTAATCTACCTCAATGATGGCGAACTTGCATTATCCAACACCAATAGGAAGGGGTCCAAGTATATCTTAACCCTATTGTTGGAAAGGCCAAGGGCTTACTACTGAAGTCAAGAGCTCTGGTGGGTAATGGGGAACATTGGCATGTATCTGGCAGACCTTACATCGTTTGACCAAATCTGTGGCATCTTTGAGCATAGCGGGCCAATAGTACCCTTGCCTTAGTGCTTTACCTGCCAAAGCCCGAGCTCCGATGTGATTACCGCAGACTCCTTCATGGGTCTCTTTGAGTATGTAGTTGGCATCTTCATCTCCCACACATTTAAGGAGAGGTGTTGAGAAACCTCGCTCGTATAGGTTCCATTGCAAAATAGAAAACCTGGCTAACCTGGTTCTTAGCTTTGTAGCTTCCTTGGGATCTCATGGCATGGTTCCGTTCTGCAGATACCCTACGATGGGATTCATCTAGCTCGGTTTTGTCAAAACAGGGAACACTTCTTCCTCCTCAGCACTTACTGATGGCTCCGCTAGATGCTCTACTGGTATTATCCTATCCAAGTTCTCATGCGAAGCAGTTGCCATTCTTGCCAAAGCATTTGCTCTTGAATTTTCAGACCTAGGAATGTGCCTTATCTTGACTTGTACAAACCTTTTGATCAATTTATGCACCTTTCTGAGGAAATGGACCATTTTCTCACCCTTAACTTCATAAGACTCCTCTATCTGCTTTACTATGAGCTAGAAATCACTGCAGATCTCCAACTACTCTGCCTCAATTGAGTGAGCAAGATTGAGTCCAGCAATGACAGCTTCATACTCTGCCTCATTGTTTGAAGCCTTAAACCCAAACCTAAGGGCATACTAGACATCTAATCCATCCGGAGAGGTCAGAATTAAGTTTGCACCACTTTCCTGGGCATTGGAAGCTCCATCTACAGAAAGTTTCTATGTGGGAGGTCGGGTACTAACTATGCTGCCTCCATAGGCGCTGTTGTCATGAATTTTGTGATGAAATCCACCAGAATTTGCCCTTTAATTGTAGTCCTTAGTTTGTACCCGATGTCGAACTCGCTGAGTTATATAGCCCACTTAACCAATCTTCCTGAAGACTCTAGTTTATGTAGTATTTGCTTAATCGGTTGATCTGTAGGGACCTCGATAGTATGAGCTTGAAAATATGGCCTAAGCCTCCTAACAGTTGTGACCAAAGCTAAAACCAGTTTCTCCATCTTTGGATATCTCTCCTCTATTCTCCTCAGAGCTCTACTACAGTAATAAACTAGTTGCTGAGCTTTATCTCATTCCCTTACTAATGCTGCACTTGTCGAGATATTTGAGACAGCTAGGTAGAGAGTAAGAACCTCCCTTTCCAATGGGCTTACTAGAATAGGGGGAGCTCAGGTAATCTTTCAATGCTTTGAATGCTTGTTCACACTTGATATCCCACTGGAATGCCTTCTTTAAGACTTGAAAGAAGGGTTGACATTTATCGCTTGATCTAGACACAAAACTACTTAAAACAGCTATTCTTCCTGTCAAACGTTGTACCTCCCTTGTGTTGGACGGGGGCTGCATATCCATTATCGCCTTTACTTTCTCAGGATTAGCTTCGATTTCTCTACTATTGACTACGAAACGCAGGAATTTTCCTGCAGACACCCCGAAGGCACACTTGGCGGGGTTAAGCTTCATTTTGTACTCCTTAAGAACTTGGAATGAATCTGTTAGGTGCTCAATGTGGAGCTCTGCCCTCAAATATTTTACCAACACATCGTCAATATAGACCTCCATTGTTGTCCTGATCTGCTTTTAGAACATTCTATTCACCAAGCGCTGGTAAGTAGTTATAGCATTCTTCAAGCCGAAGGGCATGACTTGGTAGCAATACGTTCCCTGCTCAGTCACAAAGGAGGTCTTCTCTTGGTCATTAGGATTCATTCTAATCTGATTGTATCTAGAGAAGACATCCATAAAGCTGAAGAGCTCATGTCCAGTTGTGGCATTTACGATCAAATCAATCCGAGGTAAGGAAAAGTTGTCTTTGGGGCATGCTCGGTTGAGGTCGATAAAGTCGATGCAGAGTCACCACTTTTAATTGGTCTTCTTGACGAGGACCATATTGGCTAACTAGACCGAGTATTCTACTTCCATGATGGATTTGGCATGGATAAGCTTGCTGACCTCCTGATTGATGGACTTTTGACTTTCTGGAGCGAAACTCCTCCTTTTTTGCTTAATGCGTTTGCAAACAGGGTTTGCGTTGAGCTTGTGAGTGATAACTGAGGGATCGATTCTTTTCATATCTTCTTATTTCCAGGTGAAGACCTCCAAATTCTCTCTTAAGAAACGTATGAGGAGTTCTTTGATTTCCTTTCTTAGTTTAGACCCCAAGTAAACGAGGTGCTCCGGCTATTCATCAAGCTGAACAGGCTCCAACTCTTCCAATGACATTGGTCTGGTTTCTAGTTCGTCTCTCTTGTTGAGTTCATCTAGTTGGATGTTCTCAACCTATTTCTTCTTCACAGAAGCCATGTAGCATTCTCGTGCTACCCGTTGGTCTCCTCGGACCACTCCGACCCTATTTTCTATCAGAAACTTCACTGCGAGGTGATAGGCAGAAGGGATAGCCCTCATGGAGTTGAGCGAGGGCCTCCTGAGCAGCATGTTTAATGCAGAAGGTGCATCAACCACTAAGGCGGGTCACCTAGGGTGAGCACGAGCTAGATCGTTCCCAGGGGCAACACCCTTTCTCTTGAGAAACAAAAATGATGTTTGTCGAACTGCCATTGTTATTCAGAGCTCGATGAACTGTTCTATTGGCCACGACAACCCTTAGTACCAACGGGTTATCATGGAAATGTTGGAAACCTTTCAAGTATGAGTCTAAGAAGGTGATGGTTGTGCTTAGTCGTGGTTCCTTGGACACAGTGTGCACCTGCCGTGCTTCGCCAGCTCTGATTCGACGCAGATGTGCCTTTCTCGCTACGCTGGACTCCCCACCTCCTCCGAATCCCCCAGATATGACTCTGATCTCCCCCAAAGGATGTTGATGTTGCGTAGGGGCTGCTAATGTTGCGTAGGGCTTGCTGCTGAAGGGGTGATGACGGCGGAGCTTAGTTCTGATTATCATGGGCAACATAGCGGCGTAAATGCCCTCGTTGGATCAGGAATTCAATCTCTTTTTTCAGTTGGATGCAATCATCTGTGTGGTGGTCGTGGTCCCTGTGGTACTCACAGTACTTTGTGGGATCTCTCTTTGCTGGGTCTGCCTTCATCCGGGATGACCATCTCAAGAACTTCTCATTTTGTACTTCATACAAGATCTGTGATATTGTTACAGTGAGAGAAAGGAGCTGCTGAGGTGCGTATCTCGGTTACAATTCTGGCTGTGGAGGACCTATGCAATCTTTGACATCTCCCTTTCTTTTAGGGGAGCGGTCTTTGTCTCTTCTTGGAGACCTATCTCGACCATTTTCTCTCTTGGGACTTCGGTCCCTTTTTTTCTATTCTTTCCCTTTATCTTTCTGCGTGGATGAGCTCTCTACTTTTGAGTACCCCAGCCATGCTTGCTTGAGGATCCTTTGATTTGGAAAACATCAGATCCTTGGATTGCACTCCCAGACCAGCTATGAAAGCAGTAATGACGAACTTTTTGTCTGGGACATCTACCTTTAATGACTCCGAATTGAACCTTTGGACGTAGGATCTGAGGTTCTCTGGGGGTCCCTGCTTCACATTCAATAGGTGATAGCTTGACTTTCTATAAGTATGAACTCCTATGAAGTGAGGTACGAAGGATATGGAAAGTTCCTTAAAGGAGGAGATCAAGGTTGGTAGGAGCCTATTGAACCATGCTAAGGCTGACCCCTTCAACGTGATGGAAAAGGCTCGACAGCGCACAGGATCTTGGTATCCATGCAACTCCATCTAGTTCTTGTAGGTATTTAGGTGGTCCACAGGGTCTTTCGTTCCATCAAATGCCTCTATCTGTGACATCCTGAACTTTGGAGGGAGAGGCAAGCGTAGCACGCCAGTGGTGAATAGAGATTCAGTCTGTTGCACCAGGGCATCCATTGTAACCGAAGCTTTGCTTCTCACAACCTCCTTCATGTGACTGAGGTCTTGCTAGATATCCTTGAAGCGCTGCTCCCAGTACTGTTCTCTCATTTCCTTCTGATAAGGGAAGAAATCATTCCTCTCACCCCCATCATTCTAACTTTGTATTTCTTCATTGTGGCCATTACTAGGGGGTGGATGAGGATCCTGCCCCATGGTCTGGCTGTTCTCCCCTCCTTCATTAACCTCCCTGAGGGGGTTAAGGTGTTGTTGTTCTCTATAAGGGAGGTTATTCTGGCCGTCTTGGGGCAGTCGTGCCCCCTCTGGGCGTTGTAATAGCTTTAAGAGCTCCTCATTATGTTGTAGCATGCGTTGATTAGCTAGACGAAGGGCTGCCAACTCGTTGTTTACGGGGGGATCCACCACCAGAGGATTAGTCTCGACGGCGGGGAAGAAAACCTGGGGATCTTCATGTTGTCTGCTACTAGTGGCATCCTGTTGATTTGGCACCCGCGAGGGACTCATTTGGCTTCTGCTCATATTATGGGTCGAGACCATCAGTCACTGAGGAATCAGTGTATTTGTAACGAGAACAATACTTCCCACAGACGGCGCCAAACTAACGGTCTAAATTTACATGGATGAGCAGAAGGTGCGAATGGAGATAACATATGGATTATACTAGGTAGTATGGATTTGAACTACAAAGCTCGCGTGGATTCCTGTAAAGAACTTTGGGGGTTATGAAGTTTGCACAACAAGAATATAGTGGTTCACCAGCTTGAGAGCCCGGTTAGTTCACTCTTCAATGGAGGCTTTTTGCTCCTTTCGTCTTATTAATGGTAAGTCGAATTTACAGTATGTCTCTCTTTTTTGTCTAGGCCTCGTCTTGGAGGCATTGTACAATATTCATAGGATTGCTGCCTCTTCTGTGGGATCTGTACCAAAATCTTTGCATTCCACCCGCGTGATCCTCCTTGATTTTAGGAGAGGAACTTGGTTAGCTGAGAGTCTTGTGCCTTGAATTTAGCTTTCTATTGCTTCGGGGGTGTCTGCTGTCATCCAGTTGTTCTCTTATCATTCCCGCTCTTATCAACCTCCGGGGGTGCTCTCGTGCTGGTCCTCTAAGCTCTGCATCTTTTGCCTGACCTCCTGTTTTGAGCTCAAAGCCCGAGCTCATAATTAGTTGAATTTTTTCCTAGGTATCATCAAATTTAAATGGGTTAATGGATAAAAATGAGTCAACATGCTTAAACATGAAAAAAAAATATATGTCAGGTTCATGTCAAAATCAGATCAACCTGATTTTAACTCAATTAAGCATTATATTTTAAATAGATTGACATAATTTGGACACAAACCCGACCTAACTCATTATAGACCCATTTATCCAAGTATATATAACATTATTATAGTAATTGATGGTATAGTTCTTAACATGATTATTGTAGTAAACTAGTATAGTTTTTGTTTTAATTTTTGGGTTGAATCTTGAATGCATTTTAATTAATTTCATTGATGAGATGTGATCTGTTATTGGTGAAAAAGTTATTTAGAATTTTGGATGAATGATTGAATAGTATATTTATTGGAAGTGAACAGGTGTGAAACCGGTTATGTGCGTTAAACATATTATGTTATGTGTGTTAAACACGTTAAATATGTCATGTTATGTGTGTTAACCCGAAATAACCTATTTATTAAATGTGTTAAATAGGTTGTGTTCAGATAACCCGTTTAATAGTCAGGTCAAATTAATATTTACACATCTCTACACAATTATTGAACATGTCAAGTTCGTGTTTGGAGATTTTCGACACAAATCCGAAACCAACTTGACACAACATGACTCGTTTGACACCCCTAGGCCCAAACTTAAGGCCACTAGAGTATGGGCTTTAGGCTCCAAATAAAAAAGAGGTCTCAAATTTGTATGTCTTTTATACAATTCATTAAATAAATTTAATAAAAAATTGCCAGTGGGTATAATTTGGAGAAATTATTTGGCTTTAAGTACATAGCTTATATTTTTTGTTTATTAAGTCTGTTGGCGCCTAAAATTTCGGTTACTAAGTACAAATTGCAGTTTTAAATATTGAGTAATGCTACACAAACTTAAAAATTAGACTTGATGATGTGGCTGCTGATGTGTACCAGCCATGTCATCAGTTTCTTTCCCCAAAAAAATATCAGATTTTAAAGAATATATCAGAATTTATTCTCTCCATCGATAGACCCAAACCCTTCGCTCTTCCCTCTTCCCTCTTCCCTCATTGTCGCCTTCTCCCCTCCCCTTTGCTAAACCTAACACCGTCCGCCACAATCAACAGCTATTGGCTTTCTCCATGGACATACCCAAGAATCTGGCTTCACAACTTTGGAAACCAACGCCGACCAAGGACCCAGACCTCGTCTTTGAAAAACCAAATTGTTCATATTTTTTCCTACTTTGTCGAGGTCACATTTCCCCTCCCTTCTTCCCCTTTTCGCTGGAGTAGACAATTATTTTGAAGCCTTTGGGGTTTGTCGAAATCAACGCTAGCAATAACACAGTAGGAGACCATTTCGTCGAACAAGATTTTTCTAATTGTCTCCATCTGTTTTTTTTCTTTGTTGCTTTAGTGTTACAGCATACTCATATTTCTCAAGCTCAGATTTTTTAATAATGATTACTTAATTAATGTTATTGTGTTAGGATGTCTTAGATGTGAATTCATTGACGTGAAAGTGAATCTACACTTGAGTAAGGAAGGGAAAGCTAGATGGATTGCATTCACAAACTGCTCGACGAATTGTTTAGTAGAAGTCGCTTGGTTTTGGACATTTATGCTTCGTCAACGGGACACGACAGTGAAGTTGATTTGTTATGCATAATTCAATCACTATCTTAGAAGAAATTATTTGTGAATTGTACACATTTTGTGTACTCGTTCAACTTTATAAACTCATTCAACTTGGGAGACAATTATACAGCTTTTGCCTTTGTGAACTTATTCCAGATTGTATTTTGTTTGTAAACTTATTCAGTTTGGTAGTGGAATAGCAATCAAAAAAATTACTATGTATTCTAATAGTCCATTATTCTAACAATCTTGGGAGAGAATTTCCTCCATGTATACCTCTCTTTGTGCTTTTGAACTTGAGAGTGGGGGACTAAGTAATTGAACGTTTTTTTGTATGGTCGACTAAAGTAGCCTTTGAATGTTAAGCTAATTGTAGAGACTAGGTATAAACAATAGAATAAAACATAAGATATCAAGTAAAGGCAAAGGAACATAATTTGGAACATAGTCCATTATCAATAATCAACCCACAACATGTCTGAAACAAATCACATTTTTTTTTTGAAAAAAAAAAAGAGAAAATTTTTTATTTCTGAAAGAATGAATTACAAGAATCAAAGAAACATCATTTGAAAAAATTGAAATACAAAGGACGGCTTTAATCCTTCAAAAGGACTTAAGCCATTTTTAACTACTTTATGTAGCTTTCTCTCTATCAAGCTTGTGATTATTCTGCAATCAGACCATCCAAACAAAACCCCTTCATTGATATTAGTGAGCCAAACCTCACTTCCAGAAAGCCCATCCAAAAAGCCTTTATCAAAGTCAGCAACAATATCTTGCAGTCAACAATAAATAGAGCCTACATCCTCATCCAATTCTCCCCTGTTACACCAGATACACACACTCAGCTCCAGAGTTAGTTGTTCAACCATGATCATCAAAAATCAAAGTACTCTTAGTACTTAGAACAGGTAAGCCTCTCTGATCTTGAACTAATCATTCACTCACAGCAATAGACAGTTGATCAAAGCCAATGAACTCAGAAGAAAAACCATCTTGAACTGCTCTATTTGCTAACGCATCAGCAACAAAATTTGTCTCTCTATACATATGCTCCAAAGTGTACTGCATTCTGTTCATGAGAAGATTAATTTGGTCCAAAAATGCCCAACAAGGGATCACATGTCCCCATAAATTACAGCAAAATTGCTTAGTTGTCCTTCAATTATAAGAAACCATTCCCAAAGATCACATGTTTGAAACAAAAAAAATTCCAACAAATAATTCATTGAGCAGTTGTTTAAAACAAAATTGTCGTTGCAAAATTCAAACCTTAAGTTCTATTATAAAATCATGAGTATCCAAAAATAATAGAACAACTCAATTTTGGGTAACACAAGGACACAAAATACTACAATCTTCGTCTTGCATATCCTGACAAAGGGTTCCTGTTTTAAATACCCGTTATAGGAAAGAAAAAAAAACTCAACTCTTGAATAAATGACAAAGACTTTTTATAGAACTCTTTCCAACTTACCAAATCTACTTGCCATTTGACGGTAATGTTGAAGACAGAACTAGCAATTCTGGATTGTCTACTACTTCTTTTGATCTAGAAGAAGACATATGTTGCATGTCATATTCACCATTCCAAGGATGATATTGGTTATTCTAAACCCAAAAAATAAGAAATTTCATAAATTGACATTATAGTATAAACAACAAAAAAGATATAGAATTTCTAAAACTAATGTCAGATTGCTAACCATGAAATAGATTTTCATCCCATATGATTGGTTTTCATGACCTCTTTGAGTGACTCCCCGTAATAAGGTCAAATTGTTCTGTCATAACAAAATTACAATAGATTACTACAAAATTACAATAAATTAATTACAAATAAACTTTCAGAACTTACATTATAAAGAGGCAAATTGGAGTATTGACCATCACTTAAGGCAAAATTACCACTTTGGATAGTTTTCGAATCCTATATTGCAAATAATTCCAAGTATGAAGTTAACCAATGCATTAAAAAATATATATTACAATTCCAAAAATGATGGTTATGTCATATCATCACAACAATGTTCTTTTATGTTCCAAATACGTCAACCACTTTACTGGTGGTTAACCATAAATATGACCAATGGTATCACTTTTAGTTGGGAGGGAATTCAACAAAATATAAATTAAATAATAAATGTTACAAAAAATGTGAATAATTTTAATTTAGTGGTAAAATTTCCCTGAGATATTGTCTTTTTTTTTTTTCATTTCCTTCTTTTACCTAGCAGCTTGCTCCACTTTTGATTGGTGGACAACCTTTGCTTCGAACTGCCAATGAAGTAAGTATATTCCTCTCCTTTGATAAATCATTTACATCACCACCAAAACTTTTATCAACAGTTGAGTTGGTACTTGGTTCATAACTTGTAGGATCATCTTCGTATATAATTTCTCCTTTAGATCATGTTTACAATCCATGAAAAATATGCACTTATCTTCAGAAGTTACTACCAAGTCTACAACCTCATTAAAAGCATTGCATGTTTTATCTAATCGTTGTGCTTCAGGTGTGGCACTCCAACAGTCATAACTAATTTTAATCTTTATGTGACATCTTTTCACATCCTTCCTCCATTTCTGTACGACGTATTTATCAGGAAATAAGTAAATCTTTTTACAAATTAACACTGTCACGACATGCCTGCACAATATTCCTCTAAACTCAAACAAGCGACAATTGTACTTCACTTCACAATCCTTTTCATTAAACAAAACCTTGAAATTTGCACTCTTTCTTTTCTCTTCAGTCATGACATCCTCACATACATCATATTCAGAAATCAAGCCATCCACTTTGACCGAAGTCAAATCACAATACATCTTCCCTGTCAATTCGCTTTGGAACTCCTTAAATTTTGAGATGGTGTAAACCTTTTGAACTTGTTTCTCCTTGTCATAATGAGTTACACAAGAGACTTGCGAAGGGAAAGACTTAGATCCTTCCTCGTTCTCCTTCTCCATCTTACTTTTCAAAACATTTTCATATTGTTCAACGAATTGCTTTAAGGTACTCTTAGAGTTGACATACCCATCAAAGAATGAATTCATACTCTCACTTCGTTGTATGGTAGACATTCCCACCCAAAAAATATCTTTCACAAAGATCGACACCCAACGACGCCTCTCACTATATAGTCCACTCAACCAGTCATTGTTATGTAGCCTGCACTTTTCAATCATTCCGTTCCAACTTTCCTCAAATTCAGTACATCTTAATGAATCATAAACGTCTCTTTGCAAGAAAATTTTGATGGATTCATACTGCTTATAACCTCTTAACTTTTCAGGCAATTTCTTCATGATGTGCCATAGGCATCACCGATGCCTAGCATTAGGGAAAACATTCTCAACTGTTTTCTTTATGGCCTTGTCTTGTTCAGTTATTATAGAATGTGGAGTTTTTCCAGACATACATGCAAGCCATGATTGAATTAACCAACTACAAGTTTCCGTATCTTCACTAGAGATCAAACCACATCTAAGCAAAGTTGACTGCCCATGATGATTAACACCTACGAATGGAGGAAAGGAAATGTCATACTTATTTGTCAAATATGTTGTATCAAACTTAATAACATCACCAAATTCCTTATATGCAGCACTACTCCTTGCATCAACCCAAAATACATTGCTTAACCGACCCTCATCATCCAAATTCATTGTATAAAAGAATTTTGCATTTTTACCTTGCATTATTAAGAAGTAATTATGTATTGCAGAAGCATCTCTTTCCCCAAGTTGTAAACTCCCTATTTTCTCAATGTAGTTTTTATAATCCTTCTCTAAAAAAGAGATATTCTCATGCCCCCCTTCTTCAACTACAAATGAATTAAAATTTTTATTTATTCTAATCACTGTCCTATCATTCAATTCAAGCTTCTTTTTTACATTTGGTCCCATCACTTGATTGCAATGAAAGAATCAAGCTTCGTTTAGACTCATCTCATGGTTAAGATCAAATATGACAGTGTTCAGTCACCACTTTCTATCAACACATAAAATTGCTTGGACATTAGTCTTACAACCTGTTCTAATGTTTGGACGCGATTTGAAAAGTTTTTTGGAATTGCACTCTAACTTTCCTGACCGAGAACAACAAATCGTCAAATATTTTAACTCACCATCATCTCTTTTTACTGATGATCTTATATTAACTGGGAACCCTAATCGCTTTCCATAATTTGTGAAGAAGTAAAACAACTCTTTTTCACTTTCAAACATCATCCCAATCTTAGGCTCATCTACATCGACCATATTCTGTATTTTAGTCTCAACATTTTTATCAATCATTTGCAAACTACTTGAACATTTTCCTTCCATTCTAATAAAAATTAACCCCACCAAGTGCCTCTTTGATTAATTAGAGATTTCTTAAACACA
>CM042188.1:26425101-26437391 GCA_023539305.1 Ilex asprella | reverse complement strand
ATATATATATATATATACACACGCATATATATATATATAAGTAAATATACATGTATATATATTTAAATATATATGTATATATGTGTGTATATATATACGTGTATAAATATATATACGTATATATATATGAAATATTAAAGTTCTCACATAAAACTAAGAGATGCACACATGAATCAAGGTGCATTAAAGATAAGAGATTTTGAATTAAATGACCCTAAAATGGGCATTTACGTATTTGTATCTTAGCTCTGTACTTTTTCCAAAACATCTTGTTATATGTATTTTTTGCCAAATAAGTCTAATTAGGTGTACCGACTTCCAAAAATCCCTTTTTATAATTACATCCAACTTGTGAAGTTTGTCACTTAATCACTCAAATCTCTTAATATTTAAAATATTACAAATAGACCCCCTGAAATTTGTAAGCGCATAACACTTAGACCACTGCCGTCATATGTCCGTTAATATGTCCATTAATAAATTACACTTAGACCCTTTAAAGTTTGTAAATGTATAATACTTAGATCTCTCAAGTTTAAAATATTAAATTTAGACAAAAAATACTCCAATTAAAGATAGAATATGAAATATGTTAAATTTTACAACCAAAATTTATATTCTATTATATCATTTATTGAAATAAAATCAAAAATAAAAAGTCAATTTTTTTATAAAAAAAATCGTAATTAGTATACAATTATACTATCTATTAGAATAAAATTAAAAAATCAAATAAGGAGTCTAAGTCATTCATAATAGAACATAAATTTTACAACCAAAATTCATGTTCTATTATGTCATTTATTGAAATAAAATCAAAAATAAAAAATTATTTTTTTCTTAAAAAATTATTTTTAGTGTACAAGTATACTATCTATTGGAATAAACTAAAAAATAAAAAAGTGATCAAATTGTAATGAAAGCAATATATTCTAACTTTAATTTGGGCAATCTGGTAGTTTAATTTGGTCGTTTAAATGACCAAATTAAATTTCAATAGATAGTATAACTATATAGTAATTATGATTTTTTAAGAAAAAAATATATTTTATTTAAATAACTGTCATAATATAACAAAAAATTTGTTTGTAAAATTTTAAATATTTGATATTCTATCTTTAATTAGAGTATGTTTTGTTTAAGTATAACATTTTAAACTTAAATGGTTTAAGTACTACACATCTACAAATTTCAGGGGGTCTGGTTGCAATTTACTAGCAGACATTGATGGCGGGGTTTAAGTGTTATGTGCGTACAAACTCCCTGGGATTTGTGTGTAATATTTTAAATGTCAGAAGATATGAGTGATCAAGTGATAAACCTCAGAGTGACTTAGTGTAATTATCCCTTTTTTTATTGTTAAAATTGTTCCCAATTTTATACCTCGTTTAACATAACATATGACATTTGATAAAATCTATATAATAAAGTATAATACAATTCAAATCTCAAAAGATAAACAAAATGACTTTTGCTATTCGCGGTTGAGATTGTTAAATATTACTTTAAAATTAATTTAGCGAATAATATTAACACCCTAAATTTAATAGAAAAAATAGGTCCCTAAGGGTGCGTTTTTAGTGTTTGAAACCACTCCACCGCTACTTCTACCACCACCGCCGCTAACACCAACACCACCGTCGTCATCATCGTCGTCGTCGCAGCCACCGTCACCACCACCACCACCACCATTGTCACCGCCGCCACTGCCATCACAATCACTATCACCACCCTACCATACTCACCACCGCCATCACCACTTCCATTGCCCCACCACCACTGTAACTAGTACCACCATCGCCCACTACTACCATCACCACCACTTCCACTGCCCCCCACCACCATCCACAATCACCATTACTATCGCACCTTACCACCACTACTACTGTCCCACCATTACCCCTACCACCTCATCACCTCCATGATTACCACAACTACCACCACCATCGTCAACTCGCCACCGCTACCCCCGCCATGGTCATTACCCCACCTCCACCCCCACCACCGATTGCTACCATCGTTGTCCATGACCACTACCCACCACTATCGTCATCTTATTCTTATATTTATTACAATTACCATCATCATCCCACTACTACCGTCGTCCACCGTCAACACCCACCACCACCCATCGTCGTTCACCATCGCCATTAGCCACTATCACCACTAATCACCATCACTTGTCATCGCCCACCACTACAGCCACCCACTGTCACTTACCCCCATCACACTTACCACTGCCATCATTCGCCACCACCCATCATCACACTGTCGCCTAGAAACACCCATCGTCACCCACCACCACCATCATCACCGCCCATCACCACCGTCATCGTCCCGTCATCACCACTGTCAACCACCATCACCATCATCCACCACCACCTACATCCACAGTCACCACCACCACTGTTGTCACTATCATCATCATCACTCAAAAATTACCACCACCATCACCATTGCCACCCACGATTACTATCACCACCACAGTCATCACCTTACCCACCACAACCATCATTGTCTCCCACCCTTACTACTGTCGCCCACCACCACTACTACTGTTCACCCCCACTATAACTGGTGCTTAAATTTATTTATTTCTCTTCTATGTTTGCAAATTGATTTTAGGTCAAATATATTGACCATTTTTTTTATTACTTCGTACCTTTAGGCACATGAAATAAATAATATAATTACAAAACATAATTCAGATAATCAATTTTAAATGACCGAGATAAAAATTTGTCGAATTAAACTATTAAATGACAAACATCAAGAACACATTCACCAATATTTAATTTTCTTTTCTATTAATTAAAAAATATCCAAATCTTTTTTTAAATAATGAAATGCAGATCTAATGAAGCCACCACTTAAATATCCGGATCCTTTAAACACCTGAAAAATAGGAACTACAAAAAAACAGCCACCCAGCATTCCTGAGAAGCCTTGGTATGTTTTGAGGATATATATGATAAAAAATGTAGACCCCACATTCTCATTGTCCTAGTTTTTGTGTTTGCATAAAATTGACGGATACAAGGACTATTCTGAGAAGTCCACTTTGGAAAAAGCAACCAGAAACCTCTAGAATTCCTGAATTATTGAAGCCAGTCTCCTTGGAAGGTCCATTTCTGATATGACATTGGAGATAACAGTCTTTAGGGATGCTGAGTCCTCCTTCCAATAGATAAGGATAATGTAGGTAGACGCTCTATGTTGGTGGTCATCATCCACAGAGCACCACGTGTAATAAAAAATGAGTAAAGTTATTTATACTTAAAAAAATAATATAATTTATTGACCAAATTATGTGATTTCAATATAACATTTAGATAAACACTAAATTTCAATATTTGATGAGGCTCATAGTTAATTTAAAAATTATAGGAATTAGGTTAATAAATTAAATCTATTTTGTAATTCCTGATTGGCTGATTTGAAACAATACAGATAGACGACTAAATGAAAATAAGACAATAGACCACATTGTAACGTTTTTTATTCCTTGAACGGACAATATGAAAAAATTAGTCATTCAAGAGACAAATTAAAAAAATTTGTATCTTTCAAGGGCAAAATAGAATTAACCCTAAAATAAATGTGTTTGGACCTAGTAACTTAATAGAACTAGTTGGTGTATTTATTTTTCTTTCAACGATAAGAGCATTTGAGTCAGTTTATACCTATGTCGATTAATTCTCTCTCCAGTTCAATAATCCACGTATATTGGGGCCAAATAAAAATAAATAATTGAACTTGATTGGAATTGATAAAAATCAAAATTAAGGGGATTCCAGTCTCATGAAGACAATTGACTATCTATTTATATTGGCATACCCCTGAAATTTGTGTTAATTATTATACTACTGTGAACATTTATATGGACATAGAAACTTCTTGTACTGATTATTAGACTATCGTGGACATTTCATATTGGAATAAGGTTACGGCACCGAACTCATCTCCGTCATTGATTTTGAGTTGGATTATTCGCAATCGCAATCATTAATTAAAAAAAATAATAACATATAAAAATTTTACACATAGAATGATTTTATTGGATGAAAAATGGAGGCATAAATGTTAAAAATATTTTAATAAAAGAAGCATTTTTTGGGAGAAATCCAACCCCACGCCAACTTACTATCGAAAGAACTTGAGTTTATATACTATACTAGAGTTATCTTAACATTAAGTTACGTGAGATCTTGAGACTCTTCACGTGGTGAGAAGGGTTGGTAGATCCCCTTGGCACACCAAAACAATAATTTTTTAAAAAACTCACCCCACTTTTATTTTATTATTTGGTAACTCTTTTCTCATTACTGGCCCCATATGGCTCTTTGGCAGTTGGGTGCACGAAGCAAACAATTCTCTATGCACCTTCCACTGGTCTAAGCTCGTGGCAACTGATGAAGATAGAATTAGCCCTAAGGCAACCACGTGAGTGTTCGAGCACGTGATGGGGATAGCCACGAGGCTAGCACGTGAGTCAAAACACACAATCTGATGTGATACATCTCCTCCAAGACCCAAACTGCATATCATCTTACTCACATATATCCCATAATAATAGCTCAAACCAATTCCAAATATTCTGGGATAGAGGTTCCACCTTCCTTATCGCTTCATTCGAAAGGTAGTTGAAGAGCTTCAACGGTAACAAGAGCTTAACCTATAAAGGAGAGGAGCTAGTTACAAGCCAGATAAGTAATTTTTCCCAATTCAATTCCAACTAATCTTCTTCATCTTTACTGACTTAATCATCGGAGAGTCGACCACCGAAGTCCCTCTAGTCTTTGACTTCTTTGTAGGAGCCCATCGGCAATTGTCAGATCATCTAACATTCCATTGGTGCACTTTTTGGGATCAACAAGGAGAATGAAGTGTCACTTAGAACGGTAGTCAAAGTTCTAAAATGCATGCATGTTGATTAAGCAATGGAAAACATGATATAAGTGGCAATTAATGACATTCAATTCGTGGTCATGTCAACCATCACCAAAGAAATAAGACAGATTTGAATGAAGATAGTAACGGACAATAAAGTCCATTTATATTTTTTAGTTATTATCTTTCTAGGAACTATACAAGGTCAAAAAAATGAACTTTTAGTTAGTACAATGACCTATTCACAACCTGTAATTTGGTTGAAGCATACTCGGTAGGGGCCAAGCCCATAGCTACAAAAGTTGCGGCATTCACCTCAACAAACTTAAGTTTCTCCAAACGCCCTTGATGGGACGCATCTTCTTCCAAAAGCACCGCACACTCGACCTTGAGCTTGGTGATCTAGTGGTTTATCTCGCCAACTTTTGAGAAAGAGAGTCAAAATGACTCAATCGAGTGGAGCAAATTTGAATGTGCTAATCTAGGTTGACTAGTCGCTCTCGTTGGTCTTAGATAATGGTGACACAATCCTATTGCTTTTGATACAAGGGCTCCACCTCCTAAAGAAGGGCCAAAAATCAATCTGCTTGCCAGGCAGTCCTCATTGAGAAGAAAAGAAAAGAAGAGAAAAAGAGGGCTCTAATTGAGTCAAGTTGATCCTTGAGAAAACATATTTCATCTTCCAAAACTATATGATAGTCGGTTAAAACCATCATTACGGTCCCACAATGGCATTCAAAATCACAGTCTAGAATCAACCTCGTTTGCTAGAAAGAGACAAGACCAGAGGAAAGAAGAGATTTTAAGGAAGCTAAGATAGAAGATAAATTAGCATCACAAGAAGGAAGAATAATAAAGGAATCAGTAGCAGCCTGAGTTGGGGTCGTGGCCTTAACAGTCTCAATGACATCCGAAGTATTTTGGCCTACTAGATAATCAAGAAGTTCTTGCCTAGGGATTAAGAACAATGATGATGGGAAGTTCATGTGGTTAAGAAAAGTAGTTGTATCACATTCAAATTGCCTAGCGACGTATCTTTTTCACAAAGCCTTGGCAATCTTCGAAACATCGAATGACTTGGTGAAAGAGGTTATTAAAAAGGAGCAACGAGAAAGAGAATAGAATCAACTAACTTCCCAGAAAGTCAACTTGGTCACATTCGACCAATTAACCTAATTGACATTGAAAGTGTGAGCAAAAGGACAAGGAATTTGCACCACTAGCCCAAATTGACGGGCAAACTGCTGATGCATGTAGACTTCAATGCCATAGTGAGCATTAGCACCATGAGTCGGCTCTGGGTCATAATGCAGGTCTCAATGATGAAGATAGAACAACCAAACATCCTCATGAGAAGTAGTGGCATCGATTAAGGCCTCCTTGGGATTGTAAAGAAACCATTTAGGAACTTGATTTTGGGCAAACGACATCCAAATATACTGTAAGCTGTTCAGATTATACATATAAAAAAAGCAATCAACAAAGGACTGTTCTTTTGAAGGGGACATGACAAATAGACAACCATAATAAAAAGATGCGTTATAAGCAGGCAGGATAGAGAATTCTAGGAAATAAGCACGAAACCATACCTAGAGCATCTAGAGAGATCTCGAACCCCTTTGCATTTTCGACGCCACTGTCTCCCATATTTCGTGATAAAGTTGGGCAAGCATGACAAGGGTAAGCATATGAAGATCTTGTTGCCAAGAAGACGGCCAGTGGGATATACTCCTTTGTCACCTTGTAAGACGGAGTGCCAAAAAAGAACTAGTTAAGCCAGTAGAGCAAGAACAAGGTGTATTCTTGATTTGACATAAAAGAGCCATCACAGCCACAACATGCTTCAAGGAAAAAAAGAATAGACAATGATTGGCTTGTTGTGCACGTCAAGTGAAAATATGTAGTGTTTAAGTATGCATAAGCAAAGCATTAGCCTCAGTCCCGAAGGGAGGAAGACCAAGGAGAGTATAAATATCATACACCATGGATCCCATCATGCCAAAAACGAAAGTGAAAGACATTGTTCGCCACGAACCAAAATAAGAAAATGGCACTTAGCAATGGCTTGTCGATAGGAATTGTGTTAATTCTTAACTCGATGGCATCATAAATCCCAAGACGATAATAGAGTTCCCTTGATTACTATGACATGTGTAACCCACGAAATCCAATCAGGAGAAGGGGCTTTCCATGCACAAATCGGGTTGCTACTGAGCCAATTTGTCCATTAGAGAAGTTTGTAGAAGTTGAAAGGCTACATGTGAGAATTAGGGTAAATGCATCAAACTTCATCTGGAGGCATCACTTTGAAGGCTGGCCCAAGGGCCGTCTCTGGTGTTGAAGAGGAATTAGAAAGTGGATTGAAGGTACGAAGAGTGTATTGAGTAGCTTGCACTCAAGAAAGAGTCGCTTTAAGAGCAGTAGCACAAAGAGTCTCCATTGTTGAAGAAGAAGAAAGTCAAAATAATGAACAAAATACCAGGTCTGAAAACGGAATATATAGGAGCAAAGAGCATGTCAGAATGATGATTAAGAAGATATGGACATATCATGTGCTAGTCATTTCTTGTAAATTTGAAAAGACTAAGGATAGACTGAAGGATTACACATAGAACATTAGCCGCAATCCTCAAGCTTCACAACTAGTGGTTGTATGACATTTGAGAAAAGCAGTGCCAGTATAGCGGCAAAAGTTTAAATTCAACGAAGCCAAATGAAGCCCCGAATATGGAGTATTCAGCAGTATCGTTTTGGGGTGGGGGCAAAGTTTACACCAAAAAATAGCAAGATCTGAGGATGACACGTGGAAGGAATCCGACAACCATAAGAGAGACTGAGATTCCACAATTGGCAGGACAATTAGAAGAATAGGACTCTTGAAATCCCAACAAACGAAGAAACGTGACATCATGAGCTTAAAGTTGGAAACAGTTCAACACACATTTACGTATTTCAAGGGATAAAACCATGATCACAAGTAGTGGTTGAAAACGATGGATCAACGATTTTAGTGTCATCTCTGTAAATAGTAGAGGCTAGACTATGAGATGAGATCTCACGATCAATCACCAAAAACTCTTTACATAATCAGCTTATCTTTTTACTTAATTCTTGCTTTCGAGCAATCTTTTTTTTTTTTTTTGTTATAATACATCACTTCGGTGATCTTTTATTACTTTCAGTTAATGCTAAATCTAATATTCGATTCATCTTCTAAATTCAAATTTAATTTACTTATTATTTTGCATTCCTGCTATTACTTTTAGTAATGTTCACACGTCTCTGACCGGTGAAATTATTTAAAGTCATTGAAGTTTCAGGACATAGAAAAAAAAACTTAGAGGTAATCTCACGCCTCACTACATTCACTTGAATAGTCATGATTTTAAAATCCCACGCCAGTTCAAGTAAGTAAAGTCGTATGTGTTTAAATTTTAAGTCCACCTAAACTTTGGCACGTCTGTAATCCGAAAATACGTGAAATACTACTGCATCATATTTTTTCTATAAAGGAGGACGAATCGTCTTAAAAGAGCAAATTAGTCCGTATCTCACCCTATTATTTATTTTATTCTTTGTTACTATTTCGGTATCATAATCGGATTGTTATATTGAAATACAAATTTCTTTATAAAGAGAAATTATTTTAAAGAAATGTGTGTTATTAAATCTGTTAACGCATTGTTACAGACTCACTAAAATCCAAAGATGTAGGGGTCAGAGTCTTGTTTTCAACAACCCCATCAACAAAGCAACGACCTAAAAAGGTTAATTACATTAGAATTGCTCAAATTATAAGATTTTTCTGATTTTAGTTCTCATTGCATAGTTTTAATTTTTGAAGTATTGAATATATTTTTATGTGGTCCCTCAAGTATATAATATCTAAATTACTAACAGTTTTTTATCATAAATTTATAATTGATAATTAAATATGAGCAACAAATAATCTAGGTAGCACTTGATCAAAATTTGGGTAACTATTGACCAAATTTTGAATAACCCATAATCAAAATTGTGTAATTTGGATAGAAATTTATTCAAGTGTTTCCAAATTATTTTGTTGCCTATATTTAAATATTACGTTAAAAGTTTATAATAAAAAATCATTAACAATATGGACGCTGTCTATTTGAGAGATCACATAAAAATATTCAATATTTGAAGAACTAAAATGATATAAACTCTATACTTTAAGGACTTCAAATGTAATTAACCCAAATAAAAAATAAAATGAGAGAAAGAGAGGGGAATAAGAAATTGAACAATGGTATTACAACATAATTTAAGGACACAATTTGAAAATTTAATTAAGGGTGCAACTTGGGTTGGGCAACCCGATTTCAATCCGAAAAAATTAGGGTTTGGGTAAAAAAATTCAACCCAAATTCAATTTGGGTCGGACTCGGGTTGAGGCATTGAAAACTAGAATTCAATCTGAACCCGACAAATTAAAATATATATATAACATTAGTACTTTTTTTTTTATTCCATCGTCATCTGTGTCTTGTTGCTTGCTATTCTGTTATGCGTAATTAGTGGTGATAGTGTGATGTTTTAAGTTTAATGTTTTTATGAGTTTAATTTCTATGTTTTCTAGGATTGTGCTTTGAGATCACTAATTTTTTAGTGTGAAAGCAGATGATCAATAATAGTGCATTGTTATGAATGAAATATATGAATTATTTTATGAATTTGTAATTATTCTCTCTCTCTGTCTCTCTTGCAGTGAATCCAAATTCAACCTAAAGCACGCTCGAATTAAATTCGAGTTGTGCTCGGGTTGAGTTCCTCAACCCGAGGTAGGGTTAGAGTTTAAGATTATATACTTAGGATTGGGTTATGGTTGACTATCCAATCCGCCCAACCCGCCCAAGTTGCATCCCTAAATTTAATGATTGTAATTATTAGATTGTCAATAAATCATAACATTAAAATTTGATGAGATGTGGCTCATTTTGTAATTTAACATGTCTAAACGAGTTAAAATTGAGCGAAGTTCAATCTGTTGAGACGGTTTAATATTTTTTTATCAAGACACTTTTTTTTTGGTCATTCATAAAACAGACTTTACAAAAGAATAAACATACACAACAAACTAGAAGCACAGTGAACTATCCTATGCCTTCGCGAACTTCTGCCTGGATCAGCTGCTGCACTTGAAGAGGAGGATTCAAAAACCAGGTGACAGAAAGACTCCCACAATTAGTTAGATGAGCAACCAAGTGAGCAAAATGATTAGCAGATCTCTTTACAAAAAAGAAATGAGCTGAAAAAAACTGTGTAGATACATTCCAGATATCCCTCTGTAATGGTTCAATCTCCCTCAAAGACTTAGAAGGCCCCAGCTCCAAAGAATCAATGAGAGATTTCGAGTCACTTTCAAAAATTACATACCTCCAACCTTCATTCAGTGCCAAAAAACACGCCTTCCAAATCGCCCAAGCTTCGGCAGCCAACGGAGAAGTAACACACATCTTCCCCGACACCGCAGTAACCACCTTTCCTAAATGATATCTAGCCACAGCTGCATACGCACCACACTTTCTTGTTGCAGAGAAAGCACCATCACAATTAACCTTCACCCAGCCAGGTGGTGGGGCAGACCAAGTGGCTGTATCCACCGATTTACTAGGAGGATCAGCCTCATCTGCATGAATGTGATGCAATTCTGAAATTGTCATCTCTGCCTGTCTAACGACAGCAACACTATCCACAGGCTTTGCATTAAAACACCAGTTATCAAGACACTTGATTTGCTCATGATAACTAAAGAAACAAGTAGAAAATGTTTATGACACTGCACATTTCAAAATGGGAAATTCTATAGTACTGTATAGAGAAAAAGTCGGAACTATAACGTAAAGGTAGTGGGCGATAGTGAAAAAGTAAAAGTAGAAAGAAAAAAAGGCGGCTTGAATGTCATTGAAAGGGAATTGATCAATCATGAGTTCTTATACGATCAATCTAATTTGACAGTTGAAAATTTAACTATTGCAATTTTACAATAAAAGATGGTAATTTCATGTCAAATTAATATTAAAATTTATTAATTTAATTCTTATTTTGAACCGTTTATCTAATTTATATTTAAATTCATTAATTTAAAATTTTATTTTATAAAATTGGCACTAAATTAGCCTTCAATTTTATTTAATTAATATTTAATTCATTAAATTAATATCAAATTAACCTTTAATTTAACTAAATTAACATTCGAGTGTACTAATTTAAAATTTAATTTCGTCAATTTGATAATAAATTGACCTTTAATTTCATCAATTTAACATTAATTTTCACCAAATTAATATTTCATCAATTTAACCTTTAACATTAATTGAACCTTTAATTTTTTTTGGTAATATTTAATTTCATCAATTTATATTTTGAATAGAACAAAATGTTGAATGTCAATTTAATGTTAATTTAATACAATTGAAGGTCAATTTAATGTTATTTTTTATGAATTGAGTGTTAGTTGGATAAAATTAAAAATTAATTTCATAAAATTACATGTCAATTTGATATAACTAAATATAAGATCGAGACCAGTTCAGAAGGAAAAAAAAAGATTCTACTTGTCATGATTGATCCTATCTAATTGGAACTATTAGAAATTTAGTTTGGAAGAATTTTTTGACCATCAAATATATTAAGATTGATCTCAGATAGTCATGATCGATCCTAATTGAATAGAATTGTAAAAATAAAAAAATTGGATCTATAAGAGCCATTGGGATCGATCATAGATTATGATGATCAATCATGACTATTGAAATGAAGTTACACCTTAAAATTAATGTTACTATTTGCAAAAACAAAGTGATAACTCTTTAAATAAAGTTATCACATTTTAAGGTAAATTACTATTTTCAGAGGTATGATTACAATCATTTATGATTAAGATACAACTTGTAGAAATAAAGATATCATTTTTAGAAGTGAGACTGTAACCTCTGGAAGGAATGTTACAATCTTTTAAGGTAAAACTATTACATTTGGAGGTAAAAGTATAGCCATTTGAGATTAAATTATGACATGCAAAAGTAAAATTATCACTTTTAAAAGGTGAGGTACAAACTCTTTAGGTAAGGTTGCAATAATTGAAAGTAAAATTACTATCTTTGAAATTTAGATTATAATCATTTGAAGTTAAATTATGTTCTGTATATGTAAAATTACTAACTTTAAAGGTTAGATTACAACTTTTTGATGTGATGTTAACCATGGGCGGCCCAACATATTTGAGGGCTCTAGGCAAAAATTTTAAATTAAGTCCTATTAATATATTTTATAATAATATAAATAATTGTCAACAATTAAATTATTTAATTTTTTTTGTTTTTCTTTTTTGAGATTCAAAAATATTAATTGAATTTTTAAATTCAAGTTTTATACAT
>CM042188.1:26409975-26420852 GCA_023539305.1 Ilex asprella | reverse complement strand
CCACTGAAAAACCCCTACCATCCCAAAACCACAACAACAATTACAAGACTGAGTTCACTGTGATTGAGTTACAAAACCACCTTCTTGAGTTCGCTGTGATTGAGTTACAAAACCGAACAATTACAAGACTGAATTACCAAACCACCTTCTTCGTCGTTATTGACTGAGTTCGCTGTGATCTGATCTCTCTCTATACAAAACCGAACAATTACAAGACTGAATTACAAAACCACCTTCTTCGTCGCTATTGACTGAGTTCGCTGTGATCTGATCTCTCTCTATCAGCAACCCCCTCTCCCCTTTGTCTTACTCCAAGCAACAACCACATCCTAATTGAAGCAAGGACTTTGGAGGACTACGGATTTGTGTTGGGTATTTGTAGTGGGTATTTGTGCTGGATATTTGTATTGGGTATTTGTGCTGGGTATTTGTTTAGTGTCCTAGGGTATTTGTTCAGTGTCGAAGGACTACTGATTTTTCGGAGGAGTTGCAATTGTCTTGTGAGGTTGGATTGGCTTTGCTGAATGACCAGAAGGGATTACCTGCTCTACGAAGGAAGAGGAGGGTTTGATGATATGGGCTAACAGGCTTTGTTTTATTTGAACATCCTTGAAGTAAATGTTGATTTGTTTGAAATTTGCTGGAAAGGAGGTTAGGCATTGGTGATGTTTTGGTCTAGGAGTTGGCTGGATGGGCTGCTGGTTAGCTTTTGGTTTTTTCACTTAAGTTTGGTTTGTTGTCTTCTAAGGCATATATTTTACTTTGTGGTTATTGGTGTCTTACTTGGTTGATTGAACTTGGCTTTGAAGTGGTGGCAATGGTGGTGGTGCACAATAGGACAAATGCTTAGGAAGATGAAGATTGAAGAATGGTATTATTGTACTTTTATTGTGTCTATTTTTGGAGTGAAACACATTTTGTTATGTCAAATCTCCTATTAGGCGCGTGTATGTCACAGACTGTCTAATATAACGGAAAAATTAACGGTAGCATTTTAGTTCAAAAACACAAGGGGCTATGTGCTGATTTTTGAACGACAAGGAGGTGATGTGCACAAAGACCAAACCACAAGGGGGTAAACTAAATTTTGCCCTTACTTTTTCAATCAATTTTAATTTGACTTTAACTTTAATACTCGTAGAATTCAAGAAAAGTTAAGTTTCAGTAAAAATATATACTTTATACTCGACAATTAAATTCAGATCAATTTAAATCCTAATCATAATCACTTCGAACCAATAATCAAGTAAAATGAAAGAATTATTATAATTTTTGGGTGGGAAAAAATTTGGAGGAGGAATTTCGATCGTTTGATCAATAATCTTAAAACAATCTGAGCCACGAAAAGCTCAAGACAAATAATGCTAGCTCCCTTAGTATATATAGATATATCACAAATTACATATATATTATTTGACTATTATTTCATTTGAATATTATAGTATTTTTATTTCAATATAAAATATGACATATATTATAGTCATTTGGCTCATTTTAATGCAAAGAATCTATATTTAAGGTTCATTTTTTTATTTGAAATTTTAAAAAATAATCTTTAATTAGAATCATAATTAACAACATAATTAATGTATAGTATTAGAGAGAAATATAAGGTTGTACGAGAGATAGAAGTCTTAGAATCGTGGAAAGAATAAAAGTTTTGCTCAAAAAAAAATTGGGGGGGGATGAATTGTTGAATCAATATTTATTTAAGCGATCTGACCCACGAAAAATTAAAGACAAAAAAATCTAGCTATTTTATTAGATAGACTATTTTAAAATCAATTATATCCACACATATATTTTTATCCAATTTTTATTTTATATACATATTTTACTCTCAAATTCTTTTGAACTTTTTTATTAGTAATGTTTAACTTCTAAATTCTTTTAGACCAATTGATTAATAGTACACTTACATACAATTTCTATATCTATGTTTATATTTATACGAAAAAGTAAAGTTCAAATTTATATTCTATTATTGTATACAAGTTATTGTTGGATTAGATTTTATTATCAAATATATGTTATATTTATGTAATAATACCGTGATATTGTAACACAAATAATAGTCTAATCAATCTCTTCGAAAAAAAAATGTAATAAATCTATAATATAATTAGATGTACAAATACTAAAAAATAACAATTCTACAATAAACCTCTATTATAAATGAAAAATGAAATGTCTAAATGGCCAACCAGTTACCTAAAAATAACATATTAGATATTCAAATATGGATAGAATAGATCAATAATAAATTTTAATCATAATTAAAATAAAAATTAATTACTTTATTTTTTAAAAAGAATATTTATTTAAATATTTTACGGTGTCGTGCACTGTTATTGTTATTTTTATTAAAAGCAAGATCATTCGCTCTGAAGTTAGACCGGACTCAATATGTGAATGGCTCCTAAAATAATACATGATAAGTAATTTATTAATGAAAAAATTTAAAAGAATAGGATTAATCGCACTTTACACTTTAAAATATGCTTTAATTATTAATTTGTATCCTAAATAATTTTATTTCTCAAATTGTACCTTCAATAGCATACAAAAATGACAATGTAGCTCAGACTCAACTTGTCATTCACTTTTCTATTATTAGGGTGACAATCATATCGTATCGTGTCAAATCATGTTATTTTGAGCTCGTGTTAAGCACTAGTCAACCTTAATCTGACTTGTTTAATTAATCGTATCGTGTCGATTTATTTTATTTCATGTTGTGTTTATATTGACCTACATAACCCGTGAATTAAAAATTTAACGCTCAATTTTATATCTAAAATTTTATTATCATTTAATCAAACAAATGCTCATACTTCTTTTGTAAACTAAAATTTAACTTAATAAATATAATTATAAAAATGATTGAAAATATTTTTTTTTGTACAAGAATTAGGTCATTACTTGATAAAATATAATAAAAAATTAACATTTTATTCTTATAATACTACTTAAACATGTCAATCATGCTAATTTTGTATTCTTCGTGTTTAATACTAATTCAATTCATTAATTATTCTTGTTAACTGGTTGTATCATATATGAGTTTATGTCGAGAAATGGACAACCCTAACTTACTAATTTCGTGTCGATTTCGAGTTTTGTTTTTGTATTCCATCAGAAATTGTCACTCTAATCTATTTAGTAAGTGATGCAAATATGACTATAAATTGCTTTTCTATAATATTGAGAGTGAAAAGTAAGAATTGAAGGTCTGTTTAGTTTGTATCTCATAAATTATTTTTTTGTTTTCAAAAATAGTTTCTGAGAGAAAAATTATTTGGACAATTGTTTTTTGTTTTTGTTCTTTTAAAATTGAGAACAAAAAGTGAGTAAATCTAGAGAATAAGTTAAAATTGTTTTATGTGTTTTTAAAAATAATATTTTCAGAATTTAGAAAACACCACCACCACCATGCTCCCACTACCACCAAGTATACCACTACTATCTCCACGTATCACACTTTCACTATCACCATATTTTTGTTTTAATTATTTTATAGGTTACTGTTTAAATAAATTTTACTGTTTTTTATTTTGTAAAACTATTTTTAAAATTATATAACCAAATAAGTTATGCGACACAAAAAACATCACAATGCAATTTTTTAAAACTTTTTCTAAAAATAATTTTTAAATGCTATTTTTGAGATACAAACTAAAGAGGGCCAAAATCTTTGAGATCTAGAATATAAAGTGAGATTAACTCAACATAATACAAAATCTAACATATAGTGAAAATTACATGAATCTAGTACCGTATAAATCTTTATCCTTGTATTACCTTATGTAAATTGAAAGTGTGTGTATATATATTCGTTAATTAATGAAAGGGCACATGGACTGCCTGTGAATGCAACCAAGGGAATCTATTATCAATCTACGATTGTTTTAAAACTTAAATATTGATCTACGGCACTCTTAAATTTATTTACCAAATTACAACACTTTTTCAAAACGAATTTAATAACTAAGGTTTTTTTAGAAAGCGGATCTAACAACCCCGCTTGTAGGAAGAAAAAAATGTTTTTGGGCCATCATAAAAGCGTGTTTTTTAAACACGTTTTCTACGATTTTTGTAAAAAAACATGTTTATTAAACACATTTTTCACACAACGGTTCAAAAACTAGAGAGAAGTAAAACTTGGTTGTGTCAAATTTGACTGCAAAAGATGGGTAATTTTTTGTTTTTTCTGTGTGATTCACTTGAATATATTTCTCTTCCTTTAGCTAGAAAAGTAGGAAAGCCAAAAATCACCAAATGCACTGATGAATTTGGAGACAAAAATCACCATTACTGAGAACCAGTGACCTCCAATCACAAGGGGATTATCTTTTATAGGACCTCAATGCCACATCACTTTGAGAATGGGAGTTAGCTTGACGGTGGGAATTGTAAGAGGACAGAACCAGTAAAAGAAGGAGTGTTTGAGTTAAGTGAGATAATGAAAATTATTCGTGATATCGAATTATAAAAATTCGAGGAGGTAGCAGCTAAAGCCTCTGAAACAGGGGTGAATCTTAAACTTTTTGATGTAAACCCTCTTTTATTATTGAGGCCAGATGGACACCCAGGTCCATATCAACACTTCCACCCATTTGTAGAGGATAAGAATACAAAAATTATCAGTGATTCCTTTATATGTTTGCCCTGGGGTGGATGAGTATGGAGGTTTTGGATATGAAGATAAGGAATCTCTTCACACCCCTTGAACCACGCATTTAACGTGTTTCAATTAATTATTTTGGATCATGTTTTTTATTTAAAAGTGGAATCATTAATCTTGTTTTTTAACAAAAGCGGGATTATTGAATCCACTTTTTAATAAAAATAGAATTATTAATTTTGCTTTTAAAAAATATCATAATTTAATAAATAAGTTTAAAATACCATATTTTGATATTAAAATTCCTAAACTGCTGTATTTTAGTAAGAAATTCCAAATAAAAAGGGTCATCACTCATCAAGTCATCATAAGA
Source organism: Ilex asprella (assembly GCA_023539305.1). Lineage (NCBI taxonomy): Eukaryota > Viridiplantae > Streptophyta > Magnoliopsida > Aquifoliales > Aquifoliaceae > Ilex > Ilex asprella. The sequence continues at coordinate 26,415,855 of CM042188.1, read as the reverse complement.
ACGAAACACCACAGCAAGCCGAACTCCCCAGAGAGAGAGAGAGAGAGAGAGGAAAGTCAAATTCAAGGGCACCGCCCCACTGACCTAAATGGGGAAATAGGTAAAGTGGGACCAACAGCTGGATACACCGGCGATTGCCCGCTGCTCTTCAAAGCTCGACCGGTTCAGCCGGTGGTATACATCCTTACGCGCACCAAGACTTACCTTGAAAAAAGAACAACCAATGAGCAGGTGCCCACGGTCTTATCATTGTCAATCCCACTGGAGTTTATGCTCTATAGTAAACAATACGCTGTATTTTCTTATTAGGTTTGATAACTTTGAAATGTAAATTTAAATTATAAATTTAAAATGCATACTATTTCCTTATAGTCTTTTACTTAAACAAACTGTGCCAAAGACACACAAAGGCAGTTAAGAAACAACACAGTTAACGCGGTAACACATATTTTTTTTTAACGGGTGTGGACAATAAAGAGCGTTCAGCGACTATCCCGTTAGGTCATCATCAGTAGGATCATAAGGAGCGTTCAGCGACTATCGCGCTTGAAAAACCTCTCGAGACCAGACCTAGCTAAGTTAACATAATAGCCAACCACCAAACTCTAATGGGAAGTACAGGACTCGAACTCCCAACTTTTGGATAAGGAATAAGGCCGGTACCACTACTAAACCACCCTACTCGGTGGTAACGCGATAACACATGTAATACTCAATAATTACATTTAATCATCATCTATCTAATAAGAAAATTAGTATTTTTAATTTTATCTCCACATATTTATTTCATTCATTTTTATTACATCATCCGTTTGTATCTCAAATTGAATTATTTAATTTTCTAAAGTTAATTTTTTATTTCAGACATTGTTCATTTATAATAGTGTACACTTTGGATTTTATCTCTACATTTTTTTTGGTTAATTTCTATCACAAGTTGAATTATTTAATTTTTAAATATAATTTTTATTTTAGACATTGATCATACATGATAATGTGCACATGTTAATATTTTTTTAACATCATGTATTTTGAAAAATAAATTGATCAATATTTTTTAAATAATAATTATTAGAATTTAATTACAAATTATGTAAGGAAAAAAAAAAAAGAAAGACAAAAAACTATTATTTGATATAGTAAGATCAATTTTTTGAGTACTTGAATTTTTTGTTGTATCGTACCTTAAAACACGGGTTATAACTAGTACTAAAAACTTGCCAATAAACGTTATAAAAAATTGAAATGAATTTAAGGAACTTAACATGGCATAACATTGTACGACACAGACAACTGAAGCAATGTCCCCCGAGCATATAGGACTCTTTTGATAGACATATTATGAGAAGATTAAATATTGAATTGTACTATTTTTTATTTAATCGGGTCTAATACTTTATTTGGTAAGCAAATTTGATATCATATTAATTTCAAAAATGTATACTAATCGTATATTTATCGTATATTTTTTTTACAATATATTTATATTATGGAGATTTTTTAATACCACCAAGAGAGGAATATTATAATTCAACTCAAATGTATTATTCTACATATTTATTATTATAACCCTCAAGCGATAAAATTAAGTTGTCATCAATGTAACAAACATTGATTGAATGTATTTTGTTAATTCAGTATTAATACGATAAAATAATTCTCTAAGCAAACAAACGATTGAATTAAATAACTACTATCCAGCGATTATATTTTGCATTGTCAAACATTAGATAAAATTATGTATTATTCTAATATTATATTAAATCTTATCTTTAATTCATCTATTTTTAATACGACAATCAAACGAGCTCATAGAATATACAAATCTCAGGTAAGATTGGTCACTATTATCACAAAAGATAACAAACTTAAAAAAGGAGGAAAAAGTATATACGCATCTTATTCAAATTAAGATTGTTAATTAAGTTGTATTCGAGCTTAATCGAACGACTATTTATACATAAACGAGCTAACTCGTTTAACTTTAAACTTACACTTTTTAACACCCCTATTTCCAATGCAATTCTACCACATCTTCCGTCCCCCAAAAGAAATTCAAACTCCTCCTCCATCTTAAACTCTATGTTAATTACACCTTGCCGCCTCCAATTGTGAGTTTATGTTACTTTATACTTGAACTATTATATTTCGCATTGTCCCAATAACTAACTTTTATTAGTTTATTTTATCCCCAAATAATGTGATTTTATCAAAATTTTCTACGTCATTAAAATTTTCTACGTCATCTTAAAAGAATAGATATTTAAGTTTTAAGATATGTAAAACCAATTTAGGTAAATAAGTGAGAAACTTGAGAAATTCAATAATTAACGAACAAATTAATAAAAAAAAAAACGCATAGTTGTCCGACAAGTGTAACTAATTGAAAACTTTACGCACCTTATACCCGTGATTAGCTGTTTGTCCCCTCCATTTTTCTCTCTCCTCGGATTCTCTCACTAGAAAAAAAAAAACCCTCTCTTCCAATCTGGCCGTCCCATAGCGCGTTCACGCGTACTCTTTGTCGGTGTCCCATTCTTTGTGGTCACCGACTATATATATTCCCTCCATTCATCTTCTCTCTCCAGTTGGTGCAGAACAATTCCCACCTTTGCATTGTTCTCTGCATCTGCCACTTCCGATTTCCAGAACACCCATTTTCAAAATACCTTCATATACATCCCTTTTCTCCATTTTCTCACTCACACATTGAAACATACCACATAACTATTAGTTTTCTTCATCTCTCCAAAGGGCCATTGTTCTCTGCACCTGTTCTCCTTACTCCTTTGTAATCCTACCCATACATAAATTTCCACAAAAAATTAGATTCTCTGTTTTTCTATCGATTTTCTTGCCATTTTCCCGAGAAATCTAGAAGGGTCTTCAATATTTCTCTCCAAAATGCCGTCATTGGAAGAAGACTTCTTTCCATCAAAACCAGGTAAGTTCAAAGATCGAACCCACACAATGAACAGACAATTCCAACGTTGTTTCTCTTCAACGACCACAATGTTCCTCTGGGCGCTCTTCTTAATCGCCTTAACGGCGTCGTATCTGAGCTTCCAGTCTTTCGTTGATTCCGGTAGCCGGTTCTTCTCCTCCTCCTGGGGTGGGATCCAATGGGAAAAACAAGTCCGTACATCCGGTCAACCTCACCGGCCGAACGGCTTTTCGGTTCTGGTCACCGGCGCCGCCGGCTTCGTTGGGACCCACGTCTCATTGGCGTTGAAGAAGAGAGGAGACGGCGTCGTTGGGTTAGATAATTTCAACAACTATTACGACCCATCGTTAAAGAAAGACAGAAAAGCCCTTTTAAATTCCCACAATATTTTCACAGTGGAGGGTGATGTTAACGATGCGCGCATGCTTGCAAAGCTCTTCGATATTGTAGCCTTTTCTCACGTTATGCACTTGGCTGCGCAGGCTGGGGTGAGATACGCCATGGAGAACCCACATTCCTATGTGCACAGTAACATTGCTGGGCTTGTGACTCTCTTGGAGGCCTGTAAGAGTGCAAGCCCACAGCCTGCTATTGTTTGGGCCAGCTCAAGTTCTGTTTATGGATTAAACGATAAGGTTCCATTTGCCGAATCGGATGGGACGGACCGACCCGCTTCTCTCTATGCAGCCACCAAAAAGGCCGGTGAGGAAATCACCCACACTTACAATCATATTTACGGGCTTTCAATTACCGGGTTGAGGTTTTTTACCGTTTATGGCCCGTGGGGCAGACCAGACATGGCTTATTTTTCATTTACCCGGAATATTTTACAAGGGAAGCCCATTACTATTTACCGTGGTAAAAACAAGGTTGATTTGGCTAGAGATTTTACTTACATTGATGATATTGTGAAAGGGTGTATCGGGTCACTGGATACATCGGGTAAGAGTACCGGGTCAGGTGGGAAGAAACGTGGCCCGGCAATGTATCGGATCTTCAATTTGGGTAACACATCTCCCGTGACTGTGCCAATGATGGTGGGTATTTTGGAGAAGCATTTGAAGACGAAAGCTAAGAAGAATTTTGTGGAAATGCCGGGAAACGGCGACGTTCCATATACAAATGCGAATATAAGCTTGGCCCGGAGGGAGCTCGGGTATAAACCCACGACCCAGTTGGAAGCCGGGTTGAAGAAGTTTGTTAGGTGGTATCTATCTTATTACGGCTACAATCACGGCAAGCCTGTATAATAATATTTGTTTTCTTTTTCAAATTTTTGTGTGATTACTTTTTTTTTCCCGGAAAAAGAGAAAAGGAGAAAAGAAAAATTCGTGTAAAGAAGAGTCAATTGTATTCTTTTCTTGGGGATGAAGTGAAGGAAGAACTTTATCCTCAGCCAGAGTTTTGTTGTTATTATTTAACAAAGTTTTTGATACTAATTTGTCCCATATTGCTTCTCTTATTGCCTTTTTTACCATGATATGAGTTTTAATTTCATAATTAGTCTTTAAACTTTGACTTCAATTTGAATTTGGCCCCTAAACTTTTAATTGTTCTAATTTAGTCGCTTAACTATTAATTTTGTCTCAATTAAGTTTTTTTGTCAATTGTTACTATCAGATCAAATGGAAACATATGATCTAACGGTAGAAATTGGACTAGTCTCCATTTGATATAATGGTAAAAATAGATAAAATGACTTAAATAAAAAGCAATTTATAGTTGAATGACTAAATTGAGACAATTAAAAGTTCAAAGAGCAAATTAGAATCGAAAACAAAGTTCAAGAACCAATTATGATTTTTACCAAAAAAAAGGGGTACACTTAATTAGACTTATTTGGCAAAAAGTACATAGAACAAAATATTTTAGAAAAAAATATACAGCTAAGATACAAAGACATAAGTGTCCTTTAATTCAAAAAATTTTATTTTTAATGCACCTTGATTCATGTGTGCATCTCCTAATTTTATGGAAGAACTTTAACATTTCATATATATATATATATATATATATATATATATTTATATTTATACACGTATATATGCACATATATATGTATATATTTATATACACATATATACGTATATATATTTATATACATTTATATATACACTTATATATATATATATATATACTTGTTAAATCTCTTATCTAAATTTTGAATTATCTTTAATGTACCTTGATTCATGTATTTTGTTTTTGAAAAGTGATTGTGTTTTCAAATTATTTTTAATACAGCTTGATTCATTCGTTTTTTTTTTTTTGAAAATGGTATTATTTTTAAATTAATTTAATATTCAAATAATATAATAGTGTAACAATAACAGTGTAACAATGTAATAATAAAAGTGTAGCATTGTAACAATGAAAGTGTAACAAGCTATTTACACAAAATATTGTACTATTACATTTTGTCAAACATATAGTATAACAATAAAATATGCATTTTATAGTATAACAATAAAACTGTTATTTTGTATAAATAGCTTATTACACTGTTACACTTTTATTGTTACATTGTTAAAACTTTTTATTATTACATTATTATTATTATACTATTATACTTTTATTTTTACACTGTTATTGTTACACTATTCGAATATTAAATTAGTTTGAAAATAAAATCACTTAAAAAAAACACATGAATCATGGTGCATTAAAAATAATTTGAAAATACAATCACTTTCCAAAAAAAAAAAATGAATTAAAGTGCATTAAAGATAATTCAAAATTTAAATAAGAGATTTAATAATAAATATATATATGTATTCATGTATATATATAAATATGTATACATGTTTTTTATATATATGTTTTTTTATGTATATATATGTATCGTTTATATATATATTTGTTTTTATATATAAGTATATATCGTTTGTATATATATATATATATATATATATATATACATACATTTATATCTGTCTCTT
>CM042188.1:26392388-26409875 GCA_023539305.1 Ilex asprella | reverse complement strand
GAGGCAATGGCCTTAATGGCCTAGTGCATGGGCCGGCACTGATGTTAACCATTTATGGTAAAATTATTACATTTAGATGTGAATTTATAATTATTTAAGGTTAGGATATGAGGTGAGCTTACGATCTCTTAAGATGAATTTACAATCCTTTAAGGTAATGTTATCACATTTAGAGATAAGATTATCACAATTACAAACAGAATTGCAGCCTTTAAAAAAAAAGGTGTAATTTTTGTAAGTAACATTATCAGCTTTAGTAAGTAATATTTAATAACAAAAAATTAATGACCACAGATTTTTTACGGTACGGAATCGGTACCAGAGCCTCTCTCTTTTAAAATAGTGTTAAAGAGCTTTATGGACCTAAAAGCATATTGTGAAAATTGACACTTATAGTTGCCAGCTAGACTAAGCCAGATGTAATCCAAGGATGCTCCAGACTATAGGATAAGCATAAATATTTAAATTATATTTTTTTAATAATTTAAATTTTTGAGTAAATTATTATTTAACATATTATCAAAATATGAGATCCTGTATTCGAATCTCATATTCATCCAAATTTCTTAAAAATTTCAGTAGGACAGTTATCCGTTCTACTCCCATTCTAAATTCGTCCTTGGTGGGGACATAGATCACGATTTGTGACCAATATTGACAATTATATGTCAAATGGAGTGATATTCTCTTATTATTATTTTTTGATTTTTTTAACGACGTTCATCTTAAATTCAATAAAATTTATTTTATAATTATAAAAGAAATCATTCATTAATAATAGATGATTTATTAATAAAAAAAAGATATTTCAAGTGATGTAAATTCTATTCATAACAAACCCCACAATACACTGAGAAAAGACCCAAGAAAATAAAAACAAATAAAGGAAGAGAGCGACAGCAAGAGAGAGAGAGACGAAGAAGAATAATCGGTTTGCACTTTTTTAAATGAGTAAAGCTAAGTAACGCCAATTTATAATTTAAATTTATATCTTAAATGAAGAAAGATCATTAAATCAATAGATCTCATTTAAAAAAATTGACGAGATCATTCATCTAATAATCCCTCTTCATTTATAATAAAAATTTGTGTTATAAAGTAAAATTATATAATATTTTAATCTTTAAACAAACTCAAAACCGTCAAAAAGTCATTATAATGACGTTCGGGAGAGTCAGATTACGCGAATTTATGGAGAAAATTATTGGTGTTCATTATATTTTCCAGTGCTTGTATCGACCATTGGATTGAATTATGAGTCAGATGCCAACACAACTATCTATATTATATGTTTAAAGCTAAAAAAGGCCCACATTTTGTAGGAGAGACCCAAATCCCATAGCATCTGTGTCTTCTCTCTTCTGCTGCCTTTGTTTCTCTCTCCTCTTTGCTCCAGGACTCCCCTGAGATTTAGGGTCTCTCTGTTTGGACCTTCCAACCAGATAATAAACATATAAAAGTAAGCTTCTTTTCGTATTGTTTTGAGTTAAGAAGAAATACACACACAACACCCATTTGTATGTGTGTGTTTCTGTGTGTGTATATTGTGTGAAAAAGGTGGAGAATTTTTCAGTCTCAATCTCTAAAAGATCAGCTACATCTTTTAAGGATCGAAAACAATTCTGGGTTTCACCATCTTGGGCTAATTCTTCTACTCAATCAACTAATCAGGTGGGTTCGTTGACTGTTCTCCAACATTCTTGTGCATGCACCGCTCTGAGTTTCTTTTTTTTGTTTTTTTTTTATCCCAAGAACAATTAATTATTGGTGTTCTTTTTTCTTGAACTTGGCCTGTATAAATGCATCAGCATGCTTAAAAAATTTCTTTCCCGTTTATTATTTGTCAATTTTTTTCTATCTTTTTCTATCTTGATTATTTTATGGAGAAAATTGAAAATTAATTAATGCAATGTTTGCTTACCATTATGACCATCGTTGGTAGGTCTTGTTTCTTGTTTGGTATGAAATAATTTCTGGGTCACCATTAGTTTTTTCACTGTGATACTGCAAAAGGTTGATTCTTTTTGAACGGTGCTAGTAGCAAAATTTATGGGGAATTTTATCTCGTGGAAGCAAGAATGTTTCAATTTCAGAATATAATCTTTTTACTGCTACTTGTTTCAATGTATAATTAGAGAACTTTTTGTAATTCAGAGACTTGTGAGCTACTTGTGAGGCTCATCTCTATTGACCTGCTGGTTGAGTTTGCGCATTACTTATTGAACTCTTGGATAAAAGATGAGAAGGACTGTTCAATCCTTACGACAATTTCGAGCAGCATTTAGGCATAATAGAGGAGACATCATCTGTATTGGGTTAGCTAAAAGACAAAGTTTTTTGCTCGAGAGAAATCGTGGGGCTTTCTACAAATTCTCCTACAATGCCTATATTTGTAGATACAGACATAACTCCTATATGACCTCCAGAGGTTTGTCCACAGACGCAGCAGAAGTAACTAATGGAGGTTGAGCTTTAGAATGATCTTTTATGTTAATTGGATGTAGTTCTTATCATTATGATCTTACATTTCTCTTCTTTGGTTGTTTTGGGTGTTATTGATTTGGTAATAGAATCAAACAGAGAAGGGCCTCTTGTGGAGTATGAACGCAGAATTGCTGCCGGTGAGCTCATGGATGGTGATGCTTGCCAGGTATGGTAATCAAATAGTTACCTACATCTATTTTCAGTCCATATGCTTATTTTAATGACAATAATAGGTTTATGTATATAGTTATATGAAAATATTGAATTTTAAGAATTTAATAATCTTCTTCCATTGCAGATTGGTAAATTCCTTGTCTTTATTGGAAAATTTCCTTCCTGGCTTGTATTTGATAAATAATTATCATGCTTCTTAGATGACTTGGTATTATTAGTGTGTGTACTGTGCACCAGTTGGAATTGGTACATTAAGTTAATTTGCTACTTATTGAGGTATCATTTATGGAGGGACATAAACTGCAGTTAAGGCCCACATTAGAGCAACTTTAAGATTTGGAAAGCAAGAATAGGAATTGTAATATGTCAAGCAAATGATGATTCTTGTAGATAGGACTTACTGTGCCTCTATAGTTTATAGTTTTGTTTTCCAGTAAAAGATATGCTGACAATGATTTGCAGGTAGGCACCTTGAGAGAATTACAGAGACTCTATGATCAGCTGGTTGAGTCAGCTGATGCCTGCCGATTAGATCGGTATGCTGCTTCCAAGAAAGCCGAGAGGTAATTCTTTTTCCTGACCTTTATTTTCTGGCATCTGAATGATTTACTGGCTAAGTTTTTATTATTGTAGTTGCCAAATTTCATATTGTTTGTGTCCACATACCAAATCATCCTTTGGTTGCTCTTTAACTCATTTTCAGGAGTAGGTGGTTATGGTCTCGTTTCATGCCACAATCTTCATACTCACCTGTGAAAGGACTTTATCTTTATGGAGGAGTGGGCACAGGAAAAACTATGTTGATGGACTTGTTCTTCGATCAATTGTAAGAATTATAATTTATTAATTTAATTTTGGCGCCAATATTGAGAAATCTATCTATGTAAAATGTGGGAAAATTTCTGATGTATATAAAGCAGTCACCATTCACTGGGTATTTATCTCTAATTTTCATTTCCCAGGCCCTGCAACTGGAGGAAAAAAAGGATCCATTTTCACGACTTGATGTTGAATGTTCACAGCCGCTTACAAGTATGACCATTTGCCAAAATTCTACAGACTCTTAAGTCTATTCCCTTTTGGACCATACGGCATCTTATTATACTGATTTACATAGCACTAGGTGATATATGCTAATCCTGAAGTAGAAATTTAACTTAATGATTAAATATTATGTTATTGCAGAAGCACAAGGGTGTGGCAGATCCCCTTGAAGTCGTTGCGGGAGAGATATCTGATGAATCAATTTTGTTATGCCTTGATGAATTCATGGTATTTTAGAATAGGACCCTAATTTTGTCGCTTTTGTATATGGATTCCATCTGGTTTCTGCTTTAGTGCGGTTTTTCATGTCCTAGTCCGGTGTTTTCCATAGGTGACTGATGTTGCTGATGCATTAATACTAAACCGTCTATTTGGACATCTATTCAGCAATGGGGCTGTAAGTTATTTAACCATACTATATTCTGCGCGTTTATAATCCATCTGTACTGTTGAACTGTGTATGTTCTGCTGGAAGATAATGTGGATTTTGTGTGTTCAAGTATAGATCCTTGTTTCTACGTCAAACCGTGCTCCAGATAACCTTTATGAAGGTGGATTGCAAAGAGATCTTTTTCTACCATTCATTTCTACTCTGAAGGTAAGGATATTGATGTTAGCCTGGCTCAAGCCCAATGAGCTTTTGCATATCTCAAGTTTAATCGCAATGAAAAGAGGGAAGTTCTCTTGCTTCTGATCCATGCTGAGGCACTTCAGATGCAGTCTAGTTTGTTTGGTCTGAACTTCTCTGATCAATACTACTACTCAATCCTGCGAAGTAATAGGAGCATTCAATTAAATTGGCATTTGGTTTTATATCAGTAACTAAAGGCCTCAATTCAATGTCCTTTAAATTTATTATACTGATTGAGTAAGTAACTTGGAAACTTGCTTTTGATGTAGGAAAGATGTGTCGCCCATGAAATTGGCTCGTCAGTGGATTACCGGAAAATGACTTCGGTACAATATCAGCTCTCTCCATTTTTCGTGAGATTGTTTGGTTTGCATAAGTAGCTAGTTACTTCTGCGTATACAAATTATTGTAGTGTCTTTTCATGCTTTAACTTGAATTGCAGGCTGAGAGAGGTTTCTACTTCATTGGAAAAGACTTGTCAGACCTTCTTATGCAAAAGTTTCAAGAGTTAGTTGGAGAACATAGAGCTGGTCCACAAGAGGTGGAAGTTGTTATGGGAAGGACATTGCAGGTGTTTATATTAATACACAATTTCACACACTGTTGCTTTAGTTGTACGGGAAGGACAAAACAGTTTTCTTAGAAGACGTTTTTTTATGCCTGTTTATTTGCTGTTTAGGTACCATTGGGTGCTAATGGATGTGCATATTTTCCTTTTGGAGAACTCTGTGACAAACCTCTTGGAGCTGCTGATTACTTTGGACTGTGCAGTAAGTTATTTCCAGCCTGGCTTGGTTTGGATACATTTCATACTTATAATTCAAGTTTCAGTAGGTAATACCAAATAGTTGGGATGAGGTTCAATGTAGTAGGGTTTCTATATTTGGGTAGTTCACATCAGGAAATAAGGTGCCACGGGACTTCAGATTGACCAGAATAGGAGAAAGACAATGCTCAAAACTATGCATAAGATAAACTGGTTTCACTATTGGATTATTTTCTTTGGACCTCTAGTTTGTTACTTTTATTCTCTTCGTGAACTTGAATAGTTGAATTATTTGTGATTATTCAAGACTGCCAATTTGGACTTGGAAATCTCTTTTCTATTAGCTGCCGCAATAGTCAGGTCCTTGCGTTTGGTAGCTCTGCATTCCTTACAAATGCATCTGTAGTGAATTTTGTGTTGTTTCTCTTTTGTGCAATTAGTTCTTAATTGATATCTACTTTTTGGCAGAGAACTTCCATACCCTGGCTTTGGATGGCGTGCCTGTTTTTGGGCTCCACAATAGGACAGCAGCATATCGGTTTGTCACTCTAGTAGATGTTAGTCCTTTTTCTCTTAGAATGATTTGATTATGTATTATTTTGACAATTAGATGAATAAGTATTTCACGTCTTGAAAGAACTGCGGCATGCTATCAACAAATGATAATACTTAGATAATATTTTAACTCGTGGGTATACCCTACCCTGTGAGCTCCATTAAATTCCTAAGTAATTGCGTTCTTTTCATTACGGGGAGGTAGCATGCAACTAATAATTTTTGCTATGCTTCATCTGCAGGTGATGTATGAGAATAAAGCTAGATTGTTGTGCACAGCTGAGGGGACTCCTCTTGAACTTTTCGAAAGCATTGTGACAATATCTGAGGCACAGCAGATGGCACCTAGAACCTCTTCAAGATCGAGGAGAACTGATGATTTTGATCTTTGTGTGGATAATGAATTAGGATTTGCAAAAGACCGCACCATTAGTAGGTATGATGTTCTACCAATAAAGCTTTTTCTCATATATTATAAGAATCTTGTCATGTGGTTGAACAGTTCAATTAAAATTTGGAAAACTTTATGCACCTTTCCTTATGTGCCTTTCTTTACATTTTTCCTAACATACATTTTGGCCCGAAATTAATTTGTATCATCAAAGTAATAGCCTTGATTTCCGTGTTTGGATGATATAGAAGACATTGGGGATATCAATCATGCGTTTAACCCATCCGGCAGGTTGAAATCTGCTCAGTTACCTCCCGGATTTTGGTATCATTTGCACACAAGTATGTTTGTGTCGTGTATTCTGTTGCGCTTTGTAACCCTTTTTGTGGCAAAGGCACTCTGATGACCTATAATTTACATCTTGATAATTCCTTTACACATGTAGATTTCAGAAGTACCGAGTAAACAGAATTGTTAAAAAAACTATTCTTACAAAAAATGTCCTTTAGTTTATTACTTTTTAAAGATCATAGAAGCTTTGCAATCATCCCTAATACTTCTTAATAAGAAAAGGGTGGTTCATTGCACTAGGCTCTCACTAATGCGAGGCCTATAGAGGGTCAGATGTACGCCTTCGTACTTCAAAACAAATAAATATCAAATTTTCAACATTTAGCCCTAGATGTGAAGGAAAAAGAAAAAGATATTCAACATGAATTTAATACCAAATTCTTTTCCCTAGTTGTTGAAAGAAGAAGCAACATTAGGTTAGAATTTAAGTTACCTCATTTTGTATAATGTACTTCACTTTATCAGGAATGACAGGTAAAATCACTTTTTAATGCAGGTTAACAGAGATGAATAGCAGGGAGTACTTGGAACATCATGCAGCAATGGTCACAGAGAAGCAACTCTTGCAGAATGATGGCAACGAGGAGTCCTTACAAGCATGATACAATTGAAAATTTTGATGTTTGAACTGCTGTTCGTTGTGCTATCACATATCACAAGTGTTATTTAAGGTGGTGCTGGTTTTTTGGCACCATACCCAGATATAGGTATAACTGAAGCTAATAAATTGGGTTTAATAAAATGTAGTCTTGTCATTTGGTCAAGATTTTAATCCCAATGAGCAGTGTCTTTTGAGCTGCAATGTAATGAACAGTTGTAACAAGAGTTTATTTAATGAGATTTTTGCTCAATTTGATGCAGTTTTATTTCTGACACTGTTCCAAATAAAAAACCAGTAAAAATCCATCACTCATACCTTGTATCCCTCCTACCAATCACAAAGAAACAGTTTCTCACCTAAGGATTGACAGTGGATGCTTCCTAATTTATTTCCTAGCTCTTTTTTATCCATGCCACTAAACCCTCCATATCTGCATGTGAGCAATCCTGTTCAAGGAAGGCCAAGTAGGCGCCTTGCATATGGGTGGCAAGAACGCAAGCATGCCCCTATTTTGAGGGAAGATGGTTTAACAGAATGAGGGTAACCTTCACCTTCCCACGAAGCTACCACCAAGTAAGGTCATTTGACTACTTTTTTTCCCTGTGGGCAGATATCACTCTTAGCTTCCACCTAAATTGCAAAGTTAAGTGTATCTTGATGGCAGCAATAACCACAGCTCAAAACGCTCAAACAACAGCTATTGACTTCTTGTTTCTCTCCAACCATACGCAAAACAAATAACTCAGAAGCCAGAGTAGGACTGGCAATTATTTGAAAATTTTGAAAGAGGCAAAAGAAGCAACAGATTGTGCACGATAAACAGATGAACTTTAATGTACCATTTCATTGGTCATTCAAATACCCCAATTTGTAAACAGAATGTGATTATCCAGAAACTAGATGATCACACACTCGCACAACAGCCAAAACAGAACCCAATACCCAAATCTGCAAACAAATGTTATATACTTGAAATCATCATTACTCCAAACAAAAGTCTACAACCTTTACATTGTTCTATCATGTGCTTCCATGTCTGCCCTTGAATCCTCTGATTTGATGAAACGTATGTTGTAAAATGAACATAGGCACAGACATAACTAGCGTTGGAATGAAACAGAATAGGAACCAGTGTTTGGGTCTTTAACGGCTTTAAAGTTGTCAACGCTCATCCCAAAGCGGCCCAAAATGGAATTTCCCATTTCCTTTAACTTCCCTGCTCACAGATCAAATCCATCTACTTCAGTTTCTTAAATAGGGATTGCGTGAATCATAACATTACATGTGTTGCAACTACAGACCCAAAAAAAAAAAAAAAGGAATGGGCGAAGCTTTGCACAAGTTCACAAGTAGAATGCTTAAACCAAGCCCAGAGTAATATTGGTATAAGCAAAATAACCCCATCCACAAACGTGTACAAGAAAAATGGCACTACTACTACATACAAACGACAGGGCTTGTGTCTATGTCACTACACAACCTAACAACTAATAAGTGCACCCGCCTTAAATTTGGATATTTGTTATAACACAAGCCACTTTGGAGACCTGAAATTTGGGAAAGGAATTTACGGAGAAGTGGGTGGTGGTGCAGTGGTTTTTTTTCTCTCTCTTTTTTTTTTTGGTGAGGTGTGGAGTGGAAGAGATAATGCTCTGTGAAGCTGGTATGATGGGGTAAATTGTACTGCTAAACTTGCCAGATTAACTACAGCAAGCAAAGGGAAGCTCGCATCAATTTAGTTTGTATGAACTCATCAAAATACATGCATCCTCCATACAAAGCCGCTGGGCATTTTGGAGGAGTGGTTTTGTCGCATTTTCAACAGAATTTGAGGCAGATATCCTTCAGTTTTTTTTTTTTTTTTGATTTCGTTTTTCTTTTAATTGTCCTCAATATTGCATCTCTTTTCTAACTTCTATTCCCCTTTAATAGATAAAAAACAAAGCGCTAAATCCCCTTTCTCGAATATATACAGCAGATGCCAAACAATGAGGCAAGAAACACATTATGTGCATGCTTCTCAGCTCACTTCATATATTGTTAGCTCATTTCTAGTGTATTTTTTTTTCTTGCTTATTTTGATTCACAGTTAGAAATTTAGTGCTTTTATAGTTGAGACCCGTAGCAAATGTACAGTGTTGCCTTCCTATTGAAAAAAAGGCACATAATTTCACTAAAGACTGAAAAAAATCAAAAAAAGAGCATTTCATTGTACAATAAGGTTTAAAGAATAGACAGACCAAAATCATCTTAGCTTTACTAAAACATTCCACCGACAAAGTGTCCCCCCCCCCCCAAAAAAAAACCCAAAACTGAGCTTTCTATTAGCAAAGCGTTGTCCTAGTTAGCAGATTTTTTTTTTTTTTTTGCTGTTCCATATGCAGCAGATAAGGATTCTTATTATTTCCATTAGGGGTGAAATTTGTTTGCTGACAGAACAAGGAGGAAAGAAAAGAGTTCATAGGAATACCATGTTAAGAAAATGCGACAAAACTTTCTTTTCCCCATAAAAATTGAGTTTGGGTTTTGATTGGGGCCTGGCACATAGGCAACAAATATAACTTAAGATATAAAGAACTAAAAGAGGACAGCGAAGCGGTTTTCCTATTCAAAGAGAAAGAAACCAGAAAATTCCTGCCAACGGACCAAAAAGAAAGGAACCAAAGCAAGGGCATTTTATTACTAGCAGAGTATTATTTGAGCTTACCAATCATCTCTTCCTTCATTTTTTCACGCTTTTCATCAGCCAATGGTTTCAAACGGAGAATAGCTCTCCTAGCTTGATCACGAGAGGGATCTAATTCCAAAATTTTCGTCATATCTGCAACATATATAAAATTAAGACACCGCTAATAAGTACAACAAAAAGAATACCGAAAAGCAGGTATTAATAATTTCCCCTAGTCTTTTTATTTTCACAGAAAAAGTTCTGAGCAGGGGGTTAAGTAGGATTTATCATTCAGGGTTGGTTAAGGAGTTTCATACTGGCAGAGGGTCCATTTTGATTAGTCATCTGCTGTTTGCAGAAGACACTTTGGTGTTTTTAAGAGGCAATAAACAATCAATGGAGAATTTAATGGGGTTCCTTAGTAGGTATGAGAATAGTTCTGGTCAAATTCTCATGTAAGTTACTGATTCTGTCAAATGCGGCCAAGATCCCTATTAAGATTTGTCCTTGTAATTACTTGGGCTGTCCTCTTATTAAAGGCAGAATTAGGCTCAGGTATTTTGAAGATGTTATTCAGAAGTTCAGAGTTAGAATATAAGGTTGGCAGGCTAGAATGTTGTCCAATATGGGGAGAGTGGTCATGGTGCAGTCTGTGTTGAATGCTGTTCCTATTCGTCTGTTGGCCTGTCAGAATCTTCCTAAAGGTATAATAGCTAAATTAAATTCTTTGATGGCAGCATTTATTTGGACTAATAATTCAGAGGTTAAGAAGAGGCAATGGGTTTCTTGGAATGAGGTGACTTTGCCTAAGGAAGTGCGGGGGTCTGGGGTTGAGAAAGTTTGAAGATATTCAAGGGGCTTTTTGGAATATAATACAGGGGACTTCTCTTTGGGCACAGGTTTTCTCTGATAAGTATTTGAAGAATAAGCATCTTCTGAGGTGTTCAGGCCAAGGGAGATCTTCATGTTTGAGATTCTTACAACCTTGGTTTAAGAAGGTGATTGTTCATTCCAAAAGTATTGTGGGGAATGGGAATTCTGTGGATTTTTGGTGTGATAATTGGAGAGGTTCAGGTCCTCTTTTAGGGAAAATTGAGGGGGTGCCTCAGTATTATCCCAAACTTTCAGAGCTTTGTATAGGTTCTCATTGGCAGTTGGAAGGGTTGTCAGATTTATTGTCTGATCAGTTGCAAGAGGAAATTTTATCTTCTGGTGTTCGTTTGTCTGATAAACCAGATAAGGCTGTATGGCAGGAATCTAAATCTGGTTCCTTTTCTGTTAAATAGGTTAAATCAGCTTGGTACTTGGTCAGGGAATAGGAATGGAATAGCATCTGCAATTTTGGGGACAGCATATTTCTCCAAGCGCACAGTTAGTTGGGTGGAAGATTTGGAGCAATGCCTTGCCTTTAGATTCAAGAATCCAAGGTTTGGGTATTTCTTTAGTGAGTAAGTGTAATCTCTGTTATAAGGATCCAGAAAGTATGGGTCATTTGTTTGGGGATTGTGATTATGCAGAGTTAGTTTGGACTAGTTTGGCTGCTATCATGGTTTTTCAGTTAATTCTTAAGGAGCTTCCAATAGTGAGGATGATGAGGTTGGTATTTTAAATCTCAATACTTATGTCATGGGTTGATAAGAGGAAGTTCTTTTATTAGTATATTGGCAATTGTGGAAGGAGAGATGTAGAAGAAGGTATGATGAGGGGCAGCTACAGTCATATTCTGTCTTTATGAAGATTTGTAATATTTTAAGGTTTCAATCTTTTGGCATTAGACCAAGAGTGGCAGAAGACATGAAAGGCAGAGCTGTATTGCAGGCTTTGAAAGTGGAGACTCCTTTTCAGATTAGGACCAAGGTTATGTGGGTTTGCTGGGTTCCTCATCCTGCTGGGGCCCTTAAACTAAATGTTGATGGTGCTTCTAAGGGCAATCTTGGATTGTCTGGAGGTGGGGCCGTTTTAAAGAATGAATGGAGTCAAATGGTGCTTGCTGCTTCGTTTTTCTATTGTAAGAGTTCTAACGTGAATGCTGAATTTATGGCTTTGCTGGATGGTTTGAAATTGTTTGAAAGGTATGGGCTTTCTGATTATACTCTTTTCAATGAATCAGACTCTCAAGTTTTGGTTAATATGATTTCGGGAGGTCATCGGCAGTCTTGGAAATTCTGGGATATTTCACAGCAAATTTTGGAGGCGTTAAGGAGACTGAAGTTTCAGATTTCTCATGTATATATAGAAGCAAATTGTTTAGCTGATTTTCTGGCAAATAGGGGTGTGCAGGATAGGTCTTCTACAGATTTTTCAGCATCCATTCCTCTTCCCACCCAAGCTTCTCTTGTTGCAAGCATGGTTTGGAAAATCGGCCGTTACTGTGCGTAACAGCCGTTACGTAACAGTAACGGAGGTCGACGATACCGTTACACCCCGATTTATCGGTTAGAAAAAAATCCACACATGTAACGGGTGTTACACCAGCGTAACGGGCGTTACAACCCGTTATATAGCCGTAACGGCCGTTACACCACAATACCTCTTGATTTTGCTACCCGAAAATAAGAAAATCAAGAAGAATATATGAAAGAAGAAAATTAGAAATTAATACAAGGAGGCATGTAGATCTAGTATCTCTTCAATGATCGGCTTCCAAACTCTACTGCGTGGCTACTTTTGGTGGAGTTTCTATGTTCACAATGCTTAGTCTACGGGGGAGAGAGAAACAGAGCACTTCTCTGTTTAGGGAAGAAGAACGGCGAAGAAGAGGTTGGAGGAGATTATATTAGGGTTTTTTTTATCATGGGTGAAAAGACTATGCTGCCCCTTCTTGTGAGAATAGGAGGTTAACAGATTTTTTACATGGCCCAATAGCTTTTACATGGCCCAATAGAGTAACAAATTTTTTATTTTATATTTTGATAATATTTTTTCAAGAATGCATACTCATAATCAAAAAAGGATTTTTGATAAAATCTCAATTGGCTATTGTTTTTAAATTCTCACAGAAATATTTAAGTGGGTTCCCTTCAATTAAAAGTCACTAGAAAACTCTTATCACGTAATTATTAAAAGATAAATTCATATAACATTGTTTATAATACAATAAAATATATAACATATCACAAAAGACCTATATTTACATAAGCTTAGAGTTAAAAATACAAAAATTTGCTTTTTTTTGAAAGAGTTGTGAACGAAAACAAAAAATTCACACTCCCGGTTTCCGTTCCTATTACGTAACGTCCGTTTCATCCCGCATCCGTTACCGTTACGACAGCCGTTACTGTTATTCAGAACTATGGTTGCAACATCAGAGGAATATCCACCGTCTTAGGAAGAAAACTGTTTTGACTGTTTGAGTTTTCTTTTCTGTATAAGGATTCTTTTGTTGTATTTTTTAGACATTATAGGAAGGGGTTAGGCAGATCATGCGCCCCCCCCCACCAAAAAAAATCATTGTAATTTTTTCAGGAGTTTATAAAATTCATTCGATATTGCCAAAAAAATAAATAAATAAGATATGAATACTCTTGAACACTGCCATCACAAAGATAGATATAGCTATTGACAGACAGACAGGACAAAGATAGATATAGCTATTGATAGACAGACAGGACAAAAACCTCACACAAGCACATGGAGAGGGAAGGATGAGATTGAGAGGGAGAAGGTTCAGTGACATTACAAATGCAACATTTATAGCATAAAATAACCAACACTAATGGAATTATCATAGGTGTACAATTACTGCATCCAAAATTACCAGCAATAGCCTCTTCAAAGTGTTCAAGCTTTTCATGAGCCTCTCCTCTCCTGACCAGCACTTTCAAATATGTAGGATTTAGTTCCAATGCTTTTGTGCATTCCTTGATTGTGTCCTCATATTTCTCCTGAAATATATTGAGTAGCAAATAACATTTAAATTAATGCACAAATAATTGGAATAGACTAAAAGAAAGCAGTAATACAAATAGTTACTAAATAAAGTACAATCATTGATTTGGAAGTCACAAGCTGCTCCCCTTTTTCCATTTCAAATTCTCTTCTCCCCTCAGGATTTTCTCAGTAATTTTCAGGCTGACATTCAAGAATGGTTTGTTTTGCCTGGGTGAAAAACCGTCAGTACTATGGAGTCTAATCATTGCATTGAATAATATTCTGCTTTGAGCTTACCAGTAAAGTATCACTACTCCTTCAAGCAACCTAAGAAAAGTAACTTGTCCCCAAACTTGTTCACTTGCCCTCAAAACTATCATCCCAACTTAGGCCTTCAATGGCTAAAATCAATTCCAAGCTTAGTGCTGCTCTAGCCCACGATTGATTTATTCGATGATTCGGGTACTGCAATCTATCAAAGCCTCGTAATGCGACCAAAATTCCGTTTGAAAATTATATAATGATGGGTACATCGTTTGTCTAATTTTCTTAATCAATTAAGTTTTATGGATCCTAAATGTTATAGAACTTTTCATAGGAATTAACAGACTGTCACAAAACCAAGGCATTGGGAAGTTACAAGGCAAGGGAACACAAAAGGGAACTTAATAGTCATGACAATTAGAATTAGTAAGTAAAAGAAACATGTAAAGTCCTTTCAACAAGCTGGTCAGAGTAAATAGCAGAAAAAATTTGCATGCATGCAAGCACAATGACCCAAAAGCAACCATGTGCTCACAAATCCTTTTACAAGCATCAAAATGCTCAGACATGCTGACCATCAGTCAATTCCAACATATCTGAAAAAGGTACTCCATCGAAGAATTTCACGGGTGCAAAATGTTGTGCAAGAGTAAGATATCCTCTTGAAGACACAATCATAAGAACATACCATTTTAAAGAGACATGCTGCACGATTTGCATGACATATTGAGCGTATTTCAGCAGATGATGGCATCTCTGGTACAACTTGTAAAGCAAGATCATACTTTGACAAAGCCTCCTCATACTGTCCACCTCCAAACAATTTATTGCCTTCCAATTTTGCATCGTTTGCTTGTGCTAAAGCTTTCTGCTTCCCAAAAGAGAAAAGAAGGGCATTAAAAGAGTTTTACACAACGTGCAACTTTGAAGGGAACAAAAATGTTTTAGCTAGTTTCTACCAAGCACAACCAACTGAAAACTAAAGAGTGATGAAATTGACAGCTGTATTGATACAAGGCACAGGGACAAATGATTTCGTCATTACAAACATAACAATAAAAAGATTTGTTACATAGTCTATATGCATGACATTATCTACTTTTTTTTTTAGGGGGGAGGGGGAAGGGGACTTGAACCCTTGATCTCAAGAGTCTATGCCTTCGCAAGACAAAAGGAGTACCATTGGACTAAAGGCTCGTTAGTACATAACATTAACATTATCTATTGCACACGGGAAAACGAACACAAAAAAGGAAATCATAAATAAGTCCTATTAAATTTTCCCAATACATCTACATATTAGATTTTGGCTTTCTTACTTGATGTCATTTTTATGATCACTAAGCTACTAAAGTTATTCACGTTGTTGTACTGTGTCATAGGACGTAACAGAATTTACATACTTTAAGTAAATGCTAGAAATGAGTCACTGTTGTGACCTAGGGTATTTATGGGTCATCTATTTTGTGGGTTATTTTAGTAAACTTCAGTTGGTTTCATATATTCTATACTCCAGTATAATTTCTTTTGTCTTAACTCGGACCCCAAGATGTTTGGGGATCCCAAGTCATGTCACAGTGTTGTTCTGGGATATTATTCACAATCCCAGCAACCTTTTTCCAGGCCACGTTGAACTCCCTGCCTATCTGTTCACCACAAAGTGAACCCTCCAAACCTTAAAATACAAGTGTAAAGACTCCAAAATTTGTTTCTCTTACAATTCTAAATTTTGCATCATTTGATTCTTTTTCAAGGTTTTTTCATTTTTTCCTTGCATGCGGGGGAGGGGGAGAGGTTTAATGGCATATATACATGATTGAACCTAACTCAGTATGGGCAGAAACCAAATCCCCAAGTTCAGGCCCTCAACACCCTCCCACCCCTGCCCATATGCAATTTGTTGAGCACAGGATCAAGATGGATCATAACATTCACTTGAGAAATATTTTTGGGGTTCCTTCAGATCTTAAATTTAGCTCGGCATAATCTGTAATTCTATGATTAGCAACATGCAGCAGTTTCATAGATGAATTTAGATGTTACACAAGCTCCTTAGAATATAAATTGTAATTATATTATTATAGCAATGTAGCAGTAGTTCAGGTGGTTTATGCGACTTGCCACAACAGCTAAATAATAATCCTTATTCATAATTGTCACTAACTTCCAAAATAAAGGAGCCATTCTCTTAGTAGCTTAAAGCCCCACCAATTTATTACTAGATTAAAAAAATACAAAGGTTTGACTAGGCCAGAAAAAATATTCCACCCATACGCGATTCGTTTATTAATTCATATTTGACAAATCGTGACATATCATATTTGTGTCATATATGAATCGTATATAATCAATACATAAACGAATCGTGTCATGCATTTCTTTTGGTTGGCTTCGCCCATACCCGATTCGTTTATTAATCGTATCGTGTCGAGTTCATTCATTTACTAAGCAGGTGGCTTAAATAAGAGTTAAACCCTCTAATTAATTCTTCACTACTTAATTTTTTAGATAAAATAATTGGCAAGAAAACTAAGTTCAACAATAGAGTCCCAGGAATGTCAAGTTAGAGATCATGTAGTCGAGTATGAAAACAGATGATTTGTGCAACACTCCGAACTCAATCTACCCTTTGGTCCAGCCTGGAT
The DNA here is from genome assembly GCA_023539305.1 of Ilex asprella. Classification (NCBI taxonomy): domain Eukaryota; kingdom Viridiplantae; phylum Streptophyta; class Magnoliopsida; order Aquifoliales; family Aquifoliaceae; genus Ilex; species Ilex asprella. Next base: position 26,393,431 of record CM042188.1, on the reverse strand, counting down.
GTGCAGAACCACGCAGGGTAGCCGCTGTCTTCATGAAACGATGAACTTTCATTACTAATCAGAGAATTTGGGCCCCGAGAACAACACATTTGTTTACATAACTATATGCAATATTTTATTGTTTAGCACTAAAACTAAAATTAGCAACGCCACGCAGTGAGAAACAACAACAGTGAACACAACCAATTGTTACCCAGCCTCAAAAAATTGACAATTAACTTAGTTTTTTAACGACAGTGAGAAACAACAACAGTGAGCAACGCCTTAAGAACAAGCTCAACAAAAATCAATTTCAAGGAGTATTTCACATTTGCCCAGATTTTTTTCTAAAATCCAAAATAAAGCCAACATCTGCCAACACGAATGAATCACAAATGGTCCACAAGGGAACTTTAGACCCAAGAAAACTAATTAAACATTTTCCACTTTAACAAACACAAACGCACGCCCCACTAGCAAAACCTGTTCGAGTTCATCATCATTTTGTTGTTGACTTTGTTCATGTTGCTCATGTCCATCAGCTTCATTAACTTCGGTTTCGCTGGCGGTTTCGAAGCCGTCGGAGGCGTATCCGGACGGCCCCGTCGTGGTATCGTCGTTCGACTCTACAGCTGATTTTGGCTTCGGATTGAAACAATTTGAATCTTTCTTCTCTTCTTTAGTCGGAGTTGGAGTTGGAGTTGGAGTTGGCACCGGCTCTCGTTCAATCACCACCATTCTCTCTCTCTCTCTCTCAGGTTAATCGTACAGTTCGAAACCATGTAGGCTCGTCCGTCTCATTTTGTTCATTCTATGTTTTTTCGGGTCAGAAGACTAGTCTGTGTTTTGGGCCGTCCGGTCCATGTGGCCCAGAGCCTAGGCCAGAGGCTTCGCCCCTGCCCAAATAGCAACCTTTGTATCAAAATGTTTTATTTTTTTATATCAAAATGTTTTATTTTTTATAATACTAGTCATAACATGTGCCTGTAAGCACGATGTAATATAAAATTCAAATGTTCAAAAAGTCGATCCCACTATATTAAATTTTTTTAATATATATATAT
>CM042188.1:26372364-26391988 GCA_023539305.1 Ilex asprella | reverse complement strand
AAAAAAAATATATAAGAGATAAAAATTCAAGTTACTATGTATTTTATTATATAAATTTGTACATAATTTTTATCATCGTCTTAAATGTCATTTTTACGGAGATTTATAAAGATGTCATCAATTGTTTGGGCAATCTTTGCTCTTTGAAAGATAAATAAATATTGAATGCGATGGGACCGGCTCAGCCTAGGCCTAATTCATAGGCCAATTTAAAAATCCAAACTAGATTCAACTTACCTATACAAATCAAGTCCACCATAAGATCAATAAATTTTAAGCGGGTCAATCTCACCATCTTTAGATACTCAATCTACAATTAATATATGAGGAGATCTTTATAAGATACAATCATTAGGTGCGCGTCGCCACCTTCATGTGATTGTCTTGTCTGTTTCGCGAATGACATTATTTTTAATGAACTGTCTCACTTGTTACGAGAATAATACTTCAATCTGTTATGAGGTGTCTACAAATTGTAAGTCTCACCTCATTTGTGTAGGCATCACTCACATCTAACCACTCTACACTCCTTGAGTAATAAAACATTTAAGCTACCATATTCCTTCATATTTGCGTAGGTCACCTTGACCAAATCACTTAATTTGTATTTACTTGTGTTGAATCTCTTTCTTAATTAATGTATTAAATATTTGATAAGTGGTGCATAAACATATTTTGTACATCATCAGTTTAGCGTCGCCTGTAGAAATGACTTAGTTTTCACCCTACTGCCTTTCCTCTTTTTATGGTCGTTGCCACTAGATCCATGAATCAACAAAGGGAAGATGATGATCAACGTCTTGATGATGTTCCGCCCCCATTGGAAAATCTCGTTGTTGGACCACAATTACTTGAGACCATGCAATTGTTGGTAAACCAAAGTCAATAACTCCTCCAATTGATGCTCGTTGGGCACCCAAGAGTGGCGGCGCACCAGGTGCCTCAACACCCAGGAGAGCTAGCACCCTAGACGCCTCGCCTACCACCCCAAGTGTCCCAGCACATAGAAGAGCAAGCTCCTCAGGCGTCTCGCCCAAGTGGGGCGACGCCCGAAGCACCAATAGTGTCTTGCCTAGGAGGGGCGGCACCCTAAGCACCTCACCCAATCGCCTTACCTCAGCGTAACGCCCTATCTCTCCCTCCTCAGGCGTCTACTCCATCTTCCCAGACTGTCGACCACTCGTTCGAACAGGACGAAGGGGAACCTAGTATAAGCATAAAGCCACCACAACAACCCTCATGAGGACGTCGCCAATCCCTATGATGAAGAAATCAAGGAACTACAAAAACCAGTTGGGCGACCTCTTCAACGCCATCAAGGCGTGAAGGCCTAAAACAGTCGAGTACCTTGTAAGGCGTACTGACACACAATTTGTAGATGATGTGGTCAATTATCCCCTCCCCTTAAAAGTTCAAAATGTTAACTGTGGAAGTCTTTTACGACTTAAACATCAATCAGACCACCTTGACACCTATAAATCCCTCATGCAGTTGCATAACATACCAGACGAAATTATTTGCAGAGCTTTTCCTACCATCCTTAAGGGATCTACGCATCAATGGTTCACCAAGCTCAGACCAATTTCGATTGATTCTTTTACAGAACTAAGTATGTCTTTTGTATCCCACTTCATACAGGGACGTCGATATTAAAAGACTGTGCCCCACTTGCTTAGTCTCAAGAAAGACCAGGACAAAAGCTTAAGGAGTTACTTCACTTGTTTAACGAGGAAGTTCTCCACATTGAAGAACTAGATAAAAAAATTGCCACATTATTCAACAATTTTTTCAGAAGCCATGCGTTCATCCAGCCTTATGTTTTTAGCTTTGAAGCGCTTGCCAAAGAACATACTAGAATTACTAACAAAAGCTCAGAAATACTTGAAAATTGAGGATGTCACCAAAGCCAAGCAAGATGAGTCCTCATGTGGAGAAGAATACAAAAAGTAAAGACACCCACTTGCATGACTTTTTAATATAATCATCCAAAATCTCCACATTATGCAGCAAATCTTCCAAGTGGTCGCCCATTGCTCCCCACCTTTTTCTCCATTTTGTCAAAAAATATTTCAATAATATAATTGCATTTTATTTCCATAAAGTCTTGAAAATGATGGATCCGCCATTATTGCCGAATTCTTCACCCAAACCAAGACACTCTCGTGTGCCCTCATGCGCCTCAGTTGGCGCCCTCTATCCCAACAGTGCCCGTCTTTGCACCGGCGACCTCACCTCTAGTGCTCGCCATGCGAGATTCTCCCTACAGAGAAATCAATTTGGTGTCCTCTTTACCTCAGGCGGCTCTCGCCCTTGGCGTTTGCCTCATAGTTGCCTATCTCGCCTGCCTTGGGACCACCCGCACCTACATCGTGCGTGCCTAGCTCATCTAGCAATGCCCTTGGCACCCTGCGTCACCCCTTCTAGAGCCCTAGTCCTTGCATCTAGCGCCCGACGCCCATGCTTTGTTGGTTTTATCTCGTTAGCACCGTGCCTCCTATGCAACACCTCATTATCCGCATTGGTGTGCTTCTCCTACAGCCAACGCCCTCTACCTACCCTCAATGCCATCTCTCACCTCATCTCTATCTCTTTGGAATGAGCCTCCCAGGTTGCCAAAAGCTTAGCAAAATTCTGTCTCTACTCTCACGCAAACAGCTCTAGTCTCCAACTTAGTTGCTCTCTCGTGAGTCACTAAAAGTTCGACCTAACTCTATCTCTTCTCTTATGCAAACAGCCTTAGTCTCTAACTTAGCAGCTCTCACGATTCACCAAAAGGTTGGGCTAACTCTGCATTTGCTCTCACGTAAGCAATGTTAGTCTCAGGCTTAGCAGCTTTCTTGTAAGTCGCCAAAAAGCTCAGCCTAACTCTGCGTCTACTCTCACACAAACAACCTTAGTCTCCAGCTTAGCGGCTCTCTTGTGAGCCACCCATAACTCCTCCTCTATAGCCTCGTTCTATCTATCTCTCCTTCTTTAAAGTTCTATTGCCAAAAAGGCTCTGTTGCTAAAAAATGGCAAGAGACAAGCTTTTCAGAAGAAATTCAAAACAATGATAAGGTTTCACCAACAGAGTGTCTGCAACCCAGTTGAGCGAAATGAATTCAAATCTCAAAGAAATAGTCATGACTAATTTTAGGAGGACACAGTCAATACCCAGAAGGAAGGGTAAGGAGCAGGAGACATAATGTATCCTTGATAATGCCCTCTCCCCCAAGTCCCATTGGGCTTAGGGCATGGGGGCAAATGATGGGCCTAATCTAGACTAGCCCCAACTTAGAGGCCCAATTTAGAAATGCATACAGGCCCAGCTCAATTATTTAAGCCAAGTCAATCGCAAGATCAAGGAAGCTCAGTCGGGTCAACCTTGTCATCTTGAGAGGCACATTCCACAACTGATATACGATGAGATCTTCGTAGGACACAATCATCGGGTGCACGCCACCACCTCCACATGATTGTCTTGCATGTTACGAGAATGACGCCAGCTCCATCGAATTGCCTTACCTATTCCGAGAATGATATTTCAATTTGGTAGGAAACGTCTATAAATTATAAGACTCATCTACACAAGGGGACATTACTCATATCTTAACACTTGACACTCCTTGAGCAATAAAAGACTTAGGCCACTATAACCCTTCATAGTGGATTAGGTCATCCTGATAGAACCACTTAATTTGTGTTTGCTTGTGTTGAGTCTCCTTCTTAATTACTGCATTAAATGCTTGACAGGTAGTGTATAAATACATTTTGTGCATCATCAGAATGCAACTATGATACAATGTTAGCAACGCTGACATGATATCACCAACCAATAATAAAACACCAAGTGGATAAGGTGGACTCCATTTGCGTAGTTATTTCTTTACATGGATGAAGGATGGGTAGTTATTTGTTTATATGGAGGGTTGGTTATTAATTTTTGTGAGATCCATTTGCTTATTTGTTTTGATATTATTGATTGGTGATACCATATCAGCATTACCATATGGTATCAGCATTGTAATGAATATTTTTTCTTGATAGAGGCGTTCTTGAGTTTGCAAAAAAAAATCGAATTCATGGTCGTGGATAAAATATAATGTTGACATTATTAAATGTAGTGAAAACAATGGCCCAAGGGTTGGCAAAGGCTAGTAGACTTGGCTTGAGGGCCAACTAGGTATAACAGTGGGGTTGCAATTTTAGTTTGTGGCACACAAGGAGATTTCTGTGGGACGCAATGTTACGCCCCATCCCGATCTCCCAAAGATGAGACGCGACTAGTTTTTTGATATACCTGTTTACATATATGTATAATCTGGACTAATCAAATATTAAATAATCTCACAGGTGCAATAACACCACCCATCACCTTAGTTATTAAGTATGATGGTAAAATCTGTCTTATAATCTGTACCATATATAAAACATCTGTATCAATTGTTTATTTTTCAGGTTATAGACATATACAAAATTTCACACTCACATAGCATACATCATAAAGTATGTTTGTTGAGTATGTTTACAAATATATACTATTAATATGCCATAATAATCTATCACAAATATAATACACAGCCCAACAATTACTCATACAGACACTAAAACTGAGTGATATCACACTAAATTTGTACAAGACTCAATCGAATGGACAGTGAATTGGTCTGCATCTTCCTCTACAGTACTTGAAAAGGAGAAGCTATAGGGGTGTGAGCTAAACCACGCACTCTGCTTCAACTTTAATATTGTAAGCCCAAGTGTAGGTTGAGCGAAGTAATATAATTCTCGGAAGACTGAGATCAAACCTTCAAAGAATTGTAACAAAAAAATAATCACACATACTGAAACAATCTTAAAAGTAAAGGATTTATTTAGAGAATTGTTGAGTAAAAATAATTGATTTAAATAATTAAGATAGTAATATAAATATACTAGAGAATCAGGTACTCTCTCTCAATTCTGTACAATAAAGATTAAAGACTCAAATCTTAACTTGAGACAAGAATTAGATGTCGGTTAATTCAAGTAACAAATCAAGTAAGAAAACTTAAAGTTATAATCAACGTATTATTTAGGAACCTAAATAATCAACCAATTATATTATTTTATGAAATAATGATAATCACCTCAAGCGTGGAATAACCAGTTAATTACTCGCAGGGAAATTCAAGCAATCGATGTACATGACACAACAACTCAAGAATTTTTATAGAGAAAAAACTCTACTAAAAGCTTAGAAGTTAAATTAACAAAATATCATAAATCATTACGCACATGGTCAATAACAGTACCGTACTTCATTGAGAGGTCCTCCCTTAGCCCTAGCTAAACGTTTTAGCCAGACATAACAAACTAAAATCAAAATAAAAAGATGGAAAAAGAATAATAATTCTCTCTTCTAAGATGAGAACCTCTATTTATAATAAAATAAATCCTAGGTATAGGTAGAAAATCTAAAGTTGGCTTGGAATGAATTCCTTTTCCAAACAAAAGTCTTGTAAGGTCAAATCTCGTACATAAAATCTTTGGCATCGCGGGTACGAAATCTTTTCAAACTTAAAACAAGAATTTCTCATATTTAGAGGTTGAGTCAAGAAATTTTCGTGAAATAAAATTTTGCAGCCCTTAAAATCTTCTTTCCAACCCCACAAAAATCAAGTCAATCAAATATCAGAATCAAAAGTTAAAACCAAAATACTAAAAACGTGTTAAATCCTTATCTTCTAGTAAACTTTCCTAATCCAACTTTAAATGAAATTTTTCTTCAAACTTGGACTCTTATAAGGATTAAATTATTGATTTATCTTCAAGTCTTCCTATCTTCCTCATGATTCTTTAATCCTTATCAGTTATGATTCTTCTTCTAGTGGTTGTTTCACTTGCATCATTCATTATTACTGTAAATCAATCAATTTACCTGCAAAATAAAGCAAACAACTAGAAAAAGTATCAAACTGGAAAATTAAGGAATTCATTTAATCACAAATAATATGCAATTAGCCAATCATTAAATATAATAAACTATCACTTTTGGTGGTTAATCACGCTCAATGAGTATACATGTTGTATATGAAATGGAAATGACAGTAATACACTGAAGTAGGTAGATACACATATCAAACAATAGCATCAATCCAATTCCAAAAATTCACAAGCCACATCACCTCCATACTACCCCTCATCGAGTAATCGATTCCGCATGGATCGGGAGCACCACTGCACGCCCAGTGATCCGGCATTGACACTTTTGTCTCAAACAGTGCACTACATCCCACAATACACAATACACAGTACAAAACATCATTCAATCATATAAGCACATAGCATATAATTCTAAAGAAATGCTATTAAATTCTATCATTTACTATCATCTTAAAATAGCATTTTCAAAACATATAAAGATATACACCTGCCTCAAATGTATAGATCTACGATCCTTCTGTCATATTGGTGGATCCTTTAGGTGTTACCGTATTGTTCCAACACCAAATGTTTTACCCATTCCACCTAACAAATTTGTAATTACAATATCAATACGTTTATCACATTTAATAGTTAACAATGCACTAATGCATGCAAAATGATGCACCCCAAAGTGCCCCGGTAACTCCGGTTACATCACTATCCACTCACACACTATCACTTTTGTTCTAAGGACCACATTTTCTCCCTAAATCTCTAAAATCACTCACATTAATTATAATTAGGATTAAGTAGGTCAAACACATTGATCTAGGGCCCATTTTCACACATTTTGACTCTGAATCCTAAAAATTGTACTTCCAACATTTTATACATTTCACACCGAATATTATGCTCATTTTCATTCGAAAGTCACATTATCACATCAAGAAGCATTTGAAAGTGTTGCATGAATTTTTTTTGGACATTTAGATTAAAATTTACACATGTAATAATAACATTTAGAAATCAGAGTTTTGATATTACAGACATCCATTTCCAATTTCTATTGTACATTTCTTTTAAAACAAGTATACCTAAACTCACACACTCACTAAATCATGCAAATCAGCCCCCTAATTGCACCCTTAAACTCTCCCCTTCACTATTTTGGTTCCATCCTAGCCCTTGAAAAACATACCAAACATCTCAAATAACCATTTTCCACATTTTTCTCACCTTCAGTTTAATACCCATTTGGAACCCTTACTTAGCAGCCCGTTAATTACGTTTCATACACTTAATGAAACTTAAAAAAACCTGTTGTGAAATTAAAATACAACAACCAACTAATTAATGCTTAATACACTTAATTTAAACTCACCAAAATATGTCTTGAAATTAAACTAAGACAACCCATAAAACAGTTCACGAAATTAAATTAAAACAACCACTAATTTAAAACAAAACAGCCTCCACATATACATACATGCTAAAATTAATCATACATACCTTCCTATTCTCTCCCTCGGTAGGAACTAAAACACCCCCCCAAACCTTGATTTCTCTTTGCCTCTCTTCCTCCTTGCTCTCGGTTCAAGTGGACACACACACATACACATATGTTTCCTTTACTTTGTTTTAACTCTCCCTCTCTCTCAGTTTTTCAGCAAAACAAGAGCACACACACACATTGTTCTGTATTTAAAACACACACACACGACACACTTAATATTACTCACCATTTTTTTATGACAACACATGGAAAGGTGGCCCGTATTAATGGGTTAATTACACTTGCATCCCCCAAAGTTTTTAAGTGATTTTGAAATTGACCCACTAGTATTTTAGCACATGAAATTTCTATGAATGAGTCTCACTAATGGGGTTGACATACCCAATGTATGCTCACACACATCATGCCAATGGAAGATTTAATTTAATTAACCCTTTAATAATTTCAAATAATTATAATTTAGCCTACAAAATTATGTTAATATGCATGATCGGGTCTCACAACTCTTCCCTACTAATAAAAATTTCGTCCTCGAAATTACTTACCTATACTAAACAAATGAGGATATTGAGCCAGCATATTCTCCTGTGTTTTCCAGCTTGCTTCCTCTACTGAGTGACTACACCACAAAATTTTTACCAACGGTATCATCTTCGTGCCTAATACTTTCTCCTTCCTACCCAAAATCTGAATCGACTGCTCTACATAAGTCAAATCCTCAGCTAACTCCATTGGTTTTGAAGTCAACACATGCGATGGGTCAGACAAGTATTTTCGTAGCATAGAGACATGAAGTACATCATGTAACGTGGACAACTTTATTGGTAACTTCAACCAGTATGCAACAGATCTAATCCGCTCCACAATGGTGTATGGACCAATATACCTGGGGGACAACTTTCTTTTTCAGCCAAAACGAATGACCCCTTTCCAAGGTAATACCCGTAGGAATACTCGATCACGTACTTTAAATTCCAAGTCAAGTCAACAATTGTCAAGATAACTTTTTTACCTACTCTATACACTCTGTAATCTCTCTTGTATGACTTTAATCAAATCAGCAGTCATCTGCACAATCTTTGGATCCAATAACTTCCTCTCACCTACTTCACTCCAGCACACTGGGGTCCTACACTTTTTCCCATATAAAACTTTATATGGTGTCATTTCAATTGAACTCTGGTAGCTGTTATTATAAACAAATTCAATCAACGACAAATAATTATCCCAGTTACCTCGAAGGTCCATGACACAAGCTCTTTGCATGTCCTCTAATGTCTGAATAGTATGCTCTGTCTATCCATCTGTTTTGTGGGTGGAATGCTGTAATAAACTTCAAAGTAGTGCCCAACGCAGTTTGTAAGCTAGGCCAAAACCTCAAAGTAAAGCGTGGATCCCTATCAGAGATAATAGATACAGGCACGTCATGCAGTCTCATAATCTCATCAATTCACAATCTAGCTACTTGTCAAGAGCATAGAAAATCTTAATGGCTAGAAAATGAGCAAATTTCGTCAATCGATAAACTATCACCCAAATGGTCTCATGTCCTCTTTGCGTATGGGGAAAATTACTCACAAAATCCATAGTGATATGCTGCCACTTCTTTTCTAGAATTGGTAGGGACTGTAATAACCCGACTGGTCTCTGATGCTCAGTCTTCACCTGCTGATATACCAAACAACGAGCCACAAAAATCAGCTATCTCTCGTTTCATCCTAGGCCACCAATAATGCTTTCGCAGGTCACGATACACCTTTGTACTACCTGGGTGCATAGCATATGCTGAACTGTGTGCTTCCTCTAGAATCTCTCTTTTTAACCCTGCATCGTTAGGTACACGTAATTAAGAACCAAATAACAAAACATCAACACTGTCAATAATAGAATCAACCTTTACCCCAGTCTTCACTTCTTTCTTCAATTTCTCAATCTGAAGATCATATTGTTATGCCTCTCTAATCTTATCCACCAACACTGGTCTTAAAGTTAGTGTAGCAAGTAAAGTTGTAGTCTCTCTTATCCTTATTTGCACTCTTACAGATTTCAAATCTACAAATAACCCTCTCTAAATCACTCGCAAACTAGCCAATCTATCTGATGATTTTTGGCTCAAAGCATCTGTCACAACATTTGCATTTTCTGGCTGGTAATGAATGGTGCAGTCATAATCCTTAATAAGCTCAATCCAGCGTCGTTGCCCCATGTTTAACTCCTTCTGGGTAAACAGATATTTCAAACTCTGGTGATCTATATAAATCTCACATGTAACCCTATATAAAAAATGTCTCCACAACCTTAGTGCAAATACAATAGTTGCAAGCTTCAAATCATGGGTAGGATAATTGCACTCATGTGGTTTCAATTGCCTGGAGGCATAAGCTACCACTTTACCATGCTGCATTAACACACAACCCAAACCTTATTGTGAGACATCACTATAAACCACGAACCCATCACTGCTTGACGGAATGGTCAATATTGGTGCAGTCCTCAATATGGTCTTTAGCTCCTAGAAAATCTACTCACATCTATTAGACTACTCAAACTTCATACCTTTCTAAGTCAATCGAGTTAGAGGCATAGCTATAATGGAGAAATTTTGTACAAACTTTCGATAGTAACCTACCAAACCCATGAAACTCTAAATCTCGGTCACTGTCCTCGGTCTCTCCAGTTAACTACAGTATCAATCTTAGCTGGATCAACACATACACCATCACTAGAAACTACATGCCCTAAAAATACAACCATGCCCAACCAAAACTCACATTTACTGAATTTGGCAAATAATTGTCTATTTCTCAATGTTTGTAGTACCACCCTCAAATGTTGTATATGTTCCTCTTCACTACGGGAGTATATCAATATATCATCAATAAACACTGTCATAAATGAATCAAGATATGGTTGAAATATTTGATTCATCAAATCCATAAATACAGCAAGAGAATTAGTTACACCAACTGACATCACTAGAAACTCATAGTGTCCATGCCTGGTTCAAAAAACAGTCTTTGATATATCATTATCCCTTACTTTCAACTGATGATATCCTGACCGAAGATCAATCTTTGAAAATACTCAGGCACCCTGTAGCTAGTCCAGCAAATCATCGATACACGGCAATGGATACTTGTTCTGGATAGTCACCCTATTCAGCTGTCTATAATCAATGCATAACATCATAGTGTCATCCTTCTTCTTTACAAATAATACTGGTGCACCACAAGGAAATATACTAGGCCGTATAAATCCCTGATCTAACAAATCCTACAATTGCACTTTAAGTTCCTTCAATTCAACTGGAGCCATCTAATATGGAGTAATGGATATGGGACTAGTTCCTAGAACAAGCTCAATAGTAAATTCCACCTCCGGATCCACTGGTAACCTTGGAAACTCTTCAGGAAACACATCGGTGAATTCATTAACCTTAGAAATATTCTTCAATTCAGGTGTACCTCTTTGAGTATCTTTCACATAAGCCAAGTACCCATAGCATCCCTTCATGAGTAATTTCCTAGCTTTAATTGCTGATATCAAATTCCTCGGCTTAGGGCGTTGCTCTCCAAAGAACCGAAACAAAGGAACATGTGAAATTCTAATTGTGTGCGAGTTCTAATTGTGTTATATTATTTATTGTTGTTGTTAAGAGGATATGTAGTATACCATTCTATTCTTCTAAACTAACAAGAAAAGAATGCCCCCTAGACCAGTCATATATAGAGCCACTTGAGGTGGCCAAATTTGTAAAGTTTGAATGAAACAACTGTACATTTGATATAGTGTGTGCCACTACATTATTGTCTCACCATATTTCTTTTATGCACGATGGCAAGATTTGAAAATTCATATCTATGAATTTTATATTAATTTAAATTGTAAGGCCCCAAAATCCACTATGAGAGGTATTACTATCTATAACCATTCATATAATGAGAGCAACTAAAAAAATTCATAAATAAATGAATTTTCATTCATCATCCATAATAATTAAAACAACATCCAAAATAAATATGTTAGACTATGACGATTACATCCAAAAAATCAACTATTATCTTGTAGCGGAATAAAGAAAATATTAGTCTTAACATTATCACAAAATGTGCCTCTCGATCTAGAACATAAATGAAATAGTTCTAAACGTCCTCCTCGAGATCCACGTTCCCAGCAATCTAAGCTTCCCAATTCACCTGCCCATTTAATTCAAGCTCTTCCTCTAGACCAAAATCTGAAAAATATTGTTTGGAGGGGGTGAATACTAAGTTTTGTAGGAAAATCCTCCCTCGAATTAGGTTTTGAAAACATATAAAATAGGTCTCATTTTACAAACTATCATATATAATTTTTGGAATAAAATAATTACAGTTCATCAGATCTCAAGTTTACATGATAGCAATAAATAAAATGAAAAAGTAAAATTAATTTCCAAACGATAAATCATTACCAACATTTTGTATCATTTCCAACAATTGACCATTACCAACATTTTGTACCATTTCCAACAATTTTGTATCATTATTCCCAATTGTATCTCAGGTAGGAAGTAAGACTTCCTATGAATGCATACTTTGAGAATATCCTGACCCACACACACCAACCCAATCCTCGTAAGCATACATAACTTTAAGGAATGACGTATACCGACGCATCGGTAGTGGCGAATCCAACCTAGGAATAGTATACTAGTCCCCAGCCTCGATACCCCGTAAGGGAATAGTAGTTTGGTCATCGCAAGGTACTAACCCAAATATGAGTGGTAAGGAACCTTCAAACCCCCTATAGTAAGAAATGCATCTACCCACTCTACGATACCTGATCAATGATCACCAATGTTCATCAAAATATTCACACAAGAGATACAATAAGAAACCAATTCACCAAATCATAGATAAACCAAGAACCTCAATTCCATAGGTATTTTTCCAATGGAGAAATTCAAGAAAATATGCAAGAGATCATCAAAAATATAATTTTATCGTTAAAACTAAACACTAGAGTTTTTAAATCAAGAACAATGGAATATCAAGTGTAAAAATCTACATTTCTTGAAAACTAGGGTTTTGATAACAAGGAAGAGAATCTTTATGGCTACCGAATCATAACTTTGTTCAAAACATGATATGATTTGTAATAACATCAAGAAACAATGATTTCATAACATATATATATCATTGAGAATTAAAACATACTAACATATAAACCCTAGCTTCAATGAACAAGACTAGGAAGAAATTCCTACCATGCTTCATTAGTGTTGTGTGAAAAACTAGAGGTTTAGATCTGATCCAATGTGAAAATTCCTTCAATCTTGTGTTCTACCCTTATTTCTTAAACTCCAAGACTCTCTAGGGTTAGAAATGTTGAAAAGAGGCTAATAAGGTGAGAAAAGAGGCATCTTTATGTATTTATAAGGTGAGAAAAGAGTTCAATTGGCGTAAATCTGATACTCTGAATCCTAACTCACGTTCGAACGTCATTGGCATTCGAACGTTAGTTGCTCCCAGTACTTTTGCTTTTCCATCAGATTTATATCAAACACAAAAGTACTGCGACGAACTGTCGTTTGAACAGAACATCACGTTAGAACAGACTTCTATTTTTAGCTAAACTTTCAATGACGTTTTGGCCTATTGAGAGGTCGATTTAAATTTTTTTCAAGAAATACACTTTTTTAGCCCAGAAAGTCTAGTGTCTACTGTAAAAATTTTAACTCAAGAGGACGTCAAGGTAAAAAGTTATTGTCCAAATACTAAGACAATGTCAAATTCTTTTGTACCCGAATTCTATCTATAATGTGTTTTAACTTCGGAATACTTTCTAACTTCTAATACACACCGTATTACCTCTTCCAATGTTTCTTGATTTTCTAGATTCAATGAAATCTTATTTTGACCTAAAAATATTTTGAACTTAGCTAACAACCCTTCCCAAGCTTAAACACCTTCCAAACTTGTCTCCCAAGTATTTATTTCTAATGTTATAATTTATATGGTTCATTCTTACGTCATTACATATATTAGAATTACTAAACAATTATATTACTATATTCATATAAACATGTGTGAGTTTACATAAATACTTTATGTATTGTCTTTTTGAAACTGATAATTGTTTTTTAACTTCTTTTCAAGATTTTTGCAAAAGAGTGAAAACAATATATCAAACTAGAATTTTTCTCCATCTACCAAGTTGCTTCATATTGTTGGGTAAGTTCATACCATCATATCAATTTTAAATAAAGAAATGGATTTAGAATGATGATATATTTATATCTATACTACTTTAAAATATCAACAAAAGTGAAAAACTTTTGTTTGACTATTTTGTTCTTGATTATTGTTATAAAGTCAATCATATTCTCTCATTTATTTTTATTTTATTTAATTAATTACAAAATCTTATTATATCCTTTCATCTTCTTGAATTAATTATGTGCACAAATTTAACATTTAATTATATTCATTTGAGCTTTAATAATTAATTTTAACCTTTAATTTCTATTTTAATTTTAATTTTATTTTTATTTTTTCCTTAAATGATCTTATCTTAAAGACAATTATTCATTAGTTTGGCTTAAATATAAAAAAAAAATTGAGTTTCTACTTTCTTCTTCAATATAATCACTTAAATATCAAACTACCATCCACCTCAATAAATATTCTTCATTATGTTCATTTATAAAGACTTTCCATCTCTATTTTTTTCTTAGTACGCATTACATTGATATTAAATCCAAATTAATATACTAACTAAAGAAAAAGTATAGAGTTAATTGTTAATCACACATGATTTATCGTCTTTTTGTATTTCAAATTGTCAGTCATCTATTCATTTTCTTCTCATCCATTCAACTTCCCTCTAACTTTACGTGCACAAATTTTAGAAATAAATAAACAACTTGGAATAATCAAAATTACTATGTTTTAATTAGCCACCCTATGACTTCCTTTGTTCAAAACTTGGAATAATCAAAACTACTATGTTCTTCACAATATTTTGTATATATATATTATGTCATCCATAGAGATTCTACTATTATCATTAACCGTTCTCTAAATACCTAAAACCTAATAACAATACTCACCACTTTCTCAAATCCATGTTCACCCACTCCATCACCATGTTCCACCGTCACACTATCCTACAGTAAGATGCTATAAAAATGGGAGTTTCTCAATAATCTGAAATTCGTAGATTAAGCAACTCCTGGGGCTTGATCTAACTGATATTGTCGAATGTCCCTCCCACTCATCTCGACAACCATTATATATACACTATTTTTCTCACTTAGCTTGTGCATGTAGCTGGAAGAAAATTGTATCAACATTCTTTATCCATTCATCCAAACAATAAGATGTCAAAAAATTAACTTCATTTGCATGTAAAAATGAAGTTGGTGAAGCTTATTATTTGGACTATGCAATATTTAATATTTATATAAAGTTTAATTAAGGTAATTATGGTGTTTGTATATAATGAAAAGTTGTTTTTTATCGATTAGTATATTTTTGTTTCAAACTTCTCAATCACTGAGGAGCAAATCCATCTTTCACATGAGGAGGTGATTGATTTTCAAGTTGTTAGAGTTGGTAAGTATGGTTCTTATATTTTTTTGAATTTGTGCTCCAGCTGGTAAAATAGAATTCATGGCTTGTCACTGAAATGGAGAATCAAAATTTATAATTTTAGTTAACTTTGTTCTCGAATGCCAATTCAAAGGCATAAATGATTCACTATTTTTTATTGTTATCTACCTATTAATTCTAATATAGTTACTGTAACACCCCGGTTTCCTAGATGCGTTACTTGATTAAATCGATCGATCACAATAAACCACAAATAAATCTCCGAATACAGGGTCAAAACTCTAATTGCCTCAATAAATATATCATCAAAATTTTGATCTCCTAAGAACAATAAAAATAATCTCCTCAATATAGAAACAATTTTTTTTATATTATGTATCACCATAATAAACCCACAAAGTTATAAATATGAAACTTTCTCATATCTCCACTCTGGTCCTTCCCTCAGGAATTATATATCACCACAATAAACCCACAAAGTTAAAAATTATATCAAGACTCGTCCATCTTTGGTTGCTCAAATATCAACTTTGATCATTTCCTCCGAGATTATCCTGAAAAAATATTAAAAGTGGGGAAGTATACAATATAACAATAAACAATATGCTCAATGAGAAAAATATGAATGATCAAATATCAAATAATTCTGATGATAAGAATCATGGATAAAGAATTTAAGAATCACATTCGATAGGCCACATAGCTCAACTCCTATCAAACATAGCCTCATACTCAATTCCTCTTGGTGACATGACAAGTGACACTTGGGCATTTAAATTTCGTACTCATATCGAACTATTACACCTCGCAAGGGCCATAATCAAATTTCACAATTCATGCCTCAACTACACTTCGTACAAGTACCAATCAATCCCAAAGTATTTAGCCCAAAAAACAAGTTAACCAATTAAATTGACAAAATTTCGTATTAATCAGAATAATCAATAGGAATATAAATTTCAGATAGTCAAACGATACTCTTTGTAAAGAGATTTAAAAGACATGAATATATTATATACTACCCCGTACCTCAAAATCATCAATGATTCTAATAGATGTGAAATTTGAAGTACCATGAACAAAATACTCAAATTTCATAACGATCTAAAATAAAGCCACTGCTTAATTTTTTACTCTAAGATCTCATAAATTTCTCTCTCTTCGTCTCTCTCTCTCTCTCTTTCTATTTTTCTCTCTTCCTTCCTTTCTTGCATGCCTTTTGGCCTCTAGAACAAGGGTATTTATAGCCCAAGCTTTGCTTCCAATGTCACTTAGGTGACTTCACTCATTTTGCTTCACATGGACAAGTGTCCAAGTTTTTTTTTTTTTTGAAATACGACACATGTTAATTGATTGTAATCCTAAAATTTTGACGCACACATACACACATATTACACCTTTATTATATCATTCAAATATCACATCATGTTTTAACTCAAAATATGACCTATATTATAATCATTTAACTCGTTTTTACATAAAGAATCTAAATTTGAGGTCCATTTATTTATTTAAAATTCAAAAATAAGTGTTTATATAGAATAATAATTGATGACATAATTATCGTGTTAATGACAAATTGTTATACGAGCTGTCACATTTACATACCACGACATACATATATATTTGGGTGTGAGACTATACTATAGAAACCAATAGTACTTGGTGGCCACATAAGAGGACAACGGGAACATCATACTCAAGAAGTCTAAATAATATTTATATGTTGCTATATTTACATGATTATTTCAAACAATTAAAAAAATAAAACTAAAACAAAAATTTAAATTTAAATTTAACACAATTCACGTGCAATTCACTTGTGCATAATCTAGTAGCAATAAAATTAAACTAACTTGAGGGCATTATTATTAAAGAACTAATAGAATTTCCAAGCTAGGTTTTGCACTTAAAAATCTATAATGAGCGTTTGTTTATTTTTTTTGCCTTTTGGGATCCATGGGATGATGGAAAAGCATTTTCAAACAAGAAGTTAAATCAAAAAAGAAAAAAAATACAATTTTTATTTAATTTTAGATCCTGTTCTTTGCTCTCTATGAAAGAAAACATATTTCATAAAGCCTCCCAAACTAGGACAAGGTTTAAAAAACATATAAAGTCTGTCGGTCTCATTTTACAAAACTCATACATCGCTTTTGAAAGAAAACCATGTCAGTTCATCCGATCTCAAGTTTACACAATATCAATATAAAAAATGAAGAAATAAAATCAATTTCAAAACCACAACCCATTCCAACATCAAACTATTTCCAACAATAAACCATTTCGCCCATATTTGTATCTGTATTTCAGGTATGCAGTAAGACTTTGCATGAATACACATATTGAGAATATCTTAGCTCACACACTCACACCCAATCCTCGCAAGGAAGCACAACTTTAGAAAGGGTGTATATCGACACAGCGATAGTGACAAATCTAACCCAAGAATAGTATACTAACTCTTAACCTCGATACCACCTGACCGAATAGTGGTTTGGTCCTTGCAAGGCACCAACCCCATTACGAGTGGTAGGGAACCTTCAAACGCACAAGAAGTAAGAAACACATTTACCCACTCTATGATATCCGATCATGTAACACCCCATAGTTTCTTTTATATATGTATATAAATATATAGAAACTACTTGTGGTAAAAGTATGGATAGGTGTAGTGATGTGTGTTTTAATTTGATAGGTTGGAAAAGTAGAAATTTCGAATGTCAGTGTAAATCATAGTTAAAGCTAGTTTAGCTAATGAATGGGTGACATGAATTGTAAAAGAACTTCTAGCAACTATGTTTGGGGTACAAATGTATATGGTGAAAGTTTGGGTTGGTTTTGGAAGGGTTTAGGATGGATTGGAAATGAAAAACGGAGGAAAAAGGCAAAACTGGGCAAAACCCTACCGGTACAACCTACCAGTAGAGTATTGTACCGGTACAACCGAAAGAATTCTGAAACTTAAATGTCGCAATCTTGGTCCCATTTTAGCCTTATAAATACTCAAGGTCGCTTATTTTGACTCCATTTCAGTCCTCCAACCTTAGAAACCCTAAGAGAGAAAGAAAGGAAGAGAAGAGAGGAAGAAATGAAGAGAAAAACAAGAGTCTAATGGGGTTATCCAAGATCTAAACCTAGCTTCCAAGAACACAAGGTAGGGGTTTTCTCTCACTCACTTACATTGAGGCTAGGGCCTATATATATGTAATCTTTTCACTTTAAAATTATACATGTAGGCTATACAATCCTTGTTTCTTAATACCCTTGTGACTATTACCATGATTTAAACAATATCATTGTTTGATTAACCCTTGAATCCTTTTCCTTGATTAAAAACCCTAGATTTCAAGAGAGATGAACTTTTCTTTAAATTATTCTAAATTATTGATTTCAAAACCTTAGTGTTTCATATCGAACCATGAAATGATGCTATTGTGATCTCATGTACTTTTCTTGGTGGGTTGTGAAATTATTGCATGATATATTTTGGGATCTTACATAAATGCTTGTAAATTGGGATAATTGTGGAATTGTATGTTTTGTTGGGTTGTTAGTGACTCACAAGAGTGAGAGGTTCCTTGTAAGGATGCTCACCCCTTCTCAAGAGGTTCCTGGTAAGGATGCTTGAGAAATAAACCCGTTATAGTGAGAGGTTCCTTGTAAGGATGCTCACCCCTTCTCAAGAAGTTCCCGGTAAGGATACTTGAGAAGTAAGCCCGTTATAGTAAGAGGTTCCTTGTAAGGATGCTCACCCATTCTCAAGAGGTTCCGGGTAAGGATGTTTAGGAAACAATGTAATGATTGGTGAGAGGTTCCATGTAAGGATGCTCACCCCTTCTCAAGAGGTTCCCGGTAAGGATGTTTGAGAAGCCAAGGTGACCTAAAAGGAGGTGGAGGTTACCACAAAGTATGCCACCAACCTAAAGAATTATTGAGAATTGTTTATAATCATTAATGATTATTATGTGTGTGCGATTGCTTATTTATTCATTTAAGTAATGTTTTGAAATAAACTTGAGATCCTTTCAAATGTCACTGCTTTATTCTAAATTATGCATCTATGTTATGTTTAAAATGAGACCGATCGCTTTATCTGCTTTTCTGAACCTTGTATGGGTTTGGGAGAATTTTTCTACAGAGCTTCGTGCTCACCCCCTATAGTTGAACCTTTTTCAGATGTCGAGCTAAAGGATGTACTCGGTGCTAACGAGCGGTACCTCGGAGAGGCTTCACTAGAGGGATACTTGGATCCCGATTGGGACATCTAGAGATGCCGTTTACTTTTTGTTCTAGACTAGAATACTATTTTGGAAACACTGTATAGTCTAGATTTCTTTTGTAATTTCCGCTGCGCTATAATAGTAAATTTTCATTGGAAATGTAAAGGCCAAAGATGGCATAATATTTTGGGATATTGATGTAAATGTTATGGATTACTGCTAGGAAGTCCTTTTTATTAATGGTTTATCTTAGTGCTCTCATGGTATGAATGGTGATTGAATGTAATGTCGTCCAGGGGGTATTTTGGGGTGTTACAATGAAGGTCATGTCTTGCAGTAAATACTAGGTGTCATGTTCTTGGACTACAGTCCTAACCCCTACCTCTACTTTCATGAAGGTTATGTCTTCC
>CM042188.1:26337864-26358807 GCA_023539305.1 Ilex asprella | reverse complement strand
GACCTAAATACTATTCATCACTTTGTTTTTGATCTCCATCTCCTCAATTTAAGTGTAATCATTTTTCTGTGTAATGTATATTTGCACAATATGTAGACAAATCTCATTTTTCAACTTTATGCAGATTTCAATTAGGAACTTTTTTAAAGAGATTGTGCTAATTCGAATTAACTGGTGCAGGAGAAAGTTTTTGCTACGTTAATTATAGAGTTAAAAAACTGCGGATAAGATGTGAATCTTAGAAGGTAACTAATTTTATGAAATTCTCAAAGAAACTTGGTGTTTATTTTTCATGCATTGTGTTTTCAAATTGAAATTTTAGGTTCTTTTTGCATAGGTATGTAAAAAAGTAGGCATTGCAATAGTGGCCAAATGTTTGACAAGGCCTCTCAAGATAGTGGAGAAGGCACATATGATGTTTGTGTTCTGGATGGAGTTGAAGGTTATTGAGGTTTTCTTGGTGGTTTATTTATGTAGTGTGTTTTCAACAATGCAATCAAATGTGAGCATAAAATGATAATGTTTTGTGAATGTAGTTCATTTTCCTTCGTAGTATCTTGTCTATTTTATCCTTCATGTTCTAGGCAGCTCAACAGAGCTCATGAGGAATATAAATATTTTATGGATTTGATGAGAAAGGATTCAATTTTATAGTTTTATAGTGGTTTGTCTTTGCTTTGTTCAAAAGCTTTACTTAAAGTCACAAATCTTGAAGTGCATTCTTTACGTGAAAGAGCTTTGTAGTCTAGCTTTCTTGGATAGATATGTTTTTCAACTTCTATTTTCATTGGAGTAGGAAAAAATGGCATTGAATGTTTATGTTTATATAGGTGAAAATAAAACAGGAAAAGATGTCTAATTCATTTAAGTTTTTCCCCATTTTCTTGTCAGGACATGATAGGAAAAAAATTTAGAAACTGAAAACAATATTTCATCCCTAAGATTTACATGTAGGACTACCTGATTTGTTAAATTGCCTTTTGAACTTATTTTTTTGGTATTTTGGCATTGTGTATGTGTACTTCTTAGGGATGTAATCGTCTTACTAATGCTCTTATTGTTAGGAGATCAATTAACCCCAAAAAAAGAGTGACTTTTTTTTCGGTGTACTTTCATAGTTGACAACCATTTATTTCATTAAGAGCATTAGCCGTTTATTTCATATAATAATAAAATCATTCACATGCAACACACGTGTACATCAACTAGTACAATAATAGATATGCACAACTTTTTAAAGATTGCAACCTCAACAACCATACTGTGACATATCAAAAGACAAGACCGATGACACTCCTTACTACAAATGATGAGTCAATATCCACATCGATTTGAATATGAACTAGCGTAACAAGAAACATTAAAACAAGAAATAAAAGGTTCAGATTGAAGGAGTGTGAGATTGAAATGAGAGGGCATAAAACCCGTAGGATGGAAACAAGAGGAAAGAATGAGTGAGATGGAAAAGAGATGAGAGAGAAATTTAAAATAAAAATAGAAGACAGATTGATGTAGAGAAATGATAGAAAAATTAAAACAAGAGAGAGGAGAGATAAATTGAATGAAGAGAGTGGAGAGAGAGAGAGTGGGACAAAAGAGGAGGGAGAAAGAGTGGGACCAAATAGATAGAAAACAAAAAAATAATTTTAAGTCAAAATAGGAAAAAAAAAAAAAGGAAAAAGAAAGGAGTCCTATGGATTTACTTACCAAATAGTACATATCAGGTGTTCTTAATGACCTAATAAGTACGCATACGTACTCATTAGCAAAAAATATTCTCATGTTATAGTTGGTTCCAATTTTCCTTTCAAACAATGTCATATCAGTATTTTAGTCTAATAATGGACAACACCCACCCCCAAGACAAAAGAATAGTTACAATAGTAAATGAAAAATCAAATCAAGTTTTCCAAATCTCAACTTGAAGGCAACAATATTTACATAAATTGAACATAAGATGGAGATTGGAGAGTTCATTATGTATGGTAAGATACTGCAGACACTAATAGGCATTGCCTTGAACCAGTTTGTTCAATTTCTCAGCATACACTTCATGCCCTTGGTATTCATACCTGGACACAAACAAATATTAAAGTTCAATCCAAATACAGATAGTTATTTATCAATAAGCTTATTAGACCACCACCGCCATTTTATCGGTCACCAATGTGTCTATAAATACCCAGATTCATTTACCATTTGACATACATGAAATTCAATATATATACTAGAGATTCGGTCAGGCATTAAGGCAGACAGTTTGTGCATTACATTCGGCATTAAGTCAGTCAGCATTTAGAGAGTACACAACACATTTTGGTTCGCTGAACGGGGAGATTAGAGTGCTACTTCTGCCCGTGTAAAAATCATTGTATCCTGGGAGGCAGACGCTGGTGATTCCATAAACACCGTGTGTGAGAACGAAATCTGTCTTAAGGGCATAGTGTCAAACACTAGCCTTGATCTAATTGAAGTTCAATCACAGTTCCTGGTCTGCAAACTGGTCAGTGTTTATTTTATTTAGACAATACTTATGTGTAACTGTATGCTGTAACTCTTTCGTGGAATGCTTGTCACTGTTACTCTTTGTTGTTACTCTTTACTGTAACTCTTTTGTGTAACTCTTTCGCCTGTGTAATTGTTTTGCATATCACTGTTACTGTTCGGTTCTACTTCAAGTTACATGATTTAAAAAATATCAATATGTGATTTTACTATTTTGGAACCACATTTCCCAACAAGAGAATGAGTGGGATAGAAGAAAGAGGAGAGAGAGACACTGCTGCAAAGAGATGACAGAGAAATTAAAGGAAGAGAGAGGAGGGAGAAAGAGTGGGACCAAATAGATAGAAAACAAAAAAAATAATTTAAAGTCAAAATAGGAAAAAAAAAAGAAAAAGAAAGGAGTCCTATGGATTTACTTACCAAATAGTACATATCTGGTGTTCTTAATGACCCAATAAGTACGCATATGTACTCATTAGCAAAAAATATTCTCATGTTATAGTTGGTTCCAATTTTCCTTTCAAACAATGTCATATCAGTATTTCAGTCTAATAATGGACAACACCCACCCTCCAGACAAAAGAATAGTTACAATAGTAAATGAAAAATCAAATCAAGTTTTCCAAATCTCAACTAGAAGGCAACAATATTTACATACATTGAACATAAGATGGAGATTGCAGAGTTCATTATGTATAGTAAGATACAGCAGCAGATACTATTAGGCATTGCCTTGAACCAGTTTGTTCAATTTCTTGTTCCTCAATTTCTCAGCATACACTTCATGCCCTTGGTATTCATACCTGGACACAAACAAATATTAAGGTTCAATCCAAATACATATAGTTATTTATCAATAAGCTTGTTTGACCACCATCGCCATTTTATCGGTCAATTTTTTTAAAAAAAATTGATATACAAAATCACTTTTTCACCGTGAGCAACAGTGAAATCCAAGTTTTCCCTTGTTCGACTATTAAACCACGCTGTATGAATATTAATTTATACCTTTGTCACTTTGTTGTTCTTCTAGGGTCATGACTCATGAGGTTTGATGCAATTTTAGATCACCAGAGTTCAAATTGTATTAGACCAGAAGCATGCATATGTGAATTTATTCAAGGAGCTATTGGTTTTGGATCTAAATGGTGATTAAATTGCAACTTCTTGTGCCACAAGAGAGTAGTTCCATGTGAAGAGGTGAAAGATTGGCCGATTGAAATCAGTGTGTTATACCACACCATTATGCAAATTTGTTCTACTATTGCTGTTTTTGGCAATCTGTGTCATATCCTGCATATTTGAATTGAGACATCAAACTCGTTTCTAGCCGTTTAGTAATACTTATTAGTATTGAATCTCACTCTCTCTCAATCAAATTCTCCTTGAGTAAATCCCCTATAAATTTAAACCTTATTTGAGTCACATTCTAGTAAAATTGAATAAAAATCCATCCAATTGTACAAATTCACACAATACTAACCAGCAAATCAAAATAATAATAATAATAATAATAAGTTAGACATTATTTTGACACAATGCTGGTCAAATAGCCTTAACATGTCAAAATTGGGCTGGTCATGTTTGAAACTAACCTATGCATTTACAAAATCTCCAATAGTCTTTCTATTCTTACTCAAGTATTTATTTTAGACAGCCAACAACGAAAAATCAAGCTCCACCAGACTCTCTATTTAGACTAATTAAAATAGAGAGCTTTATTTGGCTCTCTACATTTCTATATTTTAGAGAGCCAACAACTAAAAATCAAGCTCCATCAGACTCTCTTTTTAGACTAGCTAATATAGAGAGCTTTATTTGGCTCTCTACATTTGGAGAGTCTAACTCGCTCTCTATTCTATTTTTAATAAATAAAAAAATGACACATATACATTTTTCATTAAATGCTATTGACTGTAAAACTTTTTTTTACTACAATAGAGAGTTTATTGGAGTTGTCTAAAATATTTCATTCTCTATTTCAAAATTTTATCAAAGATGCTCTCTATTTCAAAAAAAAATTCTCTCTAAAATAGAGGGTATTATCGAAGATGCTCTTACCATACGTGTTAGCAGACTATATCACTTTTTGAGTTCCTGTTGGAGAATTATATAACAAGTCAAGTTAAAACCTGCCACTCTCAGGTAGGAGGAACTTTGTTCTAACACATCCCGGTGGGATTCACAATGGCAAGCAAACGTTTTTCATGTTACAGACAAACTATGTAAGAGCATCTTCAATAATACTCTCTATTTTAGACAACATTTTTTTTTTAAATAAAGAGCATCTTTAATAAAATTTTGAAGTAAAAAGTGAATTTTTTTAGTCAACTCCAATAGACTCTCTATTTTAGTAGAAAAATAGTTTCAAAGTCAAGAAAATTTAATGAAAAAATGTATGTATCGTCTTTTCATTCATTAAAAATAGAATAGAAAGTGGGCTAAGCTCTCTGAATGTAGAGAGTCAAATTAAGCTCTCTATTTTAACTTAGTCTGAATAGAAAATTTATTGGAACTTAACTTAGAGAATTGAGTGAAAATAGAAAGCATATTGAAGATGCTCCAATAGCTTTAACTCTATTGTTCAAAAATTCTGACGACCACCCTTAATATGAAGTAGAATTCTACAATGTCGAGAAAAAAAAAATTAGTATCATATCGTCATATACAATTTGCTAAGGCCATTATATAATTTTGAGAGTCATTTACAACTCTCTGGTGTGTTTGGGATCGATCCCAAACAATATAAAAGATTGTATCTAACTCTCAAAAGGTGTAATTTATTCTCAAAAGTTATATATATTTTAATATCGATTTTAAAATAATAGAATCAATCTTTTTTTTTTTTTTTTTTTGTAACTTGACTTCTAAAAATTGTATAATAAACCACAATTGTGGTAAATTTTGGAACCAAAGTCAAATCAAATATTAATGAGAACTTCTAAATTTTAGCTACCTGAGTGGTAGGGGAATCAAAGGGCTCAAGCTGTCTACAAGTTTCACAGCTTCCTTGTCAGTATTCACGATCTGATTGAAGCACAAGTATCTGCCACAAGTGGACTGATCTTCGAAAGCTCGAATATGAACATCAGCCAGAAATTTCACATCAACAAACGCTAGAACCCCATTTTCATACATCTGTGCTGCCCCTGTTTCAAAGTTGGCATTGGTCACTAATGTTTGTGTTATGCCCAAAAAAAAAAAAACACTAAATAAGCATGATTACTGGCAAAATTGACTTTTACAAGTACAGTGCAATGACAAAAGCTCACACGACAAAAAAAACATCTGACACGAGATTAAGTGTGAGTAAATAACTACCCTTTCTCTTTCACGACTAACAAGTAAAACTAGTTAGGTGCTCCTGTGCATGTGGGATAGAGATTCTAAAATGGAGTCGAGATGTAAATTATATACATGACACGGATCTATGTTATTTCTCAATATATATAACTTTTAAAACGTATGATTATTTATTGATCAGATTTCCAATCCTCCCCTTCATGGACTAAGGATCACAAAATCTTTTAATTAAAATTCAAAACATTCTTTGTGGGTTTCGATGCAAATCGAAGTGAAATACTAGACACCCGCAATAGCTTGTTTAGGTGAAAAAAAGAAAAGAAAAAGTAAATAAACTTATGTGTTGAATTAGTACCTTTAAGATAAGACATTGTCACTTGGGCATTTTGTCGAGCAACACCTGGCCCAACAACCAGTCCAGCGTTGATGGATACCATGTTAAGCATTCTGTCCATGGCTAAAGCCCAAGCGGCTTGTTCAGAGAGCGTCTTTGCTAAGGCATACCACAACTGCAAAACAAATAAAGCCGTTCAACAACCTCTAAGAACAATCAATTTTTTGATAAGTTGGCTTTTTCTTAGATTATGTGTGTCAAATTATAGCTCTCTTTGTCTGAATTTAAATTGCTTTATTCATATTATTTTACAATAATTTTAAGTAGCATACCTCAAAATTTGTACTTAATCAACTTCATACATTGAAATTTTTTGTTACGATCGTAATTGTGAAAATAGAATTTGGATCTTGACCATATTGTGCTTAAAGTGATACGCACAAGGACTCGAGTCTTAGAACGACGAGTCTTTCTAAAATGGGGGCAAATTGTCTACTATTTATTTGTCCTAGATTCCATTACATACATGAGTCTTGTACACCGGGTGTGGCCAAAATTGTGGGATTACAAAGCAATGAAAGTTTATTCCGTCCCCTATTAATAAAATCGTAAGATGAATATCGAAAATTTGACAATTAGATTAGTGGAAAAATAAATCTCAAAGTGATTTGTATATGAAAAAAGTAAATCAATATGAACTAAAATAGCTTATCTTTTAAACAAATCAATAAAATAAAGATATCAAGAAGCAAAGAAACCCATGGTTTGGTTGAGATTAGATGGTTGACCATAACTTGTGATTCAAATCTTTGGTGAACCAACAGTGAACATCTCTACCAACAAATTGGAAAATTATACTTTATACCCTCAATTTATAGCTCGATCTCACTTTACCCCGATATTATTGAGTTTCTTATATTACATATTCAAGTACTTTAATTGATTTCAAATTTTTCAAAACAAAACCATTGCTAAGTTTGAGACAAACCGATAACATTTCGTTCAATTTGTAACATATGTCTCCAATTGGCTAATGATAAAGGGTCAAAGAGGAACTTAAAATAGTAAATAATTTGAAAGAGTTTCAAACCTTCATCTTCCTGCAAAACTCCTTATCACTCCATGACCTTTCATCCACATCCTTCTCTGAACTAATATTCTCTCTCCATATTGCAGCAGTTAATGAAGAGCCGAACACAATCTTCTCTAGGCTCTCTGTCTGTGCACATGCTTCCATCACATTGATTGCACCTCTCACCTCTAAATCTGCAATCTCATCCTACCCAGACCAACAAAATGAAATTAAATTCAATGTCACAACTCAGAAGACAATAATAAGAGAAGAGCAATGCTATTGAGACTTAATTTATGCACTTAATTTGAGGACATAATACATTATAGTCTTTAGATTAGTAGTGGGTTTCAATATTTAATGAAGTTCACGATTAATCTAGTGACAAAACGGGATTCGGTTCTCAAATATTGTTTCAAGGATATCAGTCATAGTTTAAGGTCGCAATATTAAATATCAACTTGAAGAACACTGAAATACATCGATTGCAGGATTACAAAATAATATCGTGCAATACACACGAAATGCTAAAATCCAAGAAGTTGGACATGACAAAATGTCATCACGACACTGTGGAATGGTATCGGATGATAAGCTGTAATTCGATAATGTCTCCAAGTCAATTATGAGTAGAGTGAAACTCATGATTTACAAAGAACATGAAACAGTCTAAGAATGTCATTTCGGCTTCGAATCAGCCGAATCACATCGGTATCTTCCGATGGTTTGAAACATTAATCCGATCTATGTGACAAATACACTTACATCATATCCATCAGGACTATCCAAACAGCAAAACAGAGCACAACAGCCGTTCAAAGCATGGAAAATGCTATGGTAATCCAGCACATCCACACTAAGCACTACTAATCCCTTCTCTGTCCTCTCCAAATCCCTTATTTTCTTCACTATCTCTGTCTCTCCTGCAACAAATTGAGGATACACAAAAACCCATGTTTAACAACAATCCAACACCAAAAAGGACTCTTTAAAATCGACACGCAAACAGAGAGAGAGAGAGAGAGAGGCGCCTCACCACTCTTTTGGATGGCTGCATGAACTGTATACCCTCTAGCTAACAGTCCCTTAAGAATCCAAAAGCCCACATAAGTTGATGCATCAAGAACACAAACGGTGGGTTTTTCGGGGTCTAATTTCATTTTTCTAACTTCAGTTTCAATCATTTTCTTCCTCTTCTGCCTCTTGTGGGTGTTTTAGTTGTCTACTTCTTTTCAGCTATCTCATTATCAATATATAGAGATATATGTAAGTATGAACTTGAAGAATTATGGGACAGTAATTATAGAGGAAGAGTTGGTGAACTACACCACGATCACGTTCTTATCTACTCATCACCTTTGTGCTAACTTGGATGGCTATTTGATTTTCATATTTTTAATGTTATTTACATGCGAAGAAAGTTATGTTTTCATATTTGGTTGAAGTCCTTATTTTCTGCATGCATGTGCCAAGAGAGTGTTAGAATCTTAAATTCAGTTGAAAATGTTTTCTCCATTTTTTTTGGATATTTTACTATTAAGATTAACAATCAACTATTACAACTTTTAAATAATGATGTATCTATAACAGATAAGAAAAACAAACATATAAATAAATAAAAGCTCAAAGAAGATACAATGGTAATGTTTAGAGTTGGTTTTTTAGGTGAAAATTTACGCTTTAAAAATCTTCCTAAAAAAACTAGAGTTAAAAAAGTCGTTCAAAACCGTTTATTATATTTTTTAAAAAACTAAAAAAAATTAAAATTGTCTGTTTGGAGTAACTTTTTAGTTTTTGTTGGTTTTTATAAAAAATATTTACATGTATTTATAGATTATATAATAGTTTCCAATATATGAATTTTTAAATTTTTTTATGTCACTAATAATATTTTATGAATATAATAAATTAAAAAGTTATGTGGGACCCGCGATAAAACTCTAAAAAACCAAAAAAACTTATAAAATCAACTTAAAATAAGTTTTTTTAGGTCAAAAAAACTAATATATAAAATGATAAAAAAATCAAGCTCCAAATGGACCTAACTTGATTTAGGGTTTTTTGGTGCCCGGTCCACTATGATAGATTTTTTGCTCAATAACGACAGTGAGCAAACTTATGTGGCATTAAAGACAATCTATAGTAAAAAGACATATAAGCCCTTTTGTAGATACCATTCTCAATTCCATCTCAAAAGATCGAAGATAAAATGAATACGATGGAAGAGAGAGGAGAGAAAATGATTGGGATGAAAGAGAGAGGAGAGAGAAATTTGGTTTAATAATATCCTCATAAAATTCACATTTCAAAATTCAAAAAAAAAATAAAATCTCCTTCATGTTAAATCTTTCAAAATTCAAATATATATAACTTATACACACATAAATATAACTGATTTGTCATACGGACAATCACTGTCTTGTCCTGGTATAGTGAAAATACCATAATTACAATGTCATTGTGCCCAAGGTTGGAGTCAGATTTTTTTTGTGCAGTGGAGGCAATCTAAAATCATAATATTGACATTATTTTTGCAAACACAATAACTAACTATTATTTTATAGGTCTAATTTCATGAAAAGAACAACAATCAGAGGCGAAAACCATACAGAATGGCAATATACTAGAAAGGCCAAAAAAAAACTTACTATAAAAATATCCACAAATGTCAAAGATTGAAGGCTATTTAAATAAACTACTTTCATAAGATCGAACTCATTTATCTCGTCCTTATATCATTCAATTTTCAAGGGTGATAAATTTTTCAACGAGATTAATACACAACCAATCAAATCATGTTTTAATTCAAATTCAATAATCAAAACTTTATTATTTGTTATACCAAAACAAATGGGCAATAATAACTAAAGCCCTATAATAATAATAATAATAATAATAATAATAAAAGTTTCAAAATTGAAGAAATAGTTTATGCATAATCTCTCGTAATTTTTCCGATAGAATCTTTTAATATCTCATTTTCATTAAAGTTATTCACTCAATTGACCAAATAAACGTCAATTAAATTCGAAAACGAAATCAAAAAGGATAAAGAGAGGAAAAACAAAAAAGAGATAAGAAGAAAAGTAGGATACTCAAGAGAGAAAAATTCAAAGGAAGTGATATTTATAACTTATTGTGTCTAACGTATGGTTATCAAGTTTGTGTGACATTTACTCAACGTTGGTGTCGAATTATTTATTTGAATGGACTAATAAATTCACCTATTTATCACTCAATTTCGTTAAAGCTAAAAGTCCATTAATTCTGTGTCAATTTCGTTAGTCATATTTATAATTGAGAGGACTAAAAATAATTTCACAAATTTATATAAATAAGAAAATTTCTGTGAAAAATACGAACGAAATGATAGAAACCAGAAGTCGAAGTTCGAACGAATAGTCGAAGATGAAGGATGTGGAGAATAAGGTTGTCAAAGTAATGTTTTGATGGTTTCAAAATTACACTAACCTTGTATTTTATGAAAATTTCAACGGGGCAGGATTCAAAATTTTTTGAAATTTTCAAAATTTTACCTATGTCCAATTCTTTTTTACAATTCCAGTGAGGGCAGCTGCCCTCACTACCCCATTGAAGATCCTCCATTGACTGTCTGTCTCATTAGATAATAAAAATATGATAGTGACAGTGTCATCACTATCACAACTATTTTGTGATAACGAAAATAACAAAGTGATAATGAAAATGACACAGTGATAAATTTAAGAAACATCAAAGCCAAGGGACAGATTTTGAGTACCAACAAATAAATCCAAGCAAAATGTTTTAAAATTTCAATATGCATCACAGATTTCTTGCAACCAGCACAAGAAGAAGGTAAACAAATACCCCCATCGAAATATATCCCAGCTATAGCATTGAGTCAACGCACAGGGCCAAATATATATAAGATCAGCACATGATTATAATTAAATGGAGGTCAGACACATTGGTATCTGCAACTCTTCCCCTTTGTATTTGCAACTTGCTCCATTGCTTTCAACGCCTTGAATCCATGTAGGGACTTGCATTGAATAAGTAGGACAATCACAATATTTTTTAGAGTAAATTACATCCAAACCCCTTGAACTTTGTCACTAAAACACATAAACCCCATCAAGTGTGACATATTATAATGACACCCCTTGTCAATCACAGTCAACTAACACACCTAATGAAAGTTAAAAAAAAAACTATTTTGCCCTTATTCAAAATAAAAAACCAGCCTAGACCAAACTCAATACTCGACCTGACCCAAAATACTTCTCCACCAATTTCCACCGACGCAAAATCTCTCTCTCTCTCTCTCTTGCCACTGCCCATAACCAGCCTTTTGTGTGTGTTCTATTGCTAATCATCCATCAAACCCACCATCATAACAACCTCTGTCAAACCCATATCACTAAAAACGCCTATCAAACCTGATGATGCACAAATTGACTTTGTACACCACCTGTCAAATATTCAGTAATAAATTCAATAAATAAGTAGAGAGAGATAGTAAACAGATGAGACAAGGTTTATAGTGGTTCGGTCAACGTAACCTACGTCCACTTTGAATGGCTAGGGTTGTTGGGTACTTTATTACTTCAGGTGAGTAGGGAGAGCAGAGAGTTATAAGCTTAGAGAGATATGAGAGAGTTGTACTCGACTGAGTGTGATCTGCCTCTCAAGTGTTGGTGGGGCTTACAATTTATAGTCATCTCCTAACATATTGGAGTGACTTAATAGTAACTAAGTAGCTAATCTAATAGAGCTAGCGATCGATTCTCAACAGGCGAGGCAGTTGCGGTGCTCTCCATGAGAATCGATCAAAGGATGAGGGAAGGGTTGACTTTTTTCAAGGCGGCTAGGGTGAGGCTCCTGGATGCTCCCTTGATGACGTAGCTCCCTGATAAACTTGATTGGGCTTAGACCACATTGGACTTACTGGGTCTTTAAAAGCTTGGGCTCTTAATTAAGATTGGGCTTTCCACATGGCTTGGATCATTTGGGCCTGGCCCATCATTTGCCATCCAATGCCCCATGCCTAAGAAAACTTGGAGAAAGTGGCATTTGTTTGAATCTTGAGCTCTGGGTGGTGGAGACTCCTTCTGATAGATGACTCTTCCCCTCCGTGATATACCTCACCTTTCAGGATACCTCAAGTCTTTTCCCATTTTTATTTGGATTTTTAAGAGAGCCCTAGATTTTCAATTGGGGCTTTTTTCCTCTTTAAAAACCCTAGGCTATAAATAGAAGCCTCCTTCTTCATTCTACCCACTTCATACAATCTTGAGAGGGGGGGAGAGCTTTATTCTCCAAAAATCCTTCAAGGATCTTCTTGAGTTTATGCTAGGAATCCATGGCAAGTGAAAGATATAATCATGCGGTAACAGTGATCAAAGGAGAAAAGGAAGAAGGACTAAGCGTCGGCGTGCCCATGGGGCTGTCCGAGGTGGGGGCACCTATAATGAAAAAGCCTGCTATTATTGTTGAAAATGGTAGATCTTGGGCGATGGAGGAGGTTGTTTGGGTGTTGCCCAGCGCTGCCCAAGCAGTATTGAATGAGTCAGGCGAGGGGTGAGCAGTCCCTAAGCTTTGTGAGGGGCGATCAGCCCCTGAAGTTCGCGATGGGCAAGCAGCCCCTGAAGTGCATGACTAGAGAGTGTCCTATGAGGTTGGCGAGCGAATTGGGTGTGGACAAAAGGTGCCACTAGATGCTGTAGTGCACATGGATGAGGCCAGCGACAGTGGGCGCCCATGCCAGGTTTGGGCAAGCAGTCCCTGTGGGGGCCAACTGGTGAGCAGTTCAAACCACTATTTTACTGTGAAATGCTGAGCAGATTTGGCGTGAACAGATTGTAGTGTGCGAGCATGTGAACTTAGTTCTGGGCAAGGAGATGGCTTTGGACACCACGGCTGGACGAGCAATGCAGGCCATTAACTTGGTTGTAAGCGTTGCGTTGGGTGCCCATATAGGCGAAGTGCGAGAAACGGTGGGGTTAGGCGTTGTTGGTCAGGCGACCCAGGCCCTGGGCATCGGTGTGGGGGGAGACCCAAGCACTGGGTGCCAAGATCGGGGCGGCCCAAACGCTAGGGATTGAGCTTGGCATTGTAGTTGAGATGCCCCATGCACTTGGCAAGTAGTTTTTGGCGGTGAATGAGACTCAGTCGGCGACACGTAATTTTGGTAGTGACAATTCTGGCAATGTGGCAGATGACCTGACTCTTTTAAGTGTAACTTCTCAAAATTAGATTCCTGGCCTTCCTGGTAGTGGTTTAGGCAACCCTTCTCACCCTCGTAACAAAAAGCACAGAAGTAAAGTTGCTTTTGACGATGATAGGTCTAAAATAAATACCCTTTCTAGTATGCTCAATACTAATGATGATATTATGAGGATTGTTTTTACATATCACATTCCTCCAACTGTACGATGCTGTCAAGCCGAGATGGGTGAGTCTGCTTGCGATGATTCCTCTGGTGACATTTTCATCTAGGAGGAAATGCTTGAGGTTGGGCTCAGGTTCCCTATGTCTTCTTCTATTTGCAGTATTCTGCATTATTTTTCATTAACACCGGAACGGTTGGTGCCTAATGGTTGGAGAGTTTTGCTGGGCTGTCTTGTATTGTGGAGGAAGGTGCATTATGAGGATGCTTCTCTTGTGGAGTTCCATGCAGCTTATAACTTGAGTGAGACTCCTGCTCCAAATAAAGGGTGGTAGTATTTTACCAGGAGAGGTGGTAAGTTGCTTACGGGACTACGCTCTAACTATCATAGCTGGAAGTCTCGTTTCTTGTTCATTGGTGACGAGTGGGCCTCAATGGCTGATAGGGCTTTAGTACCAACACGATGAGATGTTCCTAGGAGACTTGGTACACCTTGCACTTACTCTTTCTCCATTTCCTCTCTATTTTTTTATGTGTGTGTGCCCATCATCCTATTGCAGACTTTCCTACGCTCTTGAAGGATCGAGAATGGAAGTTATAGGCTATGGGGGCTCATCCTGACAAAGACTTGGGAGTTCTTTTTCCCAAAGAGGGTGGTGGGGCTGGTAGACCCTTTCCGGGATCCTCTTTAAAAAGAAAGTGTATGTTAATTATCTTGTACTTTTCCCATTTACTTGGTGTTTCTCATCTAGATAACACTTTATTTCCTTTGTTGTAATAGATAGAAAGGTGATTGGGTCCCGTCTCTCTGGTAGGAGCCCTCGTCCTCCCAAGGTGGTGAGGATGGGAGATGCCTCCAAAGTGACCTTTCCAATGGTGTCGTCCGAGGAGAGCTATCCTCAATCAACCCCTCTAGTGTTACCTCGGGCGGGCTCCCATCAAGTGACCCCTCCAGTGGTGCCTCCTCAGTCGAAAACTCCTTCAGTTGCATTTCTTACTCCAGAGTCCCCCTTGTTGGCCGCACCTTCTATCCCTCATTCATCCACTCCTCCTGTGGGAACTTCTACTGGGGCACCTTCTCAAATTAGCTCCATGTTGGGTAACACGATGGTCATCAGGGATCACCTTGAGAGGTTTGTGTTTCCCAATGATGTGAATGATATTAGTGCCTTGGGCACCGAGGGAATCCTCAACTCTTTTTTGGAAGGTTGGGCTCAGGTAAGGGTTTGTTATCTCCTTTTCTCTCGTCCTCCCATAAGTGTCTGACATCCGTTTGCTTTTTGTTTTTCTTCAGGCCTTAACTGCATATATGTGTTTATTTTCATGGACTATCCTTTATCACCAGTTGAAACATTGTCACGAAGTTGTGTAGGATGAGCTTTTTGCTGCTTAGGGGGGGATTACCAAGCTTGAAGCTACTGGTATGGTTTCTCAGGCTGAGCTTGTAGCGACCCATGAGAGGGTGACTAAGCTTGAGTCTGAGCTTCTAGCGACCTGTGAAAGGAACGCACTCAAAGAAGTTGAGCTTGTGGAGGCCCGTGAGAAGGTAACTAAGCTTGAGTCTGAGCTTTTGACAACCCGTGAGAGGGATGCGCTCAGAGAGGCTGAGCTTGTGGAGGCCCGTGAGAGGGCCATGCTCAAGAAGGCTGAGATTGCAGAGGCCCGCGAGAGGGCCATGCTCAAAAAGGCTACCATAGAGGTAGAGGTGAAGGCTTGTGATGCCCCAAAATTCAGGGGTCCTTTATTAACCGTTGATAACCCATCAACTCGCGAAAATACCCGTGAATGCCGCATAACCCGACACCATGTGATAGCATCCCTTAACCGAGATTGTAACCTACAATTGTATTCCGGGTTCAATTATTCTTTGGATCCAATCAAGATCCGAAAACACAAAGCCAGAAAACATAACAAAACAGTTTTTTAAAAATTTTGGAGAGAGTACCGTAATGGTTTGCCTACTGGACCAGATTGTACCGGTACTGTATGCCTTCTAGACAGTAGTGTACTGGTACACAGTACCGGTACTATCTCCCTTTTAGACGACAGTGTATCGGTACCTAGTATCAGTACTCTTTGCCCAATTTAGCCTATTTCAACCATCTTTTATTTTCACTCCATTTCAAACCCTTCCGCAACCATCCAATACATGTTTAACAACATTTTCAATATAAAACTTAATACATACAAGTTCTATTACACAAGATTTCGTTTAATTACATGTCAAAAACTAAATGTTCGTAGTAATTTTACAAAATACTCGAAATAAGCCACATTTCGGCTTTTTTCATCCATGAGGCTCGAATTGGGAGTCATCCACCAGCGTATATCCCTCACCTGAAATGTTTTTCCCATACAGGGTGAGACACGCTCAATAAGTATCTCCTACAGAGGCTACTCTCCAACCTAAATGCATATAAAATATTCACATGCAATATTCAACAACTCATAACATTCCAAACAAGAATATACATCTAATGTTGGAATTGATCATGTCATGTCATGAAATGAGATGAGACTCACTCATGCAACTCAACCCGAGCCATTCCTTGCTCTCCAACATGTGCAAGTGTCAACGTGTATAAATCCGTCATTTATGTTACACATCAAATGACATTTACCAATTCAGGGTCTTTCGTGGGGTGGGTATTGAAGGACTTCCACCAACGGCACCCAACTGACAGGAAATTTATGAACTTTCACCAACAGTTTTGCGTATACCGACACGCTTTATGGACTTGTACCAATGGAGTGCGTATCCGATTTACTAGGCCTTGCACCCGAGGGATTTTCTAGCCATTCTTGCTAATCCCAACCCTATTTGCCATGCTAACCATGCAACTCGGCCAAGTCTTCGAACCAGCTTACTCGAGCCTATCCGTCATCCACCAAGTGTGGTGTTGACGATAACCATGCACACACACCCACAAAATGTGATGTTTTCATACATATGCAATATGATATCTCATTGCAACAATAATACAATGTTCAATATGCTATGAATGTCATATGAACTATTCCTAATCATTTTACCATCCCATGACAAATTATATCATAAGCATATAATTCTCATAATTCTTAACAATGTCAATATATAAACATGTACATATGAACATTTTATATAGAAACAAAGCCCAAGCATGTCATCACATAAATAAGCATTAACACACTTAATTCTCAAAGCATAATGTAAACATATATCATGTCCACGATTCACATAACTCAAGAAATTACATTAAACAATTTCTACATACCAAATTTAAGATAGAATTTATTCTACCCATTTTTCATACCCATTTCACCAATCAACAACAATAAACAAGTGACATATACTTCTATCAACCTACCCATTCCATATTAACATTCTAAGTTGTAAATAAACCTAAGTAAGTTGAAACCCTACTTCTTGAAGCGTAAGGAACGACCGTAGGAAGCTCTAAGAACCCGCTTCTAGCCCAAATGTCTCACTTTCAAAAATCTCGTTCTTTGAACTTCGGTAAAACCCGCGCTTTTTGTTATAGAAGCGTAGTCCTCGTCAAGGAAAACAACTTTTCCTCTTGGCTCGAGTTGATTTGAGCTCTGGAGTGGCGTAGATCATAGAAAGAAGGCAGAGTTTCTCACTTATTTTCCTCTCTTCTCTCTCACGTTAGAATCGATTGAAGAAATGAGAATAAAATCTGATTTTCTCCCCTATTTATATTTCTTAATTGCTTGGTCCATAACGCACCACACGTTCCTCTTTTCCCGATTCCGTTTTAGTCCTGAAACGATTAAATTTCGCTCCGATTCAAGTTCAAAATACTTTTATTTTAGCTCGCATTCATTTATTTTTTGAATTTCATAATTTTATTAAAAATTTTGTTTTTTTTTTGATCACCCGAGGCTCGACTATCTTGTAAAACGCAAAAGATTTGACTATCTCGAAATTCAATAAAATTTAACAGGGTAACTAGATTTCGTGAGACGAATCCAATGGTGAGATCCGTTTTGTCATTCGAGATCTAGAAAATTTTAGGTTTACAACCCGTATCGTAGTGGTAATTTATCGTTTTTCCCTTTATTCATAAAAGTTCAAATTTATTCGAATTTTTACAAGGCTGCTCAAGAGAGAGCTTCTCGGTATGAGGTGGATCTGGAGAATAATCCTGGAGATGCTTTCATTGACGGTTATGAGAAGCTCCGGGGAAAGATTTCTACCTCTTTTCCTAACATTGACTTTTCAGGCTTCGTGCCAACTGAGGCGCCTGATGATGATGATAGAGACTCTGATGATGTTGTGAATGACAAGGATGAGGAAGACCATGAAAGTAGTTAGAGTGCTGGAGACTTTTGATTTTTTTTATTTTTAGAAAAAGAGTTTGTAGTCTTACTTTTGTAAAAAGTGGTTTTTTGCCACTGATGCTCTTTTGAAATTAAATATAAAAAATGCAAAGATCTTTTTTAGAGTAAAATATAGAAAATTTTATTCATTCACTGCTTATGTAAAGCAATATCGGATAATAGCCCAAAAAAAGTACATTGAATAAAATCAAGTTTTTCAACTATTTTCTACTCTCCTAAGGTGTCACTGGTAGCACCTATTCAAGTGCTCAGCGTTCCGTGGATAGGGCAAGACCGTCCCTTGGAATTCTGGATCTTGTAGGTGCTTAACCTTACCACTTCTGTTATGAGGTATAGTCGTTCCCAGTTTGGTTCTAACTTCCCTTATCATAAATCTTTTGTGGACCAAGTCT
Source organism: Ilex asprella (assembly GCA_023539305.1). Lineage (NCBI taxonomy): Eukaryota > Viridiplantae > Streptophyta > Magnoliopsida > Aquifoliales > Aquifoliaceae > Ilex > Ilex asprella. The sequence goes on along the minus strand of CM042188.1, from coordinate 26,340,490 downwards.
CCTGGTTGGAAGGAACGAGATTTCACCCTCGAGTTGTAGTACCTCGCCATGTAGCGCTTGTACTTCGCGTTGCAGACCACAACCATCTCCCTTGCTTCCTTTACCAAGTTGAAGTTGACGCAGAGTCCTTCTTCGTTACTTATGGGGTTGTGGTGTTGGACCCTTAGAGAATGTACCCCGATCTCCATAGGGATGACCGCCTCAGTTCCGAAGGTGAGTGAAAAAGGGGTTTCTCCAATTGGAGTTCTTGGCATAGTTCAAAAGGCCCATAATACGCCTGAGAGTTCGTCGACCCAAAGACTCTTCGATCTTTCGAGTCTTATCTTTGGGTTGTGTAACACCGTTCTTACCATGACTTCTGCTTGTCCGTTTGCCTGCGGGTACGCTGGACTGGAAAAAGACTGCTTTATCTAAAGGTTAGAGCAGAAGGAGTTCAGGAGCTTGTTGTCAAACTACTTGTCGTTGTCGCTGAAAATGACGTGGGTTATCCCGAAGTGAAAGACCAGGCTCTTCCAAATAAAATATTTGACCTTTACGTCTGTGATCTTTGCTAAGGGTTTGGCCTCTGCCCACTTGGTGAAGTAGTCGATCGCTATCACCATGAACTTATACTGTCCTCTGCTGAGAGGTAGGGGCCTAGGATGTCGATGTCCTATTTGGAGAAGGGCCATGAATTTGTGATGACCGTGAGTTCTTCTGGCTGTTGTTTAGGCACAGTGACGAAGCACTGACACTTGTCACACTTCTTGACAAACTCCTGGGCATCCATCATCATGCTAGGCTAGAAGTAGCCCTATCTGAGTGCTTTATGGGCAAGGAAGCGTCCTCTAGAGTGATTTCCATAAATCCCTTCATGGATCTCCCGCAAGGTATTGTCAGCTTCTTCGGGCGAAAAACACCACAACAATGACAGGGAGTAGCCCTTCTTATATAAGGTGTCTTGTAAGATGGTAAACTTGAAGACTCTCATCCTGAGTTTTCTGGCTTCCAGGGGATCATATGGAAGTACGCCCTCTTGGAGGTATGTCTTTATCAGGGTCATCTAGTTTAATTTGGCAGAAGTGCAGTTGACGTTTGCGACATCCACATCTATCCTGCTTGGTTCGAATTGGTGACCAATGAATGTTGGTCCTCCTGGTGGGATTTCCAAGGATGAGGCGAGCTTGACGAGTGCATTTGCGGTCATGTTGTCCTTTCTCAGGATATGACAGATCTAGAAGTATTGGAACTTCGTGATCAAGCTTTTCACCATGCCGAGGTACTCCTACATTCTGGCTTCTTTTGCTTCGAACTCACCCTTTGCTTGATTCATTATCAACTAAGAATCACTGTAAGTAACGAGGTGTTGGGCTTCCATTTCAACTACCAATATGAGGCCTGAAATGAAGACTTCATATTCTGCCTCATTATTAGAGGTGATAAACTAGAGCTTCACAACATACTTGATGAGAGTGTCATCGAGGCTGATCAGGATCAGTCTTGCTCCACCTCTTTTACTAGTCGAGGATCCATCCACATAGAACTTCTAGGGTGGTAAAGAAGACTGCTCGAAGATCATCGTGGGAGCCTGGCGCTAGGCTGGGGTGCTTGGGCACCTGAGGTGGATGTTTGGGTGCCTGAGGTGGATTTTTGTGCGCCTGGGTGCCTGATGTGGATGTTTGGGCGCCAAGGTGTCCTCGCCGGGCGTCAGATTATTTTGTGTGCCCAACCTCGATGTCTGAAGTGTGGTGGGCTCATTGGTCTCCTTTGTTGGTGTAAGCTCAACAATAAAATCTGTCAAGACTTGTGCTTTGATGGCTGTCCTTGGCTGGTACTAGATATCAAAATCGCTCAATTCTATTGCCCATTTAAGGAGTCTCCCAGATACATCTGAATTTTTCAACTCTCTCTTCATAGGATGGTCTGTGATCACAACAACAGTGTGACTTTGGAAATAATGACGTAGATGCCTTGCTGTTGAGATGAAGATGAGTGTTAGCTTCTTTAGCCCCGAATATCTAATTTGTGTTCCTCGGTATGCCCTACTCACATAATATATGGGCTTTTGTACTCCATCATGGTCTCTCAGGAGGATGGAGCTTACCGCCGACGGGGAAGCAAAAAGGTACAAATATAATGTCTCACTTGGTGTAGCATATGAGAGGAGGGGAGACGTAGTCAAGTAGGCTTTGAGCTTTTGAAAGACTGCCTCTTCCTTAGGTCCCCATTCAAAGGCTTTCCATAGAATCTTGAAGAAAGACAAACATTTGTTTGCAGACTTGAAAACAAACCTATTAAGTATTGTAATTCTCCCATTAAGGCGCTGAAACTCCTTGGTTGAGGAGGGTGACTTCATATCGAGGATGGCATTGATCCTGTCAGGTTCGCGTCAATTCCCCTCTGGTTGACCATAAAGTATAAGAACTTTCCTAATCCTACGCCAAAGGCGCACTTCTCAGGATTCAGCTTCATACGGTACGACCTGAGAACGTTGAAAGTTTCTTTGAGGTGGTCAATGTGTTCTGTTGGGACAAGACTTTTCACCAACATGTTGTCCACGTAAACGCCCATTGTTCGTCTAATCTGAAACTGGAACATTTTATTCACCAGCCGTTGATAGGTTGTTCCTGCATTCTTTAACCTGAAG
>CM042188.1:26290562-26327864 GCA_023539305.1 Ilex asprella | reverse complement strand
GGAGGGATTTTCACAACCAAGAACTCTAGCAAAAACTTTTATCTAACTAAAACTTATTTCTCTCCAAACACTTATATCAAGCAAAAAACTTATGTCTTACAAGCCACAAAGGGGTGGTATTTATAGGCCAAGCCTTTACAAACCCCAAGGGATAAAATTTACAAACCCCAAAAATACCATTCACAAGCTTCCAAATGTTGTCATTCATAAGCTTCCAAAAGTTGTCATTCCACAAGCTTCCAAAAGATTACATTTGGATTACTTTAATCTCTTTTTGTTTAGGGCTTTAATAATTATAATCTTAGAATTCACAATTTGTTCCCCGGTAGTTTGTAGCTTTGACGCATAAAACTCTGAAAATAACAACAATTAATGCATTATCCCTAATTCACACACTAACCGTAATAGGTCAATTTTGATTAGTTTAACTTTGTTTAACTAACACAATTGACCTATTAACTTAATTAAATCATGCATTAATCAAGATTAATCACCTTGTAGTAGTAAGTTTCCTTTGGAGTGATGAACGATGTCTTCTCCTAGTCTAGGGGTGCATGTTGATCTGATTGTATCCAGAATTTGCATCCAGAAAAGTGAGTAATTCGTGTCCTACGATGGCGTCGATGAAGAGGTCAATTCGTGGTAGTGGATGACTATCTTTTAGGCACACCTTGTTGAGCTCAGTAAAGTCGATGCAGAGGTGCCACTTCTCATTAGTTTTGGTTACCATTACCACATTTGAGAGCCACCTAAGATATGCTACTTCCCTGACCACCTCATTATTTATCAACTTTCCCACCTTCTTATCCATCGCTTGGGCCTTTTCAGTGGAGGCATCCCTTAGCTTTTGGCAAACAGGCTTGTGATGAGGGTCGACGTTGAGGCGGTGTGTGGCAATCTCTAGATTGATGCCCTCAAGGTCTGCATGTGACCATAAAAAAGCGTCCATGTTGCGTCTCAGAAAGTCTATTAGTTGGTGAACCAGATCTTCAGAAAGAGAAGAGCCAATGTATACTCTTTTTTCATGATACTCATCATCTAGGACCACTGGTTTGAGTTCCTCTACTTGTTCTCCTCTTTCTAACGTGGCATCATCTCTAGGGTCGAGGACCTCCACTTGAAATACATCTTGTAATTTTTTGGTCTTCATAGAGGAGACGTAGCACTATCTTGCGGTTACTTGGTCTCCTAGGACCTCTCCGACTCTATTCGGGGTTGAAAAACAAAGAATGAGATGATAGGTGGGTGGCATCGCTGTCAGAGTATTGAGAGCAGGTCGCCCTAGGATGATGTTGTAAGTTGACGGACAGTCTATGACTAGCAAGTTGACCATGACTGTTGAACTTCGGGGTGTTGCCCAAGCAGTGACTGGTAAGGTGATGAACCCTAGAGGGCACACCTTCTCCCCTGAGAACTCGAAGAGGGGTGATCAGATAGGCTGCAGTCTTTCTCTACTCAAATTGAGTTTGTCATAAGCCTCTGTGAACAAGATATCCGTAAAGCTGTCGCTATCTACAAGAATTCTCCACACCTGAAAATTGGTGACGGTCATGGTGAGCAGCCGAGGGTCGTCATGGGGGTGCTGGATTCCTTCTAAGTCCTTGTCTGAGAAGGATATGAACTCACTGTTTCTGTGCTTGGGCGCCTTGGATGGACGCAAATCATGGATGTGCCTAGCGTTTCTAGCATGGGCCTTCATGGCAGAGAGTGAGTATTCTCCTCCTGCTAGCCCTCTAGAGATGGTTTGAATTTCTCCAACGGGTTACTGGTCTTCCTGATTATGAGGCAGTGGCGGTGCCTAACCCCTTCCAGCAATATACTCTGTATCTTGAGGTCATAGCAATCATCGATGTCGTGGCCGTGGTCGCGATGGAAACGACAATATTTGTTCGAGTTCCTACGGTTTGGAGAAGACTTCATCCTCCTAGGCCACTTTATTACTAGCTCATCCTAGATTTGGAATAGGATATGTCTAACAGCGGCATTGAGGAGAGTGAATGCTTGTTGATTTCCTTGGGGAGCAAGAACAAGCTGGTCTTCGATAGGTACCCTCTCTGTCTTGTTGTGCTTGTTACTATTCTCTTTCTTGTTGTCCCTAACTCTTTCCTTTATTTTTTCCCCAGTTCTGGATGACCCACCTTGTCTAGCCCTTGTAATGTCCTTAGCATTTATGTATTTCTGGGCCTTCGCTAGTAACTCTGGCATGCTCTTCGGTGGGCGCATCATCACTGAGAAGAGGAAGTTTGATGACCAAATGCCTCCCAAGAAGGCGGTCATGTTGACCTTTTCATCGGAATCCTCGACTTGAAGGACCTCCTCGTTAAAACGAGTAAGGTAGATCTTCGGGCACTTGTCTTTATCCTGTTTTATGCTGAGTAGGTGGGTGACAGGCTTTTGGTGGCAGCGTCCTACAATAAAGTGCGACACAAGGATCTGCCTAGCTCAGCAAATAAGCCAATGGAGACTGGAGAGAGTTTGGCTAATCATTGTCGAGCGGATCCCTTCAAGGTGGTTGGGAACGCTCTGCGCATGATTTCGTCAGGGACGTTGTACAGTTGCATCAAAGTCTTGTAAGTTTTGAGATGGTCCATTGGATCCTTTGTACCGTCAAAAATTTTGACGGACGACATCTTGAATTTCAGAGGAAGTGGGTAGTTCGTCACGTCAGGTTTCAAAGGCGTGTATGTTCTCCTTAGAAGGTATTCCACTTTCTCAGGTCCCAATGTCTTCATAGCATTGAAGACATCACCTAGTTGATTTTACACCTTCTTAATTTTTTCGCCCTAGTGATTGGGAGCTCCTCTGGAATTATCATGGAAATGACTCCCATGCTCCCTTCTTTGGTTTTTATCCTCATCCTCTTAGAAATGAGAGTCTCCACCATGTGAAACAGAAGCTAGAGGAGGAGGTGAGGATCCCTCATGGTGGGCCCCCTGTGCAAGGCGCCCAAGGGGACTCCCAAAGGTGGGACGACCAGGGGACTTCAAAAAGGGCTCCTAAATGGGGAGCAACTAGGTGTGGAACTCCTTGATGCCCAATGCATGGAGCTCCTCTGACTTGAGGTCCTCTAGGAAATGTTCCTCCTTGTTCGGCGAGTATGAGTTATAGGATCTGCTGGTTTTGGGCCACAAGCTCTTGCATGGTCTCCAACATCTGCTGTGCATTTGGGATAGGATTGATTGGTGCGAGAACAACCTCATCTTCTCGTTGTAGATTATCTTCAGGTTGATTTATCGATCTGGTGGTGATCGCCATTGATTCAACAGATAATGTGTTTAGAAGTGAGAATTTTGTCGATTCCCACAGACGGCGCCAAACTGATGATGCACATATTGACTTTGCACACCACCTATCAAATATTCAGTAATAAATGCAATAAATAAGTAGAGAGAGATAGTAAACATATGATATAATGTTTATAGTGATTCGGTCAACGTGACCTATGTCTGCTTTGAATGGCTAAGGTCGCCGAGTATTTTATTACTTCAGGTGAGTAGGGAGAGCAGAGAATTACAAGCTTAAAGAGATAGGAGAGAGTTGTGCTCGACTGAGTGTGATTTTTCCTCCAAGTGTTGGTGGGGCTTATAATTTATAGTTGTCTCCTAACAGATTGGGGCGAGTTAATAGTAACTAAGTAGCTAATCTAGTGGAGTTGGCGACCAATTCTCATCAAGCGAGGCAATTGCGGTGCTCTCCATGAGAATCGGTCAAATGATGAGGGAAGGGTTGACTCTTTCTAAGGCGGCGAGGGTGACGCTCTTAGATGTTCCCTTGGTGACGTAACTCCTTGATGAGCTTCACTGGGCTTGGACCACATTGGACTTGCTAGGTCTTCATAAGCTTGGGCTCTTAACTAAGATTAAATTTTCTACATGGATTGGGTCATTTGGGTCTGGCCCATCAAAACCCACCACCACAATAGCCACCATCAAACCCATATCACTAAACAGTCAGACTCGTCACCTGCACAAAAAAATCACAATCAAAAAATCACCAAGGAAACCCCAATTTGTGTGCATTCCATGATGGTGAAGGAAGGAGGAACCCTATCGAAATGCATCACCACCGTCGCCTGCCCAACATCCTCTTCCCTAACATTGGTCTCTGCATCACCACCACCACTTGTCTTCTACCCTTTCTTCCATTCTACACGAGCCAACCACCTACTTTATCAAATTGGTTAGGTCCAAAATAAGACCAAAAAACCACCACTGCAACCATCTCACACAAAAAACTAGTACACCGTAAAACCAACAACACCACTGATCAATTGCCTAACAAGTTTTAATTGAAGAAATCCTTGGCGTATTGAAATTAGTAGGGGAGGTTCTCGCTTGAGATGGTTCAATGATGTGTCAAGGGTTTTGATGGACGGTTCCTATTTTCAGTTTAAATGAATTTTTTTATTTTATGTTGTTATGGATTTTATTCTAAATAATGTGAGGGTGACTTAAGAATTTCGGGTCAAAAATTGTTGATGCCCTCAAGTTTTAACGGCATGTTTTAAGGATGCTAACGGCACGGGTCTGTGTTACATGCGCACATACCTTAAGGGGTTTGATGTAATTTGTCAAAATGTGAGGGGTCTATTTAATTAAATGATAAAATTTATGGGGGCTAAATGTAATTTAATCCTATTTCTTAAAAGGTGATGGAGGTCCGACGTAAAAAAATCTCATGTAGCGTATTTGGGTTCTACAAGGAGGGGATCTTTTGGTAAGTTTTGAAGGAAAAAAGAGAGATAAAGAATGAGACAAAAAGATGAGGAGAGAGAATTAAATAAGGAGAGAGAAAATAATAGAATAGGAAACCAAATGAGTTAACGAAGAAAAAGATATTCTTGTTATTAAAAATGTATAGTTGTCAAGTATGGACCATATATTTTATATATTGCAAATAGACTATCTCTAATAGAAATTCAATTTTTTACCTAAATTTGAGTAAAAAAAAATGGATAAAAAATTTAATTTGGTATAGACCTCTCCATTGGAGAAATTCAAATTTAAAGGGAGAAACTTAAATTTAAATGAGGTCAAACTTAAATTTAAAAGAGTAAAATACGATCATTGGATCTTGAAATGATGGTAAAATTTCACCATTAAAGATTTGGATACGAATTTGAGTCTCCCTTGATTTGAGTAAAAAAATGAGTCTCTCTTAATTTGATATGAGTACGAGTCTAACATTGGAAAAAAAAATTAAATTTTTTTTACTCAAATTTAAATTAAGTTTAAAAAATTATAAGAATTAGAAACGCTCTTATATGTCTTTAATGAATTAAAAGGTTTGTGATTGTCCTTCTTGACAAAATAGATTAAGAAAGAAGTATTGATTTTTATTTAAACTAGCTCCTAACAGGTCCATCAAGACACCGGAAAAGTAATCCAGCTTTATCCAAGCCAAGAGTTCTTGGTTGCCTAATATTGAGAGAATCAATGGTGGTTAACTAGGCAAGCCATATTCATTGACTTGATTTTTTTTATTTTTTTTTTCTAGAGAATCAAGAATTTGCAAATTATACTTTGACCAATCTACGATTTCACTTAGTTCTTATTAGCTCGCACACATTATGCCATTATTTATTAATGGATTAATTATAATTTATCTCCTCCAATTATGTCCTTAATTTCAATCAGTTCTCTGTAGTTTCAAATACTGTAATTTGCCCCTCAAAGTTTCAAGTGAAATAAATTGATTAATAATAATGGTTGAACACCTGAAAGAACCATTACATCATCTATCTTATACATTATTTTCCAAATATTTGTCTTGAGATATCAATTTTATCCCAAAAAAATAAGAAAAACAAAAAAAATCAAGACTAAAAAATAAAGAAACCTGAGTTTCTACCGAAAGAAAAAATTGAATAACGGTTAAGCATTCGAGGTAGGAGAGAATGGGATGGCTTAAGAGTAAGGGGAGAAGTATGGATATTTGAATACAGTGAGAAAAATAGGTATTAAGGTAATTTTTTCTTTTCAGCAAAATAGAGATCACGTGAATTTGCATGTCTGACTTTTATTAATTTTTTTTGTCTAAAAATAACTATTGAAGTTAATTACAAAATATTCAAACTTAAAAGAGATTATTTTTTAAAATTAAAATCTGAAGGAGTTAATTACAAACTACCTAAAGTTGAATGAGGCATTTTGTAATTAATCCTTCATTAGTTTATGATACTTTGCACTAATCGTTAAATTTTAGGTAAAAATCGCTCATGTATCGATATACGAAATAATCCACATAGACTTTCTTCAACCCAAATTTAAGAATTTGTCCCAAGAGTTATGAATTTGAATAATGGAGGATGCAAAGTATAATTAGAACCACACTTGAAAGGAGCAAACTGTAATTAACAATTCAACATCTTGCAGTAAGCTTTGATGAGTTGTTGGAGAATTTATGCAGATAACGAAGTTGGTTCCTCTTGGCTACGTGGCAACCATTTATCGGACTTGGTCCTTCTGCAAATCTTTGTACAATTCCTCAATACTATAATGAAGGGATAATCTTGTTTTGGTCTCTGGAATGAGTTTTGATTTTTAATTTGTACTCTTAAACATTAAAAATTTTAATTTTCTACTATCAATGTTATGTATTTGTAATAATGTGGATCTGATTTATATTATTGTTCAATTTTCCTTTATAAATTAAAATACGTGAAGTGCAAATATTTCAGATATGGGATGAGGTATGTTCATCACTGCAGATTTTCACCTACGATCAAATTGCCACTGGTTTGTGTATCGAATATAGAGTTTCATTAATTAGATAAATGTTAACTCTATCATGTGTAACTCACATGAGATGCCAACAATATTTGAATTTATACATAAGTCTATACCCAAAGTACTTACAATTCACGTGTTTTAATTTATGATGAAAAACTAAATGATAATTTGGGTAAGGTCTATATTGCTACCAATTTATAACATGAAGGGTGTACATTGAGATGTTTTATGTTTGAGAATACAAATTCAAAATCGAGAAATATCTTTGAAAATGCGAAATAAGATTAACCCAATTATAAATTCCAATCTCAACTCACTGGATGTATATGGCTTGAGGCTTGAGGGTCATAGAGTTTACATTGTAATTAAGAATCTAAAAAACATGTGGTCAGAACGTTTTTTATTTTATTTTGTTTTGTTAACAAAATCAAAAATTAGCCTCATCAAGAATATTGATTTTATTATCTTTAGTTTTCAAAATATTATATGTTTTAATTGGTACTAAATAAAAAAATAGAATATCCAAAAATAACTTTTTGATATCTCGATTGGATCAATCGATATATGATTCAAACAAATCCAAATAATCTATTAATCAAAATAAATAGTGAATGATTAAACTTTGATGAAATTAACAAATTTTAAAGTTGAGAAGATCCCGATCTTTTTTCAATATAATTACTCACCTTTGGGGTAAAAACCCTAAAATGTTTAAGACAATATAAACAAGAATTACAACTTAACCGAGAAACTTAGAAATATCGATATGATATCAAAAAATATCAATTTGGTACTGTAATCTTGGACCAAATCCTTAAGTTTGAAAGTTGTGATCCTTCCTTTTCTTAACACGGTGGGGTTTAGACAGAACCATGAATGTTGTGTCACGTGGCAACAGAGACAAATTTCTGGGTTGGGCAGCACTTGGAAGGTTGCTACAAGAAACCCCAAGAAGGGAAAGATAGGGATTGCGTGAGAGCATTGCATTGCAATAATGTACGAAACTTCCAAGAAAAGAAAAAGACACAAGAGAATGGTGTTCTGGTTACCAAGAACCAAACTTTTAGATGACTTCTGTTCTGTGTGGCTCTCAATTATTATCATTTTTAAGAGTAGGCAATCTACTATGCATACACCGGGAATTTGTGGTTCTCTCTCTCTTTCTCTCTCTACCTACCTCCACACACAAATATATAACAGAAGAAAATAAGGAAGAACCTATAGTAAACACTAATTAGGGGCTCCTTAATGAACGCTTAATCCTCCTGAGCTTCATCATTAGCAGCACCAGCATTCATGCCCTCAAAACTACAACATATACAATTCAACTCAACTCAACAAAACCTTAATCCGACTATTTCAAGTTGATCACATGAATCCAATTCACCTGCCGTAATATACCAAGAATTATGGCAAACCATAGACTACCATATACTATATTATCTCAATATATACCTTTACTAGTATTATCATGAATAGATAACACATCTTTATTGGTGCAAAAACGTCATTAATTTCAAGTTTTTGGTTTCATGTTAGCCATATTTTTCCGAGATATTAATTCAGAAAAGGATTAAAGCTCTCAGTTTTGCCAAATCCAAGTTAGTAGTAATGTATTAGAATGGTCTGCAGGCAGCAGCTGCAGCTACAGCTGCTTGGCTCATGCTCCTCAAAAACTTTGGCAGCCAATATCCTCATCTGGATCCATATCATTTGGGGTCTGATTCAGATTGAAACGAAGGATAATAGGAGGACTGGTAAGCAAACCTACCAGCAACAACAGAATGAAGCTCAAAAAAACAAACACTGGTCTAGATACAGAATGACACCATGGAGTTTAGCATACCATTTGAAGGCAACAAATTCCCAAGAAACAGAACCAATAGTCATTAAATCCATTTATTGAGGCCCCGTTTGGTAACGTTTAAATTTTTCGTTTTTCGTTTTTATTTTGATATTCAGAGAAAACGAGAAAAAAAAACTCGTTTGATAACCGTTTATGTTTTTCGTTTCTGTCATCGTTTGATAAACGGGGGGCGATTTTCAAAAACCAAAAAAAGTCGTTTTTGGTTTCCGTTTTTCGTTTTTCAAAAATGAAAAACGGAAACGTTACCAAACGGGGCCTGAAATATTATACTCATAAAAGAAAACAACTAGGGGGACCTCGAGTGACCACAGCAAACCCCCACTCCCCCTACTTGGTATGACAGAACATTTGTACCCGTTGGGAAAATAACACACAAAAGAAAGCTACACTAATAATAAGTAATTAGAATATACATAGAGATAAATAGTTTACTTACTGAGAAACATAATATAACATAAAATAAACATGTTACAAGAATATCATCTATCATACAATAACAGAACACTAATATTACCAGAAAAGAGTAGAAACCAGATGTGAGTTGAAGTACTATCAAAAATATTTCTCATAGGGAAATTTTATTTCTATTATCTTGGTATACTGTGAGACCATGATTTGTGACCACAAGGTTCACATTGAAGATTTACACAGTCAAAGAATGATAGAAGAAATTTTTTATGAGCAAGAAAAAAGATGAATATTACATATTTACTTAAAGTGGTTGCTATAACTTATTTGGCTTGCTTACACCGATCATTGAATATGAGCAAATCATCTATTGCCTAGCTTATCACCAACCTCGATAAATGAGCAGTTTTTACAACCTACGGCCACCAACGCCCAAAAATTATTTACCCAAATTAGAGACGTGTTTTTTTCCATGTTTTCTGTCCGTGCTGGCTTATGGATAGCTACCGAGCCTTGAACAGGCTTGATGAAACCTAAAAAGGAAAAAAAAACATCTTTCAGAAGAGTTGCAAAAAAGAAATCCAGTAAAATGCATTATAAAATATTAGTGTTCAGAATTTTGGAAGCAAATTTTAATCATTGACATTTCAGAAACTACAAAGCTTCCAACAATAAATATCAAATCCTCCACAGTTCCAAGAATCAAAGAGCATCAACCTGATCGCAAAAGCATTATGCACATGCCTAAACAGCTCCTAACATCATACAAAAGTAAAGAATGCTTAATTCAATGCACACACTCGTGCCTCAATCAGCTTTGATATCCAAAAGTGACCAATCTGACTAAATACCAAGTTTGTTCCTCAGGAAGTAAGTTGTGATCCAAGACAAGAAAAGTGTCAATCTTGGGTAACTTGTTGACAACAAAATAAAATTCAGTCAACAAAAGAGTGAATAGTGTATCACTCTTCCTCATACATCAGAATCCAAAGCAGTCCCAAAATTTTCTGGATTTTCTCTATTGACAGGGTGGATTTTCTCTTTTCATTTCATCCAATCAGAGACTATGCCGTTATAAGTTCAGTTCATATCAAATAGTTGGCTACCAGCTAGAATAAATTCTGTCTATTTCAGAAGAAGTTAAGCACTCTAAAGCTTGCCCTAAAATAACAGGAAATCCATATTGCTGTTGGCTCTCTGCTGTCATGTCCGGACAAGGCAAGGATAAGTGAGCATAGTGTATATTCCATTCTGGTTCTAAAACCCTTTCTACCCACCTTTGGCAGATTTGACAAAGTACCAGAAAGTATTACTGTTTTCTAATGGAACAGCATTTTTCATCAACGGCTACAAGTTTCAAATAGATCCCAATACTAGGGTCCATTGCAGCATTATACCCCATCAGTGGCTGAACATGTAGCAAAGATAAATACATAAAAGCAATAACACCCAATTTGGTCCTCAGTAATCGGGGTCTGAGAGGGGTAGATTAGGATATTTCACAAGCTTGGCTGCCCTCAGGTTTGAACTCACAACCTTAAGCTTAATGGGCCAAATTTTTTACCACTGAATCAGTGGCAAAAATAAGTACATAATACAAAATATAAATCCATTCTCTTTGTGACACAACTATGTGTCAGCATCTAAAAAGGCCACATGTCCAGGCATCTTTCTTGCTTTGATGGAAATTTCTGTTCATCAGTCAAACGATATACAACTCACATTGAACTGTTTCTTCTGTGAAATGAAAATTTTCAACCAAAAAACATAGGACAATCCTAGGACAATTTCAGACCAATGTTATCGTAAGTCGGTTTGGTACGTGGTACGGGTACAGGTACATGATACGACACTTTCTTAGATACATAGTACGATGGGGGTAAGTTTAGCTGGTATGATATTTTGAGTCGCAATTCATTTTAAAACTCTTATGCAGATTGTTTTCACTACTATACAATATTATATATCTCAGAATTTTCATAAACACAAAGTTAATTACTATTTATCTTAAAATTGCGCTTATTTTCTATTATCTAAAACAATATATAATTATAAATCTATATACATGTAGTCAATTAATATGTATTTTATATTTGTGTTACATGTTCTAAAGCGAATTGATTTAGGATTAGTATTACAATTTGGAGTCGTCCATTTTAGTGATTTGGATTGCGAACCGACCTCATTTTAGATCGATGTACCCAGATCGTAAGTCGTTAAGGGTTTAGTGAATTGTGCTAACCATGTTTCAGACCCATCAAAACCCAAGACAGAATCAGGCAGCAAGATAAAGAGTAAAACAGAAATATAGAAAATAGAAAAAGAAATTAATAGACTTTTCTTAGGAACAATGAAACCAACCTTCAGATGGTGTGGCATAATTTTTATATCGTAAGGTACATGAAGCCATGCCTCTGGTGGATAGAACAAAAAGTTCTCTGGCTTACTGGTATACACATCGGCATATCGATGGATGTGATAAGCAAAAGCAGATTCTTGACCTGTATCAGTGAGAAATGTAGCTCCAAAAGATCTATTAAACATGCTTTTCATTATACAGCGTGCCTTCTGCCTCTCTTCATTCAACTCATTATAAAGAGACATGTATGCTTCACATCTTTGACTATTAGCCACAATTGCATGCAGTTTACCAAGAAGTTCTTGTATAATATGAAACTTTGCCTGTGTTCCAGAAACAAAAAAAGCATAAAACAGATCAGGGGTGAATCATGTGAACCCGTTTATACAGCGAACAGGATTAACTTCAGCCAAACCCGCTCATTTCGTATCAGTATTGTAAGAATAATCAGGGACCATGTTAAATACCCTCACTTTCAGATACATCTACATACATTCAAACATAACTTCAAAAGTACAATCTACAATTACAGACACTTCTTGGGCACTTGATGGAAAAATTGGAAACATGTATGTGGATTTTTCCACAGAAAAACAAGTACAATTTATAAGAATTATATAATGCGGAATCACATAGAAACAACAATTACAAAATTTGACTGTACTTCGAAGCAAAAGCAATATACACGAAGATTTCAAAGGAGAGGCCATGCAAGAAGAATTGTCATCATAATAACTACTAATACACAGAAATGTGCTCTATTTCATGCTCTATCTCTTTTGAGTTTACTATTTTGACATGTCCCTGGCACCTTTTGTTTGCGTGTTTACTTTCTGTTTGCCACATGACCTACTTCGTTGATAAAAAAAGAAACACATTTGGCTTGTCATCCCACAGAATCAGACCGATAGATAAAATCAGACTGGTAGAAATTCTCAACATCAACATTTATGTGGCATCATAGGATTGAACTTATTCAACCAGATCACCTACTCTATCCTATGAATAATTGTTGTTAGCAAACCAGGAAGAAATTTTCCTCCTTCCACTTGTCATACACATAAGAATAAGTATCATGATGGACATCTTCATCGTGGAATCTATTACTTAATATCTTCCGCACATAGTCAATTACTTTCTAACACCTTTTATTATCTTGCTTTACTTTCCCAAAGCTTCAAGCCTGGAATGACTTCGACAACAATAAATATCAGCTTTTCTTCATAGATACAGATACATTTTTTTTCTCCATTCGCTTAACATCTTAATTTGTACAACCACGGATAATTCAACAAGCACATAGGAGTATCATCATCAATTATTACATGCCTCAAATGGAATCTATAGAGCCAATTGATCTATTCCAAGCTTTGGATGTTATATCTTCACGTAGAGACCAATAACTTTGGTCACTAAAGGATTTCAACATGGTCCAAGATCCCGGTATTAGTTAACAACTTTGAAAGCATTGAGGCACATTGATTGCTACGTCGCGGAATGGTATGGGTTATTTATGCGGAATGTTAGATAAAAGGCACAAAAAAATTGAAAAAAAAAACATGAAAAATTCTAAAACAATGCAAACAACAAGATTTGTGCCTTATGTGTCCATCGTACATCATGTAACCCAAAAAACTGCATGATATTTTGAAATGTGAACACAAAAAGATGCAGGAGATGTGCAATGACTCCGATTTTACACATGTGCTTTCAATTTCTACTTCCGGTTATGTAGTTGTATCGGGGTATTGTAGGTTTCTTGCATGAGTCTTGGTTTCATCTTGTCTTCTACTTTTTTTAGGGTTTTTCTGAATTTAATTTCTGAGATTGACTATTATAGCGGTTAAACAAATGGAGTAGCTCGGGCTCAACTCGTTTTTAGCTCGCTCAAGCTTGCTTCTATTATAAAACAAGCCTGAACAAATATTTAGACTCATTTTGATTCGAGCCCGAGCAATTCGCAAGCTAACTCGTTTTTCCTCATTGTAGAAAATATATTTGTGAACTATTAGAAATATCAAGGTCGCTTTAGTAAAACTAGCAAATATAACTAATTTTAAATAGTTTACTTTGTCAAGTATCTATCTATTTATAACAAGAGTCAGCCACTTGTAGACAACCATGTGGGCTCCTCCCTCTCTCCTTAAAATAATTAAAACCTTTAATTCAACAGTTCATCATGTGGTGTCTATCTAACTTTATGACACACACACACACACACTCTCTCTTTCTCTCTGGCATGCACTCTTCAGTCCTATCTATCTCCCACCATTTCATCCAACTCTCTTTGTGTCTCTGTCCAACGTCTATCTCCCCTTCACAGACTCGGTTTCCTCTCTATCTCTATTTTCTCTTTCCTTCCTCTCTGTTGGTAAACTCTCCCATTGACTAGGTATTAAAACTCAAAAGATAGGGCAGTTCATCAATTCATCAAAAGAGTTTATACACTTTATATACATATCAATATGGGGTATTATACTTGTAAGTGTTGTTTTGAATTTTGTCGTCATGTAAACTTTAGGAGTTTCGATTTGAGATGTGTGAAATTTTTGAATTTGAATTTTAGATGTGTTTTGAGACTTGCGGATTTGAGATTTATTCTCAAAGCTTGGTTTTTGGCTTGAGCCCTTCGAACTTGTGCCAAGCCAAGCTTGAACAAAAATCTAAGTTCAGAATCTTGGCTTGAGTCGAGCTTGAACAATCCCTCAATAACTCGAGGTGAGCATGAGCTCATGGTTCAAGTTTGCAGTATTGGTTATCGAGTTAGAGGACACGGTCACGATGTCAAATCATGATATCGACCAATATGCTAAAAATGCTAAACTATCCAAAAAAATACTAAAAAATAAATAAAAATTATAAATACTAGCATTCATGCATCATGTCCAAAAACACATCATCTAACATTAAAATATAATAAAAATAAATTATAAGAGAATTATCAATAATATTGATAATTTTCAATTTAAGCATTTACAAAAGTAAAATTTTATTATATAACTTATATTTCCACTACCCACAAGGTAGTCTCCTGTCATATACATAATTACAATTATGTTAAATAAAACTAATAGCCCAACATGACCAAAACCCACCGTTACTCTCATATGATCAAAGATATAACATATTATATTAATGTGACTCTCAGTTAGGGTCAAAGACTAAGACGTGATAATACAGAAAAAGAGAACATGAGAAGCGTGAGGAATAAATTTGATTGAAGACGGAGAGAAAACTTTCAACCAAGTCAAAGACTTGCGCCACTACATGGGAAGAAGGGATGAGAGTGCCACTGTTACTCAAGCAAAGGAGGAATAAGAAGAAGAAAAAGAACGACCATGTGTTTTTGATCTAATAAAATTTTCTTGGAAATCCTTTCAATTATCTTTCCATTTTTATTATTGCAAAAAGGTGGGATCTAGGGTTGAATAATTGCTTCTTTGTCATTTAAGGCTGAAATCGATAAAGTGCATGCAAGGATCAAAATTTTGTTTCGAAATGGTTAAAATGTCTGAAACATTTTCGTTTTTAAGAAGACCGAAATAAATTAGTGATGAAATCGATATTTTAAAACTTCAATGTGTTCATAATGTTACGAGGTATTTTGTAATATTTTAATGTATTTGCACAATTATTTCTAGGTATTTCAAGATACTGTTATATTTCGATCAATGTTTTGAAAAAATAATTCTTAAATTTTTTAATTTTTTCATTATGTTTCTAAAACACATTGACGCGTTTTCGTTTACTAGGTGACTAAAACAATGCA
This sequence comes from Ilex asprella, assembly GCA_023539305.1. NCBI lineage: Eukaryota > Viridiplantae > Streptophyta > Magnoliopsida > Aquifoliales > Aquifoliaceae > Ilex > Ilex asprella. Next base: position 26,312,730 of record CM042188.1, on the reverse strand, counting down.
CCGAAACGAAATTTTGATCATTGAGTACATCTAGTTTCTACATTGGTGGGTAGTTGATTTTCTCTTTATTTTTTATCAATTCCTTGTTCATCGAACTTTTTCAGTCACAAAACAAATTGAATCTATGAACCTAGAAGTGGGTCTTGTTTCTTTTCTTCTACCTTTCTCTTTTTTTATGGTTCAACTCCAAGTCGAGATTGGATTTGCAAAATCCCAGTCAAGCCACAAAAAAACCATAAAAAAAACAAGTCAAGTACAAGTCAGTTGTGTCTCACTATATTTGTATAGTCTATTGAACAAGGTCGATACTTTGAACTCTGTTAAACATACCTAAGCTCGAAAAACTGGACTCGATTAACACACCTATTGATAATGAATCATCCAACTCGGTGATGGAGTTGACGGAATCAAAGAGTTTTAGTGATTCAACTGATTTGTGTCTGAGTCGAGGACATTCAATAGAGACTCTTGGATCGAGTAGAGTGTGCAACATTAGCGATTTGGTTGAGGGCGGGCCATAATTTGAACCATGATTTCCAATCCTCATGGAATTGATAAACTTTTTTCTCTTTTCAATTTTTTGTACTCCCTTAATCAGTTAATAGTTGATATTTACTAACGAAAAGTAAATTTTTCTAACCCAAAAAAAAAAAATACCTCTTGCAATGATCAAATTTTTGTTTTAGTGTATAGTTTTGATCAGCTAGGAAACTAATACATTTGAAAAATTAAATCGATAAAAAAATTAGAATTTTTATTTTCAACATTGAAATTTCAATTCTGAAACATCCCAAAACATCATAATATTCGAAACGATTCGAATCTTAATTTTCAATCACTAATTCATTTCGGTTTGCCGTTACGCCATAGTAATCATTTAAGTAGAAACAACCGAAACAACACAAAATTTTGGCCCTTTCACCATTGATAATCAATCCAACATAAAGGGACAAATGAGAAACAATGCCAAATGCAATGACTAATAGTCTACATTCAACAATACAGAGATTGTAATGGCACGGCATGAGGGCAATGCCAAAGAACATCAACATTGTTCCTCCCACCACCAAAAACTGGTCAAAAATTTTCCAGTTCCAAAAGAAAGTTTAGTTCGATATCAGATCTGCTGTGTAATGTATTACTTCCTATGATGCATATTGGTTCCACTTTTAATGAAGAATAATTTGGAAAATAGATGCTTCAGGAACAGGAGAATTTTGGAAAAGAATATTCTGGTAGTTTTAACATTGTTAATGAAGAGGAAACAGGGAATATACACAAATAGATCACAAGAAAAAAAATATAAAGATCAAACTAAGAAGAAAAGAATCTAACCAATACATCATTAACTAAAGCTTTGAAACTTCAAGTTCAGAATTTAAGTGTACAAATGTTAAGGAAGAAAAATATCTATCTTCATAGACAAAACCCATCATATCAATTGACCTAGCTAAGTGGTGGCTACCATCTAGTTCTTTCTTCATAGTCCCCACTGGAGCTTTTAATTTACATTCCTGATACCCAAATCAGATAGGTCCACGCTGTGAAACTTCTATTTTAAGTAGTGTCAGGTTCTTCCCAGGGGTTTTTCATGGACTTACCACGCAAGTATCAAGCATTGACTCATCCTATTAAACATCAGATTTCAGATGAAGAAACAACCAAGAAATTGGATGTGCTTATCCCAAAAAAAAACTATTACGATTTTCCAAAAAAAAATTGGATGAGACCACAAATGAAAAATGAATTTTACATGGATACACAACTAAAATTCCTACAGATTTAAAATAAATTTAAGCCCCTACCCTTGTCATAGAAAGTTTTTTGCCACGATATGACACTTGGCTATGATGATCACATAGCTGATTTAACCACACTATGCCGCCTTTTGACTTTATCTGATAATTACACACAGAATAAAAAAACTAAACATATTCTGGGACACTAAGTGCAGCCTTGAATATTGACTTATATGCTCTATCTGTGTTTGCTTGTGCAGATATGAGTGATAGGAAGAGAGAGGGAGAGTAAAACTGAATTTCGAAATCTCTAAATGAATTTACAAATAAGTGTTGTTTGAGTCTATGCGTTCAGAAGTTGAGGGTTGAAAATTTTCCTTGAAGTTAATATATAAGGAAAAAAGGCAGCATATCTATGCACAGTATATTAAATACAAAAGATAACTATAGACAGACTATTTCAGGTACTATTTAAATTTTGAAAGATGATACCTGTTCGAAACGGTAACTATCCTCATTCTGTATCCGTATTTCATTCTGCAAGCCAAATAAAAAAAAGAAACCAAAATAAGCATTTTTTTAATCAGAATCATCAAAATAAACATGAATATGGTTTTTAGTCATAATAAAAAGGCCCCCCCTGCGTGGAGAGAGAAACAGACAGAATTTCAGAAGTAAAATATTGAAAGTTTAATGTGACAGATCCATAAGCACGTATGGACTTAAAAAAAATGATCAAAATGGCTGCATCTATAGCTACTTTAATGACATAATTTTTTTTTTGAGATTCACTAATATATAGTTGTGTGGGTGTGTGCCCGCATTTTAGCATTTTCAAACCCAAAAACAAGATCAATCAATGATATGAACAGCACAAGTGCCATTTTTGTTAAAACAATTATGGTTTCTACTTTCTCAGATTTCTGATGTCTCCTGCTATCAATAGGTTTTTCTTCAAAGTGTCGTACCAAGGGAGGGGGTGCTCCCTTGAGCATTTGGACGTGGCAAGCCCTATGTCCAGCCTTGCCACACATGGGCAAGTCAAAGCACCAGTGACCTTGCCCATGCCCCTGTACACATGCAAGTGGCATCGAGGCATTTGTGGATTCGTGGATATGAAGCCCCACACAAGGCTGAGGGTGGCAGCACGTTAAGGCAAAGTAGTACATGGTTGTGGGCTACAAGGGACATTCCTGCATGAAGACCAAGCCATGAGTTGGCATGACTTGGCATGCTAGCATAGACATGACCCGTGTTGTTGAAGGAGCGCTTAAGCATGTGCCGAGGCCCAAGGTGCACCAATGCCCAACTACAGCTCCTATATCATATCAATCTTTCTCACCGGTATCGTAGTAGGCCGTTTATAGATCTATCCAAACTCCCCAAATCAGTTGTCCCATAATTTCTCTCCTATATGTGCTAGATCTACCTTTTTTATTAATACATGCATTCTTAATTCTATCTTTCGTAATTTTACCACATATCCATATTAACATTCTCATTTTCACCATATTCAATTTTTGAACGTGTTCTCTCATAACTACCCAACACTCAGTATCATAAAGCATAGTAGGTCTTATGATCATTCTATAGAATTTTCATCTAAGCTTAAGAGGAATGCGTCAATCACACAAGACATTGCATGCACTCCCCTATTTTGTTCATCATGCATTAATTATATGGGTAACATCGTCACCAATCTCACACTCTCTATGAATAATAAACCCTTAATACTTAAAGTGTTCATTCTTCGATATCTTTTCATCTTCAATTTTTACTATTTCCTAGTTTCGATTCCTATTTTTGCCAAACTTATATTCCATATTTTTTTTTTAGTCCTCCTTATCATAAATCCTTTGATTCTAGAGCTTCTTGAGATATTTCTAGTTTATTATTAATTCTTTCTTTAATTTTATCAACTAATACAATATCATGTGCAAATAACATATACCATGAGAGCTAATCATGAATGCGCCTACTCAATTCATCTATTATCAACACAAAATGATATGGACTCAAAGCATAACCCAGAATTAAGCCTACGGTAATTGAGAATTCATTAGTCTCTCATGTTGTTTTCACCAGTGTCACTACATTGTCATACATATCCTTAACCACATCAATATACCTAACAGTAATATTTTTTCCAAACCTTAATCTTTGATCGATCACTCTCTATCAAACGTTAACCACTGTTTTATGGTGTTTGTCATTTCAATTTCAAAACATTTCCTTATATTTTATATTTTGTGATGATTGTGTTCTGAAAAAACATTTGCATTTTATTTGTACCACAGAAACTCACTTCGATAAGGCATCCATCTTGACTTATGTCTCACACCTAGGCCCTTTAGGGGGACCTTGGAGCCTTAGTGCGCCTTGTTAGAATATATAGAATGGCATTTATGTAATAAGTGTATCCCAAGAGGGATATAATAGTCTTTAGTTATATTGAGATCCATATATATATATATATATATATATATATATGAGATAAAAGGAAAGCTAGGTCAACTTCTTCCAATTCTTTCTTACGTCTCTCTCCCTCTCACAACATTAACATGGTTTCAGAGCATGGTTATTTGGGTTTGTACTTGCCACTCCTTTCTTCTTACTTCTCCCTTACATAAAAGAAAAAAAAAAAGTTTTGCTTGACTGTTGTCAATGGCTTAGGCTACTCTTGCTTTGTGTTGACTATACTGTTGATGGTATTCAAATGGTTCTTGCTGTGATTCGAGTTGGTGTTGATGACTATTGCGATTTGTCATTATTCATTGTTGGTTCGATTTGTGTTGATGACTACGACTTTGTTCTGATGGATTGGTCTAATCTGATGTGGTATCAATGTTAATCTAGTGTCGGTGGCTTTGTTGATCGATGCTATTCTGATGTCTTTGGTGGAGGTGGTGCTCCTGTTCGTTGCCCTAATTGTAGTCTGTGTGAAGGGGAAGATCCCCCGTTTGGCTACCGGTGTGGGCTAACTCCAAACCTAGCCACTCTAATTCTTTGGACAAGGAATTTGGGCTAGGCCCAAATCCAATTAAGCTCAACTAGACGAGGCCCAACTTAACCGAGCCTAGTTATATCAAATCTTAGGCCTCGTCAGGCAAATCCAATCAATCCAGTCCAACCAAACTGGTTCATCTCAATTGACCGGTTCAGTTTCTTGCCTCTCAATCGGACCGATTCAAGCTCCCACGGTGTTCTCAGCTCCAGTTTAGCCATCTTAAGGCTGGTTTCACATCATTTACCAACGATTCAACAACTTCTCATCTAGTTCAGGCAGCTTCGTAGCCACTTCTCAATTGGTTCAGGCAGCTTCCCAACCAATTTAGTAGCTTATAGGCTCTATTTCTGCAACCATATCTCTTTTGGCGGAAGTCTTCACCCTTTCCACGTGTTTTTGACCTATTTCTCTCTCCCATCATGCATTCTAAGGTAGATACTGAGCCCTTACTACTAGTACTGCTCCTTTAATCTATGTTCCTCCTCCCAATTTTTCTACTGCATCTTTCTTTAATGCTCATATGACCTCTGTCAAATTAAATAGGAGTAATTATGTATTGTGGGCAAGGTCTGTTGATATTTTTCTTAAGGGTAAAGGCCTCTGTAGGCACTTAGTAGAAGCTAAACCCACAGTCGATGGTTTTACCCAATGAAAACAAATAGATGCACAAATTATTGCACTCTTATTGACTAATATTCAGCCTCACCTCAGCTCTTCTTTACTTTGGATACTGCCAAGGAGATTTGGGATTGTCTGACTCACATATACTCTAGTTTACGTGTATTTATGAGGTGTGCAGACAGTATTTCAATTTTGAGTAAGGTGGCTTGACTTTGGAAGAGTACTTTTCTAGGAGTGTACAGAATATTGCACTCCTATCACTTCTAATGTTTCTCAGTCGAGTGTTGATCCTATTAGTGATCGATCAGTTTTAGTTGTCTCTTAGCATGATTCTGGTGGTTCTCGTGGAGGACGTAGGGGAAGAGAAAACCGTGGTATGCATGATTGATCTAGTAGTTCCCGTGGGAGACGTAGTGGAAGAGGAGGTCGAGACACTTACAGGTGGACTCATAGTGGTCGTAGCAACCACACAATGGTGTACTATTGAGATTTACATGGTAAACCCCCTATTTCAGCTCACAAGTATCTTTTCAGGATGATATTCCATCATCCGGCCCTAATTAGCCTATTTCTAATGACCATATCACTATCTCACTAGATGAGTATGCTCAATTTATGTCCCAAAAACAAACACTAACCACCTCCACTGCCATTTTTGTTTAGACAAGTACGATATCTGCTTGTTTATTGTCTTTCATTTGTAGTCCATGGATCATTGATTTTGGAGCCTCGGATCATATGATTGGTTCTTCTAGTCAACTATCTCACTTTCACTCTATAGTCCCATCTCGCAATGTTACTCTTGCCAATGGGCCCTCCTCACAAGTTTTAGGATTGGGTAACATACAACTTAATCCTTCTTTATCGTCGTCTTCAGTCATACATGTTCCTCAGTTTCCTTTAGCTTGTTGCCTATTAGTAAAATTACTCATTCCATTAACTGTTCAATAATATTTTATCCCTCTTTTTGTGTTTTTCAACATTTTAGGATGAAGAGAAAAATTGGTACATGGCATGAATATGGTGGTCTCTATTACTTTGACTTTGAGCTGCCACTTTGAGCCTTACACACCTCATTATCTCCTCTTCAATGGCACTATCATCTTGGACATCAATCCCTTCCAATTTTGAAGTCTCAAGTTTCTAGTTTAAATAATTTGTCGTCTTTATCTTGTGAAGCATGTCAACTTAGTAAACACCATTGTATGCCTTTTAAATCTAGGTTTGATAATCGTGTTTCTAGTCTTTTTGAATTAGTTCATTCTACTACATGGGATCTCCCTAGAGATTCATCTATTAATGGATTTCGTTATTTTGTTACATTTGTTGATGATTATTCTCGTATGACCTAGTTGTTTTTAATGAAATCTCACTATGAATTATTTTCCATCTTTCAATTGTTTCGTAAGCAAATTAAGAACCAATTAAATTGCAGCATTAGTATTTTACGGTTTGACAATGCTAAAAAATATATGTATAATCCCTTCCAAGCTTACATATTGTTAAGAGTATTAGGGTAGTATATGTAAATTGTTAATAGTGTTAGGGTAGTATTTGTAATTCTTATCATTATGAGTGGACTATAAATACAAGTGATGTATGAGAGTTAGGTTAAACTTTTTAACCTCTCTGTTTCTCTCTTTAATCTTTTACACTTAACATGGTATCAGAACTATTACGATCATAAATATGTTCTAAAAAAAAAAATTATTTTTGTTGATTCGTGGTGGTGGTGGTTGTTTGTCGATGTATTGTGGTGGTGGTGATACTGTTGTTGTCGTGGTTGACCTCTGTGTTGTGGAGGTTACTGTCGTGGTGGTGTTGGTGTTAGTTGACTTGTGCTGTCGTGGTCTTCGTTGTGGTCACTGTTAGTCGACTTGTGTTGTCGTAGTCACTGTCGTGGTCTTCGTCGCACAGTCGCGGTGGTGGCAGTCAACTTGGTGGCACTTTGTCTTCATCATGGTGTGTGGTGGTTGTGGAAGTGGTGTTGTTGTCTTCGTGTGGTGGCGCTTTGTCTTCATCGTGGTGTGTGGTGGCTGTGGAGGTGGTGTTGTTGTCTTCGTGTGGTGGCAACGTTGAACTAGAGGGTTCTCTTGGAACCCTAATCACCCAGCGAAGAAGAAGAGATCCAACCTGTGGAGTCGGGTCTGGATCAGATCGGGTCAAGTCAGGTCTTAAATTGTTTTTAAGTACAATCCCAGTCCAACCCACGGTTCAGGCCTGTTCATCAGACCAGAAAGCCTAGCCAGTCTGGTTCAACAATCCAGAGAGCTCAGCCGGTCTAGTTCAGCCGTCCATCCCGGTTTTTCAATCCGGTTTTGTCTTCCAGCAGGTCCAACTGGTCCGGTTCAGCGGTCCAGCCCCTATTTCCAAACCGGTTCAGTAATCCAGCAGCTTCCTTGATCCCAGTTCAGCGGTCCAGACCATGTTTTCAGCCTAGTTCAGTGGTCCAGGACCTCTAGACGGTCCGATTCAGTCATTTTTTGACCAGTTCAGTGGTCCAGTGGACTCATTTGCTCCGGTTCAACGGTTCACTGGTGTATTTTTGGTCCGGTTCAGCGATTTAGTGAACTTATTTGGTTCGGTTCAGCAATCAAGTGGCGTTCTCCAGTCCGGTTCAATAGTGCAGTAGGTAATTCTTGTCCAGTCCAGTGATCTAGAGATTTTCTTTTTCTATTTGCTGCACTTATGGAACTTAAACAAGACACTGAGTTGGTTACTATTACACGAGAGGAGTATGCTCAATTCTTGTCCAGTCAGGCAATCTCATCTCCTTTCACTGCTACTTTTGCCCAGTTAGATAATACTTCCACTTGTTTATTGTCCTCTACTCGCAGTCCCTAGATCATAGACTCTAGCGCTTCTGACCACATGACTGGTGCATCTGATGTTTTTTCTACTTACACGTAGTATTACTCTTGCTAATGGCACTTATTCTAAAGTTTCAAGTCTGAGAACTACTCACTTGAGTCCTAATATGTCTCTATCTTCTGTGTTATTTGTTCCTCATTTTCCTTTTAGTTTACTTTCCATTAGCAAGATTACTCGTTCTCTCAATTGTTCTGTCACCTTTTATCCCTCTGATTGTGTCTTTCAGGATCTCAAGACGAAAAAGAAGATTGATACAGGGCATGAAACTGGTGGTTTATATTATCTTAACTTTGATTCACCTACCCGGACTCTACAAACCTCTTTGTCTCATTTTCAATGGCATTGTCGTCTTAGACATCCTTCTCTCCAAAATCTGAAGTGTCAAGTTCTCAGTTTTAGTGGTGTGTCGTATTTGTCTTGTGAAGCTTGTCAACTTAATAAGCATCACCATATGTCATTTCAGCCCAGAGTCCATAATCGTGTTTCTAGTCCATTTGAGTTGATATATTCTGATGTATGGGGTCCAATAAAAAATATTTCATCCAATAAATATCCTTACTTTGTGTCATTTGTGGATGACTATTCTCGTGTGACTTGGTTGTTTTTTATGAAATCTCGGTCTGAATTATTTTTATATTTGAGACATTTCGTAAAGAAATAAAAACTCAGTATGGTTATCGCATACGTATGTTACGTTCTGATAATGCTTGAAAATATGAATCTGAACTTTTTTCAGCTTATCTTAGTAAAATTAGCATTATTCATCAGACTTTTTGTGTTTACACATATCCACAGAACGGTGTTACTGAACGCAAGAACCGTTATTTGTTGGAAGTTACTCGTGCACTGTTATTCCATATGAATATTCTCCGATATTTTTAGAGTGATGCTGTTCTTACTGCTTGTCACCTTATTAATCGTATGTCATCCTCTGTGTTACATGGACAAAGTCTATATTCTGTCCTTTTTCCTGGTAAGTCCTTATTTTTCCTTCTACCTAAGATTTTTGGATGTGTCTGTTATGTTTATAATTTGGGCCCTCGGTTTGATAAACTTGACCCTCGAGCTACAAAATGTGTATTTATTGGTTATTCCTGTATAAAGAAGGGGTATCGTTACTACAGTCCTTCTCTGCGACGATACTTTATTAGTGCTGATATCACGTTTGAGCAATTTGTTCCATATTTTTCAGCACCTTCTCAGCCTTTGGATCTGGACTTTGGGTCATCTCTTGTACCACCATCATCTCTTCCTTCACCTTCAGATATCCCGCTGCCCACTGTATTACCATCTACTTTACCTCTTCATATATACTCTCGCCATCCTCAACCATTGACTGAGGTGCCTATATCGTCTTCCTTGTCGTCTGCTGATCCTGGTCCATCAAGTAATTTAGACTCTCTACCTATTGCTCTTCGAAATGGTACTCGTTCGTGTGTTACTAATCATCTCATTTCTCATTTTGTTTCATATGATGCATTGTCTCCTGTCTTCTCTTATTTTACCTCTCAATTATCTACTACATCTATTTCTAAGCGTTGACAGGATGCATTATCAGATCCGGGTTAGAGGAAAGCTATGGAGGATGAGATGGATGTCTTACATCATAATGGGACTTGGGATCTCGTTCCTTTGCCTCCTGATAAACGAACTGTTGGTTCTCATTGGGTGTATACTGTTAAATTTTATCTGGATGGTTCTGTAGAGCGTCTCAAAGTCCGGCTTGTTGCAAAGAGTTTTACTCAACCTATGGTGCTGATTATGAGGAAACTTTCTCTCCTGTTGTCAAAATTTTCTCTGTTCGTATCTTGATTTCTTTAGCTGCTAATCTTGATTGGCCCTTGTTTCAGTTAGACGTCAAGAATGGCTGTCTGCATGGTGACTTAGTTGAAGAGGTATACATTAAGCAGCCACCTGGGTTTACTGCTCATGGGGAGTATGATAAGAGTGTATGTCGACTAAAAAAATCTTTGTATGGTTTGAAGCAATCACCGAGGGTATGATTTGGTAAGTTTTCAGATGCAGTCTTAGAGTTTGGCCTTCTACGATGTCAGACAGACTATTTCGTATTTCATAGACAGACAGATATTGGATATGTTCTATTGATGATCTATGTAGATCATATTGTGATTATGAAAAATGATTCTGAGGGGATTACCAAGCTAAAAATCTTCTTGCAAGATTGATTTCATTCTAAGGATTTGAGAAAACTCAAGTATTTCTTGGGAATTGAAGTGGCTCGATTTAAACAGGGTATTTGTTTATCACAGAGAAAATATGTACTTGACATGCTAGAGGAAGCAGGTTTGCTAGGTGGCAAACCGATTGATGTTCCCATGAATCCGAATCAGAAACTATTGATGGATGATGGTGCACTGTTTGAGAATCTGGGTCGGTATCGCAGATTAGTTAGGAAGCTTAATTATCTCACTATTACTCGACCGGATATTTCTTATACAGTCAGTATAGTAAGTCAGTTCATGGGGTGTCCTAGAGTACCACATTGGGAGGCAGTAACTCGTATTCTACGATATCTCAAACGAGCTCCTGAATTTGGACTTTTATATCGACCTAATGGACATATTAGAGTGGAGAGTTTCTCAGATGCTGATTGGGCTGGCTCTCCTTCTGATCAGAGATCAACAACTGGTTATTGTACTTTCTTAGGAGGTAACGTCGTCTTATGGAAAAGTAAGAAACAATCCGTGGTAGCAAGATTCAGTGTTGAGGCTAAGTATAGGGCAATGGCGCATACGACGAGTGAGTTGACTTGGCTACTACACTTCCTCCGGAAAATTAGATTTCCAGTTCAACCTCCTTTACAGTTGTTCTGTGACAACCAGGTAGCTATCTATATCGCTGCTAATCCAGTATTTCACGAGAGAACCAAACATATTGAGGTTGATTGTCATTTTATTCAGGACAAGATAGTAGCTGGTGAGACTACGACTCCATTTGTGAAATCTGAAGATCAACTTGCAGATATGTTTACCAAAGCATTGAGTCGTACACGTCTTACAGCGATTTGTTCCAAGCTTGGATTATATGATATATATAGTCCAACTTAAAGGGGAGTGTTAAGAGTATTAGGATAGTATATATAAATTGTTAATAGTGCTAGGGTAGTATGTGTAATTCTTATCATTATGAGTTGACTATAAATATAAGTGATGTATGAGAGCTAGGTTAAACTTTTTAACCTCTCTCTGTTTCTCTCTTTAATCTTTTACACTTAACACATAAAAAAGAGGTAGTATCCATCAAACATCGTGTGTTCATACACCTCAACAAAATGGTGGCTGAGAACAAGAATTGTCATTTATTGAATGTTACTTGTGTTTTCCTATTTCATATGCATATTCCTAACCATTTATGAGGTGACGCTATTTTAACTGCATGTTATCTTATTAACTGTTTGCCCTCTACGGTCTTACATGGGTCTTCTCCCCATTCTGTATTGTTCCTTCGGTCTCCACTGTTTTCTATCCCCCCCCCAAAGCGTTTGGTTGTGTTGGTTGTGTTCACAATCTTGGTCTAGGCTTTGGTAAACTTGATCCCCGAGTTACCAAGTATAACTTTCTGAGTTACTGTCACAAACAAATAGGTATCGTTGTTATAGTCCTATTCTTCGCTAATACTTTACCAATGTTAATCTCACTTTTTGGGAATCTATGCTCTATTTATCTGCTCGACCTATTCCTCTTACTTGTGTCCCAAAATCATCTCCCTTACTTGGTTTACATCCTTTGCTCGCTCCTATTGCAGTGTTTCTCATCTCAAGAGTAATCTTTTGTGTTTGTGTCTCCTCTTGTTCCTTTCATCACTCCCTTATAAGTTTACTCTCATCGATCGAGGCCGCCTGCACGAGATTCTGTTCCACCACCAACTTCTTTATTGTCTTCAGATCAAACTACTTTAGTTACCTCCGACTCGTTACCGATTGCTCATCATAAAGGTATTTGTTCTTGTACTACTCATCATCATATTAGTAACTTTCTTTTCGTTCATTATATCTTTTATTCTCTTATTTTACCACTCAATTATCTACTATGTTTGCTTATAAGACTGTCCCAACAGCCTTATCTAATCCATATTGGCGTCATCTATAGAAGAAAAGATGTACGCACTTCATGACAATCATTCTTGGGATCTTGTTTTGTTGCCTCCTGGTAAGCAAATTATTGATTGTCAATGGGTTTACATTACTAAATTTCATCCAGATGATTCTGTGGATCATTTCAAAGCTTGTCTAGTTACTAAAGGCTATACTTAGGCCTATGGTGTTGACTATACGAAAACTTTTTGTCAAGTGACTAAAATCTCTTCTATTCAGGTGCTAATATCTCTTACTGCTCATCTTCATTGGCCCTTATTTCAATTAGATGTGAAAAATGTTTTCTTGCATGATGATTTAGTGGAAGAGATTTATATGGAGCAACCACCTGCGTTTGTTGCTCAAGTGGAGTAACAAAGGACTACATATAAGTTACAGAAAGCATTGTATGGACTGAAACAATCTCCACAAGCATGGTTTGAAAAGTTTTTAGATGCAGTATTGAATTTTGGTCTCCATAGATGTCAGACAGATCATTCCGTATTTTACTTACGTACTAATGCAGGTAACATCCTCCTCGTTTATATTAATGATATTGTGATTACTGGTGCTAACTCAGTTGGTATTGCCAAGTTGAAACAAAACATCGATTTTACACCAAAGATCTAGGAAAACTTCATTATTTCCTTGGTATCGAAGTTGCTAGATTAAAACAAGGCATTAACTTGTCCCAAAGAAAATATGTGTTTGATCTTTTAGAGGAAACAATTTTTTAGGTGGTAGACCAATTAATGTCTCTATAGATCCAAATCACAAACTCTCAGTGAATGAACGTGAAAGTTTCTCAAATCCTGAACAGTATTGTCGACTAATTGAGAAGTTAAATTATCCTATTATTACCCAATGATCGAAATACAATTTCGAAGTACTGTTTTGATTAGCTCAAAAATGAAAATGTTTTGAAAACACAATGGAAACGCAGAAAAAATACGAAAAACATAAATAAAATTCATTTATTTATAAATATAAGTTTAATAATTGATCAATTGAGCATGTTTATTGAGTTAACATTTATTTATACAAGATAACATCAAGTTGGAGGAAAAAAGGGCTTGTTCATAAAAGCAAACACATTTTTACATGTATATATGGCATGTATAACACTTTTAAATTAAAATGAGTACAAATTTATTATTTTCATGCTATTGTAATACTAAATTACGAATTTAAATTGTGTAATCAAATTACTACATAATATTATTTCATGAATATTAAAATTATTGTATGAACAATTTCAGATATTTAATATACCCTAAAATTAATTACACTTATTTATTAATAATGATAATTAATTGCAGGGGTTATTAACAATTATAAAAGAAAAAAGGGGGGTGAAGGGCATTAATGTTAATTAAAAAAACTAAAAAATGACATCAAATTTAAACACAATAAAAGGGAGATGATGAGAAGAACTCTCCCCTTTTTGGCTTCATAAGCAATTTTCTGAGCACAATGATCTTTTTTTCTATCTATGTCACTCAAACTCTCTCTATCTTCTGTTTGACTGAAGAAGGCCGTCACAAGAGGAAAAATTTACCCTTTTTTTGGCTAGAGACTACAATTTTTTAAAAACTAATCAAATCAAATCCTTGTTTCGATCGAAATAGTGACGTTTCGCTCGAAATAGAAATTTTTGTTTTTCACCCTTATTTCGTGTTGGTGTGTTAAAAATCCGAAACGTTTCGGATGTTTTAACACAATATTTCAATCATTGTTATTACCCGCCCAGATATATCTTATGCAATGAGTGTAATAAGTCAATTAATGGAATATCCTCAAGTATTACATTGGGATGCAGTTATCTGTATTATCAGATATCTCAAACGAGCTCCAGGACTTGGATTGTTATATGAATCTCATAGGCATATTAGATTGGAAGGGTTCACATATGCTAATTAGGCAAGTTTCTCCTCAGATGGACGATCTGCAAGTTTCTCCTCAAATAGACGATCTACTACAGGTTATTATACCTTCTTGGGGGGTAATTTGGTTACGTAGAAGAGTAAGAAGTAAACAGTGGTGGCACAGTCTAGTGCAGAAACCGAGTACGAAGCAATGGCTAACACGTGTTGTGAGTTAACATGGTTGGAACACTTCCTTGAGGAAATTAGTTTCAGGTAGGGAAAGCTTGTAACACATATCACAAGATTAGGTATAGCCAAGGCTAGGACATATACTCGATATGTCATTCCACCCCTTGCCAACTGGCTTTGGATTGGACACCATATAATGATATTCGAGTTATGTCTTGGGTGACTGATAGGCCAAATCTCTCAATCAATTAAATTCCTCATTTGTTTGTTTATTTTCATCAGCTTAGTCCATTAACCCATGTAAAAATGTGGATCACATATGAAAAAGGGTGCAAAAAGAGTTTGTATCCCGCACCAAAAGACTATGTGTACCCAAAGTCGGTTTGTATACTTGAGGGGATACTCCAATCATTATCAATTAGTTTTGAGTTGGATATTCTAAGAAAAAGTAATCCAAACCAAGCCTTTGTGGGATTTACGGCATGAATCCTTTCGATCATTCTACTTTATCAAGAGTTACATGTTCAATATAATTATAAACGCACATATCCTTTTTCACTACATCATTCAATCTCAATTTTCATATTCTCCTTCCTTTAGCATTTCCACTAATGGTGATTATATCATTCTTCCATACTGGTCTATCTATCCGTCCTTATTGTCAACTCCAAAAAAGTAGGTGATATCAAAAACTAAACAGAATAGAATCATTGACTAACTAGGACCTACACTCGTGTCAATTCCTTAATTGCATCATCCCCATTCAAACTTTTCCTTTAGTAACCACTACCCTAAGGTTTTTTTGTTTTTGGCACATTACAACTTCAATATGGGTTTAAGTTCTTGTCCTAGCCATTATCCTCTAATAACAGTAAGGCATACCAACACAATCCAAAGTTCCAATATATCAAATATCAACTTTCATAAAGTTGATGCAAAGCATGAAGCAAGACGAAAAGCATGGAATAGAAGGCATACCTCTAATTCATGGATGATGGCAGCAGTGCGCCACCCAGCTTTTGAAGGTCCTCTAAGGTCGCTAAATAGGTGATCCCCAAAGTATATCACCTAAAATTAGTGTTACAACAAGAGAATACCAGTCAAAAGGTAAAAAAAATCCTAAGTAGCCTAACGAATTAATAGGGAAAGGAAACATTTTTTTATCTCCATGGATTGTCCCTATCATCCAATCATAAAATTATTCAACATGGATGTGTAACAACAAATTAAACATACCACAAAATCCAAAGTACTATAGTATAATTGTGTCATGTACCTCCGGACCATTCCATTTTGTAATTTGTAAGAAAGATTTAAGGCAACCATGGTAGTAAACTTTATTTGGAAGAAAAGCATCCACCTTCGTGAAAGCCAAAGTGTCCTTCTCTATGTCATAACAACTACATTAAGTTGCAAAACAAGTATTAGGAAAGAACACCAAATATCATGAGTAAAGCATGTAATTGCTTGTCTTTGAAGAGTTTAAGAAGTAAAACTAGCGATTAGGATATGACAGTGGCAAAATGAATTGTCAAAGAAATAGCACAAAACAATATATTGAAATCGATAAGTAAATTTATTTTCTCTCACAAATATATTTATTTTTTATAAAAAACAAAAACTTCCAAAATATTCAAAGTTGTAATAGAAAAAGGTGATTAAGATGTCCAACGTAAATTAAAAAGAAATCATGAAGAAAATTACACTATAAGCTCCATCAATTAAAAAAAACTTTCCAAATATTTTGTAGCAACAAAAAGGAATATCTCAAAATCTATTGGTCATTGCACCCCAGAAAGATGCCAAAAACTTAACTCTATCACATAACAAGCTGTTATTTCTCTACATCCACACCACCCAAAATATAGACATGATAGCACATCCCCAAAATGTATAAACCCTTTTGCTTCGCCCAAAGCCATCAAAACGTTCCACAGGTACAGAAATGATCTCAAAACTGTTCTCTTTCCATAATTTGTATCTTTCACACCTAAAAAGATCAACTAAATGGAGTATATGTACATTATTTTGGAATCAGATATCACAGTTGAAGTTGGAATGGGAATGATAGACCCTCTTCAATTGAAGAGAAAAAAAGGTGAAAGAAAAACTTGAGTATCTGACTTCTCAGGTCTATGATTCCCTTTTGTTTCTGTATCTCTCATTTTCACTTTCTTTCTATCCAACCTCAAGACTGATATCCTATCCATTCTTGAAAAGGGTTTCAGATTCTGAAATCATACAGAGCGAAGCAAAAGCACATAGGCCAAGCATAATGTGTATCCATTAAAAACTTCCAGAGGTCCTTCATGAAACTTAACAAGCAGACCAAAACTGTAAACATCCAAAAAAATGCCAAGATGCAAAAATATATACATAAATACATACATACTTTCATGCTATAAACAGGGCATCATTTCAATCTAACATGCAAGAGGATTAAAAATTTAAAAAGAATATTATATACAAATATGTTCCAAACAACTAGAAAACCAGAGTTGAAGGAAAGAACCGGAAAGGATGCTCCGATGTGTAAAATTCTGGCTTGTTGGCTTTAGCAATCACGACATCAAAAAGTTCTCTCCAGGAATCTCTATAACCCAAAGAATCCTATAATCATATCAAAAACAATAACAGACAATTTAATTTCATTGTTTGAATGTACTCTCCGAAAAGATGGGGAACAAAGAACTATGAATCAAGAAGCAGTCAAACACAACTAGGAATTCCTTTTAGTTACACATTCAAAATATACTCTTGCACACAGCAAGGATAAAGTGATGTGATGTGTCTCTACATAGTTTAATTGATTTGGAGTAGTAAGCTCCTGCATGATTGAAAATAAAAAAATGAATCCTTTTGATGGTTCCAAACCAAAGGCTTTAAATTCTATGTGAAAATAGGCATTACCATTGCCTTTTAAACCAGTTAATTCATTCAGCAGAAAAGTCACACAGAGAACCGTTTTATGATGTCACAAAGTTTAGCTTCTAACACATAATTATATCCACATATATTCTACAAAAAAGACATCACATTATAAAGAAATTCCATCTAGCATAAAGCGAAGTGATCAGGATCAAGGAGGTCACTGAACTCCTAGATTGTGAATGATGTATAAGATACCAAGTATCTTAATGTATGCATTCACACATGCACATCCACACGTACACACAGACATAGAGAGGAAAACCCTAGATAACTAATTCATGAAACCAGGCTGTCATATCTTCTATTACATATATTTACTGGGGTTAAAAGTGATCTGGATGCTAGTATGATATAAACCTCGTTCCACTAACTCATCTCAGGTTATCTGTTAATATGCTATGAAATTGACTAGTAATTGTTCAAGATCCTTCACTGACATGGACATATTGCCTGTATTTTCATGCAATATAAGAAAACAAGAGGCAAATTTCAAAAAAGCAGAATGTTGTTTGAATCTATATGTTCATCACGAAAATCACTATTACCAAATTTCGTCATTTATAAAACTAGATGATGATGATGATAAGGGATCATTGCCTAGTGCAGTGATCGATTGCTGCAGGTAACAACCATAAAAAATGTGGCTATAAATATGACAGTACCCACTTTGTGTAAATAATGCCAAAGGTAATCTGTGCACCCAGTCCACTCCAACCACCTCCATTTAACAGAGACCATATTGGGAAATCACCTTTTTTATAGAACTCAATAAAAAAGGCTAAAAGAAAGTACATATGCTCTCTAGTAGTTCCACTTCTACGGAAGAATAAAAGTGAAAAGATCAGAATATAGTCATTTGTAAGATGCCAAGAAAGGAGCTTGCAGGATATCATTTGACATCAGAATCACCTCCAACATAAAGCGCATCCCTCCATCCACAAAATGATAGGGAGAGTTGGTCATCAAAAAAAGTTTTTTCCCCTTCTCCCTCAGCATCCTGAGAAGGCGTAACATCTGACCCTGGAATATTTATAAGAACAAAGTTTGGTGCCTTTAGCATGAAAGATTCCAGCTAATTATGAGCCACAAAAGAGAAAATTAGTTTTAAAAAAAAAAAAAGAGTTCCATATAACGTACATTTTTTACAAGGTATCTGTGGGGATCAGACAGAATTCCCCTATGAACCAAGCCACTTCGGTGAGCATACTGAATTGCACGATTTACATCTTGATAGACATAACAAGCATCAAATTCCAGCTTAGCATCAACAAAATGTTGCACGATATCAGCAATAAGACACGCCTACAAAATAAGAAAGAGCAAAATGTTTCCAACAGTATGAAAATTACTAATGCAATTAACAACAAAAAAAAAAAGTTTAAGGAGGGCCACACAGCCTAATAAGCAATCATATAATCCAACCACCAAGGTAAATGACAATTCATGCCACATTCTCCACAAGAATGTCTCGCAAACAAGGAATGCATAAAAATAGAAAGGTGGAATGTAGTCTTGAAGGAACTAGTGTTTTGATGTACCAATTGATCGTACGGCGGATCGGGACTCTTCAACAATCTAAATCTATTATGTCTACTATGATGACTTTGGATTTGAAGCAATTGCATAGGCTTTATTTGTTAGTCCACATATATTGACTTTGATAGCACAAAATTTTTAATTGGATGCCCCCATTAAGTGAAATTGATACTTTCTGTTTTTTATTTTTTTATACACGCTCTTTTAAAAGAATTGTCCTATTGTTGCCAAAACTTTGGAACGCAAACAATTGTACGTATTGTATAAGGAAAGCATGTTCAATCAAATTTGGGCATTTTGTATTGATACCATTATTATCAAGATCGTACGATTTGCTATTCGATTCGTACGATTCGATTTGATTTAGTACCCATTTGATTCGTATCTTACTATATAATCATTTTTTGTCGAAAATCGCTAAAGGAATCGCACGATTCACTTTATTATTTTTTTTAACCGTATTCTAGTAAAACAACGTCGTTTTGCTAGAAGAGACTCACCCCCAAATATAAAACTCATGTCTCTCTGTATCTTATGTTTGTGTCTATGCCTCTTAAGCGATTGTTCAAGCATCTATAAACATCACTGAGAAATGACGTATCTTTCACTCCAGGTATTCTTCTTCAAAAATAACTACCAAACCCTAACATACCCTACTTCTTCTTCAATAAATACCTATTTTTTGTTTTTTATTAAAAAAATATTTTTCAATCGAATTTGGAAAGTGATTTTCTAGTTTACATGTTCGAATCAATATGAGTTTTTCCTATTTTAGTTTAACTTCATTGGTCGGAAGACAATAGCTATTTATTGGTTAAAAATTATACATCTTTCATCGTGGCCATTTTGAGGGAACAATTCATTATGCATAAAGAAATAAGTAACAGAGGTACAAACTCCTGTGTAGCTTTATAAAGATTTATAAAATAACATCTTTTCATTTGGACAACGTGATCATGTCAATACCGTTAATTCATTATTTTTAAAATACAATAATGTTCAATACTTAATATCTTTCCTATTTTAAATATGTAGGTGTTATTTTTTATAATTGTTCGAATTTTGTGTCGAATTTTACGATTTTCGATTTTGAAATTTTGGATATGATTCTTGATACAAATCTCGATTTGATAATTATTATTTATACATTTTTCAAGATATTAACCTTGCACAGATGGGATCACTGCAGCTCCTTTATTAAAAAAAAACTAGCACTACTTTACTAATATACATTCACAGAAAATATTGCTCCTTTGGCCAAATGTTGCAAAAAAGATCCCATGAGTGAGTTAAAGAATGTTGTCAAGACATTTATTTGAGTCGAAAGAAAAAATAAAGGACAAAGAGATACAATGGATCGCGGCAAGAAACACAGGGACTCTTCCGACATTATGAGCCTTAAGTTCATGAATTACGGTAGTAATTTTAGTACGGACTTTAATTAACATTCTCACTATCTATGTTTAGGTTTTATAATTATGACCTTGAATCAAGAGATTAGATATTGTTTAATTCCAAGGATTTACTCTTTCTTCTAGGTCTCATTTTCTTATAAGCAGAACTTGCAGAAGTATTGCAATAGACTCACAGTTAGTTAATAAAATTTGCCTTTGGCTCTAATGTTTTGTTGAAAACAACTGGGTTTTGCTTAGTCTAGCACACTGTTCGGGTTTTTTCCTTTGTTTCCCTTTCCAAAACTTACACTTCGATGTGAATAGAAGAATTATTTCATCCTCTCACATTCCTGAATACATTAGTCAAACCTAAATTTTTTATTAGATACAACTATGCACTAAGCATTGTACACAGATGAGTTAGAACAAGCTTGGTGTCAATCATGTCAAGATCCTTTTTGAATGTAATCTCAACTTAAGGGGTAGAAAAAGTAGAATAAAATACCTCAAATGATTGAAAACATAATTGAAAAACAAGATAAATACATGAACTCACAAGGTTTTAGACATCAATACACCAGTAACATAACCAACCTCACTAAAGCAGAAAAAATCCATCAACCCAACAAGTCCGCGAGCTTGATCATGTCCAATGTGCCGTGTGCCATATATCTCTTCTATTTCCTTTCGGCTTAGCTGAAAATTTATATCAACGAAAGAAGTAAGAAATTTTCTTGATAAAACAGTTGTTTAAATGACAACTCAACCGCATTAAGCTCATGCGGGATATTCACATTAAGTCTTGATATTATTATCTACACAATACATAAACGGATGAAGCATACACAATTCCAGGTCCGACTTTTTGTTCTGACCTTCATCATTGATGAGACTAAAATTGATGGAATCCAAATAGAAAACCACAATAAGTTGCTTTAAATTTAAAAATAAAGTGAAATGTGTGGGGATAAATAAGGACTTTAAAAAGTATATCTAGCAAGAGGAGCAAAATAACGAGTAAACTATGTTTCTATCAAAGACTAAAAAAACTACATAAACATTGCTAGCATAGACTATACATAATAGCGCATTTTTCCCCGTATCTTTGTTTAGAGCCATGAAGATAGAATATAGACTACCTCAATGAAATAAAGAATGATAAATGAAAATAAAGAGTGATAAATGAAACGGGAAGCTAAATTTCAGATTATTCCACAAATAAAATTGTTTCTTGTTTTCTCAACAAAAAGTAAGGTTATATTTCATATCAAAATTTCCCTAGAACAACCTTTTAGTTCTAAAAATACAAGCCTTGCATAAGGCACTGATACATTTTTGCTTAAGGGTACCAGTGCCTTGTTTTGACATGCTATATCATAGGTTTTGAATAAATTCTCATTTTTAATGACCTATGAAAGTTCACTAGAAACTTAACGTAAGACTTCTAATAAAAAACATTTTGCCATCTAAAGTTAATTGGATTTTTTAATACTACATAATATTAACAGCTAATTGTTAACGTGCGTGCACAATTTTCTTCTATCATTTAGCCCTCACCCAGATGAGTTCTTCTCTAACTGACAGTTTTCAAACTGGTTTTGGCTTTAGCTTTAGAGCACTACAAAGTACAAACACAAACCACCTGTTGGTAATAGCTTTAGGTCAGTTGCATTCTACAAGTCAATCATCATAAAACTCTTGAAGACATCCTTTGTGACATCTGCTAGACAGTAAAATTCTTAACCATAGTTGTCAAATCGTGTATCAGATACCGTATCGTTTTTAAAAAATAGTGTATCGTATCATATCGTGTATCGTACGAAACGCACAATTTTAATTTTTAAATAATTATTAATAAAATATATATATACCTTCGTAAAAGAAAACATAGACTCATAATAATATAGCATCTTATTAATATT
>CM042188.1:26227504-26290552 GCA_023539305.1 Ilex asprella | reverse complement strand
GTAAAAGAAAACATAGACTCATAATAATATAGCATCTTATTAATATTCCACCAACTATTCAAGTTCCCAACATAATTCAGTAATATCAAAATGTAAAGACCTCTAATTCAAACTTCTAAGCTTGAACAATTTTAATATTAATCATGAATTTTGAACTCAATTGAATAACATTAACAACATACTTTATTTTATTTTTTAAAACCATAGTCACTGAAACGATGTTGTTTTACTGGCTAGTGATTTAAAAATAAGTCTTAGAGTAAAACAATGTCATTTCAGTCCCAAAAAAAAAAAAAAAGAATTGTCACATATCGTACGTATCGTATTGTATCGTGTATCGTATAATACGGTACAAAAACGATACACATATACGATACGTATCGTTTTTCAGATGTATCGCGACGTATCGTACGATACGTATTGCGTATTGTACAATACTAATAACTATGTTCCTAACTACTCCCTTCTATTCACTGTATATGTCTGATACAAAATATCAAATTTACTCCATATGGCTCCTTAAGTATTCAAGTTCAGAAGGATCCAGACATGCGTTTTATTTTGCTTCATATAAAGCATACCTAATTAATAAGAATTAGTATTACCAAATTTCCAAGCATAGTTAAAAAAAAAAAAAAAGACATTTTAAACAAGACAAAAGTTTATACCAGCAAAGATTAAGGCACATTACCTTGCGGCGACCAAAGAAACATCCATCTGGCTCAATTGATCCAAAGAAATCCAACTTCAGTAGACATCCTTTAGACTTGTCATAATATAACCCTCTAATTGGGAATGTATGATCATATTTGAATTCCATGCAACTATCAGGATACCTGCACTGAATAAACCACAGTATACACCAAATAAAAATAATAATCACTTAAGAGTCTTTAGCATAACTATAAGCAACATTGCAAAATGGCATTGATTTAAGGCAGTCAAAATTCTAGAACTAACCTCATTAACCAAATGTTCTTTTGCAAGGTCGTATATTAAGGTCTGTAGAGCAGCAGAGTAATGCGCCAATGTATAGTCATAGTCAAACCCATAAACTTGTATATCATCCAACCTCAGGTTCTTATTTACATATATACCTATACCCAATACAAAACATAATCAATATCAAATATCGAAACTTGGCCCATTGATACAAATGCAAACTACATATTTTGAATCCGTAAGCTGGTACATTATCCAATCTCCTTAAGCACATATCCACCTACTTCCAATACAAGAAACTCGGCCAGCAAAAAAATTAATATATTATTCACAAATATTGTTAAGACCTTCAGGATTCATTTTGGTCATTGCCTTTAAAGCATCAGGAATTTTCAAAAAACTCTGTTTCGCCGCTTGGAATTCGCACCGAAGCTCAGCAACTTTGTCCTTCAAAGCCGAATTACTTGATTTCAATAACTGATTTACTTCGTCTTCGAGTTTCAATACTCTTTGGTCTGAAGATACAATCGAGTTGTAGTTTTTACAGCTTCCTCCAAACCCTATATTTCCCAAATTTAAATTAATAATCCTTATTGTGAATATAACAAACATGCAATCATAATATTCGTAGAGAGGGAGAGGGAGAGGTGAGAAAGAGAGAAATGGACCTTTGAGGGTAGGAGAAGGAACGAGAAGGGAAGATAGGAGAGGGATGAGCCTCCGATAGGACGCCATAGAAGAGAGAGAGTTTTTCAACTCATAGCATTGGAAGAAGGTACGCTGATGTTGAAGAGTAGGCGTTAGGGTTTGTTTCTTTCATGGGATTTTGTGAAGGGAATTTGAAACTCACGAGGGACTCTCTTCCATGTATAGAAGGCGCCATTTGATGATTCATTTCACATAGGATAAATTACATCCAGACCCGTTTAAAATTTGACATCACAAAGAAAGTGTCACATGTAAAATGACAGTAGTATCCCTGTGGATAATATTTTGGAAACAGAATTAACCATAGGGATTTAAAGACCAATGTACCCCAACTGTAACTCATTAGTAAATTCTGAACAACTCAATTTAAATTAATATGGTTTGAATTACTAGCATATAAGCTATAGGATCTCCTCCCCCCTCCCCCTTTCTCCCGCTTCAAAGTAAATATTGGGTGTAACGATTACACCACGTCAGCATTATCATATTATTTATTCACTCAATAATAAATTAATGGACAAGTGAACCCCACCTCTTTACTCCATTGGACAATTACACACCCATGAGAATACTAGCATGGCATAGTCGTTACACCCAATATTCCCCCTTCTCTCTCTCTAAGATATTGCAAGGCATCCCCATTTGTCCCCTCCCTCCTCCACGACCACCACCCTCTAACCACCTCTTTACTCCATGACCGCCACCTTCTCCTTGCTTCTCTGTCTTTGCAAAAAGCCTCCTTCATCAAGGCGTTGTGTTGGGTGTGTGCTCTAGTTAGACGTTGGTGGTTTTGAGAAATGGTAGGGAGTGTTCAGTTGTAAGGATTTATAGGGTTGGGGCTTTAATAGGGGTGCAATTTGGGCGGGCTTGGCGGGTTGAACAGTCAATTTTAGCTCAACCCTAAGTATATAATCTTCAATCCTAACTCTAACTCTAACACTAACCCTACCTCGAGTTGATAAATTCAACTCAAGCACTGCCCGAGTTTAATTCGGACGGGCTCGGGTTGAATTCGGGTTAATGATTTTGGGTTGATTTCGGGTTAATGTTCTAAACTTGATACATATATTACATAATATTCAAATAATTTAACAACCAACAACTTCAATCAAGTTTTTAACATAAAAACCATAATATTAAGAACTCAATGCAATCACAATCATACAGAATACACTCAGATAGATCAATTTATCAATTTATGCGAGTTTAAATCAAAATGATCAATTTATGCAGTCAAAGATTTTTTCACTGTAGCAAGCAGACAAGACTTACAACCAGATAGTGACTTATTATTTACTAATGAAAATCAATCTCTTAAACATGAATATTTTCAATTCAACTCTAGTATAAATTATAAAATTATATTTATATAATAGTAATTCGGGCGCGGGTTCAACCCTCGGGTTCGAGAGGTCAACCCGAGCCCAACCCAATTTGAATTCGGGTTGAAATTTTTTGTCCCAAGCCCAACTCAAATATTAAAAACCCTAGCTCAAGCCCTAATTTTTTCGAATTGGGCTCGGGTTGCCCAACCCAAGTTGCACCCCTAGGATTTAAGTGGTGGAGTGAGGTTTATGTTTAGTTCAATTTTGAGGTTAGAGGTGCTGCAAGAGTTTTGATAGTGAGGTGCAAGTGGGACAGTATTCTAGAATGAAAGGGTCCATAGCACGGTAAGGGTCGTAGGTTACGAGTGGGATAGGTGGTGTTGTGTGGCAATGATGTTATGCGTGTGTATGGATGGAGAGAGAGAGAGAGAGGTCGAGGATGAGAACACGGACGAGGAAGATGAAATGTTGAATATCACATAGGGTGAGATGAGAGTGGTAGTGCGATGCAAAGAGCGGCTTGCTGCAAGATTTTGTTGTCGTTCTTTAGCTAGGCATAAAATTATCAAGTACGGAATTTTACTTAATGGTTCATGTAACAACTGCATTGACCTATTAAACCAACTAAATTAATTGATCGATACAATATTAGTTTTATATGATATTATCGACTATGTGCTCTCTATTAATGAGTAATGTGTGCACTAAAAAAACTGTTACACAATAAAAAATTAATAATACATAACTTATATCTCACTATAAAATATACATAATTTTACTAATAGGTCATAGATGGATTTGGCAATGAAGTAACATTATCATGTACAATTACGACTATTAATTAGGTGAAAATTGTCAAATTTGAGAGACTTCAAGCTCAACTTGGTTGTGATAGCCCAAACTCGAGTTCAAGTTGAGCCTGGTTAGCTTATCACTTACTCAAGCTTTGTTCTCCAAAAATTCACAAGTTGAATCCAAGCTCAAAATTTTATGGGTTTTTTGTAGGCCGGTATTCTATATAGGACTTGCTTGTATAAAAGTCTTTCGGTTAAATTTTTTGTGGAGAAGTCCTCTTTTTTTTTTTGTTCCAAAAACACCCACAAAGGTAAATTGAACAGATGCATTTGTCTGTCTTTGGAAACCACCGGATTTTATTCGCCATCTCCACAAAATCCGACTACTACTCAAGGCCCCAAAACTCGATTTTTCAAAATTTGAACAAAACTTCATCAAATTCCTTCAATTTTCAACTATACACAAACCACAGTCCTCTAAAAATGAATTAAGAGTTTTCTATTTTAATGAGACAACGAATTTGAATTTTAAACAATATCTTCTTTCCCTTTCCTAAAATCAATCCCATACAATTATAATTTTCCTTTCCTAAAATCTCTCCCACATAGTTGTAATGTATCTTCCTTATGTTTGTATATAATTGACTCTATCTAGAATTCTCTTCACCTCTATTAACTGTAAATTTTAGCTTAAAGTGTCTTCATTAATTAGCTGAAATTAGTGTCATTTTTCATTTTTACATTGTGATGTAACACTATCATTCATTAAAAGAAATATATGTGATGCATATTATTTAAATTGTGTATGAATCAGTAAATGTAATTTTATAACTTTTTGTCAATGATTAAAATGTTGATGAAGGTATTACATTGTCATGTATCACTGTAATGTCACATTGCAAATGATAATGACCCTAGCTTAAAAACAAACATTGATTTTGTTTAAATCTTGTGTCGTTTATGGATGATTTAGATGTTCAAAATTCTCAAAAAAAAACTTCCAAACTAAGAAACCGTCCATCAATAAAACCAAATCCAATATAAAAAGCAATTGCCAACATACAAACACCATAAAAATAGGGAAAAGGTATTATAGTAAAGAGAAGAATAAAAAAACTGTCATTGTGTATCTCTATTCAATATATTTAAACCTAGTAGAACTTATTTGCAACACATTTTTTTCAAGGTCTTTTCTCACAAAAAATTCCTCCACAAGGTATCTACTCATAATTTTCTGAAATTTTATTCTCGATTTTGACCCTGTAGAGCTCATCAAAGCATTGGGCTAACTCATTGAAGGCCTATTTGAGTAGCCTAATGAGTGGGTCCTTGGCCCACTCTTTTTAGACTTATTTCAGCTCGATACACTTGCCCAATCAGCTAACCCACCAACCACTCTTGATTGTGGTTTGCCAGGCCGCCATATAATGATTTTATCTACCTGTTACACCTTTGGTTTTTATTTGTCCAATGTGATCCCTATTAACTATATATAGGGCCCCCCCTTTATTGCACCGCCTAGGGGTGATAATCAAGCCAAGCTCAACGATCATCACCATGCTCAAGTTCGGCTTGACATTTTGGGAAGTTGTTCAAGCTCAGCTTGAGCTCGAACATCAAGCTTTTTTTTTTGCTCGAG
This sequence comes from Ilex asprella, assembly GCA_023539305.1. Classification (NCBI taxonomy): domain Eukaryota; kingdom Viridiplantae; phylum Streptophyta; class Magnoliopsida; order Aquifoliales; family Aquifoliaceae; genus Ilex; species Ilex asprella. The sequence goes on along the minus strand of CM042188.1, from coordinate 26,285,144 downwards.
CTCAGCTTGAATGAAAAATGAAAAGTTGAAGCTTGGCTTGATTAGACTCGTTTTCTATTAGCAAGCTTGAATCCGAGCCCTAGCTCGTATGAAGCTTGATCCAAAAATTCGAATTCAAGCTTGCAAACAAGGATGAATTTTAACAAATTCAACACCACTTAACGTAACATGAAACTGATTACAAACATGAAACTAATCACAAATTGATCACAAAAATTAATCTCAAATTGAAATTGATCACAAATTGTTCATAAACAATTAGATTAAACAACCAACCACATGAAACTGATCACAAAAATTCAAAAGAGAAGTTGTCAAGTGCCAACAAAAAAACAGTCTGTTTCACAAAAAAAGAAAAAACAAGTGCCCAAGTCGTAGAGCCTGCAATGAAAAAAACATAACCGAGAATTAGTATGTTAGCAACATACAAATTAAAGGCAAGACAAGAATTATTTTGTTATTAATACCTTCAAAAAATTGATTCAAAAGTTGTTTTCATCAAGGCTACCTCCATTCATAAACTCATTCTCTTTAACAACCTATAAATAAGACACCAACAATGAAATTCATATTGACTGAAACAAAATGAAACACAAGGTAAAAATATCCTTACAATATTCGATCCTTGGATTCCAAAATCATTACGCAACCAATATCTAGTACATATCAAAGCTTCAGTTGTCTCGGGCTTCAAGGAGCTTCGATATTGATCAAGAACACTCCCTCTGGCACTAAAAGCAGACTTCAAAGCAACTGAAGTTAATGAGAATAGATAATATGTCATGTGCCATCTTTGACAGGTTTCTAAACTTAAGAGTGTTTGCTTTCCACCAATTCAAGGCATCAAAATCCTCAATGTCGTTTTCATCACGAATGTAAATGTCTTCTTCCAATTAAATTTTCATCTCAGGCTTGTATGGTTGAACAATGTCCAACTGTTTGGCCCATAGGTCAAATTCATTCACACGCTTTGTCTTTCCCTTTACATTGCAAATGCCACCAACATTTTTACTTTCAAACGAAGTCATTGGTTGTTGTACATCTTTAGACACATACTCCTTGTAGAGAACATACAAGGAATTACGAACAACATCTATATAATGCACTATTTCATCCGATGAATAAATTTTGGAAAAACGAAACTCAACAAGTCTCATTTTATATCTAAGATCTAGGACCACTGCAATTGCCAACAAGAAGTTACAATCTTCCCAATACTCGCTAAACTTTTCACTCATTCTAGTAGTCATGTGACTCATTTAGTACCTACTATCAAATTCATGCTCATTCAAATTCTTTCTAATTTTTCAAATTTCACAAAGTAATAAATTGAAGTTGGGTAAGAGGAACCAGAGAATAGATATGTGGCATCATTAAATATTTCTAAAAACTTGCAAACCTCTTTAGCTCTTGACCAATCATTCTCAGTTGGCAACCATCCATGGTTGCTATCTCTTTCTTTGTACCTTGTAAAACTTCTTTAAACACAAATGCATATTCTAACATTTCATATATTGAGTTACACCGAGTAGGCATATCTACAATCAATCTCCTAGTTGTTGGCAATTGCAATTGTTTTACAATATCATTGAATTTATCAAGTCTCAAAGGAGACATCTTCAAGTATTTCACACTCTCACATATGTTTTGAATTACATCTCTTATCTCACCCAAGCCATCTTGTACATTAGATTCAAAACATGTGCACAACACTAAACATGAAATATTTTATACCATTGAAATAAACCTTACCTTTAATAGAAAAATTATCTTTCAAATTTCTCACCGCTGCATCATTTGAGGATGCATTGTCTAGAGTAATGGTAGACACATTATCCTCAATCCCTCAATCAGTTAGACATTTGTAAATACTATACATCTTTGTAACTTCCAATCTGTATCCAAAAAGTGTGCAGTAAGGCACATACCCGATTGTTTGATTGGAGGTCCATAAGTCTGTCGTCAAGCTAATTCGGTCAATAGTAGAAAACATTCTCTTCAATTTTATTTTCTCATTCGCATATATTTTCAAACAATCATTTTTTATGGTGAGGCATTAACTGGCTTAAAACATGGGTTAAGAGATTTAAGAAGCATCACAAACAATTCATATTCAACCATCCTAAAAAGATACTCATGCACTATGATCATTTTTGCTAAAATTTATCTTGCCTTCTCCTTGTCAAACTTATAAGCCCACCACTTACAGTTACAGACCCATCGGAAGCAGTTGACGAGAGAGCCAATAATTGTTAAGTGGGTCCTTTCTTTTGGCCAGAAATAAAAGCTTGACAAATTGGACAAGTCAATAAGTGCCTTTTTAAATGAGTTGTGGGAGCCCCTCGACCCAAAGAAAGACTTGTTTAATGATGGTTACACATGGCCTTTTTTGTTCCATTTTCATATATTGTCTCAAAATCATCCCAAACTTTCGAGGTCATTTTCCTGGATTTTTTTTGGAGTGGTTCATTTTCAAAAGGCCCTTTGATTGTAGCTGCATCATTAACGATAACTTCTTGATTTCCACCAACATTTACAATACTAGGGGGCACAGAATCAGAAGTCATCTGACCGAAACAAAGATGAAATTAGAGATAAATTATCATATGCAATACCAAATTCCCCTACTAAGAAGTCAACACACACCAATTATATTCCAAATCTTCTTCTAAATATTTGATATGGAAGAAACTAATGCTAGACCAATCCATCACCTAACAAGGCTTGCATATAAGAAAACCACAAAATGTATACACAGTAACACAACAAATAAATGTGAAGTATACCTGAGAAATTGAGAATCTCATAGTAGTAGACTGAGAAATATATACACAGTAACACAACAGATGACTATTTGTTCATTGCACAGATTTGCACAAATTAATTCAAATGATGACAGACAGATTCGCACAAAGTAATTGTTTAGATGAGGTGAATATTTCAGAGTTGTATATGATCCATGAAGAATCACCAATCGCTTGAGAGTAATTGTTCAGATGTTCAGATTTGCGATGCGCAAAGTAATTGTTCAGATGTTCAGATGAGATGCAACACAAACAACACCAGCCACTTGAGAGTTATACCTTATCCACGAAGAATCGTTGATGACTCATCATCGTGAGACCAGACCATTTGGGTGAGAGTGTGAAATACCGCTTTGGGCTTGAGAGTTGGCAATGAGTAGCATTGCGGTAGACGAGAGATGAACGAAGAATCACCGAAGAATCACAAATCACCAAAGAATCACCGAAGAGATGGACAAAGAATCACGAGTCGCTGTGGTAGACGAGAGATGGAGTTGAGGGCTTCAACGCTTCGGGCTTGAGAGTTGTAAGCAGACGATGCCTTCAAATTGCCAAATTGGGTTTGGGTGTATTAAGGTTAGACATGCTAATATACATGTTGGTCTCACTGTTGGATCTCAGTAGAGGTTTAGAATGGATGGCTCTTATTGGACCACTAAAAATAATAGTAAAACTAGGTAAAAAATATCAAGCTTAATCAAGCAATTCAAACTACTCAAATTAGAGCTCGAGCTCGGCTTGTTTATAAACAAGCCTAAAATTATGTTCATATTCAGCTTGTGTACAATATTCGAACGAGCCCAAAACGAGCCAAACTCGAGTAATTCAGTTCGATTAATATCCCTAGCGCTGCCCCATCCACGAAGTACCCTCCAATGGTTCAACCCCCGTGTCTAGAGCTGTCTATGGGTAGGGCTAGGCTCAGTCCGAGAACTCGAGCTCAGCTTGTTTATAAACAAGCCTAAAATTATGTTCATATTCAATTTATTTACAGTATTTGAACGAGTTCGAATGAACCGAACTCGAGTAGCTCAGTTCGATTAACAGCCCTAGCGCTGCCCCATCCAAGAGGTACCCTCCAATGGTTCAAGCCCGTGTCTAGGGTTGTTCATCAGGCGGGCTACGCTTGGTCCGCGAATTTTTTTCAGGGCGGGCTTGGGTAGTGTAGGCCCAAACCCGTACTCGGACGAGTTATTGGGTGGGTCGGGCCGGGCTTTAGGTAGGGATAAGTTACCCATAGCTCAACCCATCACCTATTGGGGCATGTTTCTTGGGCCTGTTTGGGCGGGCTTTGTTGGGCAGGCTTATAGGGCTCTATTAAAAAAATATACAACTTCATTTAATTTTTTTGTAAACTATATTTTTGAATTAAAAGTATAGCCAAAATCAAAATGGATAAAAATTAAATAATGAATAATTTATTTATGAATAAAGAGAAATTGCATCACAATAAAACGAGTACATCCCAACTAGATTGACACCTACCCAGCTATCTATCATTTGCACAATCCATTAAATACTTTTGTACATGAAAAACTTGTATATTTAATACATGAAAAAAATACATTATTCATAATTCTGGCATTGAGAGATTTATTTCTATATTTTGATCTCTCGTTTCAGTGGCATACCAATCTTGAAAATACATGAGGGCTTCCAGTGTCTTTTCATCTAAGCAACTCCTATGGTCATCAATGATACGTCCACCTATACTAAAAGCATATTCGGATGCTATAGTTGACATAGGAACTGTTAGTATATTATGAGCCACGGTGGAAAGAATTGGAAGCATACTTTTATATTCTTTCCACCAGACCAAAATATCAAAATCAAGATCTTCAACACTTACCAATGGAACATTGTAATATTGCTGAAGTTCAGTTAACCTTCTAGATATTGACATTCCTCCTCTGTTCAAAATTGAAGCTAGCATAGATGTTTTACCTTTACGTTTACTTGTACTACCAACAATATCAGCAAAAGCTGAGGGGAGGATTAAGTGTACCACTATTCCCAAATGTTACACTATATTCATTAAAAAGTTTTTCAAAATAATATTTTATTTTATTCATGTAGTTCATGTGCTCATCATTAAAGTTACCATACAGAGACATAAAAGTACTTGTAAAGCCAAATTCTTTAAATCGATGGTCAATTAACATACTAAAACCAATAAGTGTAGGAAGTGGTGAAAATATTTATTAAATTTAAATTGTATATTATGTAAAATAGTAGAAAATTCGGGTTCAATACTATATTGTTCAAAACGATCACTGATACTAACTATATGAAGATAGGCAAGTGTAATAGTTGGATAATGAGTACCAGATAAAACCATAGTTGTCTCATAAAAAACTTTCAAAAACTCTTTCATTTTATCAGTGACACCACATTCCTCTTCGGTGGGTCGCGATAATAAACCAGTGATATCTATATTAACATAGTTATTTAAGACAACTTTATATTTAACTGTCACATCTAGCTTTTGGTAGGTAGAGTTACACCTATGTTGTACATCATATGATATTTTTTTGCATTTTAAATTATCCTTTTTACACATAGTTCCAAATGTCTTAAGTTTATTTTCAAAACCTATTATATGATAAATAATATGTTTAGTTTTATCAATTACAAATCTAATACCATGGAGACCATTTTATACTATGAGATTTATCATATGACACATACATCTCATATGAAAAAAGTACATTAAACTTAAATAACATTTTAAATGACTTACTACCCCACTATTATTTGTTGCATTATCTAAAGTAATAGTAAAAATCTTGTTTTGAATACGATAAATTTGTAATTGAATATAATAACTTGTGTACTATGATTATCTTCAATTATTGTAAAAGTAATAATTCTTTTTTTCATAACCCAAGTAACATCAATAAAATGAACAATTATACACAAATATCCTAATTGTTGGCAAGAAGTCCAAATATCATAAGACAAACACATTTACTTTTAAGATTATTAAAATAAGCAATTAAATTGTTTTTTTCTTGTACATAATATTTATTAATATCTATTTGACATGTTTGACGAGAAATTTTTTGAAAAGAAGGATTAAAACCATTTTGTAACATTCTTTCAATTTCAACATCATCTATAAAAACAAATGAAAGATTTCTTATAACAATCCATCTAACAATTGTTTTTCTAGCAAATTCAGGTTCATATCTAAAAGTGTTTAATGTACTGATGCTAGCAGATTGTAATAACATTGTATGTCTAATATCAGTTTGACCTTTTAAAAAGTATTTCTGTAGGTGACTAGTTCCATTTTTAGAGCTTCTAGCAAAATCATTTTTACAACAATTATATATGGCATTTTCTAATGTAATGACCCCATTACAATTCTTAATTTTGATTTTTTTAAAGTGATCAAGGGCCTTGGACTTTTGTCTTTTAATATATGGTACATTCCCAGTAGAATTCATCTCAGGCATTGAAAGTGGATCATCCCCTTCACCCTCATTGATATTCTCATTATCATTATTCGACCAAAAAATTTCATTATAAAAAATATTTTGTGAATGAGATGAAGTTATTACGTAAATTAAACTATAGAAATAAAATAAATACTTAAATTATGTAAAAAGAACTTTCTCACCAAATGAGAGCACTTGACAATCTTGAGTCTTTGAGACAGTAGAAAGCTCGGTCTTGAAACTTCAGAACACTTGAGAGTTGAAAGAAAATGAGAGTTAAAAGCAAATGAAAGTTTTTTTTGTAAATGTGGTGGGTTGAAATGAAATGCAATCGACTTTATTTATAAATTATACATTAAAAATTAGTCGTTTATTTATGACCGTTATTTGTATAATTGGATAAAGAAAAATTTTAAACCCATGTGCTACAAGCCTGCAAAGACGGCTGCTTAGCCTGCTCCAGCTGGCTCAGACGGAAAGACAAGACATTCACAGAAGTCATAGATCTCATGTGGTGCTCAGCTGCTGAAATTGAAAAAATTTAGCAAAGTTTGAAAAAATTTAAAAGACTTCTCATCTAACTCTCAAATTCTCACTTATCTTTCAACTCTCAAATCCTCACTTACCTTTCAAAGTTTGACAGGAACCTCTCAAATTTTGAAAAAAATTGTTCGGGCTAGACATGCATGTTTTTGTGGGGAAATTATTGGGTCGGGCTTTTGGGTCGAGTAGTGGATTTAGGGGTAAATATAGAACTGTCAAAATTTGACACGACACGATTAACCGACACAAATTAATCGGGTTTGGATAATAAATGAGTTGACACGCTAAACACCTTTAATAAACGGGTTGTGTTCGAGTGAGACTTGTCAAACCGTTTATCACATGTTTACCTGTTTAAATAAAATTAATATAATAATAAATTAATAATTATTTTAAAGAAGTAAATAAATCAATACAAAAAAAAAAGGAAAGTAGTAGTTGAAAGACAAAGGGGAGAAGATTGACAGCACTTCAAAGACAAAGGCAAACCAATGTCTTTTATTTTTGTCCCACATTGATAAATGAAGGGAGATAGGGAGGGTTGAGTTGCCTATAAAAGGCAATGACCTCTTGTCTTTTTTTTTTTTTAAGTTTTCAAGTCTCATTTTTATGAGATTTGACTAAAAAATCCTCTTTTTTTATGTAAGTACAATTGGTAGTAAAAAAAGTGGAGTATTAAAATTTATTAAAATAATTTTTTAATATTAAACGGGTTAAACAAGTCGTGTCGTGTTACCTGTTTATTAAACATGTCGTGTACGGGTTTACATATTTTTTACCCGTTTAATCTGACACGTAACCATTTAACCTGATACGTTTGCCACCCCTAGGTAAACTCAAGCCCTTTCTTAAAGGATATTGGATTCGGACTCGGGTTCGAGCTGGCCAATTATCAGCCCTATTGGATTTTAGACTTATTTTTTTTGGGCCGGGTAATGAGACCTGTGGATAACCCGACCCATAGACACCCCTACATTAATAAGTACCCGTTTTTTTATGACCGTTAGTTGTTTAATTGGAGAAAGAATTTTTTTTAACCCATGTGCTACAAGCCTGAAAAGACGGCTGAGCAACCTACTCCAGCAAGCTCAAACAGAAAGACAAAGCAATTAAACAAGTCACTGACCCCATTTGGTGCTCAGTTGCTGGATTTGAAAAAAATTGGCGAATTTTGAAAAAATCTAAAGTACTTTTCACCTAACTCTGAAATTCTCACCTACCTTTCAACATTCAAATTCTCTCCTTCATTTCAACTTTCAAATTCTTACATACCTTTTAAAGTTTCACAGAAACTTCTCAAATTCTGAAAAAATTTGTTCGGGCTAGGCAGACGGGTTTTAACGGTTGTTGTAGACGGATTATTGGGCTGGGCATGTGAGCGGATTATTGGGTCAGGCCTCGGGTGGGGTAGTGAGTTTAATGGTAAACCCAAGTCTTTTCTTAAAGGATATTGGGCTCGGGACTCGGGCGGGCCAACTATCGGACCTATCAGGTTTCGGGCTTATTTTTTTTAGGCCGGGTAACGGAACCCGTGGGTAACCCGGCCCATGGACACCCCTACTCGTGTGAACTAGAAAGGATATCAATTCCATCTTATTTGGGTTATAGATACATTGGTCAGTCAAACCTGTCTAACATTTGAGTTGACACAAGTTCGTAAACTTGACAATGAATGAGTTATAAATAATAGGGTTAATTGCACTGGAGGTCCCCAAAGTATAGGGTTTGTCTCATTTTGGTCCTCAATATTTCAATTGCATCATTTTGGTCCTTGAAGTTTTGAATATGTTTTTGTATGGTCCCTCAAGCAGACATCCTATAGATTGCTAACGATTTTTTACCATAAACTTGTCACATGATACATAAATATAGACAAAAAACTAATTTGGATAATTCTTGACCAAATTTCTACTCAAATTTTGGTTAAATAGCAACCCAAATTATACAGTTTTGATCATGAGCCATCCAAATTTTGGTCAAAAGCTACTGATATTACACATTTTTTGTCAAGGGTTACCCAAATTTTGTTTAAGATCTATCAAAGAAAAATTTTGTCCATATTTAGGTATTAAATGATAAGTTTATGATAAAAAATCGTTAGCAATCTAGATGTTATCTTCTTGAAGGACCATATAGAAACATATTCAATACTTCAAGGACTAAAATGACATAATTAAGACATTGGGGACCAAAATGAGATAAACCCCAAAGCATGGAGACTTCCAGTGTAATTAACCCTAAATAATATGAATTTGATACGATATGAATCCTATTATACATGACTATAAACGAAGTCAAGCATAAACTGAACAATTTTTAGTATGATATGACTCCAACAACACCCCTACTTTAATCAAAATAGTGACATAGATCAACTCAATTGTAGCTACAACGTTACCTCAAAGATTTACACAGTTGACATAGTTGATACTCTCTACACTATTATAAATCAACTTGAAGGTAGTGTGGTGTACTTTTTAAAACTATGAAGTTATCCCTATAATTATTGAAAATTACAGGGGTGTCAATTATCTTAGTAACAACTCCTAACCTTTTTGTATTACCTTAATCGAAGTAAAAATTAAATTGTTGTAAAAAAAAAATACATTACATAGCAATTGAAAAGTTTCAAGAGTGTGTCACAGAAATTGACATACTAAAAAGAATGTAAAAGTCGCATAGCAATTGAAATGTCTAAAGAGTGTGTTGTCCAGTTGACACAAAAATACAAAATAATGAAAGTTTTTTGTGTAACTAAAGGGTAATGATAAAATGGGAATATAATTGAATTAAGACTTAATTAAAATAAAATATTAAAAATAAGATCTCATTGATATGAAATATAAATAATATGACTTAATGGATGTTTGTAAGAAAAAATAAAACTTATCGATAATTTTCTCTTGAATGAAACATTAAGCTTTAAGGAATAGGGATTCAACTTCTCTACTGTTCGTTAAGAACAGCAAGAGTTGCTGTTCGCCCAAACGGTGCCGTTTGGTGCTTTCTTTAAAAAAAAAAATAGCTGGCCCAAAAAGCTGGCCCAAAAACAAGTTAATTTTTGGCTGACCCAAACCGCTGACCCAATCGCCAAATCCGACCCATTCACTCCCAAAAGTGAACTTTTGGCGCCACTTTGGCACACTCCTACATACACACACCCGCTGAACCAACCAAAAGAGCTCCTCCATTGTTGTAGTTCTTTGTTTATTGACAAGAAACAAATCAAAATTTTGTTTATTCAGTATTGTGATTTGTCTCCTTTGTCCATTTGAGGTATTCTTATGTCCATTTCGAATATTTTTAAGTGGATGTATGTATACACACACACACACACATATATATATGAATATACATACACACCCACAAATTATTAGTTGGATTTTTCTTGACCTAAATTTAAATTTTAAAATTTTGGATCTTTGATTGTTTTGTTGATTTATTTTATCATTATTAAATTTTATGATATGATTTAATTGTGATGTTTTGGTTTGTTGTTAATTTATATTGATCGTGGGTTCGAACCTCATCGCCACTTTCTCCATGTAACATACTATTAAAAAAAAAATACATTGAAGCTTGTTTTAGTGTTGATACAGTAGTTAGTCCATTTTTTTTTGCAGGTACTGACATCTATAATGGAGTCCGTTGTGGTTAATGAAATTGTGTACACTCCAAGTATTGGTATGCAGTTTGACTCGAATGAAGATGCTTATGAGTATTATAACAAATATGGAGGTATGGTTGGTTTTAGTGTGAGAAAAGACTATCACAATAAAAGTAAGAAAAACCAGATCATGATTTATAGAAAGTATGTTTGTTGCAAAGAGGGACAAAGAGATGTGGATAAAAGAGATTGGAAAGTAATAAAGTCACGAGCCGAGACACGAACCAAATGTCCGGCTCACATGTGCATATCCTTCAATCGGGAAATTGGAAAATTTATCGTGGTCAAATGGAAGGATGATCACAATCATCCATTGCACCTTAAGGAATGTGTGCATATGATGTCATCCCAAAGAAAAGTTTCTACTGTTCAAGGCGTTCATGTTGACATGACAGCGGATTGTGGGATATTACTTAAAGATTCATATGAACTTATGAGTACCCAGACAGGTGGAAGGGAAAATTTGGGGTTCACTCGGCAAGACCAAAAAAATTACATCCGTGATAGGAGGCAACGAGAGTTGAGATATGGTGAAGCTGGTAGTTTGTTGAATTATTTTCAGTTAGAAGCGGTTAAAAATCCATCATTTTACTATGGTATCCAGTTGGATGTTGAGGAGCATATTACAAATATTTTTTGGGCTGACCTGAAAATGATTATTGACTATGGTCACTTTGGAGACGTTGTCTCATTTGACACAACATTCCGTACGAACAAGGATTACCGGCCTTTTGCATGCTTCGTTGGATTTAATCATTTTAGGAAAACTGTGATTTTTGGTGCTGCATTATTGTATGATGAAACGACAGCCTCGTTTCAATGGTTATTTGAGACATTTTTGCAAGCAATATCTGGAAAGAAGCCTATCACCATCTTTACTGACCAAGATCAAGCAATGGCTAAAGTAATAACCGAAGTGATGCCGGAGACTTATCATGGGCTATGTACTTGACACCTTTCCCAAAATGCTTTAAAGCATTTAGGGAGTATATACAAGGATGGTTCTAACTTTGTCACCAATTTACAAAAATGCATCTACGAATATACGGAAGAGCATGAATTGTTTGAGACTTGGAATATTATGCTTGATGAGTATAATTTGCGGGATAATACTTGGATGAAGACAACTTGGACTTTAAGGGAGAAATGGGCTAAGGTGTATATGAAGAGAACTTTCACAGCAGGTATGAGGAGCACCCAGCTTAGTGAGAGTTTGAATGCAAAATTGCGAAAGTACTTAAAGTCAGATCAGGATATTGTTCAATTCTTTACTCATTTTGATAGAGTTGTAAATGATAAGAGATATGTGGAGTCGGAGGAAGAGTACCATGCTAGGCAAAAGTTGCCAAGAATGAAGTTCAAAAAAGCTCCCATGTTGGTGCAAGTTGGACAATGTTACACTCCTCCCGTGTCTGATTTATTTCATGACGAGTACGATACATTCCAGTGTGCTGTTGTGAAGCCATGCAATACTATGGAGCAACAACATCAATTTGTTGTTAAATTGTTTGGAAAAGAGAGGGAGTACTTGGTGTGGATAAATGCTATTGAACAACTTGTTAGTTGTAGTTGCCGAAAGTTTGAAATGGTTGGAATATTATGTAGTCATGTACTTAAAGTATTGGACACAATGAATATTAAGCAAATTCCTGAAGGCTACATAATAAAAATATGGAGACGCGATGCAAGGAATATTAATACACCAGATTATAGTGTATCAAATGTGGAGGATCCTAAGTTGGTGGCAGCATCTCGTTATAAGCAACTATGTCCTAGAATGGTACAATTAGCAGCCCGTTGCTTTGAACTTGGACCTGCACATCAGTTGGTGACACGAGACATTCAAAATTTGTTTGAACAAGTGGAGAAAATGTTTGAATCACATATTGATGAAGGTAGTGCTTCATTCAAAAGTACATATGTGGATAATGAAGGAATGAAGAATGTGGACCCTAACATTTTACGAGTGAAGGGTATAAAAAGGAAGGATGGTGGTTACAAAGGCTGGGGTCGACTCAAGCCGTGGCATGAGAAGCCATCTAAGAGGAAGAAAATAGTTACATAACATTCTAATATGTCCAAGGTATGGCACATCGAACATTGAATGATTTTTTTTTATATTTACTTAAAATACGACAATATTGATTTGAGGATTATTTGTCATTAAGGTACCTTCATCTACACAACCAGTATGTTCACAATTATTATCTTCACAATCATTATCTACACAACCAGTATGTTCACAAACATCCAATACTCAGGTATGTTAGTGTATTCTTACATTGATTACATTGATTTTAATATTATATTCTCATTAATCCATTCTAATTTATGTAGGGTATGTCATTTGATGCAACACAAATGCATTTTTTTGGTGCGGAATCCTCCTTCATGCACGAGAACTTATATGATTTTTTCAAAGATATTTGAAGAACAAGAGGAAAAAAGTTGTTGGTGCTATTTTTTTGCTATTGCTTGATGTTGATGGTTTTGCAATGAAGTTGATGTTGCTACTGCATTGCTGGATGATGCTTCAAATTGCTGCTCAAGTTTTGAAGTTCAATTATCTTTGATCTTAACACTTTCTTTTTGATCATTTTGAAATGTGAAATTACAATATATTCTTTTGCTATGGGGATGGTGAATCTTCTATTGTCTTGTTTTAGAAGATCAACCATCCCTTTGAAAACACCTGTGTACATGAACCCATAATGTGAGTTGATGTTTATGCATTCAACATGCAATGCCTCCATCAAGCAACAAATGTCTACAATGCCATAATCCAACATACAAATTTTACTCATATCATCCCTTCAATGACACCATCATCCAACAACCGTTACACTAACAATCCAATAAATGCTAAATTACACCACCATCATCCAACATAAGTAGCATTACAATACCATCAAAAAACAGAAGAATTTTATTGAATAAATCTAAAAAATTACAAGAATAAAAAAACAGTAACTGTTTTAACAGAAAAAATAGTCAAAGAATTCTGTTACAAGAACCAGACAAAGCAGCTAAAAAAACTCCTGTACACCTGCTGCATTTCTGATCCTAGCTCAGAACTCAGCATCTTCCAAACAGTTGCAGTACTCTCAAGGTAGCAAAACTCAGTTATGTGTAGCTTTGACTATAACCAGCACCTGATACAGCTTCAACTTTTGGCCCTTTGAATCACCATTACAAAATTTTTGCGCCTCAGCACAAGCATTGATTAGGGCACTAAACGTCCACTGATATGAGCAGCAGAAATTCTCTAACATTTTCTTAAACATCTCGAAACACATTTCAATCTCGCCACATCGAGCATAACTAGAAATCATAGTATTCCAAACAATCTCCACCCTTTTTGGCATTGCCTCAAATACACTACAACCATTGCCAAACTGTTCAGCATTCATAAATGTAAACAATAGTGAACACCATGACACTTCATTCTTCAAACCCATCCCTTCAAACACTCTATTAGGACAACAGGGGCTCAAACACTTCCCGTACATATCAATGAGAGAATTGCTCACTGGCACTGAATAATCGTATCCCAAAACAATAATCACCGCATGTAATTTTCGCCCATGGCAAAGCCCAAATGAGCCTGCGCATGCATTCAGTGCAGAGGTGAATGTGAAGTCATCGGACTTGGTATTGTTGACTCTCATGTTATTGAATAAAGAAAGAGCGTCTTGGTGAAGGCCCAAATAACAATAGCCAATAAGTATTGAGTTCCAAGCAATCAAGTCTTTATTAGGCATTTCATCGAACAGTTTTCAAGCACAGGTGATACGGCCTGATCTTGCAAGAGTTGTAATCTTAGAAGTAATGTAAACCAAATGTGAACGCATGTAATGATATGAATCTACCCAAATCTCCCAATCAAACAAACAAGAATCCAAAAGCAATTAATCATGTTAAATAAAGCAGAAAAATAATTGCATATAAACAACCAAATTTTTTAATTTTTTTGCCATAACTTGTCCACTTGGGGCAAAAAAAAAAATCATCTTTGGTGAAATTGAGTAGCAACAATACCAAACAAAGTATCATCTTCCTCCCGTGTGTGTTTTTGATGTCGATTGAACGATGGGTTGACGAGGAGATGGGTCGACGAAGAGGACTTCGACTTCTACTGGTATTCTGCTTGATGAAGAGGACAACTGATTTGGGAAGGGCTGAAGGTACTATTCATGAGTTATTCAAGCGACACTGTTTGATGAGGGAAAAATTGAGTTTGTTTTGGGTCTGATTTTTTTTTAAAGAAAGCACCAAACGACACCGTTTGGGCGAACAGCAGCTCTTGCTGTTCTTAACGAACATCAGAGGAGCCGAATCCAAGGAATAAAATTTCAATCTCATTATAATTGTACTTGGATGTTCCCATACAAAGTACACTTTTTTGGGGTATTCCCATACCAAGTACACTTTTTCACTTTTTTTTTTCCCTGTGATTAAAAGGTTAAATATATATAAGTTGAGTTATTGTGTTTAAAAAATTAAAATATAATTTATAAAATAAGTTGTTGGATCTAAACAATTATTGTGCTTTATGTAAGTAGTAATGAACTAAGCTGTATTACACGAGATGTTAGGCTTCAAGGAGTAGAATTCCAATCCTTTTATAATTAAATTATAATAGGGATGTCACTGTGCAAAGCACATTGTTTTTTACCTTGTTTAAAAGAGTAAATGTCATCAACTAATTACTATGGTTAAAAAAAATTAAGTATAAATCGTAATATAAGTTATTGAGTCTAAATGATGTGAACCATTGTTGTGTTTTTTGTAAGTATGACTCAACTATAATGAATTAAACAAAACCAAAGGCTTCAAGGAATAGAATTCCAATCTATAATATAAAACATAATAGACTTTAATAAGTTTATTCGACAGTCTCAAATAAACTCATCCAACGGCTACCAACATCTCCCTCAAAATCATTTACATTGAATTTTTTTCACCCTTCAAATCCACCACTTCTCATTTATGCTCCACTGTACCTTCAGGCATGGTTTACCTGTAATCCTTTTATAATTGTACTAGAGCAAAACACATTTTTTTATAGTGATTAAAAAGTTAGAATACAAATGTGCTAAGTTAGTCTAGTTAAAATTTTAAAATATAAATCGTTAGATTTAAACGATATAATCCATTTTTTTGTAATGTTTGAGTAGGTTATATGTTTTATTATATAGTAATAGAATTTCAATCTCTTTATAATTATACTAGGGTGTTTCTGTGCAGAACACCTTTTTTTCACTGTGATTAAAAAGTTAAAATACAAATGAGCTGAGTTAATCTGGTTAAAAAATTAAAATATGAGTTGTAATATAAATAATCTGGAATGTTGTTATGCTTTGTATAAGCAGGACTATGGGCTTTTATAAATTTCCAATCCCTTCATCATTGTAGTCGAGTAACCTCATACAAAGCATGCTTTTATTACAGTGATTAAAATATTAAATGTAAATGGATTTAATTACTATGGTTAAAAAAAATTAAAATATAAGTTGTAATATAAATAATCAAATTTAAACGATTTGAACATTTGTTGTAGTTTGTATAAGCAAGACTTGCTTTGTATGAGTAAGACTATACGTTTTATAGTACAAATCTATCAGCCTAACTAATATTATGTTGGGTTAATCTTAATTGCACCCCAAAAGACCACTCAAATTTTAATTTATACCCTCAAAGTTTAAAAATATTAATTTATACCCTAAAAGACATAAATTTGTATTAATGTTCACCGAGACTTAACTGCCGTCCATTTTTTGTTTAAAAAGCTTAGAATAATTTCAAATTGTACCTTCAAAGTTTAAATACTTTACATTTATGATCTAAACAAATTTTCATCCATTAATACTTGTGAAATACATCTCCATTATGTTGTGTCGTGTTTGAGTCAATAAAAAAATTGATACAAAAAATATTTTCATGTCAAGTCAATTGCATTGTGTCATATATTTCACATTTACAACCATTCATATAATTCTATTTAATTTTTTATAAAAATTACAAAAAATCTATTTTTTTTGCCAATAATACTCGTTAAATAGCTATTTTATGTCTAAAATTTGGCACAAATCTTTTGATTGTCCGATCGAATTAAAGTTAGATACAAATAATACGATTTAACGGGTATTGTAAATAATAAATAACTATTGTAGGAAAAAAAATAGGTATTTTATAATTTTTTAATGATTCAAACATTACACAAAAAATGTTACCACACAATACAATTGAAAGGTATTTAATGAACATTAATGGATAAAATTATGTTTGGATCATAAATATAAAATATTTAAATTGTGGGTACAATTTATAATTAGACCAATTTTTTTTAATGGCAAAATAGACGATTATTAGTTTCAAGTGCACATTGATACGAATCTATATCTCTCAGGATGCAAATTAATATTTTTAAACTTTAAGGGTACAAATTAAAATTCAAGTAATCTTTTGGGGGTACAAATTGAGATTAGTCCTATTATATTTGCCGAAAAAATATGTCGTTGGAGAGCGGAACAAGGTACCAACTTTTACAATCAGTTGCATCAAATTCCTTCGCAGCGACAAATAGAGCAGTGCTAGGAAGGTTGAAAGGCTCACCAGCTCTACAAAAGTGTTCCGGAATTCCTCGGAGTTCGTTCCGAAATTTATGCTATTAGTAAGGACCAAGATCAAAGTTTGAATTCTCAGGGCTGTTTGGATTATATATCCAGAACAGGGAAGGCTACTGACCACTTAAGTTCTATCGCTATAGACGGAAAAGTCTTCTGTACTAGGTACGACCCACATAATGCTGGATAACTAATCAACCACAAAACCGACTTAGGATAACATCATCATATCAATTCGTGTGTGAAACATTTGAAACTAAACCATACTAGAAAGAACGTAAAGGCATAAATGGATAACTCTGTGAAAACGTCAACATATATTGAAGCAAAAGCAAAACCATAGACACAAATACTAATCAATCACAACACAAATCAAGTCCTGAAAAACAAGATGATATTATCCACAGCCAACAATGCTGGCTGGATGTTCCATTTAAAATTTTTGACTCGCAGTGCGTTTCAGGCTGGAGGATCAGGATTATTTCCAATGATCCTAAGAGCTGACTGACATTACAATGCAGGCGAATTTGGAGCATTTGATCACTTGAACTACCTTGGTCAGTCTGATAAAAAAAAAAAAAGAACTACCTTGGTCAGCACTAGCTTTTTTACGAAGAGCAATAGAGAGCAATGTGCATTAAGAACTGTGACATATTTCAAGCGAAACTACTGTTTTTTCCTTCTTGAAACTATCTCTGATGCCCAAGCTTTACCCAATTCGGTTTGGAACTTCCCTGCAGAATGGCCAAGCATTTTCAAAGAGTGCATTTTCCGGGAAAGAAATGAAAAAGATTAACATTTTCATCTACTAAACAAAGCTTGTAACATTTATGTTAAACCTATAGGACGTGCTTCAAAATGTGAAAATGTAGATTCCTAGGAAGTATCACAATGAAATTTAGAGTCTGTTCTTATAAACTCCAAACTGAAAGGGGTGGTTTCTTATTATCTCCAAATTTATTCCATTTGTTTCTTCTTGAATGTTGAAAGCAAAAACTAGGCATATATGCAAGGCGCAGTAGTTCACATCAGGCATATAAAATGCCAGTATTACCTAAAGAAGCCTCAATTCATAGATTTGGGTTCAGCTGCAAAAATATATTGTCTGCAGTTTGCTTTATGTGACACAAGTGCTATGTGTACACTCTTTCCCTCAACTCTGTTATTGTCACAAAATTTTCTTGAATTCCCCACTTTCCTGTACCTTCAAGAAATTATGAGAACATGCCGCTGCCTCTAGCCCGCAGTTTGGCCCCAAGCCCAGCCTGCATGCCCGCCCGCCCATCCACTAATTTCCATATTTTCGATATAACCTTTTAAGCTCTAATTCTTTAATTATATAACTGATAGGTTATAATTTAGAAATTAATGACAACGGTTAATGCATCATTCACTTCTGTTATTGTCACAAAAACAAAGTTCAAAACTCATGAATTACATTTCATCATCTCATAAACAAAACTAGCAGCCAACTATTCACTTTTTTGCATGAGACAACGTGCACATGGCGCATTCTTGGGTTTGCTGCATAATAGCAGTCACCTTCAAGTGAATGTCAAGCACCTTTAGGGTCACGACACTACGTCAATTTACAGTTTAACTTCACACATTCCTAACAGCTTGGAAATTCCCAAAAGTCAAATGGCGAAGTCAATTACTTAAAAAACAAATGAATAACAAAAGCAGAGGCAGAAGCCATTTATATGGGTTAAAACAGTGCACCTGCTGTTGACTGGAAAAACTCCTCCAAATCCTTGCCTTGCTCTGCAATTTGGGGGTTTGGGGGGGGGGGGGGGAGTAGACTTAGGTTCCAAAGTAATTTTGTAGTGAACACAATAGGAAACCTTCTCCAGGATAATTTTTTCCATCATTAACCGGAAATAAATAAAATAGAGTAACAATGGCAATCAGTGGTGAAACAATTGGTATGTAAAATTTGCAGCTCCTTTAACCCTGACAACTACAACGGCCTTAAAGGTAAAACATTACATGCAGCAAATAACCAATCAAATATAATGTCTAGTAATTCTTGTAATAACAACGTGAAATTACAGTGCAGCAGAAAGATAGATGCAACCAAGGAACAAATTTTTGTTTCATTTCCACCAATACAACCGAAACTAGTTATGGAGCAAAACGAATCAATAATTGAATATTGAAATCCTTGCTTTTCAAAATGTCTCGTGATATTTCGGATGTCTTGACAATGTTTCAAAATCCAAATTTCAAAACTTTTTCTTTCTTTTCTGTTTTTGAAGCATTTCTGAAGCGTGTCCGTTTCTAAGTTAGCCACAAAATTTTGATCCTTGAATGTTGTTAGAATAAATTAAGGCTTGGGTATCTTTGTACTAAGTATACCCTAAAAAGGTATATTGGTCAGTTTAGTATTATTGCATACATATATACAGTAGGCCTGACAGACAACTAAGATATTTTGCTTACACTCTCACGTTCTCTTCTACTCTCTCTCCCAAAACCCTATTTTTTTTCTCATTACATGGTATTAGAGCCTCTGGTATAGGCCTTTCTCTTTCCCTTATTAACTTCTTGCTCTTCCTCTTTCCTTCCTTTTTTCTTCTTTTTTGTTTGTGGTTATTGTTTATCCCAGAGTTGCTAGAAGTTGTATGAGGATCTTTGGATCCTAAATCATGTTTCAGGAATTGTTGAGGACTGATGGTTGAGTTCCCATGGTGTGATTGTTGTTCCGTCGCCAATGAAACTACAATTTTCCCTTCACTTGTTCGTCGCTCTAGTCCTGGTGTTTTTGCCTTGTTTGTGATATGATTGGGTTGCACTTTTGTGGATTGATAATGTTGTTTGCCTTAGTTGAATGATCAGATGTGGGCCCTGTGAGTCGTTGGTCATCGGATTTCTCGTCGACATGCAAGACATAGTTGAAGCCCTATTTTTGGTGTTCGAAGGGCTATCATTGTCTGTTATATTTGAAGGAGAAGCCCTTTGTTTGGTTACCAATGTAGCTAAACCTGTTTGGGGTTAGGTATATTCACTGCCTGGATAATTGAATCCTATTTTGTATCAATTAAATTGTGATTGGGACTTCAGTTCATTCGGGTCATCAGACCGGTTCAGGTGCATCTGATCATATGACTGGCTCGCATACTATTCTTTCTTCTTATCAATCTATTACTCCACCACAAAGTGTTACACTTGCTAATTGTTCCTCATTTCAAGTCTCTAGTATGGGGCTCACTCAGTTGAGTCTCATTTTCTCTTTATCCTCAATTTTATTAGTACCCAAGTTTCCCTTTAGTTTGATGTCCATTAGTAAGATTACCAAGTCTCTTAATTGTTCTGCCACTTTTTATCCTTCTTTTTGTGTGTTTCAAGATCTAGAGACAAAGATAGCCTATATTACTTCGATTTTGAGTCATCCCTCAAAGCATTTCAGTCATCCTTATCTTCGTTTCAGTGACATTGTTGCCTTAGTCACCCATCTCTTCCTGTTTTGAAGTGTCAAGTTCCTAGTCTAAGTTCTATATCTTCTGTGGCTTACGAAGCTTATTAGTTCGGTAAGCATCATCGTGTGTCTTTTAAGCCTCGAGTTATTAATCCTGTTTCGAGTTCCTTTGAGTTAATTCTTTCTGATATGTGAGATCCAATAAATTCTCATATTTTGTAACATTTCTTGATGATTATTCTCATGTGATATGATTATTTTTTATGAAAGCTAGTTCTAAAATACTGTCAATATTCCAAACATTTCGTAAAGAAATCAAAATTCAATTCGGTTGTCGAATTTGTATGTTACAGTCTGATAATGCTAAAGAATATGGTTCTAATCCCTTTTCAATTATCTTCGTGAAAATGGTATTATTCATCAAACTTCTTGTGTTCACACCCCACAACAAAACAGGGTGGCAGAACATAAAAATCGTCATTTGTTGAAAGTTTTTCGAACACTTCTATTTCATATTTATGTTCCCAAATATTTTTGGAGTGATGTTGTTCTTACTAGTTGCCATCTTACAGTGATACCCAAACCCTAATTTGTTTTTACAGATGTTGATTGATCTGGATCTCCTTTGGATCAAAAGTCAATTATTGGTTATTGTACCTTTTCAAGGGATAATTAGTTTTGTAGAAAAGTAAGAAGCAAACTATAGTTGCTCGATCTAGTGCAAGTGCAGAAGCTGAGCAAAGAGCAATGACATATATGACAAAATGAATTAACTTGGCTGTCGTACTTTCTTTAAGAGTGGATTGCAGCAAAACGTCCTCTATAGTTGTTTTGTGATGATCAAACAACACTTTATATTACTGCTAATCCAGTACTCTATGAGAAGACCAAAAACTTTGAGGTTCATTGTCACCTTGTTTGAGATAAGATTCCATGTGGAGATATTGTGACACCATTTGTGAAGTCTCAAGATCAACTTGCAGATATGTTTATTAAAGTGTTGAGTCACACTTGTTTAATCACCATTGGTTTTAGGCTAGGATTATATGATATATGGGGATTGTTAGAACAAATTAGGGTTTGGGTATCATTGTAATAAGTATACCCCAAAAGGGTATATTGGTCATTTTAGTATTATTGCATACATATATATTGTAGGTGTGAGAGACGACCAAGATATTTTGCTTACACTCACGTTCTCTTCTACTCTCTCTCCCAAAACCCTAATTCTCTTCTCATTACAAATGTAAACAAGGTAAGGTCATTACAATGCAATCTATCTCCATACAAATACGGGCAGCACAGTTGGTCCTTTCATTTGTCATCACAAAGTGCTACCACTGTTAACTATTACCATAGAATTCCACAACCAAAATGTGCAATTCACAGTGTGGTAGAGAATTTGTTCCAAACACACTAAGAAAACCAAAAAACAGTATACTTCCTACGTTAATTTGTCTCTCTGCAAGGTAAAATTTAAAATGACAAATCACACTTTAAAAGGAATTTAAATAGCGGCAACATAGGCAATGGCCATACCACATCAAGCAAATACAAATACTGGCCTAGATGGTAAATTCAGATCAACATATTAAAATTGACCTTTATAGAGGATTTTGTGAGTCCAATACTTAATTGGAGAAAAGGTGGTATTGCATTGAAATTTTTTCGTCACATTGTACCGATAAAAAAGCTGTCTAGGGAAGTGTTGACTCCTGATATTCACTAGATTTTGACCAGGAAGACTTCTGTCAACGATTATATGACATAGATTTCTAATTCAGTTTCTGTTTGCTCTTCTGAATATGAAAAGCAGATGAAATTGATCTGCCTGACCGTTACTAGAATGGCTTCATTCCAAGCCAGTTATGCTTGAGTTTGTTCTGGTCCATATTTAAAAACCAAACTCTAGTGAAATCAGTTCAGATTGATACCAACCCAACTCAACAAAGATTAACATCCCCTAGCTTCTTAGATGAAACTTCAGCCCTTGTGAATGATTAGTTCAAGAGCATAAGGTTGATAAGTCGAGAAAAACACTGTCGACAAAATGTAAATGTCCAACAACAGTCTGGACATAATTACAAAGAAATTTAAAATCCAGGTTGAGGGATCTGAAATCAGAAACTAAAGTTCAGTGGAACCATAACAAAGACCACGATGGACAATGAAATAAGTTGTGAAGGTAACTGTTTATCATCATTCCATTTCATAAATTGTCATATATTTTAAAAAACAAGAAAACCAATCTAAGATTCATTTTTCCATATTGGTGACAGCAGAAAACAGTACTAAAGAAACAATGAGCATAATCTGGCCTTACCGTTTTCATATTCCAAGGCTTGAAGTATCATCTCTACCTGAATGAAACAGGAGTTAATAAATCAACTTAATCACGTGCATTATCTTATATATCCAAAATATCAAGTACAATATGATACACAAATCATTACCACAATATCTTGCCAGCATCAGAGCATCTACTATCTCTATCTCTACAAGACTTCAATTATTCTAACTTAATCAAAAATATTGATAGACCAATTGTTTGCTTTATTAAAATAAATTCACTTGTGTCCTCCTGCTTCTCTCCCAAAAAAATAAGATACAATAAATAAACACCCTTCTAGCTCTTTACAAACTCCCACTGCACCAAGCAATGAGCCCTAAACTTCTTAAATCTGTGCCTCCACTTCATGCTTAAATTTCTGCCCTCCAAAATCAGGTTTATTACCATCTTTTTCCTGGTGCAATGGACACTTAAACCTTCCTAAATTCATTCCTTCAACTTCATGCCTAAAACTTCTAGAATGCAAAATCAGGTTTCTTACCATCTTTTTCCACATTACAATAACGCAAGTTAAGGTGATATAACTTTAGGGAGTTGTACTTCGCTTTCTCCCTTCGACACGAACCTCTTGGGGTTTAGAAAGTATGTTCTTATTTTCCATTAGCTTATATTCCAGTTTCACCTTGGTCCGATACCATTTAGCCTTGTTTTTTCCCCATATTTTTGCCCCTCAATAATCATAAGAAGAATATTCTGTCATTTCTACAAATTTTGAGCATACCATGGCTGCACATTCTTTTCTTTAAGGCTTTCTAGGGGATTTCTTATGCTATACAAAAGAAGAAAAGACGAAGAAAAGACAAAGAAAAGAACAACATTACAGTGCATTATCTACCTATATCTACAACCTTCGACATTCAACTTGAATTAAATTCAAATAGTTTTAAAATTGGCCCCAACATCACTGTAAACTATTTTCTTAGAGACTGCCCCCAATTTCAAAATTTGTGGGCAAAGAATTTGAACAGATTTCCCTATCTGACCTATCAACTATATAGGATTGTTGGCAAAAAGATGGGGCCATCATGGTTTGAACGAAGGTTCAAGAAGGAAGGCAGCCAACCTGCGTAAATAAACAGGGTTAGGTTTGTGCACATTCCGTCCTCACAACAACCTCATCCTCTCAACAACCTCATTCAGCAGAAGCAACAGTGATTTTAGTGAAAGTTTATGTAGAGTTGAAGTTTGTATCACTGTCACGCTAGCAAAAAATGAAGGCTACCCCTAGTAATTCTACCGTATTCATATACAACCACTTAGCTGGTTTGCATACAACAGATTATCACTAGAAGTACAAAGTATCTTAGCAGTTTGGTAATGCAGTAACAGGTACATTATACCTTGTCAAAGTCCTTGACAATCTTAGCTTCTAGTGAAGAATTTTCTTCGTATTCCATCCACAATTCGTGTATCTCCCCAGCTGCACAAAGCAACATTGAATTATCAACCAACAAATGGAAACATTACATTAATTCAGCTTAGAAGATGAATTCACTTGAACAAGGCAGAATGCGAGACAAACAGTACCTCTTGGCCCTCCACCAAGTAGTTTGCACATGTGGTCTAGTGCTTCCTGCTCCAGTCGACTCTTTTCAAGCTTTGGAATCCCATCAGAAGGAGTGATGTCACCAACAATGGCTATTCAAACACTTAAAAGAATGAGGTACAAAAACTCAAACTCAAGAAACATAGACATATTAACACAGATACTATGACCTTGAAGGCCACATGACTAGAGAAGAGCTAGCATACAAAAAAAAAAAAAAAGAAAGGTCCCTAGAGGTGCTCAGTCCCCTACTCCCACAAACCATCGCTCTGCCAAGGAAACCTTAACACTAGCCAAAATAGAATCATATTACAATCAATGTTGGGAGTTTAGAAGGAGACACAAGTAGGTAGGTAGTGTAGCGTACGGATGGTCAAGTTAACTTAATTGTTTTGACAAATAAACCATCTTCCAAACACTAAAAAATTATGTTTGCACCCTTCCTGTTGCAAATCCCATGCAACTCATAAGAGAATCAAGAACAATCAAGATTCGATTAATTAGAAAATTCTATACAGCTTAGGAAACCACAACAGCTCAAGGGCAGAAGTAGGGCGCCACAAAAAAGCATGACCCAGAATGTCATATTGTCCAAAGAATGTGGAGATTGCCTCCAAAATATAAGTACTTTCATATTTCTATGTTCTCTGTTATACTTATTTTGACTATGAATTATACTTTCTCTAATAACCACCAAAGTGCTAGTCATTCTTCATCATTCGGTGTGAAAAATAACTCAAATGTGGAGTTTGACCCCCAACCCCCAAATTGCATGGTTGATTTACAAGCTAAAAACATTTAAGAAAATATACAAGCCTACAGATCCATGGTAAAGTCTGTGCATTTGACCGAGTCAATCTGCGGATTAGTGATTAGGGCACTAATCTGACCGGTCCACAAAAAAGAGGGAACTCATCCCACTTCCCACATGTTGTGTATCGTATATCCCAACATCGAAGAACACTTGCCAAAGCATTGACATCATGCACCTTTTTGTTTTCGGCTACAAATAGATATCAAGTACTTTAGCAAGTAGCAACAACTCTCTGTCCCATAACTACTTTTGAACCCAAGCAAACTCCTTCTATGTATTTAGTTTTCAGCATTTGTCCATAAAAAATTAACTAGTAATGCACATAGAACATGTTGGGAATCAGTCACCTTCCACCTTGTCATCCTATCTACTCACTTCCCCCCTTTCCCCTTATCCAAAAAAAAACCTATCCACTAAGAAATGGAACTTGACATCATATATGGGCTTGGTAAAAAATGGAATATGTTGAAAAGGAGCATATGTATTCAACTGAATCTATGCGAGCTCTTCATTTCACAAACACACAAGAAAAAACACCAAATTCAAACTTGTGCTTTTTCATACTCTACTTTTCATCAAGTATAGCAAGAAAACATAACTACAACAAATTGAAATTATCACTTCTCACCTTCTGCGATATCATGAACAATCGCCATTTTTATGCACCTGAAAGTCCAAAATTTAAAATTAGTCAAACAATTTCTCAGGTTCTACTGTGTTTTTAGTTAGAAGTAATAAATACCAAAATATACGCAAAAAGCTCAAAACAGAATAAAAAACTCTACTTGTCTCGACAAACACCAGGAATGTCAGATGCAATTAGAGCCATCAAGCCCATTCTGTACATGTGATCTGCGATTGATTCTGGATTCTGAACCTCTCTTTTGACCCATCCTGCTCTCTTTGTCGTCTGTTCAATTTCAAGTTCAACACCGTCACACTAAATGAAACAAATGTTGTCATCGTTTTTTCTTTCTTTTTTTTCCCAATATCAGGCAAATAAAAGCAACAATTGGGGATAGTAACCAGAGGCAATGTAATCGAGATTTACAGAATTCATCACTCAAACTGAGTTTCACATATAAAAATAAACAAACACAAATCAAACAAGTAAAAACAACAACAACGAAAAAAAAACCGAGGCATTGCTATCAAAAGTTATGGAATCTATAAATTCAAAATGACCTCATCAACGAACAGAAATTAAAGAAACAAGAGCAAATATATAGAATTGTACTGAATGCCATGAAATTGACACCGAAATAGTTCATCAATAATAATGTGTCCATGCACAGACTGTGTGTGAAGTACAAGTAAACGCGGTACCTTGAGATGGTGGCAAAGAGAGAGAAAATCTATAGCAGATGAAGCAGCTGGCGATGAAGAAGGGGAAGGAGAAGGGGAAGGGGAAGGGGAAGCAGCTTCGGATGCCATTCGAGAAACCCTAGAAGAAGAAGAAATTGCAGAAGTGAAAGATTTGAATCGGAAAGTGAATTGAGAGCAAACGAGCAGTGATGGTACTGTTAAAATCGATTTATTAGCACTCAACACTCGACTTCCGATTCTCATTTTTTATGTTCTTTTTATCGTTTCAGGCTTGCAGTTAACGCTTTTTCCGGAGTAGCATAGGATTTTTCCGAAAGCAAAGATTCGTATATGCTACCAAGCTTAGGCAGCTATATATGCTACACGGTTACAAGATACGCAACGCCTGTTTGGTATGTTTTTGGGAGGGGTTTGAATTAGATTGTTCAAATTTGGGTTTGACACAAAGATGGGATTCAAAGATAGGTTTGAGGGAGTTAATGCTGTCCAAACCCATGTTTGGTATGTGCAGGGATATGACTATTATGATAATATATTTGTATATA
The DNA here is from genome assembly GCA_023539305.1 of Ilex asprella. Taxonomy (NCBI): domain Eukaryota; kingdom Viridiplantae; phylum Streptophyta; class Magnoliopsida; order Aquifoliales; family Aquifoliaceae; genus Ilex; species Ilex asprella. Next base: position 26,258,065 of record CM042188.1, on the reverse strand, counting down.
AATTACTATTTTGCCTATAAATCAATTTAATCCAAACCCATGTTTGTTTACGTTAAACATGAGTTTGGATACATATATGAGTAAATATGTGTCATTATGGGCTAAATATATGATTAAATATTTTTTCTTAACTTATGAAAAAAATAATGAATATTGATAACATATAACTATTATTCATAACTATAATAAAACGCAATAAAGCATTAACCCAATAAGAAAGTGCAATTTTCTAACATTTACTTATACGGGGATACATACAATGAGCCAATTAAAAATTATATCTTCAATGAGACCCATTATATTTTCTAATTTTTTTTAAGTATTAAAATTTTGAGTGAATTAAAATTCGATTCAAGTTAATTAAAATTTATTTTTTTACATATTAAAATTTGAGCCAATTAAAAATTATATTTTTTACGAATTAAATTTTGGCTAATTAAAATTCTATTTGAGCAAATTAAAAATTATTTTTAATTTACTAAATTCAAATTTTAATCAACTCGTATTGAATTTTAATCAGCCAAATTTTAATACATAAAAATATAAATTTTAATCGACTCAAATTTTAATAAATCGAATTTTAATTGACACAATTTTTAATAAGTAAAAAAATATAAATTTTAATCGACTCGAAAGTAAATTTTAATTGGCACTAACAACTCGATTAAAGTTTAAATCGATTCAAATTTTAATATGTAAAAAATAAATTTTAATAGGTTCAAATTTTAATACGTTAAAAAAAAAAATTTATTCAACTTCAATCGAATATTTTTGGGTTTTACCCAATTTGTATATATGATATATAGGGGTATAAATGTCATTTGTATACTAAACCCTCAAACCCACATATAAAACCCACCCCCCCTTGGGTTTCATGAAACCCATGAATGAGGGTTCCATGACCGGGCCAAGACCGGGCCGGGTTTAAAATCTTATCCTACTTGAGACATATCAAACATGGGTTTAAGGGGGTTTGCTCCCTAACCCATGTTCCCAAACCCTCATACGAAACACACCCCCAGTGTTCTGATTTTGAGAGTGATGTAAATGAATAAAAATTGAGTTCATGGTCAAATAAATTTATTAAAATATATTTTATTTTATATTATAAAATCAGATATGAAGGTGTCCAGTAGTTTCTATTTTTAGACTCAAATTTAAGTTTAAATAATTTTATTTTTATTTTTTTAATCTTAAACGCATTCATATATCAAATCAAAAAAATAAAAATAAATTTAGACACAAATCAAGACTGACCCAAACTCATTATCCAAAAATTTGTTAGTAAGATCATCTTCAATATTGATTTAAATTTTTACTCAGATATAAGTTAACATTTAAGTAAAAAAATTGATTTAACATAATACATTTTAATGGATAAATTTAAATTTAAATTAGACAAAATGAAATTTAAAAAAAGGTGAAATCTGATCATTGAATATTTAAATCTTGCTTAGTTTGATTAAAAATATGAGTTTCCCTTCATTTTGTATGATGTCGAATAAAGAACTAAAAGTTATTTTTAGTCTGTTTTTATTCAAATTTAAATTTGAATAAGAGTTTGAGTAAAAATGAAAAATACCCTAATATTTCAGAATAAACCCTCAAATTGTTGTGTTGGTTCTCTCTGCTTTGCTTGTCTATAATCTTTAACCACATGTTTTGTTTTGCATTTAACCCCCTTCTCTCCCTACTCCCTTTATATGTTGTTAATTTTGATATTGCGTAGTTGTCGTTAGATAACTTGACATTGCTTAAATGTTATTGTTAACGCGTAACACATGCAGAATATTTATCATGTTGATATATAGTGGTGATTTGAGATTTCAAAGTGGCTTAAGAACACTTTGATTTTTTTTTTTGTTTTCTCGGGTTGTGAACATATTTTGGTGAAATGATATTTTGTTTATATATATTTTTTTATATTTTCATTATGATACGCAGTATACTGTGAAAATATTTAATTTCAAGAAATTTGAGTTTAGAGTTAAGTTCACTACAACACTATTAGAATAGAGATGGGCGATTAAGGACGCTATTTCGTTGTGCACTATGTCGAATATTTCGTAAAATAATTGGGCATTTTTATGTTTATAAGTTGTGCATAATTGCATATAAGTATAGGGGTTATCACATACACATCGGCCAGAGAAGCCAAATGGGTCTTTTCGGGAGGGGTGTGGCAAAACATGTAAAAAATTCACAAGAACTTAAGCGGTTCACCTAGTTGAATAGCCAAGTTAATTCACTGTAATTGAGGATCTTACTCTTTGAATGTGTATTACTTGAGGATAAAAAAGTTACAATAGCTAATGTTTTTTTTTTCCTCTTGTCTTTGGAAGCCTAGGGCTTGTCTTGTAAGAAATTTTAATGATTTGTACATGAAATTTAAAACACCTAAATTACAAGATTTGGATCATATATGTTTAAATCATACTTGTATGAGTCATGATACTCGATCTTTAGATTTCTTTCGTGGAAAGGCAAGATATTCCTCTCATTCTTCAAAGCAATAGATGATTCTTAATGGAACAAGTCAAATTAGGGTTATGAAGTGGAGATGAGACCTAACTTGCTATTTATAATGAAATCTAATAGGCTCTCCCATTACGGGCTATAATTAGATTAAGATCTACACTAAACCGCCTCAACCACATCAATTAAAAAGATGTAAATAAGTCCATCAAAATAGATCACTTAATAATATTGGACTAATCTCATTGAACCATAAATTCAACCCGTTTTTCACAAACTAAAAATTAACTATCAGTTAATGGAAGTCCAATATAAGAAAAATTCCAACATTCTCCCACTTGTAAAACATTAATTGTAGTCATTTAAAAATAAAATAAAACTATATATATATTTTTGAAAATCGACTTTCGGGCTAATCAAACAAAACTCAATGTGGGCACAATAAAAAATAATATGGTCCTGAGACAACATCTCAAGCACGACCTGGTCCATTAAAACCACTATTTTTGAACTATGATGACCTTATATCTTTTATTGACATAGGATCAATCTATGATTACAAAAAAATAATAATCCTATTGACATGGATCAAAATGTAGTAGTGTAGCAAGAAAATAACATCTCAATATGTGATTTGATAAACATGTTATTTTCATTGTCAGTCTTCCAAATGATTTCTCTTTTACAACATGCTTCACCAATAAGCTAGAGAACCATTAGCTTCAACAATAAGCTACTATGTCTCCAAACTTAAAATCTCAAGATTTTCTCAAATTGTGTAATCAGATACTTACTCCAATGACAAAACAGTTATACTTAAGACACACACCAAGCCTTAAGATTTTGTATAAAATGGCATGACATAAATATGCACACATACAACATAGCAAAAATGTCATGCTAACAATAAGGATAATCATTCAAATATTTATTATTCATCAAATAGATGTATTTCAACCATAATGAGTATCAAATATCACATATGAAATTAAATCAATACTAAAGTTCTTAACACATAAATAAACTCCTACATCAAAAGACTCCAAAATGTCAATGTTGTCAACATGTTTCTTAAAAGTTACAAGTCTCAGTCACTTGGTTAAAGGATCATCAAACATTGATTCTGTATCAATATGTTTAATCATAATATCACATTTCTTCACAAGATCCCTAACCGAATGATATTTAATTTTTATTTGTTTAGACCTAATAGAATGTTTGTTGTTTTTTGAGAAGAACACAACTACATTATTATCACAATAAATTGTTAGTGGTCTAGAGATGGAATAAACAATCATAAGTCCTGAAATAAAATTCTTTAGTCATATAACTTGTGTTGCTTCTCCATAACAAGCTACAAATGTAGCTTGCATAGTGGAAGAAGCTATGAGAGTTTGTTTAACATTTTTCCATGCTATTGCTCCTCCAACTAAAATGAAAATATATCCTGAAATGGATTTTAAATCTTTCTGACACCCAGCAAAATCTGAATCTGAGTAACCAATTACCTCAAGACTATCAACTCTCCTATAAACAAGCATGTAATTTTTTGTTCTTTGCAAGTATCTCATAACTTTCTTAGCTGCCACCCAATGATCTAATTCTGGTTTAGAAAGATATCTTCGAAGAACACTAACTGCAAAAGCAATGTCATGTCTGGTACAAACCTTTGCATACATTAAACTGCCAACAACACTCGTATAAGGTATATTCTTCATAGACTCCTCATCCATATCATTATTGGGGCATTGACTTAGACTAAATTTATTACATTTCACAACAAGTACATCCTCAAACTTACAATTATGCATATTAAATCTTTTAAGCACACGATCTATATATGTCATTTGAGAAAGTCTCAACAACTCATGACTCTTATCCCGATGAATCTGAATGCCTAACACAAAAGATAATTTCTCAAGATCTTTCATGTCAAATGTTTTACACAACAATTGCTTAATCTCATGAATTAAGCCCAAATCATTACTTGAAAGCAAAATATCATCAACATAAAGAACAAGAAAAATAAATTTGCTCCCACTGACCTTAAGATATATGCATTGATCTATCCTGTTCTCAACAAAACCAAGAGAACTTCCTATCTCATCAAATTTCAAGTACCACTTATGAGAAGCTTGTTTGAGACCATATATAGATTTTTTCAACTTGTAAACTAATTATTTTTTTCTGTTCTCCTTAAAACCCTCAAGTTGTATCATATAAACTTATTCACTAAGCTCCTCATTCAAGAAAGTTGTCTTCACATCCATCTGGTAAAGTTCTAGATCAAAATGAGTCACTAATGTCATAATAATCATGAAAGAATCTTTAGTAGAGACAGGTGAGAAAATTTCATTAAAATCTATACCTTATTTCTAGCTATACCCTTTTGCTACCAATCTAGTCTTAAATCTTTCAATCTTACCTTTGGAGTCCATCTTGATTTTAATGAGTTTACATCCCTCATGAAGTTCTACAAGTTCCACACTTCATTGTGTGCCATAGATTGCATCTTATCTTTCATGGTATCTACCCATATATCAGACTGAGAACAAGTAATGACATTATGGTATATTACAGGATCAACAATATCATAATTACTTTCTCTAAGGTATACATAATATTCATTCAAAATAATAGGTTTCCTTGTTCTTATAGACCTTCTCAAGGAAAGTTCAGTAGTAGGCTCTAAAGGTTGAGAAGCCTTAATAGGAATAGAAGAGTCAATTGCAAGAATAGGAGGATCAACAACTAGAGTAGGAAAATTAACAACAGGAGTATGTATAATATTCTCTTGCACAACAGGCAAAGAGATAGAAACAAATTTATCTTGCTCATGCTTACTAATAGGTTGTAAGCAACATCAGCAATATCAAGCTCCAAAAATTTTGCAGTTAAGGACTTAAAAATTTTAGTACCACATGTAAGACAATAGAACCGGTATCCTTTCAAATGTTCTAGGTTACCTATAAAGAAACAATGAATAGTTCTCGGATCAGTCTTTTTCCCAAAAAGGTTATAGATTTTGATCTTAGTAGGACAACCCTAAACTCAAAAATGGTTAAGGTTTGGTTTTCTATTAGCCCATGATTCAAAAGGTGTTTTTGGAACAGATTTGTTAGGAACTCTATGAAGAATATATGAAACCGTTTTAATGGCTTATCTCCAAAGATAATCAGGTAAGTTATATTTACTCATCATGTCTTTAAGAGTGCGATAACGCCTTTCAATCACACCATTCTGCTCGGGACTACTAGGCATGGTATATTGGACAACAATATCACAATTTTGCAAGTACTTGGAAAACGGTCACAAATGCTGTCCAGACACGTCATGTTTGCCATAATACTCACCATCACGGTCAAACATAATAATTTTGATGACTTTCCATAATTGTTTCTCTACCTCGGTTTTGAAATTTTAAAATTTTCAAGAGCATCAGATATTTCATTATTTAAATAAATATATCCATAATGAGAGAAATCGTCAATAAATATAATAAAATATTTATTACCACACAAGGTATGTGAGTAATGTCCACTGATGTCAGTGTGAATGGTTTCTAAAAGATCTAGACTGCGAGTCAACACAAGTTTCAAGGTCTCCAAAATCAAGAAGAGGAAGAATATCATTCTTTATTAACATTTTCACTCTCTAGAAATATGACATAAACGTTTATGTCACAACTGTGAAAATTTTTCTTTAATGAGAGGTCTCTTAGATATAATATTCACAATATTTGAAGGATAATATTCATTATTGACAATCAAGCATATACTACATAGACCATATGATAAAACACAATGACGAACAATTTTGGAATTTAAAGACAATTGAGTTTTACCATTATTAAAATTAAAAAAATATCCAATTTTATCAAGCAAGGAAACTAAAATCAAATTCCTCTTAAATGATAGTACATAAAAAATATTTTTTAAAACAAGTTGAAAACCATTGTCTAAATTCAACCTAATAGCTCATTTGAACTCAATATGGACTTCATTATTATCTCATACTTTAAGCTTGACTTCCGCTTCACTTGAACTCCGTTTGTTTGTGAATCCCTTCTTTTTTATTCTTCTTTTTTAACCAAGACTTGAATCAAGTGGACTCACTTTTCTTATGAACTATTTTAACATTTGATATATTTTTGAATGACAACCTTAGGACCTCCCACATTCTGATCAGTACCATGCCTTTTAAAATTTCGACCATTCTTTGGATCATTATGATTAGGTTTTCTATTATTTCTCTAATACCTACCTTTGAAATTAGATTTAAGCTGAGAAACAAACAAGACAGTTACACTTTTTTCTTCTCTAAGTTTTTCTTCCTCAGAATCACACTTGGAGATAAGGTCATTAATTGTTCATGACTCATTTAGGGTATTAGGCAGTTTTGATTTGATTAAACTCATGAGGTAAAGAGTTAAGAGTGTGATGAACAATAAAATCATCAAGAACAATAATTTTGAAGGCTTTGAGTTTGGTTTGAACATCGATCATTGTAACACTCCAAAATCTCTCTTGGACGACATTGCTATCTAAAACCATTCACACGACTAATACAATTCATAAGTAAATAAAATTTCATTCATTATCTACAATATATCCAACATCATCCAAAAGAATATGTCCAACTATGACACTTACCTCTCAAAAGCAATTATTGTCTTGCAATGGAATAACAAAATATTAAACTTCACATTGTCTCAAAAGGAATTTTCTAGTCTAGAACAAAAGAGAATATGACTCTACACTTCCACTTCGGGATCCACGTTCCCAACTATCCGAGCTTCCCAATGTATCAGCTCATCACCTCTAAGCTATTCCTGTAGACCATAATCTAAAAAATATATTGTTTGTTAGGGGTGAGCACTAAGCTTTGTAACAACATTCTCCGAAATTCGAACAATGTTTAGAAATATATAAAATAGTTCGGTCTCACTTTTCAAAATATCGTATATAACTTTGAAATAAAACAAGGATATTTAAACAGATTTCAAGTTAATGTAATAACAATAAATTAAATGAAGAGTAAAACCAAGTTACGAATAATAAGTCATTTCCAATGACAAACCATTTTCAACAAGTTCTGGTGGAATCCCATATTTCTAACAAATTCTTGTAGAAATCATTTACCATTAGCCACAATCAACCATTTTCAACAATGAACCATGACCCACCAATTATAGCATAACCCCCAATGTATCTTAGGTATGATAAGATATCACATGGATACACACATTGAGAATATCCTGACATACACACACACAACCAAATCATCGCAAATATATCCAACTTTGGGAAGGGCGTATACTAACACAATGACAGTGACGAATCCAACCCAAGAACAGTATACTAATGTAACACCCCAAAATACACCCTGGACGACATTACATTCTAATAACCATTTAAGCATGAGAGCACTAAGTAATCCATCAGCAGTATATCAACAATTTATATTGGAATAAAATTCCGGCAGAGTCTCCCTTGTACAGGGAGCTCTACCACAAAACTCAACCTGTGCAGTTCTATTATAATGACCACACCGGGTCGCTTTACTTACCATAAAAATCTATGCATCAAATTTATATTTTTATCCCAAAAGAATAGATCAAGCTATGGCCTTTACATCTCCAAAAGAATATTAAAGTAGGCTTGCAGCGGAATACAAAATAACTAGACTTCACAATTTCTAAAAGAACATCCTAGTCTAGTACAAAAGAAAAGGGGTCGCTCTATGCGTCCACCTCGGGATCCACGCTCCCATCAATCGGAGTCCCCCACTGGACGGCCTCCTCGGCTCCTAACTCCTCCTCAAGTACATAGTCTGAAAAAGTTTAGCAGTAGGGGGTTAGCATGAAGCTCTGTAGAAAATTTCTCCCAAATCCAAACAAGGTTTTTGAAAACGGATAAAACAGGTAGGTCTCATTTCACAAGTAACATATATAACATTTGGAATAAAACAGGGGCATTTTAAAAGAGATCTCAAGTTTGAACAATAATAAAGCAAGGAAAAGAGAATAAAATCCACTTTAATTGACAAACAATTTCCAACATAATCCAATCCACCATACACCATTTCCACAAGTTATCGCGGCATCCCATACTACCCGAAACTCTTGGGGAAATAGTATTTGGTACAATGAACAATAATTTACATTTGGTATCACTCAAGTAGGCTGTCGCTTCTCATGAATCTACCCAACGATTCTACCTCGTTCACCCATATATAATCACAGTCACAGGCCAATTTAGGAAGGGCGTGTACCGTCTCATACGGCATTGACGAAATCCTTCCAAGGTGTCTAGTATACTAACCCTTTTCCCCGGTATCCTTGAACAATAGTGTCATTGTCACCACAATGATCTACTACGAGCATTAGGTAACCATCTCATCCCCCATTGGGATAGACTAACCTCTAACGCTCTACGACAGTTTTCGAAGGTAATCCAAGTCCCTCACAACACCATACACAAGAGTGACATACCACAATATACTCAACCTCATATACAAGCAATTCCATACTTTTTCCCAATTTTCGCAAGCAAGATACATAATGAAACAATTTAAGAAAACATACTCATTCCACAATTCATGTTACAAAAGACAAGTTTAAAGTAAATAGGCATGAGATCATCCATACTATCATTTTAATACCCAACACAAAGCTCTAGCATTTTAGGAATCAAGAGGAATTGAAAATATAGAGAGAAATTCATATTTTTCCCAAAAATTAGGGTTTGATGAATTTCCAACTATTATTTTGTTCAAATCATGTGTATATTGGTACAAAGACTAAGAAACAATGAACCCATAACAAATACATACTATTTAGAGTCAAAATATACATATATAATAACCCTAACATCATTGGATGAAAATGGAAGAAAACCCCTACCTTGAATCTTGAAGAACTAGGGTTTGGATTCTTGAATCTACCCGTAATCTCTTGAAATTTTCCTTTGATCTTGTGTTCTCTCCCTCTCTCTCAAGTTATCTAGGGTTTAGAATGAGTAATGGACGACTAAGGAGGCGGCCTAAAGTATTTATAGGCTCAAAAGTCGGACCCACGTCGCGGTTTAAAACCTTCAGATTTTTATCGGGTGTACCGGTATCCGGTACCGGTACCATTTGGTACCGGTACCCAGTACCGGTATCATTTGGTACCGGTACCAAAAACCTTCTGGAAACGGGGTACCGGTACCATTTAGTACCGGTACTAATCAGCAGACAGATTCTTCCTCCGTCTACCAAGTTTTCAATGTACTTCATATTACCTTTTCCAAGATTTTTCGACCTTCCGGATTCAATGGAAACCTTATCTTGACCTAAAAGTATTTAGAAATTCATCTAATCCCCATTTTCATGTTTCAACATCTTTAAAACTCAAACTTTCCAATCAATATGCGTCTCTAATATTTATCCTAGTATTAGAATTCTATATGGTTTATCCTTACCTTATTATACATATCCACACATTCTCAACAATATTTTATTATGCATATATCTATACCAATATATATATATAAAAAAAAAAATACGGGGTGTTACAACTAACCCTTCTCCTCGGTACCACGTGAGTGAATAGTGATTTAATCCTCACAAGGCACCAACCCCATTACGAGTGGTAGATAACCTTCAAACCAGCACAGAGTAAGAGACACAGCTACACCACTCTATGATATTTGATCAATAATCACCCATGGTTATACAAACTTCCACAAGAGATACCATACAAACCCATTTCCTCAAATTACAAGCAAATTCCAAAAATCTCCAATTTTCATATGTAATATTCCAATAGAACAATTTAAGAAAATATGCAAGAGATCATAAAAAATACCATTTTATTGTTCAACACAAAGCACTAGAGTTTTGAAATCAAGAACAAAAGAAAAATCAAGAGAAAACCCTTTTATCTTGAAAACTAGGGTTTTAAGACAAGAAAAAGAGATTTCATGGCTATTCCACCATAATTTTGTTTAAAACATAAGAATCTTTGCAAGAATACCAAGAAATAATAATTTCATAGCATATATAAAAGATTTAGAGTCAAAAGAATACATATAGTTAAGCCCTAGCCTCAATGTAAGAGAATAGAAAGAAACCCCTACCTTGAATCAAAATCTCTAAGTAAAGCCCAAGTTCTAGAGATCTCATGGGGCTTAAAATGGTGTTTTAAAACACAAAAATGCCGAATTTTTTACTGTTCGTAAAACTTTGAATAAAGCGTACCAATACAGTTCAGCTACTGGAGTTCGGCGTACCGGTACACGTGCTGGTATAGTTTGACTGACAGATTTTTACTATAACTTTCAGTGAAAATTTGGCCCATTTAGAGGTCGAATTGAAAAATTTTTGTGAAATACACTTTTATAGCCCTAGATGTCTAATATCTACTGTCCAAATTTTAGATCAAATGGACATCAGAAAAAAAAAAAGTTATGGTCAAAATACTAGAAAGTTTTCAAGATCCATTTTTACCCAAATTCTCTCTAAAGTGTGCTTTCACTCTAGACTACTTTCAAGCACAACATACCATATTACCTTAACTAACGTAGTTCATGCATACTTCATTACATATGTTAGCAATTGTTAACTATTCCAGTTGTTGGTGAGGGTGCTCCAGTATAGAGAAAGGTTACTTGTGATCAATTTATAAGAAATTTTAATACCAAGTATTTTCTAGAGTCATACCGCTATGAACAAGAGTATGCCTCTATGACATAACTAAGGGGAAGATGTCAGTGGGTTAGATTATCCAATCTGAACTCATTTTGTCAGCCTTTGAATTAACTAGTTATTCAACTTTGGTGAACAAAGCTTTAGTTGTGGAAATGAATGTTTGAGTGTCATCCAGAGGACTTGAACAATTCTGCTATGGTATTCCAACCGATGGGTCAAACATCGAGATCAAAGAAGCAGGGATATCAATTCTCTCAAGCTAGAGGAGCAGGGTATGGTAGAGCATCAACTAGATTGTGAGGTCAAGGCTTTTCCAAATTCTCTATGGGACAACCAGGTAAAGGATTAGCTAATAGCCAAGTAGTAGGTGTAGCTTTCTTCAAGTGTGGAGTGGAAAGGCATATGGCTTGGGATTGTGGGATGACATTGTCAATTGAGGATCGACAGTGATATGGTTGTGGGCAGTTGGGAAATGTGATGCAAAATTCTCCAAGTGGAACTACTAGGACATCATATGTGGGCAATGTCACACCTGGTGGTAGGGATACACAGGGAAACGTATAGAAAGAAGGAATTGATCTCCTAATGTGGTAACATGTATGATTTCTATCTTTGGTAGGAATGTATGCATTATCATTGATCTTGGATCCACACATTCATTTGCTGCATATGCATTTAGCATACATTACTATCAACCCTTATTCCATTAGACCGTTGTCTAGCTATTTCTACCCTTATTCCGTTAGACCGTGGGTGATGTAGTGTATGCGGATAATGTTTATAGAAGCTGTGTGATAAATTTAAATACACAAGAGTTATTGGTGGATCTAATTCATTTAGATATTTAGGATTTTGATGTGTTATTGGGAATGGATTGGTTATCTTCTTATCATGCATCGGTGGACTGTTTTAGAAAAGAAGTTATTTTTCTAATACCAAGTAAATTAGAATTTAGATTTCAAGGTGATCGGAAGGTGAAACCTAACTATCTAGTTTATGAAATTAAGGCTCGGAGATTACTTAGAAAAGATTGTGAGGGGTATCTAAAATATGTGTGAGATACTAGCAAATATGAGGTAAAATTATTTGATTTGCTAGTGATTTATGAATTTTCAAATGAGTTACCGGGATTGCCGCAAGATAGAGAGGTTGAGTTTGTTATTGAGCTTGAGATTGAGACAACAAATAAGGAAAGTACCAATATTTATAAGGAAAGGACCAAGGTTTTCCATGATTAGTTGATTTTGAGAAATAATTTTGAGTCGGGACAAAATGTACTCTTATACAACTCTCGACTTCACATCTTTCCTGAAAAACTTTGCTCCCATTGGGCCAGTCTTTTTTTGGTCCGTATTGTTTACCCTCCCGCAAGAATGGTCAGACTTTTAAGGTCACCGACCAACGACTGAAACCATTCCTAAAGGGTTTATCGATGGAGGAGATTGTAGAGGAGCATGTTGATCCTTTATATCTGGACCGCACATCTGCATTAGGAATAACTCTAGTTTTGTATATTAGGATTGTTAGATAATTTCTTCTTTTCTTTTTAAATAATCTTGTTATTTTCTTTTATGCTAATTTGTTTTTGTGTTATGTTTCAGTTAGTTTGCTAGGAGCTACACTCAAGTGTTATCCTTCCCTTTTATTTTATTTCCTCACAACATTATCTTTGTTACATTGAGAACAATGTAGATTTTAAGTTGGGGGGCTGAGGGTTGCTCCATGGTTGTGCTCCTATTCTTGTTTATTTTAATATTCTTTGTAGTTTAGTGAAAAATTGAAACAAAATTGATTTTTTTTAAAAAATTTTGAAAAAGATATGTCTATTTGACTAATACTGGTTGGTTCTTAAGACCTGTATGATTTAGATATGCTATGTGATACTCGAATTGATTGCATGATGTACTCTAGAGACTTGTAGTCTATGCTTGAATTTCATAGTGATGTTTGCATTAGAACCCCAAACTTTGTTCACCATGAGCATGTAATTTCTGTTGAGGTTTATGAGATTAGATTCATGTTTTGAAAAAGCTTGACATCCATAGTAGAGATACATATATAAACCCTATGAGTATTGCACTTATCATGTTTGGAGGGGTATAATACATTTACTCTTATGATATTCTTTTCAAATCCATTATTTTTCAATAATCTCATTACTCTAGCTTTGGTTAGGAGCATAGGAGTACTTAGTTGGCCATATCTCAATAAAAAACAACACTTTTCATACTTTCTACAAGGTGATTCTAGGTCGTCTTTGAATTCTATTTGAGCCTTAAGCCTATTCTTTCATTTCAGTATCTCTAGTATCCGTGATTGATCCATGACGAGTTCTCATTTCTTCACCTCAATTAATAAACAAGTTGAGCATATAAGTGTATATCTTACCTTATTTATCCCCAAATGTGTGTTTATTTGATATGTGTGGGAAGTTGAGGTGAAATGGTCAATCAAGAATGAATGAAAAAGAAAAATGATGAAATGAAAGAAAGATTTTTTTTTTTTTTTGGAAAATAGATGGAATTGTGAAAAGAATGTTGAAAAATGAAAATCCAAAGGCTTATTAAGGAATAATGAAGGATCTAAGCTTATATGATAGATAAAAAGAAGGGTTCAGTGTATCCCGTTTTGAATCCTTAAATCCTTCGATTCTTAAACCTTCACCGAAGGGCTCATTACAATCATAACAAGTCCTATTTAATTTTAGAAGGTATGGTTGAATGTGTAAGCTTTAATGTCTGTGAGATATACCAACTATATTACTTATATGTCTTTTAATATTCTTTCCATAAGAATATGTCAAGGTCATCTCATTTAGCTTATGCACTTCATTTTTGAGAAATATGTAAGTAAAAACTTGTATTGATTGCATAAGTTCGATCCTCACATATACATAGAGTAGAACAGTCATGATAATCAGAGAATGTTTTTTTTTTCCTTTGTATGAAAACCTTGGTGAGTTTTGACATTAAAACTAGTTTTGGATAGCTAATAAGAATATGAATCGCTTACATAGCCTTGAAGTCTTTAGAAATATCATATGTTAATTAATTTGAGTAGATATGGTATGTCTTTGATCGCATGGTAATTGAGAAACAATAAGTTACATTTCAGATAGACAAATTTGAAGTTTGTAGGTATCTTCTCTAGAAACCTTTACAAGACAAGACTCATCCACTAGGGAAAACCTAGGAGTTTAAAGGCTTAGTGCATATGTTAAATTCATTTGTGCTACTTACAAAAATTGGTTTTGTATTTTTAATTTTGCATTTAATTTTCATTATATTAGATTGTTTATTATGTTTTAAATTCCTAAGCATTGTATTTTTTATTTTGTATCTTGCATTGCGTATACTTGAGAATTTGTGGTACATTAGAATGTGATTAAGGCTTTAATTGGATACATTTTGATTTTTAGGATTTAGAGTTAATTAGTTTTTTTTAATTAATTATGAAAAAAATAGAATTTTTTTTTAACATTCTGAACTCAATTATCGGTAGGTCGAAAGTTGCTTCCTACCAGTAGGTTCCTGTTCGGTCTGAAAAAAAAATAAAAGGGTTTCTATCAGTAGAAAATTATTATATTCCCTAAAATAGAAACGAGATTGAAAGTGCTATCCCTAAGTGTAAGCAAGTTTTCGAGGTCTAGTCGCTTGAAGGGACAGATCTCACCACTTGAGAGGACCCCTTGTTCCTAAGGATTCCTAGTTAGTGATAAGTTCTTGCTTTTCTATTTTAGTGGGAATGATGGAATAGACTCATAGCTCTCCCCCCTAAGACCCACCTCTCTAAACCCCATCTCACCGAAAAACCCTAAGGAAGCTCTCTAAACCCTTAATTCTCTTCCTTCACTCATTGATTCCATTTTGTTCTTCACATTTGAAATGGCTCCAAGGAAATTCTTGTCTTTAACACTCCCTTCTGATGAAGCTTTTAAGGTCACACTCTCGGTATGGTTTCTCTTTATTTTTCTTCACCTCTAATTTTAGTGGGCATGGCTAGGACAATGGGTGGCCAAAGGACACCATAGGCCAAGGCGACACCATTGGCTAAGGGCAGAGGTTCTCCTAGTAAGCGAGCAATAGATAAGGAAAAGAGAAAAATAAAGACGGTGGTTGAGTCAAGATCTGAGGAGTAAGGGGATGTTCCTCATGTGGCCAAGAAGCCCAAGAAATCTGGGTATAAAGAGACGTCTTGGAAATATGGGGTGATATGTGAGTGGATAGTGGATGTGGAGAGTCTATGTAAAAATCTAGTAGTCCAAACTATCATTGATAGAGGGCTAGAGAGTTTCTTTAAGCCTATTGAGGGTTATATTTTGTCATTGTGTCGTGACTTTTATTGGGGTTGAATTTAGTAGAGGCAGATTTGATGCTGTTGAGGACTAAGGTCCAAGGTAAGGTGATTGATATTACTTCTACTTCTATAGCTGAATATCTTAGCTATAAGAGGCTAGACCCTACTGAGATTGACTACCTCCATGCCACTTTCGCTGCCAAATACCCCATTGAGTAAGTTAAGGAGATATACGAGAACCCTGAAAAATTCAAAGGTATTTTTGTTCAGGGCCATTTTGATGGGGATTACCGTTTGCTCAATAAGATCCTTCACTATAATGTTTATCCCAAGGGATCTAAGAAGCACCGAGGGATGTCAAAGATGGTACTTATTTATGAGTTTATGTTAGGGTCAAGGATTGTCGTTGCCTTAATGATTTTGGGCCTGTTGAGAGATTATTGTACCATGAGTAGGCTGAAGGGGAACATGCCCTTCGGGAGTATGACTAACTAGCTTTGCCTGAAAGATTGGGTGGAAAAGATAGAATCCGACATGATGAGACCTCTTGATCTAGGCCCGATTAGTAGTGTGGGGGAGAGGAAGAGATCGACTATGTCGAGAGCTAGTGGTTCGAAGAGTAAGAGTAAGGCCACTCCTCCCACTACTACTAAAGCTACTACAAAGATTGTCCCTACCTCTCATGCCACTGTGAAATAGAGGCATGGTCGTAAGTTGGATGAACGACTTGGTGGTATTGAGAGTGAGGGGAGGAGTACTAGGAGAGCTCTAGAGAGGATTGAGGTTAAGGTAGACGTGTGCATGAGGATGTTGAGGAGGCTATTTGAGCTTGTTTTCCCTAGAAAGGCGATTATAGGAGAAACGTGCCACTCCTATTTTTTTCCATACCTCTCAGCATGGACTTGAAGAACACTACTAAGGAGGTGGAGGAGTAGTCCTCAGATGATAAGGAGGGGAGAGACTGATGGACCTACCATCCTACCTTTCTATTTTATTTTTCATCTTTTTAGTTGTCTAGGTAGTGTATAGGTTCTAGTAGAACCTTATGAATTTTTTTTGGGTATCAGTAGCCATGTAGAGGAATGTATAGGTAAATCGCTACTCGAGAGTTATACCTCAACCAATACAATGGTTAGATGCTCGTTTCTTTGCTATGTCTATCTACTGAAAGTCCCTCTTTGATGTCTGGTGTAACTTTACTTAGATTTCCCCGCCATATGGTTTGTCTAGGCCTCGAGAGATTATGGGCACACCAACAATCCTCGGTATGCACACATCAATGAGTTTTTCAACCAACAAGTTCTTCAACACCAATTTCTGAGGTTGGGTAGAATCAATAGTGGTAGCATTTGGATCTAAGGGATTTAGGTTATGGTGGAAGTTCTCAAGGTAGATGAATGAATATCTTTCTTTAAAATCTCTCTAGAGGCTTAACCTATATGTTGGAAAGGCTCTCCCTATTTATGGGTCAGAAATAAGGATAATCTTAGCAAATAATAAAATTCAGATTTGCAAACGACTACTCGATCAGTAGGAGGGCAGCCATAGGACTATTGTCATTAAAATGAAAACAAAGTTTCAAACATGATTAAGATAGGCACTGCTCGAGCAACCAGGGGTAGCACTTGAACGACCATGAGACAGCTTGAATGAGGTCATAGAGCGAGCCTACGCTGCCTTCTGTGGTCTTTTCCCATTTCTTTCCTTAAGTCATAAAGAGAACGCTTTAGCGAAGGCTAATGAGCATAGATTGATCTTACGAAACCGGAGCATGCATGCATAGTATGTAAGTAAAAAGTAAATTGAAAAATAATAATAATAATAATTTTTGAATTTTGAGAAATTACCAAACTGCCCTTGCATGACAACCATGTCCAAGCTGTTGTTTAGCAATCCTAGGGCCTTCCTTATCTTTCCCAAGACTTCTCCAAGTCTCTAGAAAATTTTAGGATGATCTTGAGCCTTACTTAGAGCCTAGAATTAACAAAAAATGATTAGTGGAGAGAGAATGAGAGAAGAAAGAAATAGAGAGAGAAAACCTTCACTTGAATTTTTGGGTTTACTTTGAAGGCTTATTCGAACATTCAAAGGTATACCAATAACCTAATTTGGATGCCTGGAATTCATTGGTGTTGTTAGTTTTTGACTTGGGTAAGTGGTTATGCTCAACTTTGAGTTTTAAAGTTTCGGATTTTAGGTTTTCATGAAATGGGTTCATGCATTCTTTACGCTTTTGTTTAATTAATTTAAATTGGTGTGTTCCTGAGGGTTCAAGGAATGGTTTGGTGGCTGGCTGTGGCTTGTGGTGGTGTGGAGGTGGTGTTGAAGTTTTGGCCATAGAGGTTTTCGTTCTCCATAGTTGGGATGTCTGGGCTTTGAAAAAAGGGTCTTCCTAGTTGTAACAGACCTTAGGAAGCCATTTATGACCTTAAAAATGGATTTAAAAGTTGTTAAGGGAGTTAAAACGTAAGTTGCATATCTGAATTTTTTCAAAAGATACTTTTTTTTACAAACTTGATTTGTGGTGATTTAAAGGTTGGGTTTGATAGAGGGCTATGTGGTGAGTGTTTATGGAATGAAAATGAGGAAGATGGTGAAATGTAGTGAGAGAAATAAGGTACAAAAGTAAGAGGATTGGGTTCTTTTGTAGAAAACTCTAGCTAGCTAGAGGTTGAAGATGAAGTTAACCAGAGATTAATTGTCCACCTTGACGGTGCGTCCAGTGGCTGATTGACCTTTGGTTGGTGCCAAAAGGTTCGTAATGCTTGTGTGGAAGTCCACGTAAAATTTCAGGTCGATCTGACAACCGAATCAAAATGAGGAATAAAATGACCATTTTTGGCCTCCGGGGCCAATTTGACCTAGTTTTTGGGAAAATAAATTTTATATTCATTCTTAGGTAGTTTAATTGAGTATGTGTATGAAATTTCATTGAAAAATAGCATTTTTTTATTTTTTGGTTGTTTCGAATCGAAAAGCAGCGTAGGGTAGGGCTTCTTAATTCTGGATCAGTCGAAGCTTTTCAAATTCATTTTGAAATTATGTGTTACATTATTTATGAATGTTTGACATATTTTAAATCTTGCATGATGTTAACATGGATATGCCCTATGTTTCTCTTGGTCCTTTCCATGCTTATGACTATGTTATGTCTTTCTTACATATTATGCTATTCGTGAGGTATTAGTTTGAACTATGTTGTGTAAGATTGTGATCTTCAAAGATTTAATCAAGAAGATAATTTCTTTATTGTGTATTGAGATAGACAAACTTGTACTAGAGTGTTGAGATTAGTTAACAATTCGTTTTGTTTTTAGTGGTTTTTGAGTTATAATCTATAATTCTAACTCTAGCATTTTGTCACGAAATTGCCAAATGGGAAGATTGTAAAATCATGTTTGTAATTGACTAATTTCGTGAAGTCTTATTTAATCTCAACCTAATTCCATGGTCATCAAGCTTCAAAGGTTAAGATCCGTAAGTGACAAGGAAGGGAAGAAGACCAAGCTTCAATGCTATATCAAGACCACTCTGATGCATCTTCAATGTAAACCCCCACATTCTTACATTTGTGTAGCAAAGTAATTGTTTTTTCATGCTAATATATGTGATGATGTATGCATAAACTATGTAGATTGTAATAGTAGAAATAAAAATGTTAGTTGAGGTAATATGGTATGTTGTGGAAGTTGGAAGTATTCCGAAGTGAAAGTACACTTTAGAGAGAATTTGGATAAAAATGATTTTACACACTGCCTTAGTATTTGAATCATAACTTTTTATTTGTATGTCCATTTAATCTAAAAATTTTACAACAGATAGTAGACTCCCAAAGGCTATGAAAGAGTATTACCTCTAAATAGGCCAAAACTTCACTGGAAGTTTTATCAGAAACTGGGATGACGTTCAAACGTGAATTGACGTTCGAACGACCGTGAGTCCTAGTACTTTGGTGTCTGATGAGCTCTGATGAAAATACAAAAGTACTGAAAGCAACCAACATTTGAAAGCCAAAGTGAAGTTCGAACGTAAATCAATAAATTTCACTAGTGACATCCGAACGCCATATGAAGTTCGAACGTGACTTACGGATCTGGGTTTCAAAATCGCACACAGGAGGCCATTTCTTCCACTATAAATACTTAAGGATGCCTCTAGTAGCCCCATTTCAATATTTCTAACCTAGGGAGGTATAGAGAGGAAGAAAGAAAGGGAAAAACAAGACACTAGAGTGTTGATTTACGTTGGAGAAGATCAAAATCTCAAGTTCTTCACACCAAACTAAGGAAGAAGGTAGGGCTTTCTTCCATTCTTGTTCATTGAGGTTAGGGTTTATATATATGTATGTTTTGCTTCTAAATCTTAGATATATGCTATGAAATACTTGCTTCTTGAAGTTCTTACAAATATCACCATGTTTTGAAGGTATTTATGGTTTGATAGCCATAAAAACTTTAGTTCTTGATAAATATGAATTTTTCTTCTTAATGTTCCTTTGTTCTTGATTTCAAAATTCTAGTGCTTGATTAAATACTAAACATTATATATTTGATGATCTCTTGCTCATTTTTCTTAAATTGTTCCATTGAAAAAATAAATGTGGATTAGATATGAAATTTTGGATTTATGACTTGAGAAAATGGTTGATATTGTATCTCTTGTATGGTTTGTTGTGACGGACTTGAATTGTCTTCAAGAGCTATCGTAGAGTGTTAGAGGTTAGTCTATCCTAGTAGGGGTGAGATGGTTTTCTAACACTTGCAGTGGATTATTGTTTGTGAGAGTAACCACTATTATTCATGTAGGTTCGAGGCTAAGGGATGGTATACCTTTTCTGGGAAGGATTCGTCAATGCCGTGGGAGATGGTATACGCCCTTCCTAAAGTGTTTGTGATGCGCCCTGCGGGGAATGATTGAGATTGTATGGTTGTGATGGGTGAATTAGGTAGAATTGTTGTGTAGATTCCTGAGAAGCAACCAACATACATGAGAATATGGAATGATGTTACTGAGTTATTTGTTAATTGCTTCAACTTCTTATAAGTTTATTCCTGTCATTGATTCATGGTATTTTGTACACTTGATATCATTTCAAATATCATGGTTTTACTTCTTCATTTAATATACTACTACTGAGTAAACTTGAGATCTTATAAACTGTCACTGTTTTTCTTTCAAAAGTTATATATGATATTTGTGAAAATGAGACCAACTGTTTTATATGTTTTTGAAACCTTGTTCGAGTTTGAGAGGATTTACCTACTGAGCTTAGTGCTCACCACCTACAAACAATATCCTTTTTAGATTATGGTATAAAAGAGGAGCTCGAAGTTGATGAACCGATACATTGGGAAGCTCCAATAGATAGGAATGTGAATTCCGATGTGAATATTTAGAGCTACATTTTCTTATGTTCTAGACTAGGAAATTTATTTTGAGACAATGTAAAGTCAAATATTTTTGTTATTCCGCTGCAAGACAATAGTTAATTTTTGGGATGTAATTGTCATAGTGGGGCATATTCTTTTGAATGATGTTGTATATATTGTGGATGATGAATGAAATTATCTTTGGTTATGAAGTTCATTTAGTTGCTCTCAGATGTGATTGGTTTTAGATAATAATGTTGTCCAAGGTCGATTTTGGGGTGTTACATTCAAGTTTAGGACAAAGGTAATAGCCTCAGACACCTATGCAACCATTGGTTTAATTCATTAGACTTAGGATGATTAGGAGATAAATGGAATTGAAAAAATTCGAAAAGGACTCCTAAGCCTTTTTATTGGAAAACATTTTCAATACCTTAAATGCGTTTGAAAATGAAAGATTGAGTCATTTATTGGACCTTACTTGAGTAATACCATTTAGTGCTAAAGAAGATGATAAATTTTTTTTGATTTCTACCTTAAAAACCAGTAGGAACCACCCTTTGGTCGCTCACCCTAGCCAGGGCGATCTTTGAACACTTAGAGAGACAAATCTAGAGAATTAGTGGAGACGGCTCTCTAGGCCATCTTTGATGGCTCGAACATTATGGGAGATGGCTCGAGCGGTCTGCCACCTGGAATTCTAGAATGACTAATTTTTGGCTCCAGAAACCACCATCATCTTGAGTGCCCTCCCATTGTTTGAGCGGTCAGTTGCGAATATGAATTTTCTTGGGCTCCAATGAAACTCTATTTTTGTGGCCTATAAATAGGAGGCTATAGTTTATACCTTGGATAAGTCTCTATGAGTTAGAAATAATTCAAAAATTTCTAGAGAGTTTCAAGAACAACCCTAAATCCCTAAGTCCAAAAAGGTCAACCATCTTGATTCTTTCATTCAACCTCACACATTGGTAAAAAAGATCTTGATTGGTGTCATCCAAAATCCACTTGGAGAAGTTTGTATTCCGAAAGTCTTGGGTATGAAGGCTTGAAGATTGCTTGAGGCCTAAATGACCCATCGCGGTGGAGACGTTTAAGTGAAGCCACCCATGACTTTGGAGAGGGACTTCTGAAAGAGAAATCAATTGAAAGAAAGAAACGTCTAACCATGTGAATTGGCTGAGGTATAGCATTTGAGTACTTTCAGATCAACTTTGAGTTAGTGGATTAGGCTTTAGTGAACCCTAGAGAAATTTTCTGATTTTTTTTAGAAGGGTTTTACGTTAACAATTGCTTATGTCTCTTTATTGTTTTATTTGCTTATACACTTGCGATTGATGCACACACGCGCCCCATGTGTTTGATGAATTGATTATCATTCAAGTCATTAAATAGGAGTTTTGGTGATTGGGGCTTTGGTTGGGGATTTACCTCTCTGTGAAATTAAGGTTTAATTTTTCAATTGACTAATTCATACACCAATTTACATGATAGGTTTGGGTTCAAATGGCTAATTGACAAATTTACATTGAAATTAGTAATTATGGTTGAATTAAGTTAAAATTAGTTTTTGTTCAACCCGATTTGAAATTAACATATTCACATTTTCTAGGTCTAACGTGCAATTACTCGTGTATAATCGAGTGGAAAGACCCTTCATGTGAAGTATAGTATTTTTCCCCACAAAGATGTATCTTCTTCCTTACTAGACCTACTTTTTTCGCTTTTAAATAAGCTCCTTGCTCTTTCTCTAGAAACTAATCCACCCCAATATAATTAGTTTGGCCATTTATAAACTTAATCTTTGTGTTAATTTAGTTTTTTGTTGAGCACTAATCAATATTTGGCCATCTATTTAGTTAATCATATCACACTAACTTGATCTGTTTAGTTTTGTATTGTGTTCTTGTTGGCACATATAATCAGTGGATCAAAATTTTACATTAAAATTTAAGTAAGATTTTATTATCTCTTAATTGATCTTACCCACATAATTTTCCATCAATTAAAAATTAACTTAATAAATATAATAAGAAAAATAAATAAAAAATCACCTTATTATATAAGAATTGTATTAATACTTGATAAACATAACAAAAAACTTAGCATGTTCCTTATTACTTATACAATACTAGTTAAATGTTTTATTAATGTCAATTTTGATTTATTCGTATTTGACAGTAACTTGATTAATTTATTATCAGTTAGAAATTCTCTATACCAATATTCCTATTTACCAAACATTATTCTTACCCGAAAGGGGAAAACTTATTCTCCATAGCCCAACTATTTATTCAAATTTTTTCTTAAATAAAAATACAAATATAGTATAAACCGATTATTTTAAATATGATTCGTGAATATGATATAAAATTTGCACAAAATTAATAATTTATATTCAATCTGCATCAGTTTGAAAATTAAATGAACAAGCTTATCAAACCAACTTCGAAAATAGATTGAGTCAGCAACATAATTTATATATGATACAGACCCGTGCAATCTATCTATATATAAAAGAATCAATTTCTTTTGGTTGAAGGCGTTATAAACCTTTCCTCCCTTTTTTAAAAATTAATAGAGTTTTCAATTATTTAGGCCCCGTTTGGTAACGTTTAAATTTTTCGTTTTTTTGTTTTTATTTTGATATTTAGAGAAAACGAGAAAAAAAAACTCGTTTGGTAACCGTTTATGTTTTTTATTTTTTTCATCGTTTGATAAACGAGGGACGATTTTCAAAAACAAAAAAAAAAGTCGTTTTTGGTTTTCGTTTTTTGTTTTTCAAAAACGAAAAACGGAAACGTTACCAAACGGGGCCTTAGTTAACTAAAATTCCATCAATTCTCACCACTTGGACACTTAATCTCCCTTGAATACTTGGAATCACCACCACTAATTCCATGTTATTCTAAAACGATGTGATAATTAACATATATTTTCAAAGAACTTCAAATATGAATTTCTCATCTTTCTAAAAATTTTACATTTATATTTTTTTAAAAAAATTATTTTTGTACATTGATTAGTAAGTGTCTCGTCATGTTAGAATTGGGATGGATGTAAGATTGACTATTGATGATGCACAAAATCGTCTTCTTACAAGATTAACAGTCAAGAAAATTATAATATATAATTAAAGAGCAGTAAATAGGCAATCAATGACAATCAATGGTAAAATGGTAGATATAGAGTCAACACTAAGATTTATAGTGGTTCGGTCCGGGTGACCTACGTCCACTTTTTTGAATGGCAGCGGTGGCCGACGATCTTTATTAATGTATCAAGGTATTCCAGAGAGTTTATAGTGCTTAAAGAAAAGGAGAGGGAGAGAGTAATGTATGTGTAAGAGTGTGGGTGCAGAGGTCTTGGAGGCATCATGTGTGTATGAGATTCAGAGGCGTGCCCTCAATATTGAGAAGACTTATATTATATAGCTAGGGTAAGGCGATGAGCGCACTTTTGGTAGGAGTAAACCCCTTTGGTAAGCACATTTAATGTAGAAATAGATCTCCATCCTGTCATTCTCTCCCTCGTGCTCCTATTCAGTCGGAGGAAGACTCTCAGCTGCATTGGGATTGATCCTCATCTTAAACTGGTGTCATTTGGACTTGTCTTGGAGTATGAAGGAGCAAGGAGGAGAGGACCAAGAGGCAAGCCGACACCCACTTGGAGCCATATGGGCGGCGCCCACTTGGCTTGGAGGAGGCATGGGCGACGCCCCACTTGGAGGCTTGGGCGGCGCCCTCTTGGAGGAGCTTGGACATTGGCCACTTGATCACCTTAGACTCCCTTCACTATTCAACTCCGATTTTATTATTCAACTCCGATTTTACTATTCACCTCCGATTTTACTATTCAACTCTAATTTCACTATTCACCTCCAATTTCACTATTCAACTCCGATTTCACTATTCAACTCCCTTTGACGGGTGGACCCAGCTCCATGGGTCTTGACGACTTGGGCTCTTTCGTGGGTCCTGGATGTTTGGGCATTTTCTCAGGTCATTGGGCCTAGCCCAGTTAAATTCGAGCTCATCATTTATCCCCATGTCCCAAGCCTCTAACTTTTGGTGAGAAGAAGGGGTTGTGGGCATGTACTTCATCTTCATCGGAGTGGTCGAATTTTTTTTGTATTTCCTTCGGTACCATAACAAGTTATTGAAAACTAGGAGTTCAAACAGTTGTAGAGGAGAGGGGCGAAGAGGAGTCCATGGCCTTGATATCATAGGAGACGCCCATGGAGGTGTGGAGGGCGGCGCCTATGAGAGGCATGAGGGCGGCGCCCATTGAGGGAGAGACCGCTAGGTGTGGGTGCGGGCGCAGACGCAGGCGGGCATGGGCATTGGCTGCTTGGGCAAGGCTGGCATGGGCAAGGCAGCCTGGACGAGATTGCTTGTATACTGGAGTGGGCGGCGCCAATGTAGTTGAGGTGGGCAACGCCCATATGGCTGAGGTGGGCGGTGCCCTTGAGGCACTTGGAGCTACTGGAGTATCAAAAAATCGAGAGCAACTGGCAAATCTTCGAACAACCATAACTTTGCACACGGGAGTCCGTTTGAGGCAAGTTTTATTTTTTGAATTTGGGTATTTTTTCGAGATCTACGACATACAAACCGCCTAGGTGGTTTGGTCGACAATTTTTTCTAAAAAATACTTTTATCTCTCTCAATTTGAGTTTTAAGCTCAAATTTGTGAAAACGACGTTGGTGGTGAGCTGTGTTCTAGCAGGTAGTTGTCAAGAATTCAGGGGAGACGAATTGGCATCTTGAGTTTTTGCCAGAGAGGGAGACTGTGATACCCTTTGACTATGTTGGTTCTTGATCTTGTCTCTGATTTCAGAAGCTCTTGGAGACTTCTGTACTTTTAGGGTGGTGTCTTCTCTCTTCTCATGAGGGTGAGGTCTGATGCCCCCAGTGCTTCTCGGTCAAGGTCAGATTGTCAGGTTGTTTCACGTGAGATGGGTCTAGGTGGTGGCCCACTCTTTTTCAAATTAGGACTTTTGTGCTAGTCTTGTACTGCTATAGGAGTTGAGACTCCTGTGTGGTCTTCTATAGGGACTGTAGCTCCACATAGTAGTCATGTTTTGACTTGACTTTGGTCAACAAGGGCCTTGGAGATCTGTGGTCCTTAGGATATAAGAGAGGCAGGCACAAGGGTTGCTGAAGAGCAGGTAGGACTCGGGTGGCAGGCACGAGAGGATGCCATGGAGCAGTAGGGCTCGGGTGGCAAGCACGAGAGGATGCCATGGAGCAATAGGGCTCGGGTGACGGACACAAGAGAATGCCGCGGAGCAGTAGGGCTTGAGTGGTAGGCACGAGAGGATGCCACGGAGCAATAGGGCTCGGGCAACAGACACGAGAGAATGCCGCGGAGCAATTTGAGGTTGGCTCATGATCGAGGCGCTAAACTAAAGGTTGAGGTAGCTCAAGAGTAGAGGAACAACTATGTATACCTCAGAATAGGCTGCCGTGGTGGAGACCCCTTCCATTGAGATGGAGATGAGGAGGGCTTTAAGGAGTTGGGTGTCTGAGGCTCATTCAATTGAAATGGAGATGAGGAGGGCTCTCTTATTCCATTGAGATGGAGATGAGGAGGGCTTTGAGGAGCTAGGCGTCTGTGGCTCATTCCATTGAGATGGAGATGAGAGGAGCTCCTGGTGAGAGGGGCTGAGAGCCATCATGGGGGCGTTTGCTGTTGGGCGCCAGGTGAGAGGGGTAAGACCCATAGTCATGGTGCCTGATGAGAGGGGTGAGACCCTTGGTCGGGGCGCCTGGTGAGAGGGCGAGACCTCTATCAAGGCGGCATCAAGAGGAGCGCCGAGGTAGAGAGGGCGAGACCCCTCGTCAAGGCGACTGATGTTGGGCGCCCTTGTTTACCTTATTGTCGTAGGCTGTTTGAGGTGAAAACAAGACAATTAATATTCTTGTAAAATTTTGTTTCATAAAATAATGAATAACAAAATCAACTAAAGCATAAAAGATAGATAAAATTCTCAGGTGTTCGGTGTCCCATAGATGGGTGAAGGTTTTCCTGGCGAAATTCGAGTTAACTCCTAATCTTGACCCTCAAGAGATCGTCTGGATTTCTTCGAGGGGTTGTTGGTATTCTTTATCATCCTGGTCCCGACCAGGTGGCAGGGCTTGTCCTCTGCCAACAACGTACTGCCTCAACTGCCCAAGCTGTATGAGCTTCTCGATTTGCCTCTTGAGCTCATAGCAGTCATCAGTGTCGTGGCCATGGTCTCGATGGAAGCAACAGTACCTACTGTGATTTCTGCGATTTGGGGCGAACTTCATTTTTCCATGCCAGCAGAGCGTGGGGTCATCCTGTATCTGAAGTAGGATGTGCTCCACCAAGGCCTTGAGAGGCGTGAATAGCTATCGGTCTCTCGAGGGGTACGGACCAAGACGGTCCTTAACAGAGACTTTCTCGGTTCTCTGTTTCCCACTTGTCTTTGCGGGTGTCTTTTCTCTTCTCCCCTCCTTGGGAGGACTCACCTCGACGGGCCTTGATGACGTCCTCGACATTTATATACTTTTGTGCCCTTGACAGTAGCTTGGGCATGCTAGAGGGAGGCTTCTTGAGTACAGAGAACATGAAGTTTGAGGTGCGAAGTCCAGCGATAAAGGCAGCAAGAGATACCTTATCATCTGACTCCTCAATCTGGAGGGCCTCCTCGTTGAAGCGGGTGAGGTAGTCTCTGAGGCTTTCATCCCTATCCTGCTTGATGGTGAGGAGGTGGCTCACTGGTCTCTGATGTCGGCGTCCCCCAATGAAGTGGGAGACAAAGGACATGCTGAGCTCTACGAATGAGTGTATGGAGGAGGGTCTAAGTTTGGAGAACCACTGGCAGGCGGACCCCTTCAAGGTGGTAGGGAACGTCCGGCACATGATCTCCTCAGGCACATTGTGGAGTTATATGAGGGAC
Source organism: Ilex asprella (assembly GCA_023539305.1). NCBI lineage: Eukaryota > Viridiplantae > Streptophyta > Magnoliopsida > Aquifoliales > Aquifoliaceae > Ilex > Ilex asprella. The sequence goes on along the minus strand of CM042188.1, from coordinate 26,230,306 downwards.
TTGTAGGTATCCAGATGATCGAGGGGGTCTCTATTGCCGTTGAAGGTCTCGATGTTTGGCATCTTGAACTTCGAAGGGAGTGGATAGTTGACAATATGAGTGATAAATGGCGTGTCAGTGCGTCTTACCAGGTAGTCCACGATTGTAGGCGTCTGTGCCTTGATGGCGTTGAGGGCACCGCCCAGCTGGTTTTGCACTTTCTTGATCTTCTCGTCTCACTGGTTAGGGACATCCTCAGTCGGGTGATGGTATTTACTCTCGTGGTCCCCGTATTGACTTTCTCCTTCGTCTTCATGCACTGGCACGTGTGAAGGGTGAACACGTGAAGTCCCTGCATGTTGAGGAGAGGCTCCTTGGCGAGGCACAGGAGTATTCTGACGAGGACCCCCATGGTGGGGGGCTGTCTTGCGCCCAGAAGGGATAGACAGTGGCTTCTCTCTTGTTGGAGGAAGTGGAACTCCTTCTACGGGGTAAGGCACAGTGCCTCCCTGGGCGAGCATTAGTTGAATAATTTATTGGTTTTGTTTTACCAACAGTTGCATGACTTAGATAAGCTGTTGTTGTTGCCCGACAGGAGTTGCAGTAGTGGATGGTTCAGAAGGTGCGAGGGAGGCGGCGCCTCCTCTTGGTGAACCGGGTTATGGTCTCTCGGCTGTTGAGACATCGACTTGGTCGTGATTGCCATGGATTGAAAGAGGGTTGAAAGATAGTAGAAACTCAATCGTTCCCACAAACGACGCCAAACTGATGATGCACAAAATCGTCTTTGTACAAGATCAACAGTCAAGAGAATGATAATGTATAATTAAAGAGTAGTAAATAGGCAATCAATGACAATCAATAGTAAAACGGTAGATATAGAGTCAACACCAAGATTTATAGTGGTTCGGTCAGGGTGACCTACGTTCACTTTCTTGAATGGCAGCGGTGACCGGCGATCTTTATTAATGTATCAAAGTACTCCGGAGAGTTTACAGTGCTTAGAGAGAGGGAGAGAGAGAGCAGTGTATGTGTAAGAGTGTGGGTGCAGAGGTCTTGGAGGCGTCATGTGTGTATGAGATTCAGAGGCGTGCCCTTAATATTGAGAAGGCTTACATTATATAGCTAGGGTAAGACGGTGAGGCGGTGAACACACTTTTGGTAGGAGTAAACCCCTTTGGTAAGCACACTTAATGTAGGAATAGATCTCTATCCCGTCATTCACTCTCTCGTGCTCCTATTCAGTCAGAGGAGGACTCTCAGCTGGATTGGACTTGATCCTCATCTTGAGCTGGTGTCACTTGGACTTGGATTGGAGTATGAAGGAATAAGGAGGAGAGGACTAAGGGGCAAGCCGACGCCCACTTGGAGCCATATGGGCGGCACTCACTTGGCTTGGAGGAGGCATGGGCGACACCCCACTTGGAGGCTTGGGCGGCGCCCTCTTGGAGGAGCTTGGGCATTGGTCACTTGATCTCCTTGGACTCCCTTCACTATTCAACTTCGATTTCACTATTCAACTCTGATTTCACTATTTACCTCCGATTTCACTATTCAACTCCGATTTCACTATTCAACTTCGATTTCACTATTCACCTCCAATTTCATTATTCATCTCCGATTTTACTATTCAACTCTGATTTCACTATTCAACTCCCTTTGACGGGTGGACCCAGCTCTATGGGTCCTGACGACTTGGACTCTTTCGTGGGTCTTGGAAGTTTGAGCCTTTTCTCAGTTCATTGGGCCTAGTCCAATTAAATTCGGGCTCGTCAACTATACACCGCAGAAGGCGGATGCTAGTTTATAGATAATACAAACATGTCAATGTATGCCTATAAATAAATTAAAAATATATTAAATAAATTTGATTTCAAAATAACTTAGACAGGTTAGAGAATCTCTAACCCTAAGTCAAAATTAAATTTGACAAAAAAAAAATTAAAATCAAGTTTTAGTCCTTTGCTCAAATTAAAATTAAAATTAAAATTAATGGAGACTCAAATTTTTACTCAAATCAATGCCGACTCAAATATCCAATAACCAAATTGTACCCTCCTTACAAATTTAATGGTCATATTTTATTACTCTTTAAATTTGAGTTTGTCCTCATTTAAATTTAAATTTAAATTTATATTTTTCTATTAGAGTATTTTATATCAAACTAAATTTTTTTACTCAAATATTGAATCAAGACTCGAGATGACCTTATAAATTCAAAATAAATTGATCTATTGCATACCTTAATTCATATAAATGAAAAAAAAAAACTTCACTATTGTGTAACATTTAAGAGAAAAACTTTGGAATTTGTAATAGGTTTTAAATTACAAAAATGCTTTCCATTTAACAATAATTCTACACTTGACTCAAACACAAAGGTTGGACGAGGTAGTCTGACATTGGGCCCAAATTTATTTGCTAGGGAGATAAAAATTGTGTAGTTAAGATTAGATTGCATAGTAGAGTTTGAAATCAGGTTTCACAAGCGGGTCATGCAACTGAATTTAGGCCTTGGATTGGGACAATGTTCTCATTTTAATTTTGGAAAAAATTAGGAGGAGGTACACTAAATTAGACTTAATTGTAAAAAAGTATACAAAATAAATGTTTGGTAATTAAGTCTTTAATTTTGATACTTATTTGTATCTAAATACACTATTTGAATTTTATTAATTTTTTTGTGATGTTTTTGCTTTCCATTAATCCATGTGTATTTAATGCACCACTTTCTTTAGAAAAATGGTGCATTAAACATTTCCTAATTTTTTAGAGAACGTTAATACATATATATATAAAAAAGTATATATAAATGTATGTATA
>CM042188.1:26192493-26212504 GCA_023539305.1 Ilex asprella | reverse complement strand
GGGTCAGCTTTTAGGGGAGGGGTCTTGGATCTTGGGTCTTAAAGGGTAGTTAAGTTGAGGGTAAAATGGTCTTTTTGTTTGTGTAGTTTACAACGTTCATTTTTGTGGGGTCTCAATGTAATTTTGGAAACGTGAGGAGGTGTCCGTGTAATAAAGTCAAATGTCAGGGGGTGTCAGTGTAATTTACCCTAAAATAAAAAATAAAAAAAAATCACAACCTAGACAAAGAAAACTTTTGAAAGGATCCACCTAGATGACTCGAATTTTGAATGTCTTTGTGTGTTAATATATTTCTGCAGCGTCAAAGACAATAATGTGGTAGTATGGTTGTATGTTATTAGTGTTGGTAGGTGATATAAGACTAGAAAATATAAGCTTAGAGAACAAGATACAATGTGAACTGAAATTAAGTGCTTGCTTGCAAGTAAAGTGTGTCGACTACTCACCCAGAAACGTGTGCTTGAGTACTAATCCAGATCATTCTATATAGTTTTTGTGGGAGAAGACTACGGAAAAAAAAAAAATTTCGTATTGTACCACCAAGTTTTATAAATTCTGTGGATTAAGATACAAATTTTTGAGTTTGTTAAAAGAACAAAAAATTATAACTTAATTTTGGAATTAAATTATAATTTTTATGGTTAAAGTTATAAATTTTGATGATCACTGACAATTTTTGGGGTCACTTGTAATCGATCTTTAATGTAAGGCAGTAAAGGTATCGATTTTTTTTTCCAATTTTTGCGAATGAAGCAAAGTCATAGCCAACTTTGTGCATTTGGATTTTATATGAGAACATAACTGGGAATAAAAATGAAAAACAAAAGAAAATACGAGACAGATGTGATTACTCTTGTTAGGCAAATGGCTGGGTTGAGTTGATTATGAGTTAAATTAAATTGGGTTGAGTAAAAATAAATTTAATACATTTTTCACTCACGTATTAAATGAGTTATAATGAGTCGGGTTAAACCCATTAACCCATAAAATAATGAAATATTTGTGGGCCGGTACACTTTTAATAATTTATTTGTTAAAAATCCAATCACCAAATTGTTTTGTTAAGAAGTACATTTCGGATTAAAAGGATTCTAATACCCTTAATTATCTATTTATTGAATTAGCTAAACCGAATTAAGAAACAAATCAATTCATTAATTGAGTTGCTATTTCAACAGAGTTTCATTCAAACTCTTTCAAACATAGATTGCTCATGCAAGATTTAAGGGGAAAACTTTTAAATTGATGCAATGCTTCCATAAAAATGTACAACCGAAATTCTTTCCATGAAAAGGGTAACTATTTAGATTTCAAGAGCAACTATTTTTTTATATTAAAATGTTATGATTTTTCTAAAAAAATATTACTTATTAACCCCCAAAATCCCTAAAACAATTAAAAAACCTCATGAATTTGAGTTCTTAAAAAAAAAAGGTGACATAATTAAGAAATAGCGTGACATCAAATAGTGAATTCACACATTAAAGAGTGACACACTTAAAAATAGTGTGACATACTTAAAAAAAATAATGTGACATCAAAGATTTATATAATTTTAAAAATAATGTGACATCAAAGGGTGACACAATTTTAAAAATAGTCTGTGATAATCAAAATATATTGTGACATCAAAAAGTGACGTAATTTTAAAAATAGTGTGACATCAAATACCAGAAAATTGTTAACCTCTCTTGTAGCAGACCGATAATGGTTACAATGGCTGTTTGAAAAAGATGAATATGAAAAATGAAGATATGAAAAATAAAATACGAAAAAGAATGATTACAATTTGAATCAATATAAAGCAAAAACGTTAACTGCCAAATATATTTTTGTAATCTTTGTAAACTTGCTTAAGCACATGCACGAAGGTGATGCACGTAAACCAAATTATCAACCATCCCTCCGTATCCCTTTTTATCATCATCAGGTCCTTACATCCCGAAGCCATTTGTTGTTGATTTGAATAACCAAAGAATTGCTAGATAGGGATCTCCCATCGGCTTACAAGAAGAATCTCACTATCTAAACAAATTTTGGGAGTGGTCCAAGCAAATTTACAGCACGTTGTTAGATAAAGGCTTTGATGAACTTTCTTACGTCATGCAGCCTCCTTTGATTATCATCAACCTAATAGCATGTATTATGCTCTTTGTGAAGTTTGGTGTCCGCAAATGAATACATTTGTGACCAGCCAAGGAGAAATTGAGATCTCACTTCGGAAAATGCAAGACATCGCTGACCTTTCAATTGATGGTGATTATTTTGAAGAAGTTATCCCAAGTCTGACCGAATTGCAAATTCCAGCCCGGGCTCTCTCTGGAAGGCATGCTTATATTTATTTAAGGCCTATGCCTTAATTGTTGGGAAGAAAGGGCACAATTGCATTTGACATTCAGATTGAGTTGACTTTTAGTTCAAAGATAGTCTATGCTTAACTCACTATCCAAATAGATAAATGGTCGGTCTACATGCATGGAAAATGATAATGATATAATCTCTGGTGTTGCCTGCTCATGTCGCTGTGTCATTACAAACACTCTTCTCCCTCCTTTGATTTGCTAGAAGAACCATTGCCCTTACCTCGAGATATTCATGTAGAACCTCCTCCACCAATAGCTGCACTACCCACCGATGATGCAGAAACTAAAAGCTTTGGACAAAAAATTAGATATGAAGAACTCATCAACAAATAATAAAAAAGTAACAATAAAAGTATAAAAACCTAAATCTAGTTTATTGCTTTCTGAATCCTCCAAAACATCTTCAAATTCATAAGCAATGGATGACGATTGAAGCCAATTTTGTGCACATATGAGACCCTCAACTGTTTTGGGTGCCAGACAACTCTGAAAAGGATCTAAAATACGACCCTCAGTGCTAAAAGTTGATTATGATGCCACCATTGAAATGAGAATAGCTAACACATCACGAGCTATTTTCAATAGGATTGGGAATTTAGAAGAATTAACCTTCCACCAATTCAAAATATCAAAATTGGCACTGACAAAATCAACATCCTCCATAAAAAATCGATCAAACTCTGATTTGTTGTCCACATTAACTCGCTCGGCCCTATACTTGCGGTACCTATTCATGAAATTTGTAGGTACTTGATTTCAAACAGACATCTCAGCCGAAGACACATTTTTCTCATGGTCAACACTTGACCACACTCCATACCCCACACTAAATCTAGTGTACTGTTGGCATAACCGGTCAACTAGTTGAACCTTAACTACTTCATTCTCAGCCTTATAATTGTCATTAAGCCAAAATTCTAAAGCATCCAATTTATAACATGGGTCAAGGACAATAGCAACAAACAACATCAAATTAATATTATCTAAATGACACCAATACTTATCATACTTCCTTTTCATTCTCATAGCCGTGGTACTCAAAAGATAGTCGTCATCTTCACAATAACCTTGCAAATGATCATACACAATTGAAAGTTCTTGAGAAAACAAGTTAGATGTTGTATACAATGATCCAGAAATGCGCAAAGTGACTTCATAAAAAAATTTTAAAAACTTCATAAACATACGAAAATTGTCCCAATCATCAAATGTAGGTGGTCCTAAACCACCCCCTCACTCAATTGACTTACAGGTTGCTCATCATCTTCTTGCAACAAATCAAATGCACCTTGGTACTATTCAACAACTTTGAGCATCAAATATGTAGAGTTCCATCTTGTTGGAACATCAATCGAAGAAGACCCTTTTCACCAATTTTTTGCCTCTCAACACATGACTTAAACTAGTCAAGCCTTGAAGGAGAAGACTTCACATATTTAACATCATTTCGTGTACCTTTAAAATTGACCTGTTCACGTCCTTCAAACCCACCATGACAATTAGATTCAAAATGTGTGCACAACACCTAACATGCATAAATTCATTTTCTAAAATAGTGCTCGTCCCATCCTTAGTTCGTCTCTTTAATAATTAAGAGCACCATCATTAGAAGTAGCATTATCTACTATAACAGTAAATATGTTATCTATTCTCCACTCAAGTATGCATGCTTCTATTTCTCTTCCAATTGTCACACCCTTATGATTAGGAACTTTAAAAAAATTGATTATTCATTTGTGTAACTTCCCATCTTTATCAATGAAATGTGCTGTTAAGGACATATAAGTTAGATTTTGAATAAATGTCCATGTATCATAGGAAGACAAACCCTTTGACTAGATGAGACAAACATATGTTTCAATTTTTATTTCTCCATCATATATAATTGCAAAAAATCCCTCATCACAGTGGTACAGTAAGGTATACGAAATCTAGGTTCAAAATTCCTCATCAAGTCTCTAAATCCTTCTCCTTCAACAAATAGGAATGAAAATTCATCCACTATAATCATAGTAGCAATTGACTCCCTAATTTTCTTTTCATTGAATTTAGCAAAACTAAGGTTACTACTAACACCATCTCCATCTTTTTTGAATGGACCAATTAACTTTAATTGAGATGTGTCTTTCTTATTCACACTTGCCAAATAGGATTTACAACGATCTAAATGATAAAGCAAGGATGAAGTACCTATTTTTCTTGGATAATAATTGTAAATCTTACTACAATCTTGACATTTAGCTTCATCTGCAGCTTCAATCTTTTCAAAATGTTCCCAAACTCTAGATCATTTTTTTTATCTTGTCCCTCACACTGAATGTCATCAATAACTTGGATGTTACTGTTAGAATCAGTTTGAGCAGATGATTGTGTAGTAATTTCATCCATAAAGAAATGATATGTGAACAAAAAAAAAAAATCAAAAGAATGAGAATTTGTTTGTCGAATAATTTTTTTTTTTTGAAAATTAGTTAGTAGACGATGAAAATCAAGAATTAGTCAGTAGACAATGAAGACTGAAATTATTCGACCCAGTTCTCTTGGAGTTTTTTTTGTAAGAGAGAATAGGGAGTAGATTGGAATTGTTATATGAGAGAGAGTGAGAGAGAGAGAGTACCTAGGGAGGCCTAAACGATGAAGTCCTGAGCTATGGAGAGGAGTGGAGTGAGGCAGGCAAGATGCAAGAGGAGAGGAGTGGATGGTGCGTTGCTCGCTTAGTCAGTACTCAGTAGACGATGGTTAGCAATTAGGGTTTTGTTATATATATATTAACTAATTAATTAATGTGGGTAGGGTAGGGTAGGGTAGGATAGGAATGTGAAAATTGATGGGTATTGTGCATTCCTAACTGATTTAATCGAAAGACTAAAAACTCTTCCGCATTCCTATCCATTTTTTTGTGGCTAGCTGTTTAGTAGGGTAGGGTAGGAAATTGTGGCCAATTGAAAATTTGAACACCCTTAGATGCATGAAGTGTCAAGTGTGACTAAGGCTAGTTCAATTTTTGAAAGTGTTTGAGTACTCCATTTAGGAGTGTCCAAACATTCCGACACTTAAGCAAGTGTATTATGAGCAAGTGTATGCATTCAATCAAACTAGGCAGTCATATTCTCCACATCCTACACATACAATCCAGGATGGAGCTTCCACCTAAACTTTAGTTGAAAGAATGACAATCCTACACCTCATGGATCCACTTCATTTCCACCTGGCATCCCACCAAAGCAAAATCAACCGTTTTATGGTCATGATCTGTCTTTTAGCTGTCAATATCAAAGGTTTAATCCATAAGGGTTTTCTCAAAACCTGCCTCAACAAGGTTTTAGTCACTGAGGGCAACCCAATCCACCCATGTATCAACATCCTCATAGGAAGAATTTGGAGGACATCATGCATCAATTCATACAAAGATAAACTACGACCAATAATCAAAACATCATAGCTTTTTATGACATTCGAACACAGATTACCAAGTTGACCAATTCCTTGGGGTTATTTCAACAAGAAAAAGGAAAATTTTTCACACAACCCCAAAAGAACCACTAGGGTCAACATGTGATCGAGTCATTTGATGCCACTAAAGAAAATTTTGAGCAACTCAAGGTTTTCACGACTCTTCGGAGTGGAAAGGAAATTGACAAAACAATTTTACATAAAGTCCCACCAAAGGTCCCTTTAAAAATGAAAATGAGACCAAAGATGACTCCAGAGAGAGTGAACAACTTGAGAAGCCCAAGGTTGTTGATTTGACTGTGAATGATTGTCCTATATTTGCCCATTTTCCTTAACGGTTGAGGGCACCTGCTAAGATTGCTAATTGTTCTGATATTCTTTAGATATTTAAATAGGTGAAGATCAATATTCCACCACTTGATGCCATCAAGAAAATCCCCTTTTGTGCAAAGATATTGAAGGACTTATGCATTGTTAAGAGGAAGTTGAATGTGCACAAGAAAACATTCTTCACCAAGCAAGTGAGCTCCATCTTGAGGACAAATACCCCACCCAAGTTCAAGGATCCCAGCTGCCCTACCATTTTCATCACCATTGAGAATTGCCGCGTGAAACAAGCATTGCGAGACTTGGGAGCGAGTGTCAACCTTCTACCATTCTCGGTGTACCAACAACTACAATTAGAGCAGTTGAAACCAACTTCCATCACTCTTCAGCTAGTGGATCGTAGTGTGAGAACACCGAGGGGATTAATAGAGGATGTGTTGGTCCAAGTGGACATATTTTATTTTTGTTGATTTTATTATGCTTGACACTCATCTTATTGCTTATCCCACTGCTCAAATTCTTGTTATTATAGGTAAACATTTTCTTGCAACCTCTAATGTCGTGATTAATTACAGGAATGGTCTAATGAAGCTAGTATTTGGGAATATGACAATGGATCTCATCATGTTCAACCTATGCAAGCAACCGAGAGACAATAATGAAATTCATGAAGTCAACACGATTGACACACTAGTGGAGCATCACATGGACTTATTGTGCAACACAAGTTTGGAGGACAAAGAATTTGATAAGAAGTTGGAACTAGATTTTGTTCAAGGGTTGGAAGTTAGACACTGACATTTTGAGAAATTGCCTCCACAAGAGAAGAAAATATTTTCGTCCACTATGCAACCGCCAACTTTGGAGTTAAAGTTATTACCATTCACACTAAAATATGCATCCTTGGAGGAGAAAAAAACATTTCCAGTGGTGATAAAATCTTCATTAGAGCCAGAGCAAGAGGAAGAACTGTTAAGTGTCTTGAGGAAGCACAAATGAGCTATCAGTTGGACTACGGCCGACATCAAAGGAATTAATCCTCTCATTTGAACTCACAAAATATATCTTGAAGAGGACACCAAGTCATCCTGACAATCACAAAGAAGACTCAATCCAATTATGAAGGATGTGGTTAGAGATGAAGTGCTCAAGCTACTTAATGTGAGAATCATCTTTACGATTGTTGATAGTAAATGGGTTAGACCCGCAAAAGTAGTACCCAAAAATTTGGGAGTAATGATGGTAGCCAAGAAGGAGAATGAATTGATCCCAATTCGGATGGTCACAGGTTGGAGACTTTGCATAGACTGTCGGAAGCTCAACCCATGCACTCGCAATGATCATTTTTTGCTACCATTCCTTGATCAAGTGTTGGAAATAGTAGCAGGACATCTATTCGGTTGGCTACTATAGCTATAATCAAATAGATATTGTCTTGGAGGACCAATAAAAGACTACATTCACTTGCCCATTTATAACTTATGCCTATCGTCGAATGCAATTTGGGCCAATGCTCTGGGGACTTTTTAAAGGTGTATGATAGGGATATTCAGTGATATGGTGGAGCAGTGCCAATGTACTAAAACAATGAAATAACGATAAAAATTTACATGGCCAAGAAACGACTTGATGTCTTTGACCATCTAGGGAGTAGGAAAATTGGAAATTGTTCAACTTTGGACTTGTCCACCTCTATTCCTTTTGCAGACACAATGTGACCCTACACAAACCCTTGAGTCACCATATAGTAGCACTTCTCCTAATTAAGCACCAAGTTCTTCTCCTCACACCTCTCCAATACTTTCTTTAAGACTCATTAGGTGGATCCTCCACCTACAAAAATTCCATTTGATCATCAAAGACAAAAAAAGAGTTGAGAATGTGGTGGCGAACCATTTATCATGGCTTGTTGTCCAAGACACCGACGAGCACATCCCAATTCCTGACTCTTTCCCAAACGAATAATTATTTTTCATTCATTCAGTTTATCTATGGTATGCTGACATTTGTAATTTTCTTGCCACCTAACAAATGCCCCCACACTGGAGCTCGAAGGATAAGAGAAAATTTATGACGGAGGTGAAGTACTTTTACTTCAACAATCCATACCTATTCAAGTATTTTCCTGACTAAGTAATGAGGAGATGCGTACCAGACAATGAACAACGAGAATTCCTTTCCTTCTACCATTCCAAGCATGTGGCCAGGCACTTCTATTCCTAGAAAACTTCTGCTAAGATCTTATAAAGTGATTTTATTGGCCTACTTTATTTAAAGATTGTGTTTCATATTGAAAACATTGTGATAGGTGTTAGAGGATAGGAAGTGTGACCCGTAGAAATATGATGCCCTTACCCCTCATATTTATCATAGAAATATCTTTGATTGATGGGGTATTGATTTCATGGGTCCCTTCCCCATGTCCTATGACTGCCTTTACATACTTCTGGAAGTAGATTACGTGTCTAAGTGGGTAGAGGCAATCCCGACTAAGACCAATGACCACCGGGTTGTGGCCAAGTTCTTAAAAAATAAATATTCTTTCTAGGTTTGGGATGCCTCGAGCTATGATAAGTGATGTTGGTTCATATTTCTAAAATAGACCATTTGCTTCATTGATGCATAAGTATGACATAACACATAAGGTGTCTACCGCATATCACCCACAGACCAATGACCAAGCCGAGTTGGCCAATGGGGAGAGAAAGAACATACTCGAGAAGATGATTAATCCTAACCAAAGGGATTGGTCACTTAGATTGATTGATGCCTTATGAGCTTGCCGCACTGCTTACAAGACTATTCTTGGTATGCCTCCCTATAGGTTAGTCTATGACAAGGCCTGTCATTTTCCAGTGGAGATAGAGCACAGGTCATATTAGACCATAAAGACTTTGAATTTCAATCTAGGCCTAGTTAGGAGTTATAGGAAGTTGGAGATCAATGAGGTAGAAGGGATCTATAGGGATGCATACGAGAGCTCTAGAATTCACAAAGAAAGGGCTAAATTTTTTCATAACAAATCCTTTGTAAGGAAAACATTCGAGCCCAGCCAAAAAGTGCCCTGGTATAATTCCCGTCTCTCCATTTTCCAAGAGAAACTTTGTTCCGGATGGGATGGTCCCTACTTTGTCAAGGTGGTATACCCACGTGGAGCCGTGGACATAAAAAACCCGGAGGATGGCAAGATATTTAAGATTAATAGCCAAAGACTTAAGCCATTCTTTGAGTGTTTTGAACTTCAGGAAGTTGAGGACGAATTGGTTAATCCGGTATACCCGGATCTTGTTGAGGAGTAGTTTTTCAATAAATGTTAGGGTACAACTGTTACTCTTTATTTTTATTTTATGTTACTAGTTAAATTGTTGACTTACTTTTTATTGTACATAGTATATTCATTTATTTTTGCAGCTAATGGTATTTTTTTTAAAGCTCAGTGTGATATGTTCTCTTACCCTTCTTATATTTAAATTTGCCTCATCTCATTGCATTTGTTTTTTATTGCATTGAGGACAATGCTCAGTTCAAGTTGGGAGATGAGGTTCACCATTTACGTGTTACACCATTTTAATGATGATAAGTTGAAATGTGCATATTACACTATTTTGTTGATGATAAATTGAAAATCGATGAAAATTTTAAAAATTTTGAAAAAATATCCCATATTGAACTTTTTTTTTTCCTTTTAACTGTTATGGGACATGTGTTTGCTTGACCTAGAACTTGAACTTTTAACATATGAGTGCACCATAGAAGTTTATCCTATGCTTAAATATCACATGCATGTCTTCATCCAAACTCAACCAAAAGTACACCGTGAAAGTATAATTTTTGCAGTTTCTTGAAAGAGATTCACATCTTATAGAGCTTGACATAAATAGTGGAGATGAATGAAGTACCCTTGTGAGCTATTGTGCCATTCTTTGTTGAAGGGTTAACTTACATGTACTCAAAAGAAAAAAATTTCAAATTCAATTCTGTTCAATAATTTCATTATTCTTATTTTGGTTAGTGTGCAAAATAATAGTTAATTGACTTGATCTGAAATGCATAGAGTACTTTGTCATGTATCTCTGAAAAATGATTTTGGGCATTCTTTGATCTACTTTGAGCCTTGGCCCCTCTGTTCAAAAATATTGTCTCTAGTCACCGTGATTGAGCTGTAAATGAAAATTTTCATTTCCTTAACCACATATTTGACCAAGCCATGTTTAATATGTTTATTCTACAGTGGTTATCCCAAGATGAACAATGCTTATATTGAAGAAGGGATGATGTATACCAAAAAAAAAAGGCAAAAAAAAAAAAAAAGAAAAGAAAAAAGGGTTGAAAGAAATAAAATAAAAAAAGAAAGAAAAATGGAATTGACATGAAGGTGGATAGGAAAAAAGAAAAGAGAAAAGAATAAAAAATGATGCACCAAAAAGGTGAATTGTGATTATAATGTCATATTCTTGGGATAATTCACTTTTGATTTCCTTACTCCTTCATTTCTCTTAGCCCTAACCCCAAGGCCACGTTATAACCAGAATAAGTACTTTTTGATCTTGAGGATACATGACAAAAGGATGTTCTAAAGGAAAAGAGAAGTAAATTACACTATCTTAAATTGCCTTAACATTCCAATCATGAGATTATGCCAATATAGTTTCAATTGTTGAATGTGCACTTCAATTTTGGATTATATGTGAGCTATACTTCATTTTTTTAATACAATATTCTGCTTCACGTATAACTATTGAGAAAAAGTCACTATAACCGTAGAGTGATTCACTCTAAGAAGAAACCCTTGGTGAGAATTACATTGAAGCTGAATTTGTATAGTAAAATGAATGTGAAGGTTTTTGGGTAAATTTCTTAAATTGCATGCTCATTTCACACATACACGAGTCTTGAAGGGAGATGTGTAGGTGAGTACTTTTGAATAGCTTTTAAAAGTATGGTGTGACTCATGAGTAACTAGTTCGGGTGAATGCGAAAAAAAAAATGTTGAAGACACCCTAGGGCTGGTTAGGATGATGAAATATATTTCAAATGTTGGATGTGAAAAAAAATAATTAATTAAATAAAAGAAGAGTTTATAGGTAACTTCACTGTGAACCTTCATGGCACCAACTCGTCCGCTAGGTATCACCTAGTGGTTTAAAAATGTAGTGAGTAGGCTAAGAAGAGATCATGAGCACAATAGATATTGTTTTGTGCTTTACTTGATGGTTTTAATTTTGTTATACCTAGAATTCCATTACATGTGTTTTGAATATGTCAAAAAAATTAAATTGAATCTTCCTACTAATCAATTCAACATAAATACACACATATGGTAACTCTTTTTTTTTAATTCCTATTTTATGATTGAACAAAAATACTTTTGAGTTCAAATGAGTTATACATGGGATTGATTAACCATACCTAGTGGAAAGAATTATGAGGGTTAGCTAACCCTTTTCATTGATATATTTTCAACCCTGAATCTCACGATTCACATTCATTTTCAAAAAATAAACTGTTATTTTTATTTTTATTGTCAAAATCATTGTCAAAACACTTGGTCTTGACCTTCCTTGAGGAGATGATCTTGAAACTTTTTTCGAGTTAATACGCGACACATAAGCCTCCATGCGCTTATGAAGCAACTTTTGTATCACCATAATTTTGAGGGTATACCATGCTTGGCACTCACATACATTCCAACATACCCGTAAAAAAACCACCCCCTCGAGGTAAAATAAATCAAGCAGTCTTATTATTGAGTTTTGTGATCGATGGGATCTTATGACCAAGCGACAACTTGATAATGCTGTCAGTGAGCAGATGATGAAAAATTTGATCGGCTTTTGAAATGTCAAAGTCGAACTTCAGGCCGCTTCCGTCGCTAGTGCCTTTGTCAACACTTGGTGCGTCCTATGCTTGATTATTTGGAGGCTTTAGTTAAAGCCTTACAAATGTACGGTCACCTCTCCACGATCTCAACTAAGTTCACATCTAACTCTTGATCTGGCTCAACTATAAAGATCTCTATTGGGAACTCTATAGTATGTTCGTTTGGACGCGTTTCTTCGGTCTAGCTTTTCGCATAGGATATGCTCTTATCGTGTGGCCAGTTCGAAAAGTTTGTTGAACTCCATCCCTTCGAACTTCTTCTGAAGCTCAAACCCTAAGCCATTCTATGTAATCTGTAGATATTCCATCTCGGACAACACCAATCTGCACCGGTTCCTAGCCCATTTTAACCGCGCAATGTATTGCTCTACTGCTTCCCCAGTCATCTGGTACAACCTGGCTAAATTGGCCATGGCGACTATTGGCGCAGTGCAGTAACACTAAGTGTGAAACTTGTCTTCGAGCTATTGCCACTCCAACACAAAATTGGGTGGCAAATCAATGTACCACTGAAGGCCGATCCAATCAAGGTATTGAAAAATGGCCTCAACTTCAGGAATTCGTTAACTCTGGCTTCACTATACTAAACGGTGAAGCGGCGAATGTGTTCCACAGTTGACTGACCGTCTTCACCCAAAAATGTAGCAAACAGTGGAACTTTATACCCCCGTGGATACTCATATTCCCTATCGACCCATTCGGGATAAAGTTTGCTGTATGTTAGCCTAATTAGCCTTCTCATCGTGGGGCTGATGTGTTCTTGATTGATTTCATCTAGTTTGTCCCTATTTATGACCACCTGGGGTGCCATTGGAATAACAATCAGCGGTTGCCTTCTTTGTCCCCTAACATCGAGATTGAGGGTCATCTTTTCCTAAAAAAGAGGATTGTTGTTGCGCCTAAGGCCATTTTTGGCTTTTATGCCCTCTAAGGCGGCATATACGAAGGAAACACTAGTTATGGTGCTTCAACTGGAACCACATGCACAGGGGGAAACAATGGTTGTCTCCTACCCCCAAGACTTCTCAGACTGTCTGTTATCTGCTCAAGTGCTTGTTTGGTGGTGTCAGATTCCTCTTTGATCAAGTCCCTCAAACCATGGATAAAACTAGAGACTTGCTATGAAAATTCATACAAAACAAACTTGATGGAGGCCTCTGGCTCTGAGTCAGATTCGTGGTTATCTTTCTTCTTGTAGGTTGGGAATGTCATGTTTGCTTTCTTCCATAACTTCGTGCGCTAGAGGCATTTCAGATGAGCCAATCTTGGCCTTAGCACGAGTGTTCGCCATTCTATCACTCTTATGGTCCCACCGGGCGTGCCCAAAAATATGTTTGGTGTATTTTCAGATTGCAGCTGTGCCAAAGTCCAGATGGACATGTATGACCTTACCTACTCGAACTGACATGAGGTTATAAAATTGTGATTGTTTAAGCGATTGTAGTGAGACGTAAGGTTATCTTTAGGTTCTTTTCTATGCCTTGGTGCTTCAAAGACTTTACATAATTTCACCAATCAAAGACGTGTGAATACTACTAAAAGTAAATAGTGGGAATGTAATGTAACAATTAAATTCAAATCTAGAGGATGAATCGAATACTAGACATAGCATTAAATGAAAGCAATAAAAGATCACTGGGGTGATGAAAACAGGAAAAGTAAAAGTTGCTTAGAAGTAAGGATCAAGTAAAAAGATTGGCTGGAAAAGTAAAAGTTGCTCAGAAGTAAGGATCAAGTAAAAAGATTGGCTGGCTCTGTGGAGAGTATTTGTGATTGATCTTGGGATCTCTTTCCAGTAGCCTAACCTCTGCTATTTATAGAAATGAATCTCAACCGTTGATCCATCTTTTTTAGCCACCACTTATGATCATGACTTTATTCCTTGAGATACGTGAATGTTTGTTGAACCGAACTGACAGCTCATGATGTCACGTTTTTTCTCAGGATTGCAAGAGTCATATTCCTCTAACCATCCTATCGATTGTGCACTCTCACAGACTCTCTTGTGACTGTTAAATTCATTCCACATGTCACCCTCAGATCTTGCTATTTTTGGGTGTAAATAACTCCACCAAAAAAGGGCGACACTTCATATTCTCCCGCACAGACACTCTTCCACCACCAAACTTAACTATCCACATATTCAGCCAAATTTTCTTCATTGCAAATCGAACTAAATTCTCCTTTTAGGAAGATGTGAAAGTAATTTTTATGTAGTTACTTTGATTTAAGACCACCGAAAAATTCAAGACTTAACTCCATTTTCCTATTGTCAATTCTCCAGCCAATGTCTCTATAAAACCCCTATCTTCCCTGACTATGCCCAATCAAATATGCATTACAACATCTTTGAGTCATCAAATCCTGCTAATCGATTATACTTGTAATAAATTTCTCTAAAGTTTTTCATTTGATTGATAATTCTAGACTAGATTGCTATAAGAAGAAATGTGTCAACGCAAAGGTAGATATTTTAAATTGTGCAATGTATGGTCACAAGAAAAAGTACAGTAAAATCTATTACGGGGGGAATACGTGAGGATGACGTAGAAGATTATTGCAATCGGAGAAGATTGCCGAAGAATGAGGAGCCAACAATGACAACCCCTTTTGAATTTATAGGTGTAACCCTAACCACACCGAAGTAACCCAAAACTAATGCAAATTGGGGCCCACTTAAAATTCTAATTACGTTGGTCTGAGCGATAAATTTTTGCCTGGGTATTACACACCACAAGGCTAACCCAAGTGGTGTGCATATCCAATAATGATTGCCAATTGACCAAATGTCAGAAGAATTTTTAAAGAAGCCAAGTCATCAATTGAGCTGGGTTTGTTGACGAAAAGTTAACTCTGAAGTTAACAGGGAAAACTCCAAGAAACATTTAGCTTGAAACCCGGGTGAAGACCTCTTTCCAAAATTTCTTAAAATTCAAAATTCAAAAATTTAAAACCCAATTAAACCTTTGGGTTATCTCTCCATCAGTATTTCGTGCTCTCTCTCTCTCACCACAAGCCACATCTATCCTTTAATTTCTGTTTCTCCATTACTTCAAGTTTCTTCTCTCTCTTTGCACATCAACGGTGAAGATGGTGACCTTGCAACATTCAGGTTGTATCGGTGGAGAAACAAGTAAGTTCTTTGATCTCTCTAACGAGTCCAATGTTCTGACCACTAATGAGTGCTTCAATTGATTTTATCTATTTTTTCTTCAATTTCTCTTGTTAGGTATTATCTCTAAAGTTAAAGAGTACATATTGAGTTTTGTTGAAATTTAAAAAATTCAAAATTCAAAACCCATCTCTCCATCACCATTTCTTTCTTTCTTTATAATTTTTTCCTCTCCGTCCCACAACACAGTTCACACCCATTATTTGGTTCGCCCCTCTCTCTCTGTGGACATCATTTGTGAAGCTAGGTGGAGACCTTGACATACCCAGGTTGTGTGGGTGGAGGAACAGGTAAGCAATCCTCTTTCTCTTTCCAAAATGAGAAATCATTTAAGGGCAACTCTTGGCCTTGAATAAACTAAAAAATTGAAGGTGTTTAGTATTTTTTCTTTGCAGGTAGATTCAAGAGTTTAGTATTTTTCATGAAGAATTTCAGAGTTTCAGAGAAATGGAAACATAGAGAAGAAGAATATGAAGACATAGAGAATTTCTTATTACTGACTAATTGCAAATGGTGTTAGTTGGCAATGGCAGTAGACTTTTATATATGAAATGAAAGAGAATTGAATTTGTTGATTATTTTGTCCATGTTATTTCGTAATCAGAAGTTAGTTTTGTGTTAATAATGACAAAAATAGTATGTAATGAATTGATGAATCTTTCGGTTCACAAAAAAATGAGTTGTGAGGTGTAGATCTCTAAATCAATCATCTTTTCCCATACCACATCGCTCCATTCTCAACATACTACAATGCACAATGGATCTCATGGGGTCCATTTGTTTAGCGGGAGAATGGTAGAAAATGCAAGAAAGAGAAATTTTTTAAGTGTTTGGTTAGCATGAAATGAAAAATGATGGAAAAAATATTTTTCTTTCATGTTTGAATTTTTTCACAACTAACCAACTTTTTTTCTTGTAAAAAACACAAGGAAATGCAAGAAAGTTATGATCTATATCTAATTTTCCATTTTACCCTCATTCTTCGTAAAATATTTTATTGGTTACTAATTTTAAAAAAAATATTGGTATGAATTTCACTAACTATATAGTTTGGTGCAAAGATCTTTGTGCGGGTGATTGTTATATAATTAGTTTACAAGCCATTTTTTTTAAAAAATTAAATTTTAATTATAATACAATTTTTTTCTTCTCTAGGCCGATTTAATATAATTAAAGATAATTTAGACAATTAAAAAAAATTATTGTAATTTTGCTTTCTTTCAAACAATAAAATGATTTTTTAAAAAAATTTTCTTACAATTTTTTCATCCTAATCAAATACATGCATGACAATATATTTTCTATCATTTTCTTTTCTTTCACTTAATTTTCTATCATTTTCACTTTCCATCATTCTTTTCTTCCTAATCAAACGGACCATGGGGAATGTGATATCTTTGATGGTATATAGGTGAGAGAGAGTACAAAGCCATATTAACCTACTGCGAAATTCTGAATCAATACATGACAAAAATACATAAACTCAAAATGTCTAAAAATATTAAATAGAAAAAGTCAACGAGAAAGATTTCTGGACTCATGATACAACTTTCTCCATCATTTCTCAAACAAAACCAATTTCATCACCAAAACTAAAACATTCATCATCAATCTTGTATTAACCACCATTGCATCTGATTTGATCTATCCGATGGATGTGGAATCAAACATTGCTTGATGCTGAAAATAAACGTTGTCACCCATCTGAGTCTTTACGGAAGGAGTTATGCAGTCATGTTCAAATTTCTACAACCACATGAATGTATCATAATCAATAGGAAAACCCTTCTCATTTAAAATAAAAAATCATGGGACATAACTAACACAACAAAGTATTTAAATGCATATTACATAAAATCAGCATGGTATATAACCCATTTGAAAGCTACAAAAGGATGTTTATACAATGACCAAAAAAAAAAAGTTTCCAAAGCATTATACACGTATTAGATGAGAACAAGACTATAATATAGTATTTTCACTGATTGGCTTTGGATTTTGTAGCTTCATTCACTCGAATTTCTGAGCATTCAATCACAATGGGGAAAAATATATGGAATCAATTCAGACACTCGTTAGTGGTCAGGACCTCGATTTGGCCAAGAATCGATTTACCTATTCCTCCACCGATACAACCTCGATTTGGCTAGGTGTCCATTTTCACCGGTGATGTGCGAACAGAGAGAAGAGACCTGGAGTAAGGGAGAAACAGAGCTTGAAGGAAGAGATGTGGCGTGTGATGAGAGAGAGAGAGAGGAATACTGATGGAGATATGGCCCAAAATGGGTTTTGAAATTTGAAATTTGAGAAAACTAAGGCAGAGATCCTCAAGTTTCGTGCTTGCAGTTTCCCTTGTTAATTCGCATGTTAACTTCCGTTAAAAAACCCAATCACCTGATGAGTTGGCTTCTTCAAAAATTTATCTAACAAATTGGGGTTCAGCTCATTTGCTGTTCTCAAAGAACAGTGCACCGTGCTATTCCATTAAACGACATCGTCCAATTTTAAAAAAAAAACCATAAAGCCTGCTGTTCGGTTATTTTGAAAAACCAATCAGACCCCCCCAAAAAAAGCCCTAAAACTATTGAAGACCCAAAATCTGAATCCCCATGAACACTCCCTACACATCCTTTGCAGCACCCCAACTCGCTTTCTCTCTCTAAAAGTGATGAACGTAGACAGCCTTCTCGCGTCGGCGGCTATCAACATTGGCTTATCACTGTTCATACTCCCTCTTTTGCCCCCAATTTACTATCCCCGCTGTCTCTCTCTTAACCTTGACATTCCCATCCACCGTTCTGTTACCATTCGCCGGTTGCATCCGCCGGTCAATTGGATTTGGCTTGCAGTTCGGGTTTTTGAGGATGAAATTCTTGAGAACTATGGCCTTGATGTTCTTGTCTTCATCAAACTCTTCAAATTCAAGTCAGAAATTTAGTACTGATTATCATATATTCCATCTAGCATTGTTTTATTTTGGTTATGAAACAAAATTGAATTGTGTGTTTTTTGGTGAAAACAACAGGAAGTAATTGTGGGCTATGGTTGAAAGTGGATTCGGCTAAATTAAGATTGTGGTTGTTTAAATTGTTCTTGATGATCTGTTACATTGCTGGGAAAATGACGAAGAAGAGTATGAAATGAGTTTTTTCTTATGTTTTTGATTAGTTGGAAGTGAGAAAATAAAGAACTCAACTTTCTGTGAGCCTCTGATCAAATTGCTATTCTATTGCTGACTTTTTGTTCTAAAATTTCATGGTTCTCAGATTTGGTTTATCTGGTTTCATTTGTTTTATTGTCTTTTGTACAATTTCAGTTTGCAAATAAATGATGAATTGTTTTGTCCTTTTTTTTTTGTTGTATTGGTTGTGATATCTTAGCTTAGTTCTGGTGGCTGTGGTATAGAAATGTTGTGTATATGCTGATGAGTCATGAATTCTTGGGGCCTGATTTGCTGGTTTCTGGAGTAAGGCTAGTGCATACTTGGGAATTTATATTCAGTCTGGAACTCTGCTTTTTTCTGCGTCTGGAATACTGCCAACAACTGGGAGTATGCTATTGCATAAAGATCAATAATTGCTGCCTACTGTAAGGATCAAAAGGGTTGTTCAAAGGGGGGATGCTGCCTTGTTAATAATTTTTTTCTGGATAGAATTGGAGGCATGTTGTGGTTTTGCAGTCTATGGCAGACTGACTATGCAGTCAGATCAAAAAAACTGTTATGTTGGTTGTAACAGTTTTTTTTTCCTGGACTCTACTTGGGCTGTGCAACAGGAGTCTTATTTTGATTTTTCCAGTCTGATAAACATTCCTAATCAAGCAAGGAGGCTGCAGCAGCAAGATCACTTGTTCTTCAGACATCCTTGAAAAAATCATAGAAGCTTTCATTCATGAAATCAAATGAATGCAATGTTGTTGCATCAAATGACATAGCCTATAAACAAAAAATGAAAATTGTTAATATAACATTATAATCAATGCATGAAAAAGTAACTCAAAATCCATGTGAATATAAGATACCGAAGTATTTTATGAGTTGTTGGATGCTTGAGAAGACAATGGATGTGGACATCCTGGCTTTGATACCTTAAAAACAAGCAATTCATAAATCAATATGACATATCTTCATCAAATGTAAAATAAAATACAATATTGGATGTGTAATACCTTAGACATATTAGAGGGTTGTGGGCCTACTTTCTTCCTTTTCGTTTGCTTCTCATGCCAAGGTTTTAGTAGCCCCCAACCTTTGTAACCACCGTCTTTCCTTTTTAAACCTCTCACTCGTAGAATGTTAGGATCCACATTCTCTATGCCTTCATTTTCTGCATTGCCTTTATCGATGCTATCACCCAAGTTATTGAGTGATGAAAACATATTTTCCACTTGATCAGACAAAGCATTAATACCTCGAGACACCAACTCGAATGCAGGCTGAAGATCAGAATAACGAGATGCTAACTTGACCATTCTAGGACATAGCTGTCTATATCGTGATGTTGTCACCAACTTGGGATCCTCCACATTTTGTGTGACAAAATAATTTTGTCCATGAACATTCCTCACATCTCGTCTCCATCTCTTAACAATTTATTGGTTAGGAATTTGCTTAATACTCATTGTATCCAACACCTTAAGCGCATGGCTGCATAATATTCCAACCACTTCAAACTTTCTACAACTACAAGTAACTATCTGTTCAGTGGCATTCAACGGCACAAAATACTTTCTCTCTTCTTCAAACAAGCGAACAATAAAATAATGTACTCCATCCAAAACATTACATGGCATCATAATGGCGCACTGGAATGTGTCA
>CM042188.1:26178137-26192483 GCA_023539305.1 Ilex asprella | reverse complement strand
GTAAAAGTTCTCTTCATATATACCTTAGCCCATTTCTCCCTTAAAGCCCATGTCGAATTCATCCAAATGTTATCCTGTAAATTGTACTCATCAAGCAAAGAATTCCAAGCTTCAACTAGTTCATGTTCTTCATCGAATTCATAAATGCATTCTTTAAATTTGGTGACGAAGTTTGAACCATCTTTATATATATTTCCATGATGCTTTAAAGCATTTTGGGAAAGGTGCCAAGTACATAACCCATGATATGTCTCTGGCATCACTTGGGATATAACCTTGGCCATTGCTTGATCTTGGTCAGTAAATATAGTGATAGGCTTCTTCTCAGACATTGCTTGTAAGAATGTCTCAAATAACTACTGAAATGATGTTGTTGTTTCATCATACAACAATGCAGTGCCAAATACCACAGTTTTCCTAAAATTGTTGAAACCAACAAAACATGCAAATGGTTGATACTCCTTATTTGTTCAGAACGTTGTGTCAAATAAGACAACATCCCCAAAATGGCTATAATCAATAATCATTTTTGAGTCGGCCCAAAAAATATTTGTGATTCTCTCATCAACATCCAATTGAATTCCATAGTAGAAAGATGGATTTTTAACTGCTTCAGATTGAAAATATTTCAACAAACTACCTGCTTCACCATATTTCAATTCTCACTGCCTTCTTTCACGGATGTAATTCTTTTGGTCTTGCCGAGTGAATCCTAAACTTTCCCTTCCACCTGCTTGGGTACTTATAAGTTCATATGATGCTTTGATTGATATCCCACAATCCTCTGCCATATCCACATTAATGTCTTGCATTATAGTAACCTTCCTTTGAGATGACATCATATGCACACATTCACTAAGGTGCAAAGGGTGATTGTGCATATCATCCAATTTGACTACAACAAATTTTTCAATATCCCGATTGAGGGAAACACACATGTGAGCTGAACAATTTGTACGTGTCTCTGCTCGAGGGTTCACTATTTTCCAATCTCTTTTATCCAAGTTTCTTTGCCCTTCTTTGCAACAAACGTATTTTCGATATATTAATACACCATTTTTCTTACTTTTGTTGTGATAATCTTTTCTCACACTAAATCCAACAGAGCCACTATAGTTGTTATAAAATACATATGCATCTTCCTCTGAGTCAAAATGCATACCAATACGTGGAGTGCTCTCAGGTACATTAGTCATGGTATGCTTTATCATAGTTCAGAAGACCTGAGATCAATACAAAACAATTACCGTCAAAATCCTAAAATATTATAGATTGGTTAGATTAAAAAAATGTAATGTATTTGATATAAAAATACAATATTTTGTCTGCATTCACAATGGTTTCAAAACCAAGTAGCAACCAAAATTTAGTTGACACATTACGAGTTTCTATTATAAAAATATTGAAATTTGTACCAAAATAATATTAAATGGATTAATTTAGGAATCAAATAACAGTGTAAGAGTGTCTATATTTATTTTGCTTATTTCCATAGAATATTAGGATTTTATTTTTTTGTGTGTCTATATATATATACATAAAACAAAAAAAACTGGCTTGAATGATGCTGTATTACGAGCTAAATTGGCTAAAGATATTATTGCATGTAACGTATGCTTAGCAGTTTTAGAACCATCAATGATTGGTGAACCAACAGATCCACTTGCAACCCTTTTGAAAATATTATCCGAATGATATTTTTTTCCGTATTTCAAATACTTCGTACACAGCACCCAATAAATTATTGGGTGTTCTTTTAATGGTTTTAGTACCCGCAGTATATATATATATATATATTATATAGACACACACAAAAAATAAAATCCTAATATTCTATGGAAATAAGCCAAATAAAAAATTGAGAAAACGACCAACCTATAAAGAATTCAGTGTATGAGGTAGAAGATCAAACCTTGTTGTAGAAGATTGAATCCAATTGCATATGTTTGTGTAGAATATTGGAGGTGGTTGTCCGTTCTGTGTGTGCAAAGGAGTTTATGAATAGTTTAGTGTGTTAAGAATTTGGCGGGTTCAAAAAGTTTAGGATTTTTTTTACTGTGCAACCTTTTTTTTTACTGTGCAGGCTTATGACTTTTTAAAATTGAACGGTATCGTTTAATGGAATAGCACTGTGTGCTGTTCTTTGAGAACAACAGACGAGCTGAACCCAACAAATTGATGAATTGACAGACATTTATTGGCTATGCACATCACGGGCAAAGCCACGTGGTGTGTAATACCCATGCAAAATTTTCTCGAATGTCACACATGTATTTTTCACTTTTACCATATTTTGATGACGTGTCTATCATCTATTGGCTGATTGGAAACCTCTTTGTTTTCGGGTAAGTCAGATAGAATTTAAATTGGGCTATCCCACATTGGATAATTTCGGGTGTGTGTGTTAGAATATAAATCTCTTCCTGTCTCTGACTTTGTTAGAGTCGGTGGTTAGATTGTTGATAAAAAAAAAGATAGAATTTAAACTCTTTTTGAATAACATGTTTTAGTTTTTTTTTTGTACAAATTACACGTTAACCCTCTCAACTATGTTACTTTTTTCATATTGTCTCTTCAACTATCATATTTTTTATATTGTACCATCAACTATGTAATTAGTTTTACTTCACCCCAATTATTATCATCTATTATATGTTAAATGGAAAGTTGTTTTATTTTATCCTATGAACTACCTAATTTTTCTCACTTTATTCGACATGTCAGTAATGTCCATCCAAAAAGGTAGCGGACGTTTTGTGATTGAGACAATGTGAAATAATTTGAGTACTTGAGAAGACAATATTAAAGATTCAATAATTTAAGGAACAAAGTGAAATCGAGTCCATAATTTAGGAAATCTAAGTGTAATTTACCCTTTTTCACCTTGATTATTCTAAGAAGTATCGGCCGCATTTTTTTGGCAGTGATTCTCACCCCATGTCATTTATTAACAGTAAAAACGATATGTGCATATCAAGTTCCACATGTCACTGTAGAAAAGGTCAACACAAAAAGGAGGGAAAGAGACATTCAAATCAAGAGGATCCCAATCATTTTACTGCTGGTAATAGCAGCAACTTATCATATTACCGCATTCATCACTTTGTGAATATGTAACGATTCATTATGTAGTAACGTGGAGAACTTGGGTACCACCGACCAATATAACATTGATCGCATTCTAGGTTCTATCATTGATAGCTCAACATGGCCAACCCCGAATTTTGTAGTTGATGTTCTTATACCAAAAAAAAGACCATCACTTTTAAATCAATCATGCTTATTAAAGATTCTAACAGAACAAATCAAGAATCATTAAATATGTACAATTTTGAAGTTTGAACGAATGAAAAGGAGACCAACAAGAAGCTCAAATATGAATTAGAGCCCTCCTAAAATTTCTATCATCCATACTGTTCCCACATTGTTGCGACGAATAGCAAGAGGTGCGAAATTATGAGCAACAACGACATTACAACTAGGAAAACCCCGAGATTCACCCATTTTCCTACCAGTGTTCTTAGAAACCCTTCTTTACAAGCATGGCAGTCGTAGCACAATACCGTTTCTTTGTTTTGCCACAAATCGCAGTCACTGTCATATGGATTCGAGCTATAGTCCACTGATTCTCCTTTTATCCAAAATGTGGCGTTCACATACTCCATTTCACAGTTTGAGGGTGGTTTGCAACACCCAGACTGAAAAAACAGTAGCAAAGGAGAAAACATTTATATATGCATAAGTAATTAAAGATGTATATATTGTAAGCATTGCATGCAAACGTAGGCCTACAATAAGAATTTTGTAGCCAAGAAACGGCCCCATCATCCTTGCAACTTTTAGGTTTTCAGTTCATGCAAAATTGAGTTGTGTTGATGTGGCAGCATTGCAGGCCGCACAACCTTCATCGTGTAACTGAGTTTGGACTTACATTCAAATGAAATCTGCTATATTTCACTTAAACTTCATCTCTATGAAATAATGATGAATTTAGCACATATGGATAGGCCATTGCACAACCTCGCATCATTGGGGTCTAGAGAAGATTACAGATAAACAATCTCAACTCTACTTGGAGAGAGAATATTTATGTTACCTGAACATGTGACATATATGTTAAAATTCATCAATGTTTGTCCCCTAATACACATTTAAATTTTATGATTGGTATTAGAAACTCTTAACAAAGTTTAATTGTATATGCAAGAAATTAATCACTTTCTGATATACATATATACACAACCAATCACATGGTTAAACGTCGCAATGGGAGGTCACTTGGTTAATTTGTTAGGAAAACCTGAACCCATTGTTTCATAAGCGTGGCTAATTAACGTAGTATCAAATTATTTGATGACAAGAAAACCAGATCCATAGTTAAGATGGACAAATCTTGGGTGCGCACATGCGCCCAAACACTTACCATGTACAAGTTCGACGAAATCCCCGTGAGGTTATCCCTATGCCTTTGGTGGGGGTTGAAACCGCCAACCCCGAGGTTATTTCTTAAGGCATCTATCTCTGCACTCATGCCTCTGGATTAGAGCAGTTCATAGGCCGAATTAAACCAAAATTTATTCAAGTCATAGCCAATCCATTAAAAATCATGTGTAATTGGATTCGTATTCAAGTCATATCGTATCAATTTCATGTCATTTATAAGTTGTGTTTCAACATATTTAGTTGGGTTCTTATCATGTTTAACCGGATTTATGTCAATCCATATACTTGACGGATTTAACTAATCTACTCTTTTACAGGCCAAATCCACTATAGCTAAACTCTTACGTTCTTTCTGTGTCGATTTTGTATAGTACTCGTGGGTCTTGTGTAGAATGGTCAACCCTATTCTGGATTAAGAGAATTGAGTTTTTCTTCTTCATCTTAAGTTTCTTGGGATTTACACCACAATTCACCCCACATGTGCCAAATTAACTAGGTCCCTATAGCATTGCTGATTAAAGATAATCTCACTTAGCATCTCAGGTAAGTCAATGTAATAAATTATAAAACAGGAAATTAAACAATTTGATGCATGATGTTACCTCAATGGAGGACAATTTACTCGTCGTGAAATCGTAATCCTTGACTGTATACGATCTGGAGATCAAATCTTCACATGTTTTTGTGTCATATATGCAAGATTTGATGTTGTTCCAATTGTTGTTGTTGTCAAGCACCTTCATTTTGAGCCACATAGGTGAACCTGGTATGGTCCCAGACTCCATCTTGTAAGCTCCAACAAGGGCAAGACCTACGATAAGCATCACTATCAGTGGTACCATAACCAAGAGAAGTCCCGGGACTGGAAATCGAGATCTCAGGTAGACTACAACATTACTGACAACGAAGAGGAAGATCAGGCCAATGACAATGCCAACTTGTAGCTTTGGCAATCTCAGGAGGTCTTCACAATCGTATTGACGATTGTATAGTAGCCATACCACTGAGGAAAGAAC
This sequence comes from Ilex asprella, assembly GCA_023539305.1. Lineage (NCBI taxonomy): Eukaryota > Viridiplantae > Streptophyta > Magnoliopsida > Aquifoliales > Aquifoliaceae > Ilex > Ilex asprella. Next base: position 26,187,024 of record CM042188.1, on the reverse strand, counting down.
TGGAAGAGAGAGAAGAAGAGAAACAATGGTTAATGGAAGTATGATATGATTCATCGGAATTGCTTTAGCTCTCGCCACTGCAGGCTTTGGGTTTTCTTCTTTAGATATACACTGTTCTTCAGTAACTATGACTGATACTGTTTCTATGGGAGCTGGATTTTCAGCCATGTCTGAAGAAGATAGAAGAGAAGTAGAATAACACTGTGAAGATTGGTTTTATTATGTCCATTCGGTTATAGATTATCAAGTAGTTTAAATTGTTGTATGTTTCTGTATTTTTTTTTCATTCTATATGCATTTTGTTTTACCCAGTCAATAGAGCTTTGAATGAGAAATTTCCACATTGCCTATAACTTCTCTGACTGACTGAGAGCCATTGTAGGATAGGTAGGTAGAGGAATAAATAGTCAAAGACTCAAGAATTACTTTATTTCGTCAGTAAAATCTCAGTTAACACCAGTTTCAGGGCCGGCCGTATAGCATAAGCATAAAAGTTTGGTTGTAGGCTCCACGTATAAAAAAAAGGGAAATTACACTTAAATTTTTTGAGATTTATTATTTAATCACTCAGACCTCTTGATATTTAAAATATTACACAGATTTCCTAAAATTTGTACGCTTATAACACTTAAACTCCTGCTATAAATATATTCGTTAATAAATTATATTTAGACTCCCTAAAACTTGTATGTATATAATACTTAGACCCTTTAAGTTTAAAATATTCCAATCAAAGATAAAATATCAAATATTTTAAATTTTACAATTAAAATTCATGATCTATTGTATCTTTTATTGAAATAAAATCAAAAATAAAAATTTAATTTTCTATTAAAAAATCGTAATTAGTATATAATTATATTTTATATTGGAATTTATTTTGGTCATTTAAACGATAAAATTAAAATACCAAAGTACCCCAATTAAAGCTAAAAAAATATTGTGTCTATTATAGTTTGACCCCTTGTTTAATTTTTTAGTTTTATTTTAATAGATAGTATAATTATATACTAACTATGATTTTTTTTAAACTAGATTTTTAATTTTGATTTATTTCAATAAATGACATTATAGAATATGAATTTTGAATGTAAAATTTATGTTCTATTGTGAATGACTTAGACACTTTATTTGATTTTTTTTAATTCTAATAGATAGTATAATTGTATATTAATTATAATTTTTTAAGAAAAAAATAAATGATACAATAGAATATGAATTTTAGTTGTAAAATTTAAAATATTTGATATTTTATCTTTGATTGAAGTATTTTTGTCTAAATATAATATTTTAAACTTAAAGGGTTTAAGTATTATATACTTACAAGCTTCATGAGGTCTAAGTGTAATTTATTAATGGATATATTTATTACAGGGGTCTAAGTGTTATGCGCGTACAAACCTCAAGGGTATGTATGTAATATTTTAAATATCAGGGGTCTGGGTGTAATTCTCCCTATAAAAAAAGTTCAAATTTCAAAAATTAATAATATAATATAAACTAAAAAAATAAAATTTACTATAATATAGCCTAACAAAATAATTTTTAAAAGAGTAACCAACAAAAAAATTAAAAATTTGAGTCCAAAAGTTCATACCACATTACACAATCACGTTTATAAATAGACAAAAAAAGCTTAAAAAAAAAATTGTAGACAAAATCCATTTCTTTCTCCAATCAAAATAAGTATAATTAGCATATCTTTTTAGTCAAAATTTTTTTAAAACCAAACACATTATCTATTTCTCTTAAACTTTTTTTTTCAATTTGAACGCAAAAAACCAATTAAACCATTCATTCTCATTAAAAAAATATTTTGATAAAGTTCTTATTCGTAAAATTAGATAAATAAGTAAAATTCATAGATAGTAAAATCATCCAAAAGAAATATAACAATGAATTTATTTATAATAAAGTCAAACATCTAATACCATAGTTTCGATAAAGAATATATAAAACAAATAAAAAAACATTAAAGTATTAATGAAGAAATTAATTTTATTCCTATAAATATTTATGATCAAAAGTCATATTAATAATCAAAAAAATAATTAATATATTGCAAATTAAAAAATTAAATTATTATTAAAAAAAAAATTCATTGACCGTCATTACCTTAGACACCAAATATTGTAGAATCACCCCTCACCAGTTTATGACTACTTTGATGTGTCCCGACGCAAGCGTTTAAGACTTCACTAGGTACATACGGTCATGGCCAACTAGGCAAAGGCGACCCAAAGCAAATTGAGGCCTAGAGCAAAATTTTTACATGAGACTTCATTTAATATTTTAAGAAGATAATAATTTTTTTTAATTATTATTAGACATTTTATAGAGAATTGTGGTATGATTTATTTTCAATATTTTAGTGCTTTTAGGATTGGACGATATTAGAAAAAAAAATTTGGATGCAATTATGAAGGCAGGATCTTATAAATGAATAAATTAAATGAAATTTTAAAGAGACAACAAATGAGTTAGTGATAAGAAGAAAGAACTGGAGCAAGACAATGAGAGTTTGAGGGAGAGAAAAAGTTGAAAATAGGTGGAGAGAGTAGAGGAAAAAATAGTGAATTTTTTTTTGAGAGAGATTGCTACTTTTAAAATTATAAATCGTTACTTTTAGAATTTTTTAGAAGATTTTGTTATATTTTAAGATTATATATATATAAGGCATTATATACATTTGTGAAAATATTGTTATATTTTAGAACTTTATATAAAGTTTTAGATAAATTTTTGAAATATATTGGACCTTATATGAACATGATTCATCATCTTTGGAGGATTTTTAGGAAGTTCAACATTTTAGAATTATCTATTATTTTATTTCCATGTAATTATCATGCATTAGAATTTTTTAATTCTTTAATTATTATAATTAGATTGCATCGAGAGGTAAAGTACATATGTCCCCCATAATTACTTGTAATTTAATTTTTAACTAATAAAATTCTCTCGTACCATTGAGGTTCACAAAAAAAAAAACTTGGTTTATTCAAAAGGGTCTCAAAACATGAAGCTAATATAATGACTGAAAATTAAATTAGAGCTTAAGGAGACTATTTTAATGGTTAGACCTACTATGTCTCCTTCCATTTAACTGATCGAAATATTTGTGCTTCTCGTAGTAATTATAGTCTCTGTTTGTGCCTCATTATTGAGTCTTCGTCTATAAAACTGATTAAATGAGACAAATTAATTAATGGATGGTGCGTAAAGAATAAATGTAATATGTGGTACTCCATATTTTATGCATTTGTAAAATTTGTCAAAAATAATGCGTGGACCGTTACAAGGGATATTGTCATAGTAAATATGTTCAATGTTATAACGTGGTGTCGCATGATTTTTATTTTTAATAATTTTTCTATTCAATATATAAGAAACATTAGATATGTGTTATTTTATAATCATACTATATGAGTGCAATTGTTCAATAATAAAATCCATAAGAATTGAAAATATACATAGATCTTCATGGCTATAAGTACATATTTTTTAACAAACCGATCAATATATTTGTCTCTCTTGCCTCTTGCTTGAACTGCACTTTTCGGAACATAATATATTATTTCATTATTATTTTTATGTTCTTCTTATTTGTTTTGCATGTTTCCATGAAAATTGTAGTATTAAATTATCGACTATCAGTATATATTCATAATTTTTTATTATCTTGTTATTGAATTATTTTATAATTTTTTATGATCTATAACTTGTTTATATATGTAACGCTCACCTTTGTTTTATTTTGTTTTACTTTTTCTGATAATAATTTTATCAAATTATTTTGATATTAATTAGCTTTTATTGTGGATCATTTATGAGAATGAACAATTTAATTAGTTGGTGTTTTTGAATTGAAATGAGAACAAAATCGAGTTTGAGATAAATAAAAAATGTGTTTGATTTATTTTAATTTGTGGTAAAGAGATACTTATTATACTTTTTTTATTAAAATGTTAACCTTTTTTGTCATTTAATAAATATATGTGTAATGTATATTTGTGAGGTGGACTGCATATTTAAGCCTAAATTCTAAATTTTATTTTGACTTAATTTTTAGAAGTTTTTTGTTAAACTAAATTATAATGAGTTTTAATATTTGATCGACACTAAATTATTGAACTTTAAAATTTGGGGCATTTTTTATGTGTAGGCCTATATCCTATGCTTTTTCCACTCCATTGTAGGCCCATAATTTTTCCACTCTATTGTTGAGCCGGCCATGGCATAAGGCTATCGAAGCGATCCCGTTAGGGCCATAATTAAATAAAGCCCCAATTTTGTTTTAACAAAATAAAAAAAGGACTCTAATTTTATTATGTAGTATAGATCATGTAAACGTTTAGAGCAAAAATTAGCCAAAAGTATGATCAGACGTTCTTTTAGGTCATTAAGTTCAAACAAGGCACTTTTAAAGTGATAAAAACATGTCAAGTGTTATTTTTGGTTATCTAGTCCATCCTAATTTTATTAGAGGCAATGCTTCATTAATTTAAGTCTACCTATTCAATTGTTGAGATTTTTTAAGACTAATTTTTAAGTTCATTTAACGTTGCTCTCGAATATACCAAACTATCATAAAGAGCTTTTACGCCTAAATAGTAGACGATGTCGTCTTCTTTTTCTTTTGCACATCTCTGTTCTCTGTCAATCACTTAGATTATTACTGGTCATCCTGAACCACTCATGTTCTTTCTCTGAATGCATCGCTACCCAGTCGGTGTTCTCTCTCTAATCGAATCCCTACGAAGTTTGTTCGACGGTGTTGCGGTGGTCTCTGTTGGGGTGGCTGTTGCGTTTGCGGTGGGATTTAATTGTGGTTTGCGCTGGGGTGCAAATGTGCTTTGCAGTGGATTTCACTGCCTGTCTTGCCCATGGGGTTACTGGGGTATGTGCATAGTGAAACCAAAGGGGCCAAAAAAGAAAAGGATAGATTCGAGTGTTTAAGTGAACTAGAAACTATACAAAAAAAAAAAAAAGTGAACCGTGTGGTCCTATATATGAACACCTCGGAATCATCACATTTGCTGAGCATCATCGTCTCTGTGATTGTTTGTTGGAGTTTGATCAAACTCTTATTAAATAGTTATCTTTTAATATTAGATTTCTAGTTAGTTTAGGAGATTTTGTCCACATAGACTATAACTCAAAATGGTATTTTAATTTGTTTGAGTTTAAAATACTAGTTATTAGTTTATGATTAGAAGTTAATTTGTTTTTTGGTCTTTATTATTGTAATGGCAAAAAAAACCTTCGACATAAGCTATGATGAGAGAACTCCTTTGTTTTGACGTTGAGCATTGACGTGTTTGTCTATTTCATAATTTATTCTTTACTGCTTTATTTTATTTTGATTAATTGTGTGTGTGAGGTCATTTTGAGTGCTTGATTATTTTAAGATCTTGTATCTGGTATTAGAGCCAATTACCTAGATGGGAAATAGTATTAAAGTCGTTCAATGCCCAGTTGAAAAATTTGACGAGAGGTCAAATTTTCAATATTGCACAATACAGATGAAGTTGTTTTTAAGGTTATGATTTTTTTAGATATTGTGACAAATGGGTTCACAGATCCTGGAGATCGATCAACTTACACAAAAGCCAAAAAGATGATTTGGGAAGTAATCAAAAGAAAGACAACAAAGCATTGATGTATATTTATAGAGCAATTGATTCGTCAATTTATGACAAGATTGCTCATGTTTCGATGACAAAGGCGGCTTGAGATGTCTAGATTAATTATTATATTAAACAAGACAATGTGAAAAAGGTTTGTTGCAGACCCTACGCAGACAGTTTGAGCTTCTTCAGACGGAAAAATTAAAGAGTATATTTAATTATTACTCGCGAACATTGGTTATTGTCAATTAGATGAGAGTCAACCGTGAGAATGTGAAGGATCTCCAGGTTATGGAGAAATTCTTCAGACCTTATCAATGGGGTTTGAGTATGTTGTCACAAGTATCATGGAGTCAAATGATCTTGATTTTCTGACAGTTGATGAGTTGATGGGTTCTCTGCAAGCACATGAACAAAGATTAAAAGAAAAAACTGAGATTTTAGGAGAAGAATCCATGCAGACTCAGACGAATTTCAATAAAGAGAATTACGAGTCCCACAATAAATCTCAATCAAATTAGAAGTATCGTTATTCAAATAACCAAGGTATGTGGGAAAATAGATCTGGTGGAGAAAAATACAAAGGTAATAATTAGGGTGAACAACGTGATAAATCCAAGATAAAATCCTATTATTGTGAAAAATTAGGGCACTATAAAAAAGACTGTTTAAATTAAGGAGACCCAATAATAAAAATTATCATGCTAAAATTGTAGAGGGCAATGATAATATCAAAGACTTGGTTTTTGGCGGATAGTGTAGTGGATGATGTTCAAAAAAATAACTGGTATCTGGATTCAGACTGCAGCAATCACATGTGTGGTTACAGGGAGATGTTCACTGTATTTGATGAATGCATCTGTTCAATCAAATGTTAAATTTGGGAATGCTTCAACCGTCTCCATAAATAGAAAATGTAAAATTTCTATCAAGTTAAAAGATGGGTCTTTGAATGCTATTTCAGATGTTCATTATATTCTTGGTCTTAGCCACAATTTATTAAGTATGGAGTAGTTGTCAAAAAAAGGCTATGATATGAGAATTTTTAATGAAATTTGTACAATCAATGAAAGTCGCAGATGACTAATAAAAAAAAGGTAAATATGACATTGTTCCCTTTACAAATTAATTGTCAGAATTTACTTTACTTTTGTTCTGAGATTTCTAGTGATAATTAGTTATGGTATATATAATTTGGACATGAAAATTTTCATAGTTTAATTTTTTTTCCCAAAAAAAATTGGTTTTTGGTTTGCCTACTATTAATGTTCTTAGTCAAGTTTGTGAGACTTGTGTTTGAAAAAAAAAACATTAGAACCCTTTCTCTAATAAACAAGCTTGCCAGTCAAAAAGACCCATTAATTTAATTTGTCTTTTGTTGAAGTTTCTTTCAAACGTGGGAGTAGATATTTTATTACTTTTATTGATGATTTTAGCAAAAAAGACTTGGGTGTATATTTTGAAAAATAAATCTGATGCATATACATTTAAATATTTTAAGACTTATTTTGAAAGGCAAAGTGAGAGAAAAATTAAAGTTCAGAGGACTGACAGAGGTTAAAAATATGTGGTTTCTCATATTTTTTGAGAAATCATGGTATTAAGCATCAATTGATAGTCAGATATACTCCCCAATAGAATTGTATGGCAGAGAGGAAAAATAGAACTATTATGGATATGGCTAGATGCATGATGAAATTTAAAACCATGCCTAAAAATTTTTGGGTAGAAGTTGTTGCTTGTGCTGTTTATGTTGTACATGTCTCTCACTAGAAGTTTTAAGGGAAGAACTCTCTATGAGATTTAAAGTGGTCAAAAGTCTGGTATTCAACATTTGAAGGTGTTTGGTTGTATTGCCTCTGCCCATGTTCCCGATCCACTCAGGAAAAAGCTTGAGGATAAAACTAAAAATTGTATTTTTATTGGGTACAATTTAGTAACAAAGGGGTACAAGCTTTATAATCGCATCACAAGAAAAATGATTATTAGTAGGGATGTTAATTTTGATGAGCAGAGTGTTTGAGATTGGTCCCAAAAGGAAGACAAATTAGCTACACTTGTTCCTTTTGATGTTGATGATTCAGTTGGTGATTAGTCAGTTAAATAGTCCCCAGTTATTCAATCCTCGTAGCCAGAATCATCTAGGCGTTCACAGTGTGAACGACACATGCCAACTAAATTGGAAGATTATATGATTAGCATTGACAGTGATCTTTCAGATGAGGATTTGATAAATTTTTTTTATATGCTGATTGTAATCCTGTCTATTTTAGTGATGCACGCAGGAAGAAACATTGGGTGAAAGCAATGGATGAAGAAATTCATGTCATTGAGAAAAAAAATACATGGGAGTTTATTTCTCTTCCTAAGAGAAAGAAAACTATCGGAGTTAAATGGGTGTACAAGACCAAATACAGGCCAAATAGAGAGGTGTGTCACTTCAAAGCTAGATTAGTAGCCAAGAGTTACTAACAAAATCCAGGTATTGATTATCTTGAGGTTTTTGCTCTTGTTGCTAGGTATGATTATTTCTCTTGCTGCTAATAATTATTGGAAGATATTTCAAATGGATGTAAAATCTGCTTTCTTGAAAGGTGATCTTGAGGAGGAAGTCTATATTGAGAAGCCTGCTGGTTATGTGAATAAAGGGGATGGGAAAATAGCATATAAGTTAAAAAAAGCTTTGGTACACTCAGATTGATTCCTATTTTGTTGAGAATGATTTTCAAAGAAGTCCCTATAAATGCACTTTGTATGTCAAAACTAATTTGCAGGGAGATATTATTATTTGGTATCTGTATGTGGATGATCTTATTTTCATAGGGAATAATCTGAAGTTAATTGAGAAATTCAAGGAGTTAATGATTTCTCAATTTGAGATGACTGATATGGGTTTAATGTCCTATTGTCTTGGGATTTAAGTAAATCAGACAGACATTAAATTTTTTATTTTCCAATAGAAGTATGCTAGGGATATCCTTAAATGATTTAGAATGGATTCTTGTAATCCTATTTTGACTCCAGTAGAAGAAAAATTGAAATTGGGTAAAGATTGGAATGGTGAGTTGGTGAATCTATAACACCACACATTTTTTTTATATATGTATATAATTATATGATAGATAATTGTTGTGAAAATGAGGATATGTATAATGATGTAAGAATGAATCACATAGGTTAAAACATTAGAAATGAATAATTGGGAGACACATGGATTTGAGAAGTTTAAGTTTCAAAGGCGTTTGAGATTGAAAATA
>CM042188.1:26152062-26173137 GCA_023539305.1 Ilex asprella | reverse complement strand
TTTGGGATATTGATGTAAATGTTATGGATTACTGTTAGGAAGTCTTTTTATTGATGGTTTATCTTAGTGCTCTCATGGTATGAATGGTGATCGAATGTAATGCCGTCCAGGGTATATTTTTGGGTTTTACAGAATCCCATATATTTAAAACAGTTGGTGGGAAGTTTATGTTATTTGACTTCCATTAGACATGATATTATTTTTGGAGTTGGATATATCAGTAGGTACATTGAGTCTCCATATCAATTCCACTTGCAAGTAGCAAAAAGGATTTTGAAGTATGTTAAAGGTACTCAGAGTGATGATATTTTTTATTCTCCTACTGGTTTTTGCGAACTTGTAGGGTATACAGACATTGATTGGGGTGGTGATGTGAAAAAAGCCAAAAGTACTTAGGATATTGTTTTCAAATTGGTTCAGGAATTTTTGCATGGTCTTCGAAGAAACACCAAGTTGTTGCTCTTTCTACCCTTGAAGCAAATTACAATGCAATCACCAGTAGTGCTACTCAAGCAATATGGTTACATCGTTTGTTTAGATTTTTGCAGCATGCACAAAAAATTCCTTCAAAGATTTTTTGTAATAATAACTCAACTGTTGCTTTGTCAAAGAATCCAATTTTTCATGGGAGGACCAAGCATATTCATGTCAAATATCATTATATTCGTGACTTGACTATTGATGGCGAGATTAAAATTTTGTATTGTTGATCCGAGAATCAAATTGCAGATATTTTTACTAAACCGCTTAAATCAGATGCATTATCAAATAACAGTGGATGATGTGGATGGCCAAGATTGAAGAGTTTGGTTTAAGGGAGGCTATTAGAGTTTGACCTAAATTTTTATTAAATAGTTATCTTTTGATATTAGATTTCTAGTTAGTTTAGGATTTTTTGTCCACATGGACTATAACTCAAAATGGTATTCCAATTTGTTTGAGTTTAAAATAATAGTTATTAGTTTATGATTAGAAGTTAATTTGTTTTTTGGTCTTTACTAATAATGCACCACGTGCATTGCACAAGAAAGTTTTCGTTAAAACATTTGATAAAATATATAAAAATTTAATTATATAGCTAAATTAGATATTATCTCATGTTTATCATGCTTAAATTGTTTGTACTGTGGATGAAGAGAAAAAGATATCGATATATCTTATACATATATATATATATATATATATATATATATTATTATATATCAAATGTTTAATATATTCTGTTAAGAGTAACATGACCATCTAAAAGTTTTGCAAAGATAGATATTTACCATGATATGTTAGAGGTTAGTTTGTTATATAAGTATAAAGGGATATAATGGTAATCTGCATATTAGGCATATTAATATTAGCCTTACAAAAAGGCATATTAGCCTTTATAGTTTCTTATAAGGGCAAAATAGTGAATCAAATTTTTTTCATGTAAGGTTCTTTTATTAGTAGTATGAATTATTGTAATGGAAAAAAAAACCTTTGCCAGAAGCTATGACGAGAGAATTTCTTTGTTTTGATGCTGAGCATTGACGTGTTCGTCAATTTCATAATTTATTATTCCTTCATTTTATTTCTTACTTTGTTTTTTTTTGATTAATTGTGTGTGCGAGGTCATTTGAAGTACTTGATTATTTTAAGATCCTTTATTGTTGATATCAATTTGCTTGTATTTGTTTTCAAATTTTCTTTATTTTACTGTTAGAGTTGGCAGCGAAATTAAAAAGTAAAATAATTCTTTTACTGTCTAATTAGTTGATGCACACGTCGTTATACATGAATAATTGTGAGTTATAGTTTTGATTTTTTCTTGCTCACGAGGACACAAAATGTAGTAACTATTTACAAAATAATATGTTATATTCGTAAGTATATTGAAAACAATTCATAGTTGTTCAAATCCATGCAAATATAGTAGCCTTTAGTGAGACAAAAATCAACTCTAAATTTTGAATTTTATGATTCACATGGAGTAACCCAATATTTGTTTTCTAATAGAGTAAACACCTTGTATGTTTTTTTGGTAGACAAATGGAATGGGGATTTTAGAGTGAAGTATATAGCAGGAAAATCTTAAATTTCTCAGCATGTCAAACACCATTGTAACCACAACTCTCTAGTGAAAGGTGTAGTAAGTTGAATTATGTAAAATTGTAGGACAGGCTGGTAAGATCTGTAACTTGGAGAGTTTACAGTAAGTAATTTTTGAGTTCAGTAATTTTTTAAATGTCTTTAAGTTCTGTAATTTTTTACTGTTTTTTAGTTTACTATTTTTCACTATTTTTGTGTACACTAATTTTTCACTATTTTTGAATTCAATGTTTTCCACTACCTTTGTGTTCACTAATTTTTAATATTTTTGAGTTTGTTGTTTTTTATATATGTTTCTTAATTTTTTAAATATTTGTGTAGTTCATTGTTTATGAAAATATTGGAAAGTAAATTATGAGTTTCACTTTATTAAATTTTACGGTTTATGAAAATTTTGGAAAGTGAACTAAGAGTTTCATTATATTAAATTTCTGAGTTTGTGAAACTTTTGTGAACTAAGATTTTCATTATATTAAAATTCATTATTTTTGAAAAGTTTATTAACTAAGATTTTTATTATATTAAAGTTCACTGTTTATATTTTTTAAAATATTTTTGAGTTCATTGGTTTTTCATTGTTTTGAGTTGTGGGTGGTGGTGGTTGTTGGTGGGTTAGGTGGTGGTGGTGAGTGGTGGTCATTTTGCGACGATGATGGTGATAGTGGGTGGTGGAAGGAGTGACGGTGGTGAGTGGTAGTGGAAAACTGTGGTAGGTGGTGGAGGCAGTGATGGGTGGTGGTAGTGATGGTTGGTAGTAGTGATTGGTTGTGGGGACGTGGTGGATTATGGTCTTGGGGTGGTGTTGATGGGCTAGTTTTTCTTGTTTTGGGTGGTGGATGGAGGTAGTTGGCAGCGATGGTGAGTGGTGGTGGTTGACGACGATGGTGGTGGGCAAGTTTTTTACTGTGTTAGGTGGTGGGTGGAGATGGTTGGCTACGATGGTAAGGTGGTGGGTGGAGATGGTTGGCTACGATGGTAAGGTGGTGGGCTAGTTTTTCATTTTTTTGTGAACAAAGAGTTTCATTATATTAAAATTTATTGTTTATATTTTTTTCAATATTTTAGAGTTCACTAGTTTTTCATTTTTTTGGTAGTGGTTGGGTAATGATTGTGGCAATGATAGTTGGTGGCGGTGGGTGGCGATGGTGGTGGTTGGCAACAAAGGTAGGTAATGGTGGCAACTAGTGAATGTGGTTGGTGGCAGCATGGTTGTGGTGGTGGTGGTGGTGGGAAGCGACAGTTGTTGTGCGAGGGGGGGGGGATTACGGTGGTAGTGGGCAATGGGCGGTGGTGATTGTGGTGGCGTCGGCGGTGACGATTGTGGTGGTGGTTGGCGGCGATGGTGACTGGTGTTGATTGTGGCGGTGGATGTGATGGTGGGTGATTTGTGGCGGGGATAATTGCTGTGGGTGGTGCTTGGCAACGATTGTGGGTGGTTGTGGTGGGTAGCGATGGTTGTTGGTGAGTGGTGGTGGTAGTGTTGGGAGGTGGTAAATGGTGGCGGCGACGGTAGGATAATGGTAGTGATAATAAATATAAAAATGAGATAATGAATAAATGTTTCTAAATAAGAATGAGATAATGGTATATATTTTTAAATAACTTCCCTCATTAAGAGTATTTTTGTTAATAGTTTATTTTATGGACTTTTGACGTTAAAAGCATTGAGGCTGGACCTAAAACCAAAAAAATCTCTTAGTGTGTATCTCTCGCCAAATCTCTCATATGTTTATACTCAAGAAGAGTCTAAGTTTAATAAACATAGTTGTATGGAAGTCTATGTTTAAAATATATATATATATAAGACCAAGCCCAATTGATCAATTAATGGACACATTTGATCTAATAAAATTGAGTCATTATCATTGTACTCCATTTTTTCAAAGAGCATTACTACAGAAACCTAAAAAAATGATTTAATTATTTAATCAAATCATGTAAACAATTGGCATAACCTTATAATATTTTCATAATTATCATTTTTAAACGTTTTACTGGGATAATAATACATGCTACATCCTTGGACCAATGTATTATGTCATATTAGGTTTCAATATTTTTTTTTGTCGTGTAAACCATAAACACTACAAAGAATCTCTAACTCACCTTTTTTTCTCAGTTTCGACTACTCAAATAATAATTTTTTTAATTGATTTATTAAATTAGATATTAAAGTTAGATTCTTTTTTATGTTAATGTTTTGGTTACAGTATATTACTTATACTACGATGGTGTTTGACAAAACTCAAAGCTTCACATCGAAAATCAGTGTTATTAGAATTAGATCGGATATTGAACCGGTAAAGGAACCAGGTCAATGGTTTAGTGGTTCAACTGTTAGGTCAATTGGTTGAACCAATTATAAAATAAAAAAATTATACAATATAATAATTTAGTTAAAAATTAACAATCATTATAAAAATTACTATGTGTAGTGTATAATGTATTGAGTTTTTTGATTGTTGAGTGTGTGTATAGGTTGACCATGTGTGTGTGAATGTGGAGAGAGAGAGAGAGAGAAAGAGAGAGAGAAAGTGGAACCAGCTGGCTGGTGTTGGGTTACAGATCAGGAAAAAAAAATAAAAGGGAAGGCTGAAGAGGCAGAACTCAGATGGGCCATCTATGGCAAACCGTGAGAGAGAGAGAGAGAGAGAGAGAGGAAGAGGGGAAGAAGACTAATAAATCTTAGGAGGAGATCAATGGTTGAGAAGGAGTTTGAGATCTGTGGTGAGGCCACAGTTCGAGTTAGATCTAGAAATATTGGAGACGAAGAAGGCAAAAACGAAGGGGCTGCAACTTTTTTGAACTAGCGGGAGAAGACGAAGACGAAGACGAAGACCAAGACCAATGGGCTGATATTGTTTTGAACCGACTAGTTTTAAGAATCTTCAGTTCACCTATTTTTGGCAAAAACCAGCTGATTTTTCGGTTTTCCACCGGTTTGATTCCTCAGGCAGTTTAATTAAAGAACCAAACCGTTTTAGATCCTGATTCACAGTTTAATTGGTCCGACCAATCGGTTCAGTTCGATTATGATAACACTGCAAAAAACTGAATACTAACTTTTATGAATACTGAATTTTTAATTCATGGATTGTTTGGTACCCATTGAAACGTAAGTACTGAATTGAACCTAATTGTTTGATAAGTACACAAAGCTGACATCTGAAAATAAATAAATTTTCAGTTTTATCCTTCCACTCTTTACTTTGAAAATATTATTAAAACATGCATTTATCTAATAAAAAACTACGATATATTACTAAAAGTAATTCATAACATAAATCATAATCACTATTATTACATTGTAGTCTTTATTTAAAAAGCATGATAACAAAAAATAATTCAAGTTAAATTGATCACTTAAAAGCTCTCAATTGTCATTAATTTTAAAAATTACAACTAGGATACAAATCAAGAGTTTAATTACCTTGCAATTTGCTCATGCAAATTAAGCATGAAAATTTGGTCCCCTTGTGGCTTTACTCCTCCAACTTCCAAGCTTGTTGAAGTATGCAAATTCTAATGGGGAATTGCTATTAGTAGCATCCACATCATAACAACAAATTGAATGAATATTTGGGGGTGCCTTAACTTTGGTAGCCCCCTTTTGCCTCGGATATTGCACTCTTCGTTGGGCCCGTGTCCAGGCTACGTTTAGCAGGGCTGGTCCAATGCAGGCCAATTAAGCAGTCACCTAGGGCCTCAAAAGAAGAAGGGCCAAATTATGTTTGTGGTCTTCACTTAATACTTTCGCCCAAGAAAACATTTTAGATATGAAAGATTCAATCACATGCAAATTGTTAGAAACAATTTGCACAAGTAGAATTGAGAGGTCGAACAGTCTCTCTCTCCAAAGGTCAAATCACTAAAGTATCAAATGTAGTAATACAATTAAAGCCTACAAATAAATCTCTCTCTCTTTTTTTTTTCTCTCTCTCTCACACACACATTAATGGCAAGTAACTAGTCTACATTAAAAAAAGTATTATATACTTTGTCACCCATACCAATAAAAAAAACTCTACATCCTTCTAATGATCTGTATATATACATGCATACAAATATTAATAAATTATTTTTTATATTTTTATAATATGATCAATTTAATTCAACTATTTTTTTTGTGAAGGTATAATTTACTAGACAATTTAAAAGATGAATAAAGAGTCAATTTACACAATCTCTATTTATCATGTACTATTGTTTCATTTTTAACAAACTTTCTCTTAGTATAGTCATTTATTGTTTTAATAGTTTGTTTTGCTTACAAGAATTTTGGGTTTTGAATATGTCAACTAAAAAATATGAATCCAGTTATTAAAAGCATAAAACTTGGAATAAGAACCACATGTGAATATAAAAAATTAATCACTAATTTTGCAGCAAAAAAGTAAGAATAACAAATTTTAAATGAAATTTAGTCGTATGTTAAAAATATATTTATAATAAATTTTTAAAGGGCCCTATTTATAATTTTTGCTTTGGGCCTCATCTTTTGTCAGGCTAGCCCTAGTGTTTGGGAAAATGTCACATTTGCCTAATTAATGTTAAGATACGTGGCTTGCGGTTAGCGGTCACTGGTATCGCCATGGGTTGTGGTAGTTATGTGTTGATGCAAGTGTTAGAGGGATGTGATGGGCTCTCTGCAACCCAAGCATTGTACTATGAATACCCACATTACTTACCCCTTAAAAGAGAGAGATTACTACTTGGTTGGTGACAACATTTACTCCACCTATACTCTGTCCAACTAGTTGGTTCCTTCGTTAGATTATCTCCAACAGATGATGCAAAGTCCTAAAATAGCTAAAATTTGACTAACCAAAGCCAAAAATCATGCTCCAAAAGAACATGTTCTAATACTCTAAAATAGACTTTTGCTGCAGTGATATTCTAAATATAGAGTATCACTATAGCAACTTGTAAACATAATTTATATTATCTTCTCTCTCTTCTTTTTCTTTCTCTCTCTTGTCTTTCCCTCAAGTTTGTCCATCTCCCTCCAACAGACCACTCCCAAATCAAGATCTTTGCCTCTTGTAGACAAACATAAGATCCATTTTTACTTCAACTGAACGTCTTTCTCTTTGTATTTTTAACTCTGTTTCTCTAGCCCATGTTTTATGAGCTTGTTGAATGTATCAAGAATAGCAAAAATCAATATTTCAATTTGATTGTTGGAATATGTTGAAGGGACAACCAAATGGATTAATGAGAAGGAAAAATCAAATATCAGATTTTTTACTACATCTTCT
This sequence comes from Ilex asprella, assembly GCA_023539305.1. Lineage (NCBI taxonomy): Eukaryota > Viridiplantae > Streptophyta > Magnoliopsida > Aquifoliales > Aquifoliaceae > Ilex > Ilex asprella. The sequence goes on along the minus strand of CM042188.1, from coordinate 26,165,797 downwards.
CTTTCTTCAGCAGATATGATAACGAAAAAAAATGAGAATATTATTTAAAGAAGATAGTTAAAAATATAAAAAATTTGTTGGAGTGTGTATTGAAAAGTGAGTAGTTAAAATAAAAAATGTTGTTTTTTTTAATAGTTAAAATAACTTTTGCTGTTAGAGATGCTCTGAATAGGCTACTCGAGTTTCTTTCATCTCTTCCACTTATCATACCTATGCCATTCGATTGTTTCTTTCATCTCTTCCACTTATTATACTTATCCCCTTCAATTTTCATTGGCATAGATACGTGTGTCTATCTCTTTTAACTCCTTATCTATAATTATTAACGTTATTTATATATTTGGTAGAACATCTCCAATCATGACTCAAATTTAAACTCAAATTTTAACTTAAATTTGAGTAAAAGCTTGATTAGGTATAGAGTACTCCAATGGGCAAACTCAAATATCTAATCAAATCTTTTAAAAAATTTCTTCATTATCTGAAAACTCATTTTTTTTGTGTCATCCAAATCATGATATTTGATAAAATAAATGAAACTTTCATAACTCTCCACAAATAGGTAATTCAAAGAAAAAAAAAACGAATATGTATACAACATCTCATGAGAATAAAAAAATCACCTCAGAATTTTAAAATTGTTCTAATCCCTTATTATTTTTTATAAATTCAGATAAAAAAGAAAAAGAAAAAATATAACTATTTTGACATGTGCCTGGTTTAAAAAACACAAAAATATAAGTTTTTAACAAAAAATAGAAAATTGAAGAAATAAAATAACGAATTTTCTAAATTTATGGGTAGTGAAAGTTTAAAATTTCAAGAAGAATTGTTAACCTGAAATTGTACTATCGATAGTGTACGAAAAAATCAAAGAAAAATTTGATGGGTAGCCTGGACTCATACATGTTAACATTGACGGAGTGGATTATAATTTGACTAAGTTTTTTGGGTATCTTATTTTTTTTTTGAAAAAAATTGAAACGTTTCACTACTCCTCCTTTGGACTCATAACTACAATGAAATTACCTGCATTCCAATATTTTATTGTAGGTTTTATACCAAGGCTCAAACTTTCGGCTTATGAGATTATCACTCATTCTATGTTCGATCAATTAACTAACCCGAGAGAGTTTAGGATATACTTTTTGTTCGATGTATATTGCAATTCAATCTAGGCATGATTTTAATGTGATTAAGTCACAACCCTAAAAAAATATAAAAAAATTGGGATCGATCATAAAAGCAACTCTATTTTATCATAACTTCTACAGATTGAATTTTAATCTCACTCTTATTGGTAACAAATTTCGATAACGTATCGAAACATTACTCTTTGATATTGTAATAATCTTGCCCAATTTATGAAGAATGAATCATATTTGTTCTATTCATTCAAAATACTAGACACCAAATATCAAACTGTGATCTACTCGATAACTAACTTTGCTCAATTCTCCTGTTGTTAAATTACAAGTTGTGTGTTGATGGAAAACCTATTTGAATATAAAGGGTCCAATCAATCAATGTTGACAAAAGTGTTTGAAAACTAGATTGACAAAATTGTCGAGTGAGTAAAAATGTAAAGAGTGGGATAATTCTCATTACATAAATCTCTGCTCTCATCCTATTAAATTATAAATCATAAAATTATTAAGTCGACTCTTTTTATCCCACCCCACTAAACGTCGGCTAATAACGAAAATAAGACCTTTTTCATTTGTTACTTTTTTGGCCGGATAGTCAGAGCTTCTTATCTAGGCATAGGTATAATTTTCAAGGTGAAAATTATTAAAAACTACAATTTTTGTACTTTTTTTGTCAATAAATCCAAGCGAGTACATTTTAAGCAGTACTAGAATTTCAGCTTTTGCTGGCAATTATTGGCCAACGTTTGTAACAAGTGCCGGACGTAATAATATTCTGGCATTCATTTTTTTTTTTATCAATCCAACACGCATCACAAACTTTCATTAAATTGAGAAATTCAAGTTATAATCAGTTAGAATGAAAGCCTTAAATTTGGGTGGGGGAAGTCTAACCAATTTGGTAGAAGCAAATTATTTCGTTTAACGATTGCTACCCAATGAGCAGCCTTGATACAGACCTTAGGCTTGTGTAGAAAACTAAGGTTATATTTCCTAGCAAAATGTCTCATATCACTAATAATCACACTTACTTCTCATGTGGGTACCTTTTTATTTGAGCACAGCTTGATGATGTTCTAGTAGTCACTGAGAATAGTAGCATTGGTAATCAGTTGGGCTTCAAGGAGGACACACGCTTGTCTCACTGCTTCTGCCTCCGCAAAATGTAACACCTCAAAAATCGGAGGTCCTTAATTTAACAAAATTCGGGCAGAATCTTCTTTATTCGAGGAGCTATACCCAAAACACAACCTGTTCAGCTATACTACATTGACCATACCGGGTCCATTTATGAATAATTATTGACTACACCGGGTCCATTTATAATTAAACATATAACTACATGCAATTTTTCTTTTACATTAAAACAGTCCATATCCACTTTGGACGACATTACTATCTAGAACCCTTCACATCATGAGGGCACTAATATAATCCATCAATAACTAAGACTTCATTCATCACTCATAAAATTTACAATATTATCCAAAAGAATATGCCCCATTTACATTCCAAAAATTTAACATTATCCAAAGGAAAACTAGATTTCACGGTGTTCAAATGAATAACCTAGCCTAAAACAAAAGAAAGTGTCGATCTATGCGTCTACCTCGGGATCCACACTCCCGTCTATTAGAGTCTCCCAGTGAGTGGGCTCCTCGATTCCAAGCTCCTCCTCGAGAGTATATTCTGAAATATGGTTAGGTAGGGGGTGAGCACGGAGCTCTGTAAGAAAATTCTCCCAAATCCGAACAAAGTTTAGAAAAATATATAAAATGGTCGGTCTCATTTTTACAATTTGCATATATAACTTTTGAAGAAAACAGGGACGTTTTAACAGATCTCCAGTTTACGCAATAACAGTAATTTAAATGAAAAGAAAAACCAAGATACAATAAATAACTATTTCCAAATTATAAACAATTTCCCACAAGTCCTTGTAGAATGCCATACTTCCGCAAGTCCTTGTAGGAAACCATTTCCACAACAATAAACAGTAATCCACAACTTGGATATCCCACAACAATATATATAAGTGTACCTCAACCATGATGTAAGACAATCACATGAATCAACACATTGAGTAATATCTAGCCCCCCCACACACAAATCTTCTCAAAGATATCTATCCTTTAGGAAGGGCATATGTCATTCCAATGGCAGTGACATATCTAACCCAAACATTAGTATACTAACCCTCCGCCTCGATACCCGTGAGCAATAGCGGTTTAGTCTTACCCAAGCACTAACCCCACTACGAGTGGTAGGAAAAGTTCAAACCCACACGGAGTATGAAGAATGTCTATCCACTCTACGATATCTTGTCAAAGGCCACCCATGGTCATCCCACACTCATTTGAGATACAACACCCAAACCAGTTTCCTCAATGCACATACAATCCCAAAAATTCCTAAATTTGGCATGTGACATTCTCAATAACCAATTAAGAAAAATACAAGAGATCAACCACAATATTATTTTATTACTCAACACAAATCACTAGGGTTTCAAAATCAAGAATAAAGAAAGAATTCAAGAGGACAACCCATCACTCTTGAAAACTAAGGTTTTAAAGCAAGAAAAGAGATTTCATGGGTATTCAACTCTAACTTTATTTAAAACTTGATAATCTTTGCAAGAAAACCATGGGATAATGATTTTATAACACATATATAATATTTAGAGTCAAAACGTACATATATTAATACCCTAACATCAATGAACAAGAATGGAAGAAAAACTCTTACATTAAATCCGTAGTTTGTATGAAGAACTTGAGTTTTTTTTTTTTGAATCTACCCTTAAATCTCTTGTTTTTCCCTTCTTTTCTTCCTCTCTAATGATCTCTAGGGTTCCAAGAGGTGTGGGGTGCGAGTGTAGTGAAAGAAATGAGGGAAAATGGGGTTTAAAACACATCAGCCCTGAAATTCACTGTTCATGGACTGTTTTGGTCTTCTCCGAAATTACGATTTTGCCACTAAGAATCTCCAATTTGATTTATATGTCTATCCTAAGGTTTTTCAACGTTTTGGATTCATTTTTAATGTTATTTTAACCTAAAAATATTTAGTTTTATGATTTATCTCAAAATTAAAGTAAATTTACACTCGAAACACTAAAATTATTATTTTATTCCTCTGAACCGCTATATGTGCTTAACGACTATTTCAAGTTTTTTAGATCTCTCCGATTCAATGATAATATTATTTTGACATAAAAAAATTAATATTTTTACTTAGTTGCCCTTATCAATCTTAAACACCTCCAAAAATTAAAGTTCATAATCAATTTGTCTCTCTAGTATTTATTCCTACTATTATAATCTATAGAGTTCATGCATACCTCATCACCTATATTAGCATTTAAAAAAAAAATTACTTGTTATATAAAGATAAGAGTGTGGGTGTTTACAATCCACCCCCTTAAAGAAAGTTTAGACCTCGAAACTTACCTTAAGTAGCGAACAAATGAGGGTATTTCTCTCGCATCTCCAGCTCTGGTTCTCAAGTAGCTTCCTCTACCCCATGATGTTGCTATAAGACTTTCACCAGTTGGATGACTTTATTGCGAAACACCTTCTCCTTGGTATCAAGAATCTTCACCGGTTATTCCTCATAGGTTGCTCCATCTTGAAGTTCAATATCCTCCAAATCCACGACAGATGTTGTATCTGATTGACACTTTCTCAACATTGACATATGAAACACGTCATGTACCCCTAGCAACTGAGCTGGTAACCGAAGTTGATATGCCACTTTGCCCACCGCTTTAATCACTTCAAATGGTCAGATGTATCTTGGTGCTAATTTCTCCTTCTTGTCGAATTTAAACACTCCCTTCTTGGGTGACACCTTGAGGAATACATAGTCCCCCGCTTGGAATTCGAATGGTCTGCGTCTTCAATTCGCATATCTTTTCTGTCTACTTTGTGTCGTGCGTAGTTTCTCCCGGATGAGTTGAATTTTCTCCGTAGTCTCCTGAACAATTTTTGGCCCAAACAAACTACTCTCTCTAGCTTCTAGCCAACAAGTCGGTGACCTACATGGTCTCCCATACAATGCCTCATAAGGAGCCATTCCAATGCTTGCCTGATAGTTTTTGTTATATTCAAATTCCACCAATGGCAAATGCTCACTCCAACTTCCTTTAAAATCCAACACGCAAGCCCGTAACATGTCTTCCAAAATTTGTATCACCCTCTCGGATTGCCCATCCATTTAGGGATGAAATGCGGTGCTAAAGTGTAACTATGTCCCCATAGTTCGTTGTAGACTTTGCTAGAATTGCGCCACAAAGCGAGAATCACGATCCGACACAATGGAGAGCGGAACCCCATACAACCTAACAATCTCGCGGATATAAAGCTTGCTCAAGGTCTCTAACGTATCAATGGTTTTCATACTCAAGAAGTGAGCGAATTTGGTGAGTCTATCAATAATGACCCATACTGCATTATGCCCTCACGACGTCCGTGGAAATTCAGACAAGAAATCCATGATCATGTGATCCCACTTCCACTCTGGGATAGGTAAGGACTGTAGTAATCCTCCGGGTTTTTGATACTCCACCCTCACCTGCTGACACACTGTACATCATGCCATGAACCTTGCCACATCCTTTTTCATTCCCTTCCACCAATATTGACGCTTCATGTCTCTATATATTTTTGTGCCACCAAGGTGGATAGAAAATTTAGATGGATGACACTCTCCAAGTATCCCCTCCTTTAAGGACAAATTATCGGGTACACATAGCTTTTCCCATATCTTAGTTCTCCATTCCTCAAAGACCAACCTTCAACTGTTTCCCTATTTTCTAATTTAGCTCGAATCGACTCTAAGTAAGGATCCAAGCATTGCAACTCCACAACCCTACGTTGGAGGGTAGGTTGAGCCACAAGGTTAAACAAGCATGGTCGGGATCTCTCTTCTCTAATCCATAAATCGTAGTCTCCAAGGGCATCCATTATCTTCCATTTACTTGCAAGAGCATTGAGTTCAGCCCGAGACTTTCTGCTAAGTGCATCTGCGACCACATTAGCCTTCCCCGGATGGTAGTTGAGTGTGAAATCGTAATCTTCTAAATACTCAATCCACTTTCTTTGTCGAAGATTCAAGTCTTTTTGTGTGAATATGTACTTGAGGCTCTTATGATCAGAAAATACTTGAAACTTTTCTCTATACAAGTAACACCTCCACAATTTAAGTGCAAAAACCACGGCGGCTAACTCCAAGTCGTGAGTGGGATAATTCTGCTCATGAATCTTGAGTTGTCTCGAGCCATATACAACTACTTTACCTCCTTGCATTAACACGCATCCCAAGCGTTGTAGTGAAGAATCGGTGTAAACATCGTATCCTTCCCTACTGTTCGAAATAATGAGGACATGAGCCATCGTCAACTTCTCCTTCAAAGTGCGAAAGACTAGTTCACATGCTTGAGTCCCCTAGAATTTTTTCCCCTTATTTGTAAGGTGAGTCATCGACATCGTAAGCTTTGAGAACCCTTCTACAAACCTCCAGTAATAGTCTGCTAAACCCAGAAAACTACGTGCTTTCGTCACATTCTTCGGTGGTTCCCATTTCATCACGGCTTCAATCTTAGTGGGATCAACAACTATCTCATGTTTAGATACCACATGACCAACGAATTTCACTTTCCTAATCCAAAACTCGCATTTACTCATTTTGGCATATAATTTATGCTCTCTCAATGTCTATAGCACAATAGAGAGATGACATGGATGTTCCTCTTGAGTCTGTAAATAAATCAATATGTCATCAATAAACACAATGACAAATTGATCAAGATACGGTCGGAATACCCTGTGCATCAAATCCATAAAGGCTACTGGTGCATTAGTCAGTCCGAACGACATCACCGTATATTCGAAATGACCATATCGGGTATGAAAAGCTGTCTTAGGAATGTCCTCTTCCTTGATCCGCAGCTGATGATATCTAGTGCAAAGATCAATCTTGGAGTAATTCTTAGAACCCCTCAACTGATCGAACAAGTCATCAATCATTGGCAATTGATATTTGTTCTTCACTGTAACTCGATTCAACCTTCGGTAATTCATGCACAACCGAAATGTCTCGTCATACTTCTTCACGAAGAGGATCGGGACTTCCCAAGGTGAAGTGCTTAAACGGATAAATCCAATGGTCAACAAATGATCCAACTGCTTTCTTAGCTCCTTTAACTCCAAAGGTGCCATTCGATAGGGAGTAATGGATATGGGTTCGGTTCCTAGATAGAGATCGATCTTGGACTCAATCCGCGTTTTGGGGGTAACCCAGGTAATTCATCGAAAAAAACATCCAAAAAATCCGACACTATCAACACTACGTTTGGTTGGGATCTATCCCGATCATCTCCCATCAAGCTAGCCAAGAAACTCAATTTGTTCCCCACCTTAGCTTTCATAAATTTACTTCCCATGGTGGGAAATGGATGGAAAGAATTGCGATCATTCATGAAAGTAAAAACTACCTATCCCGACAACTGAAATAAAATCTACTTGCGAAAGCAGTCCATCATCGCACGAAAATTCGACAACAGATTCATCGCAAATATGATGTCATACCCCTTCATATCTAACGTAACCAAATCTACGATCAATTCAGGGTCCCCAATTTGAAGTACACACCCTCTACACACTCTGCTAGTATCCAACTATTCTCCCGTGGGCATGTTGATACTCAGAGCATGTTCTAGCTTCTCAAATCCCAATCCCAAATAAAAAACATATGCAGTGCGTATGAATGAATGTGTAGCACCTGGGTCAAATAAGATTCGGGCCAAAGAATTATAAAGAAGCACGATACCTTCCACTACGACATTGAAAACGTCTTCCTCCGGTTAAGTCAGAGTAAAAAACCTTCCTTGATTGGCGCCGCCGGGGGCTTAAGCTTGTAACAGTCTCTGCTGTGCTGGCCTTTGTAGAGGTGGCTTGTTTATTGGTACTTGCTCGATTTCTTGATTGGTCCTTCGTGGAAACGAGGGGCATCTATGTTTGAAGTGCCCAAATTCTCCGCATGCAAAGCATTGACGCGGGTCAGTGCTTGTTCTAGTCTGAGCCACTCCATCTCCTCGAGCTGTCAGAAGTCTCTGTCTATCTGTCTGGTCTGGACGTCAGTATGGTGCTGCTGCTGCACTCCACTGGTGCTAGTGCCCGTCCTGATTGGACCTCCTCTCGCAAAGCTCTATCGTCGCTGGTTGTCCTCTATATCACTCTCCACAAGTGCAGCTCTATCAACAAGATCCCTATAGTCCCGAATCTTTAGAGCCACCAACTTCTTTCGGATGACTGGCCTCAAGCCCTGTTCAAAGTGCTTGGCCCTGTTCAAAGTGCTTGAGACATAAACTCTGTAGCATAACGGGATAGCTCATCAAACCTCCTCTCGTACTCGACCATAGTCATGCTGCCCTATCGTAGAGCAAGAAAATTGGCCTTCATACTGTCTCTAACTGATTCTGAAAAGTACTTGTTTTGGAAGATTTGATCGAACTCCTCCCAAGTTAGTGCACCGGTGTTCCTCCTTCTCTTTACTGAATCCCACCAATGGTCGGCCTCTCCCTTAAATAGATATGTCGCCAAGCCGACCCTAAGGTCCTCGAAAACTCCCATGCGGTCACATACCTTCTTCACCCGGCGGATCCACCTATCCGCGTCCAAGGGATTGGAGCTTACTTGGAAAGTGGGTGGGTGTTTCCTCAGAAATTCATGAAGAACGACTATCCTCCGATTTTCATCCTCGTTGCTCGGTGCTTGAGCTAGTGGATGAGCCCCACCATTTTGGTTGTTATTCCCGTTTTCGTGTTGCACTAAAGTGGTAAGCTCTCTTAAACATTGGTATATGCCGTTCATGGCATCGGGAGGTGATGGATTTGCTTGACCTCCACGACCATGCCCATATCCACGTCCACGTACATGTTCACCGTCTATCCTACACATCAATTTACAATTTAGTTTGATTGATTTACAAGACATCCTAAATATCACCTTAATCTAAAGCATAAGGTTCATATAAAATTAGAACAACAATTTTCTTCAACCTAATCCTACTTTCCTAGTGGTAATCCATAATCTACAGCTCCCATGTAAGACCTAAAGCCTAGGCTCTGATACCAAATTTTGTAATACTCCAAAAATCAAAGGTCTTTAATTTAACAAAATTCGGGCATAATCTCTTTTGTTCGGGGAGCTCTACCCAAAACACAATCTGTGCAGCTATACTACATTGATCACACCAGGTCTATTTATGAATAATTATTGACCACTCCAGGTTCATTTATAATTAAACATATAACTACATGCAATTTTTCTTTTACATTAAAACAGTCCATATCCACTTTGGACGACATTACAATCTAGAACCCTTCACATCATGAGAGCACTAATATAATCCATCAATAACTAAGACTTCATTTATCATCTATAAAATTTGAAACATTATCCAAAAGAATATACCCCATTTATATTTCAAAAATTCAACTATGATAGCACAGCGGAATAGCAAAAGAAAACTAGACTTCCCGGTGTTCAAATGAATAACCTAGTCTAGAACAAAAAAAGTGTCGTTCTATGCGTCTACCTCGGGATCCACACTCCCATCTATTAGAGTCTCCCAGTGAGTGGGCTCCTCAACTCCTAGTTCCTCCTCGAGAGTATAAACTGAAATGTGGTTAGGTAGGGAGTGAGCACGAAGCTCTGTAAGAAAATTCTCCCAAATCCGAACAAGGTTTAGAAAAGCATATAAAATGGTTGGTCTCATTTTTACAATTAGCATATATAACTTTTGAAGAAAACAGGGACGTTTGAACAGATCTCCCGTTTATGCAATAACAGTAATTTAAATGAAAAGGAAAACCAAGATACAATAAATAACCATTTCCAAATTATAAACAATTTCCCACAAGTCCTTGTAGAATGCCATACTTCCGCAAGTCCTTGTAGGAAACCATTTCCACAATAATAAACCGTAATCCACAACCATGATGTAAGGCAATCACATGAATTAACATATTGAGTAATATCTAGCCCCCACCACACAAATCTTCTCAAAGATATCCATCCTTTAGGAAGGGCGTATGCCACACCAATGGCAATGACGTATCCAACCCAGACATTAGTATACTAACCCTTCGCCTCGATACCCGTGAGCAATAGCGGTTTAGTCTTACCAAAACACTAACCCCACTACGAGTGGTAGGAAAAGTTCAAACCCACACGGAGTATAAAGAACGTTTACTCACTCTACGATATCATGTCAAAGGCCATCCATAATCATCCCACACTCATCCCACACTCATTTGAGATACAACACCCAAACCAATTTCCTCAATGCACATACAATCCCAAAAATCTCCAAATTTGGCATGTGACATTCTCAATAACCAATTAAGAAAAATGCAAGAGATCAACTACAATATTATTTTATTACTCAGCACAAATCACTAGGGTTTCAAAATCAAGAATAAAGAAAGAATTCAAGAGGACAACCCATCACTCTTGAAAACTAAGGTTTTAAAGCAAGAAAAGAGATTTCATGGGTATTCAACTCTAACTTTGTTTAAAACTTGATAATCTTTGCAAGAAAACCATGAGATGATGATTTCATAGCACATATATAGCATTTAGAGTCAAAACGTACATATATTAATACCCTAACATCAATGAACAAGTATGAAAGAAAAACTCATACCTTAAATCCTTAATTTGTATGAAGAACTTGAGTTTTGATTTTGAATCTAGCCTTAAATCTCTTGTTTTTCCTTTTCTTTCTTCCTACTCTAATGATCTCTAGGGTTCCAAGAGGTGTGGAGTGAAAGTGGAGTGAAATAAATGAGAAAAAATGGGAATAAAATGGGAATTAAAACACATCAGCCCCGAAATTCACTATTTATGGACTGTTTTGGTCTTCTCCGAAATTACGATTTTACCACTAAGAATTTCCAATTTGATCTATATGTCTATCCTAAGGTTTTTCAACGTTTTGGATTTATTTTTAATGTTATTTTAACCTAAAAATATTTATTTTTATGATTTATCTCAAAATTAAAGTAAATTTACACTCGAAACACTAAAATTACTATTTTATTCCTCCGAACAGAAATATGTGCTAAACGGCTATTCTAAGTTTTTTAGATCTCCCCAGTTCAATGATAATATTATTTTGACCTAAAAAAAATTAATATTTTTACTTAGTTGCTCTTATCAATCTTAAATACCTCCAAAAATTAAATTTCACAATCAATTTGTCTCCCTAGTTTTTATTCCTACTATTACAATCTATAGGGTTCATGCATACCTCATCCCCTATATTAGCATTTAAAAATATAATTACTTGCTATATAAAGTTAAGAGTGTGGGGGTTTACACCAAAAGACTCGATCTAGTAGGGAAAATTTTTGCACTGCCATCAACAAACTCTCTGTTTTCCTTGCACACCACCACACCATAGGTAGCATTGACAGAATTCGGTTTAAACGCTCCATCACAGCATATAATAACATCCACCTCAAATTCCTGTCTTCTTTCCCCACTTGTCATTGGATCTCCCTGGCTCTCACTCGTTTCCTTGTTGCCACCCCTTAGTAAATCACACCACATACTTTGTGCTCGGACGACCGTGGCCAAGGCGTTAATTTCCTCTCTATTAAATATGAAGTGGTTCCTTTTTTTTCAAATAGTCCAGCCCACAGTTGCCATCTTCCCCAAGATCTCCATTTTACCACTAACCTCCTTAACCAGTTACAAAGCCATATAGGATCTACAAGCCACCGACCTAAATGAAGTTGTCCCCCAATGGACACTGAGGTCCAAGCCAAACCAAACTCTTGAGGTCCATTCCTACTCAAACAACAAGTGTTCTATGGATTTGGGTGCAAGGTTACAAATTTGACAGATGGGTGAAGATGCGCATTTCCTTTTAAAGAGGTTCTCCTGGGTTGCCAAAGAATTATGACATGTTTTCCACCAGAACTGTTTTACCTTTGGCAGAGCTTTCATGTTCCAGATACATTTCCACAAGTTGGGATTTATGAGGACTGAGGAATTGGCTTCTTGCTGACTCAAGACATTCTTAATTCCCAATCTGTACCCAGACTTAACAGTAAAATCTCCCTTATAGTTAGGCCACCAGATTCTCTTATCTTCCCCCCCTTTGGTTGGCAAGGGGATGGCATGGATAGCTTTGAGCTCCTCGTTTGAGATCAAACTGGGTAAGGAGGCAGAATTCCACCCATAGGGGCACACCGAGATGATATTAGCAACCTTGATGATATTGTAATCCTGGGGCATAGGGGACTGAAGGATCAGCCTAGGATGGTAGGAAATCCACTTGTCCTTCCAGAAATTAACTTTATTCCCATTCCCTATCTAACACATGGTCCCTTGATCCAACAAATCTCTCACATACAAGAGATTCCTCCATAACCATGAAGGTCTTGCTTCACATTTTGCCTTCATAAGGTCAACATCCGAAAAATAAATTGCCTTCATGAATTTAGCCCAAAATGACTCAGGATGATTGAACAGTTTGGCCACAACACCCGAACATTGTTTGGCCAACGAGGCCTGGTTAAACAGTTTAAAATCCTTAAATCCCATTCCTCCGTCTACTGTAGCCTTAGTCATTCTATCATATTTCTTCCAACAGATGCCATTACCAGCCTCATTCCTTTTTCCACCAGAAGTTCATTACAAGCTATTCAGCTTATCATAAAAGTTTTTTAAAAATGCCACAACTGACATAACATAGTTTGGGATTGACTGGATAACAGCTTTGATCATAACTTCTTTGCCAGCCTGAGAGAGGTAGCTACTCTTCCATCCCTGCAGCTTTTTAGCAATTCTTTCCCGCAAGTAACCAAAGATTTCTTTCCTTGAGCTCCTCCAGAAAATCGGAATACCCAGGTACTTAGCACAATGAGGTAGGGGTTGCATTCTCAATAACTGACAAAAAGAAGTCTTCTCCTCCTCAGTAGTGTTGCTAGAGAAAATAACACCAGACTTGTGGTAGTTTACACACTGTCCAGATGCCTCACAATACTTTTGTAGGATCTTCATCAACTCCCTAACTCCCCCTTCCTTTGCTTTGACAAAGAATAGTGAGTCATCGACAAAGAATAAATGAGAGATGGTAGGGTTTTGTCTCTTGATTTTAATACCTGACATCGACCCGGAAGCCCACTTTGGCTCTATAACCCTCCTTTGGTGTTGCCTTGATGTATTCTTTCAAATGCTCGTCTTGGACCAATTTCTCTAGGAAAGACCTTGCAATTTTCGCTGAGGTGCCTGAAGTCTTGATGGTAGGAACATCTCACTTTCTGATTTCGGGTGGACGGGTCACCCAACATCTTGGGCGGCTATTTGAAGAATGGCTCCCTCTTGATCTTATTGAGCAGCTTGTAAATGAGCTCCTTGAAGACTATGTGAACTCCTTTAAAGGATCCGTCGGACGGAGTGGGTTTTCATTTTGCCCCCCACCATATCGTCCTCAACCTGAGAGTATTTATTTATTCAGGCAATCAACTCGCCCATATCCACCGACGTCTTCTTGGTCAAGGACCGATAAAG
>CM042188.1:26079759-26151662 GCA_023539305.1 Ilex asprella | reverse complement strand
TGGACTCGTCATTGGTATCGTCTTCCTGTATGACTTTATTCCTTCTCTTATAGTCCAAGTGAGCCCTCAGGTCATCCCCTTGCTCAAGGGGAACCTCCCCGGATCCTTGGCGTTTGCCCATGGGACCCTTCATCCTGAGGTGCCGAGTGGAGAAAGTTGATCTTTCCTCAGACTCCCCCACGCCCCATTGCCCGGACAGCTCCTGTCAGAGGTCGTCCCACCACAAAGGCCTAGCCTTCTCGGCTGGACACCCCGAGAACTATCCCTTTGCCCTCAGGCGTTTTAGAGCTTTAGAACTCTCTACTTTGCTATTCAGGTGGTTCATCAGATCTTCTGACTCTACCTCCCTGACGGAAGTTTCTAGATGTCGTGATAAGGCTCGAGATCCTCTACTGGGGGTAGTGAACTCGTCGAATCAACTAAGGACATTCACGTTGTCTTTCTCTAACTACCTTAATTGGTCTCCAAACTTTTTTTCGATTACCTCAACCAATTGGCGGGCCAATGGGGCGGATCCCCCAGACCCGATACCCATGCTAGTTTGACGGGTTCGCTCCTTCGAACAAACGGAGAGCATTTTGTCGACACTGTCAACGTAATCCTTCATTCTTGAACAAGAGGTAGCTGGTAAATCAAGATTCCTCTGATGAGGACCCTTTCATTTTTTACGAGTATTCACTATGGTCACTGTTCTTTGGAAAGCTCAGTCATTTCCCACAGATGGCGTCAAATTGTGCGAGATAAATTGTGCACAATGTACTGAGGATGACAGAACTCTCCCATTAAGGATTCGTGCTCGTTGAGAAATTTAGGTACCCCGCTATAAAGAACGAGTTGAGAGGGCCAAAGGTGACGTAAGGAGTGGTGATGAATTATTTTTGAGCTCCCCCATTGTCTCCGGTGGATTAGAATAAGTTTCTGGAACACAAAAAGAAAACAATTTAGAAGGGCGCCAGAGTATTTTTCGGCGTATCCCCTCCAATGAACAAGTAAGTCTTTGAGAGAAAGGAAGAGGAAAAGCACTGTATGGCTCTTGAGAGGTGATTTTACGTACCCCTTACCTTGTATCTTTGGGGAGTATTTATACCTTCAAAGGCTCATCATTGCTGATAGTATAGGTATTAAGTAGTCATCAGAGATGAAGTAGTGTGCCCCCTGATTTGCATTAGGAATGCCCCAGTATTAAATGCTTGGGTACCCTCGGGCTCCTGAGCATTTAATGCTCTTCCTTCGATTGTAGAGGCATTGAATACCTGGCCCTCAGAGCAATAAATGCTCCTTATCTTCTGCTTTTGAAGTCATCACAGACGTCTCATTAGCGTAGGTTCATTAAATGCTTGCCAGAGATAGTCGCATGTCAGTAGGGGTATTCTTGGGAATCCAACCTTCAGCTTGTACCCCTTTACACATGTTGGCCTCTCCTTGGCGGAGTATCTTGTCAATTATCATTCTAACCTTATTGGGAAGATAAACCAGTGATTCAACGAACTAGCTTTGAGATTGGTAGTCGCAAGTGTCAGTAATCAAATTCAGATCAGAGAGTTTCCAGCGCCAAGGACACGTGGCTCCCTTGGTGCCGAGGGCAGATGGTTCCATCTTTAGAGGGCACTTTACGACACCTGACTTCATCAGAAGTAATAGAGTACCTTGGTGTTGAGGACACATTTTGGGATCTTTATCCTTTCTCAGAAGTGTCCCATCAAGTAATTACAACAATGACTAGTAATAACAAGGTATACATCAATGACTAGCTAGTATAATCTATCAATTTGTGGTCCAAATCACTCCAAATACTTGACACTCCACAAATCCTGAGCCACTTCAATGCTAAATTCTCAAAAGTCCCTTGATATTAAATCGCGTAACACAAGTCTCGTGCATGAGATTGAGAACTTTTTGGATGATTAACAAATAAAACCTTGAAAAGTAGGTTTTAAATTGTAAAATTTTTCTTTGTAGAAAGAAGATTTAGATGGTTTGCATGAAGGAATTTGATATTGAAATGGATATTGACGGTGTAAATTCACGCAATGGAGTAGAAGGTGTGAATGATGCGGGACAAGTATGAATCTGAGCTACAAGGCTCGAGTTGGCTACCAAGTTATATCGAAAGAATTTTTTGGGAAAGAGAATGAACACGAGAGAAATATAGTGGTTCACCGGCGTGGGAGCTTGGCAAGTCAATTCTTTAATGGAGACTCTTGGTCCCTTTTTCTTTATTATATCATAGGGATGACTTGTAGCGCAATATGGAGAAGAATAGGGTTATTCCCTCACTGTGGAGGCGTTACACAATATTTAAAGAGTTGTATCTCCTTTTTCGGGATCTCTTGCCAAGATCCTTGACTTTCATGCACGGAGTCCTCCTTGATTTTCGGAGAGAATCTTGGTTGGCTGAGAGTTTTGTGTCTTGAATGTAGCTTAGCCCTTGTTTCAAGAATACCTTCTGTTACCCGGCTGTTTGTCTCTCAATAACTTACATATGAATTAGGAGGGGAGCTTGAGACCTAAGCTTAGAGCTCAACATGTCCGAGCTGACCTCCCGGTCTTAGTTGAGCTCGTACCCGAGATTTATTCCAGGTATCATCAGTTGCCCCCAGTCCTTGGTCCAAGCAAGCTTGGGTAGGGGCTGAGCTGTCTAAAAATGAGCTAGACTAGCACATGACAAACTCTGACTTGCACGTTTGGGTCGTCCTTTGACGGTTTTCAATAATCATGGTTTTCTCAATTCTTGCGCACATTTTTCAACCCATGTCTTTCAAGTTATAAACGTCAAAACGGCAACAGGAATCGCCTTCTTCCCCTGTTCAACTTCCCTCTTTGTTCTTTTCTTCCTACTATCTTGGCTTCCTAGCTTAAAGTTTTCTGATTTCTTACTCAAAGTCGAGTTTCCTTGGTTCGATTCCAAGACTTTCATTGCCCCTTCCTTTGATTTCACTCTGAGTTGCGGTTCGTCGTTTATTTCAGGCTAGGTACATATCTTAACCTTTTTTCCTCTTTTCTCGTTCTGGTCCCTCGAGTTTGAGATGGTTATTGTATTTTTGGGCTTTTCGCTTCCTTTACTTCTGGAATCGAGACTACTGCTTATCCCCTTTTCCCTTCTTTGTGGATTGGTGTTCTATTGTGCGAATCCTTAGCATCGGGAGCTACTATGCAAACCCTATGGTTATTAGGGAGAGCTTAATTAGTACTCCCTCTCACTACTGCTCTTTTAATTTGCCCTTTTCTTGTCCCATCATGACTGCTACTGCTTCTGCTTCATCTGGAGCCACTCATTCCTCTGTTTACCTCTTAGGAGATAGGTCTACCGAGGAGGATGTTGACTTAGGAGAGGTGAGGGATGAAATTGATAATTTTCTCAGTGTCGACTCTGTTGATACTGAGGTGAATGTTAAGGAACCTCCCCTAATTTCGTCTCCATTGCCCCTAAAGGCCAGCAAGGGCAAGACTAAGGTTAGCAGCGTGGGAATCTCAGGCTACGCTGAGGGTGCAGGGGTTGCCTTCAAAGCTGCAGAACGTATGGGTTCTATTGACCTCACTCCTTCTACCTTAAAGGTCCTTAGTGTCTGTTCGGTTTCCCCCCTGGGGTTCAGTACTGGAGTCCAGACGAATTTACCTCATATACTTCCCAAGTTCATAAGAAGGTTTTCTTCTTCCAAGCTGCCTTTTAGAATGGTCTACATTTTCCCATGCATCCTTTCATCAAGGGTGTCCTACAACATTTCAAAGTTTGTCCAGCTCAGCTTTCTCCCAACTTTTGGGGTGTTCTTATCGGTCTCCTCGTTTTCTTCAAAAAAAAACAAACTCAGAGTTCCCACTATCCCTCTACTCCTAGAACTCTTCAATGTAAAGCACACAGCTTCTGAGGGTTTCTTGTATATTTTTAAGCGCACAAAGGCCCAAGTAGTCATATTTGACCTCCCAAGCTCTCATAAGGGTTGAAAAAGCAATTCTTCTATGTAGGTAGCTCACAATGGGAGTGTAACCCCGTTAATAAGACTGACACTCTGCCTATCCCTAGAGCCTAGTCTGTCCTTGACAACATGGGTAAGTCTTTGCTTGGGCTAACTGAGATCAAGTAAGTATGTTATCTCAATGAATTCGCTCTTCATATGTTGTTCTTCAGGTGTCCGACCTAAACTCAGTGCTTAGGATGAACAGGTGTTGTTGAAGTTGGGGAAGTACAATTTCGAGAAGTATTCTGAACTCATCAGACCTTGGGTTCTTGTAACGCAGGGATTTAGCCCCCTGAGGTGAGGATTGAATCTCCTATCCTGATCTCTGTCGTTGGCCCTGAGGATATGGTAGGTAATACCTCCTTTTAACTATCTCCCTCTTTCCTATACATATGTATTTTTTTTTCTTTTGCTCTCAGAGGTATTTTGGGCTTTTCATCCCTCTCCTTACTTGACTTATCCCTTTTAAATTTCCAGGCTCTTCCTCGATGAAACTCACTTCGGAAGAGCTCCAGGCGAAGATTGATCAAATGAAGAAAAACATAAAAGGCAGCAAGCGAAAAGCTGAAGTTGGCTCTGGGGGTAGCCCCTTTGCCCGGGCTAAGGTTCAAAAGTTGGGGGTGCCCTCTCCTGCTTCTGATTCGACTATCAAAATCCCGACCTCACCATCTGCCGCGACGTAGGTCGGGGTGACTTCACTTTCCCCAAGGGGTCAATCTTCTTCCCAGCGAGCTCCTAATAAAGGCTAGTCTTCTCCTTCCTTGTCTGAGGTTGAGAAAGCTTTGGAAGTGGCCACCCACGTTCAACCTGACACCATCTTCTATAGTCCTTCTGGGAAGACCCTTGAGTTATCTTTAACAAGACCTGGGACTGAGAAGGAGGCAAGTCCTAGGGTGTAGAGGTGTGAGGGCTCCTTTCTTGAAAACGTTGAACTTGATGCCGTGACCATTTCTTCTGTCCTCCCGATTCTAATGTTCAGAAGGTCTCCTCTATGTCTCTCGAGGAGTCTTTCAGCTCAACTCTCCAAGGAGCAGCCGTTGTAAGTCTTCATATTTCCATACGTCCTCTCGCCCTTATGGTTTCATGCTAATGCTCCTTTGTTTTTCCTCTTTTATCCAGCTGGCTATCCATGTGAAGAGCTTGATGGGCAATGTCCAGTCTTCAGAGAGCTTTTCCAAGGCTCTAAAGGCGCACAAGCTCAAGGTTGTTGATCTATCTTTTGACAACGATGACCTTCGAGCTCAAGTGCGTGACCTTTAGGAAAAGATGGAGAAACAAGCTTCTACTTCCAAGAGTTTTGAGGAGGCGAGGGATAAAGATGAGGAGGGAGAGAGGAAAGGCAAGGATGAGCTCAGGATGGCCAAGGAGGAGCTCAAGCTTAAGACTGAAGCTTGGGCCAAGGCCAACCAAGAAGCCTTTGATGCGCAGAACTCCCTTAAGAGTCTGAAAGGGGAATATGTCACTCTATCCAAGGCTAATGGTACCCTTTGCAGTGAGCTCGAGGCACGGAAGGCCACCATCGAGCAGAATGATGGTATCATCACTGAGCTTAAAGATGGCGTCCTCACCAAATAGGCAACTAGGTGGCTTGCTTTTCAACGTATGGCTGAGAAAACCTATCCAGACTTCGAATTTGACTTTGTTATCCCAGCTGAGGATGAGTTAGAGGAGTCTGACAATGAGGTTGAGGAAGGCATCTTAGATCTCCCTATTTCTGGTGTGATTTCAGAAGGTGCTGAGATTCCTATTCTTTGGCCCAGGATGCTTCTACTGCTCTGCCCTTTGGGGTATCTCCTACTTCTACGACTACCGAGCTTCCAGCTACTCTCGCCATTGTTCCTATGCTACTTCTCTTTCGGCCGACCTTATGAATGTGACCCTTGCTCAGAGCTTGCCAACAACTAGGGTGGAGGTTCCCACGAGCATATATGAGAGCTCTCAGTTTTTGCCTCCAGCCGCTGAAGGCTCTTCTGCTGAGCTGCGGAGTCCCTCTTTTGCGCCTTCTTCAGAATCTTAGGACTTTTTCCCTCTTTTGTAGTTCTGTCTTGAAATTCATTATGTTTTGACTCTGACTGTGTTTTGAACTACCTTTTGTCTTAACAATGTAACTTCAATTGGAGACGTGATCCTGCTTTCCCCATCTTTATGTTCTCCTTCCTTGATCTCTTTTTGCTTCGAGGAGGCCCCCAGTTCTCCTCGAGGCAAACATTTGAGTAAGCTTGCCAAGGGCTTCGCCAAGAGCTCTTATGACCTCCCGTGTTGTGTTGGATTCTATGAGCTCAGTCATGGGAGATGGGATTCCAACCTCTACCGGCGTCACTACTTCAGTTCTGAATGTCAAGGAAAATGGTGTTTCCTGAGTTGCAGATCTGGTTGTTGTCCTATAAGCCCATAATACTTCTAGGATATACTCCACTCATTTTCCCTTCAGAGCTTCCAATTTGGTCTTCAAAGTAGTCTTGATGGTTTTGATTGTGACCTCTACTTGTCCGTTAGACTGTGGGTGAGCTGATGCAGAAAAGAAAATTTTTATCCCGAGCTCAGCACAGAATTCTCTGAATTTAGAGTTATCAAATTGTTTCCCATTATCATAGACGATCGCTCTGGGGATTCCAAACCTGCAAACTATAGACAGCCAAGTGAAGTTTCGAATCTTTTGTTCGGTGATCGTTGCCAAGGGCTCAACTTTGGCCCATTTGGTGAAGTAGTCTACTCTAATAATGGCAAATTTACACTGTCCAGTACCAATTGGAAGGAGTCCAAGTATGTCCAGACCCCATTGTTGAAAGGGCCAAGGACTTATCACTGACGTTAAGGGCTCTGGTGGGGAGTGGGAAGTGTTGGCATGAACTTGGCAGACCTTGCATATTTTCACTAAATCTGTGGCATCTTTTAGCGTGGTGGGCCAGCAATATCCTTGCCTCAGTGCCTTACCTGCTAAAGCTCGAGCTCCGATGTGATTTTCATAGACTCCTTCATGGATTTCTTTGAGCACGTAGTTACTGTCCTCGCCTCCCACGCACTTAAGGAGGGGTGCTGAAAAACCTCGTTTATACAGATTGCCCTGCAAATAGAAAATCTTGCTGACCTGGCTCTTAATTTTGCAGCTTCCTTTGGATCTTCTAGTAAGGCCCTGTCTCGTAGGTACCCTAGGATGGGGTCCATCCAGCTTGGCTGAGCTAGAACTGGGAGCACTTCTTCCCCAACACTTACTAATAGTTCCGCTAGATGCTTAACTGGTATCAGCCTATCCAAGTTCTCCTGAGAAGTAGTTGCGAGCCTTGCCAGGGCATCTGTTCGTGAATTCTCAGACCTGGGAACGTGTTTAATCTTAACTCGTACAAACTTTTGGATTAATTCTCGTACCTTCCTGAGGTAAAGGGTCATTTTTCACTCTTGGCTTCATAGGACTCTTCTATCTGCTTTACTACGAGCTGGGAGTCACTGCAGATCTCTAGCTGCTCTACTTCCATCGAGTGGGCGAGATTAAGGCCCGCGATGACAGTTTCATACTCTGTCTCGTTGTTTGAGGCCTTAAACCCCAACATAAGGGTGTATTTGACGTCAATCCTATCTAGAGAAGTTAAAATTAGGCCTGCACAGCTCCCTTGAGCATTGGCAGCTCCATCCACTGAGAGCTTCCACGTATGGAGGTCGAGTATTAGCTGTGTTGCTTCCATCTCTATGGGTGTTGCTGCTGTGAATTCTGCGATAAAATCTACCAAAATCTGCCTTGTAATGGTGGTTCTTGGCTTATATCTAATATCAAACTCACTGAGTTTTATAGCCCACTTAACTAGTCTTCCAGAAGACACTAGTTTAAACAACACTTATTTCATCAGTTGATCTATTGAAATCTCAATAGTATGAGCCTGGAAAAAGGGCCTAAGTCTTCTAGTAGTTGTAATAAGAGCTAACGCAAGTTTCTCCATCTTAGGGTATCTTTCCTCTACCCCTCTCAGAGTTCTGCTACAGAAGTATACTAGTTGTTGAGTTCTGTCTTGCTCCCTTACTAGCACTGCACTGATTGAAAAGTCTGAGACAACTAGGTAGAGAGTAAGTACCTTTCCCTCTAAGGGTCTCATCAGAACAGGAGGTGAGCTCAAATAGTTCTTCAGTGCTTTGATCGCTTCTTTACAGTGTGTATCCCATTGGAACGCCTTCTTTAAGACTTGAAAGAAGGGTTTGCATTTGTCGCTTGATTTGGACACAAAATGACTCGAGACAGCTATTCTCCTTGTCAGGCGTTAAATCTCTCTTGTGTTGGATGGTGGTTGCATATCGAGTATTGCTTTAACCTTTTTGGGGTTGGCTTCAATCCCTCTGCTATTGACTATAAAGCTTAGGAATTTTCCCACGGACACCCCAAAAGCATATTTGGCTAGGTTGAGTTTCATCTTGTATTCCTTAAGGACCTGGAATGATTCTGCTAAATGTTGGATGTGAAGCTTTACCTTCAGTGACTTTACTAGCATATCATCAATGTAGACTTCCATGGATGTCTCGATTTGATTTTGGAACATCCTATTCACCAATCGTTGGTATGTGGCTCCAGCTTTCTTTAGCCCAAAAGGCATGACTTGGTAGCAGTAGGTTCCCTGTTCAATCATGAAAAAGGTCTTCTCCTGGTCGCTAGGGTTCATTCTAATTTGATTGTAGCCCGATAAGGCGTCCATGAAGCTGAGGAGCTCATGCCTAGCCGTAGCATCCACTATTAAATCAATTTGAGGCAAGGGAAATTTTTTTTTAGGGCATGCTCGATTGAGCTTAGTGAAATCAATGCAGAGGCGCCACTTGTCATTGATTTTTTTCAAAAGGACCACATTTGCTAACCAAGTAGGATAATCTACTTCTCTGATAACTTTGGCATTGAGGAGCTTGTTGACCTCCTCATTGATTGCCTTCTGGAGCGAAGCTTTTTCGCTTCTGTTTGATGGGTTTGCAAGTTGGGTTCACGCTCAGTTTTTGCGTGATGACCGAGGGATCAATCTATTCCATGTCTTCTTGCTTCCAGGCAAACGCCTCCATGCTCTCTTTTCGGAACTGGATGAGTATTTCTTTAATCTTCCTACTTAGTTTGGATCCGATGTAAATAATATGCCTTGGCTCCTCGTCAAATTGAACAGGTTCTAGTTCTTCGGATGGTGTCGGTCTGGTATCTAGCTCGTCTCTTATGTCGAGCTCATCCAATTGGATGTTCTCAACTACTTTCTGCTTCATCGTGGTGGTGTAACATTCTCTGGCCATACGCTGGTCTCCTCGGACCATTACCACTTTATTTTCCATAGGAAACTTCATAACCAGATGATAGACAGAGGGGATGGCTTTTATGGCGTTGAGCAAAGGCCTTCACAGCAGCATGTTGTACGCAGAAGGGGTGTCTACTACTAAGAATTTTACAATGGTGGTGGTTTGGCATGGGGAATCTCCTATAGTGAGCACAAGCTGGTATGACCCTAAAGGTAGCACCATTTCCCCTAAAAACCCTAATAAGTGAGCACTTATTGGCTCTAACTTTTCCCTGCCTATGCCTATTTTATCAAATGCAAAGGCAAAAATAATATCTGCGGAGCTCCCGTTATCGATCAGGACGCGATGAACTGTCCTGTTAGCTACGACTGCTTTTATTACTAGTGGATCATCATGAGGATGCTGACAACCTTCCAAATCCAAATTTGAGAAGGAGATAACGGTGTTCAGGCGTGGCACCTTGGAGACAGTGTGCATCTCCAGAGCCTCGCTAGCTCTGATTTTGCGCAGGTCGGCCTTTCTGGCTGAGGTGGACTCTCTACCTCCTGCAAACCCTCCGAATATCACCCTGATCTCCCCTAGGGTTGCTGATGTTGAGCTGGAGCTTGTTACCGAGGTGGTGGGGATGAAAAAACTTGATTCTGACTGTCATGGGCAACATAGCGGCGTAACTACCCTCGTTGGATCAGGAACTCAATCTCCTTCTTTAATTGAATGCAGTCTTCTGTGTGGTGGCCATGATCCTTGTGGTACTCACAATATTTGGTGGGATTCCTCTTGGCTGGGTCTACCTTCATCCGGGGTGGCCATCTCAGGAATTTTTCGTTTTGTGTGTGATATCGTTGCGGTGAGAGGAGGCAGCTGCCGAGGTGCGTACCTTGGCTGCAGCTCTAGCTAGGCAGGACCCAAGCGATCCCTTATATCTCCCCTCCTCTTAGGGGAATGATCACATTCTCTTCTTGGAGACTTATCTTGTCTTTTTTTCTTTTCTAGGACTTTAGTCATTTTTCTTCTCTTCCTTTCCTTTCTCCTTATGTAAGGGAAAGCTCCCTACCTTTGAGAGAAGGACTTCCTCGCCATTTATATATTTTTCTGCCTTAGCCAGCACCTCAGTCATGCTTGTCTGAGGGTTTTTTGATATGAAAAACATCAGGTCCTTGGATTGCACTCCTAGCCCGGCTATAAAAGCGGTAATGAAAAATTTTCGTCTGGGATGTCCAATTTCAATGACTCCGAATTGAACCTTTGGACATAAGACCTCAGGTTTTCATGGGATCCTTGCTTCACATTTAACAGATGGTAACTGGGCTTTCTATAAATCCGAGCTCCTATAAAGTGGGATACCAATAATATAGATATCTCTTTGAAGGAGGAGATCGTTGCTAGAGGGAGTCTATTAAACCACGCTAAGGCAGAGCCCTTCAATGTAATGGCAAAAGCTCTGCAATGCACAGGATCCTGGTATCTGTGCAGTTTCATCTGGTTTTTGTATGTATTGAAGTGATCTACGGGATCTTTCGTTCCATCAAAGGCTTCAATTTGCGGCATTCTAAACTTTGGAGGGAGGGGGAAATTTAGCACTCTGGTAGTGAATGGGGAGTCAGTTTGTTACACCAGGGCGTCCATCGTCACTGGAGTTCTCCCATTCACTGCCTCTTTCATGCGGCAAAGCTCTTGTTGAATACCCTTGAAACGTTGCTTCCAGTATTGTTCTCTCCTTCCTTGTTGATAAGGGAAAAAGTCATTCATTTCTACCTCCTCTTTCTGACTTAGAACTTCTTCATTATGTCCTCGGTGGTAGAGGGGAGGCTTCCCTCATGGTGTGACTATTTTCCTCCCTTTCATTAGCTTCCCTGAGGGGATCGAGGTGATGTTGATCTTTATAGTGTGGGTTATTCTGGCCTTCAGAGGCTGTTCGCGCCTCCTGCAGGCATTGTAAAAGCTTCATAAGCACTTCGTTCTGTTACATCAAGCGTTGGTTGACTAAGCAAAGGGCCTCTAACTCGTTCGTAAGGGGGTTTCCCCATGGGGGAATTAACCTCTACGGTGGGGCGGAGATCGGGAATATCTTCTGGTTGCCTACTGTTGGCAGTTTCTGGTTGATACTGCATTCATGGTAGATTTGTTTGGCTTCTACTCATGTTGTGAGTTGAGACCATCAGTCACTGAAAAATCAGCGTATTTGTAACAGGAACAGTCGTTCACACAGACGGCATCAAACTGATAGTGTAAATTCACGCGATGGAGTAGAAGGTGTGAATGATGCGGGACAAGTATGAATCTGAGCTACAAGGCTCGAGTTGGCTGCCAAGTTATATCTAAATAATTTTCGTGAAAAGAGAATGAACACGAGAAAAATATAGTGGTTCACCGGCGTGGGAGTTCGACTAGTCCACTCTTTAATTGAGACTCTTGCTCCCTTTTTCTTTATTATATCATAGGGATGCCTTTTAGCACAATATGGAGAAGAATAGGGTTCTGTCCTCACTGTGGAGGCGTTACACAATATTTAAAGAGCTGTATCTCCTTTTCGGGATCTCTTGTCGAGATCCTTGCTTTCCATGCGCAGAATCCTCCTTGATTTTAGGAGAGAATCTTAGTTGGTTGTGAGTTTTGTGCCTTGAATGTAGCTTAGCCCTTGTTTTAGGAATACCTTTTGCTACCCGGTTGTTTGTCTCTTAATAACATACATATGAATTAGGAGGGGAGCTCGAGATCTTAGCTCAGTATGTCCGAGCTGACCTCCCGGTCTTAGTTGAGCTCGTACCCAGGATTTATTTCAGGTATCATCAGATATGAATTAAAACAATGCCAACCTTTTCCACCTTTGAATTTTTCCATTGATCAGAAATTTGCACAATATGGTATTGCCCAAATTTGGCGAGAAGTTGTACTCGGGACTTATGTGAGCATTGACTTACCACCAAACAAAATCTGTAGAGGCGGCTTAAAGTGGTATGTTTCAATGTTACCTTGATCGTTGGTTAATTTATTACATGTTACAGGTGTGTGTATCTAATACCATACTCTTTTTGATGTGGTGTGATGAGGGCATGCTCAGTTAGTTCCCTTTGTAACTCTCATCCAAATTATATTCACTACTATAGTAAATTATATAATTAGTTAATGACTATTTACTTGTTATTTCTTTTTAGAGTAATAAATCAAATTATAATTGAAATTAGTGTATGTACTTATCTATAGTACTAATAAAAATATCTTAACATGAAAAAATTTTAATTCACTATTTTACCCTTATAAAAATTGCAAAGGCTACTCTATCCTTCCATAATAAAATATCTAAATTATCATTGGTGATACAAAAAATTATACAAGGTTAAGCTCAGTCCAAAAGCAGTTTGGAGATATGTTCCTAATTGGGGCTCGCATAATAACGTTAGAATCTGGGTTCCAGTTCGAGACAACTAAGATTGGGTGAACTAGCTGAGCTCCCAATCCCTAGCTCTGTAGGCCGTTACACCAACTCAAGTCTCCCACATTATAGGCACATATCAGGAATCTTCAGCAACGAGACCCTTGTGCATGCAATGACAACGATAATTAACACATTCCAAAAGACCACGTCACACCTACAGAATGTAACCTTAACGGCGAAATATTTTGGCACATAGATCACAATAGCCTCAAGGGAAAGCATGTTGATTATGCTACGAGGGCATTGGTTACGGGAGGATTGCAGAGATTACACAAGACAATCATGCAGGACAACTGTACAGTATAAATAGGGGACAAATCCATCACATTTGTAATCAAGCAATCATCTGTGTTTTACTCTGTTTAATCTCCTTCCCCTCAATTAATAGAAACTCCCCAATAGCAAGAGACTCCATTAGAGTGGACTAGTCAAACTTTCAAAATGGTAAATTCTCTATTTGTTCACCCTCTGTCATCTAATTGAATCGATAGACTAACTCCTAAGAGCCTAGAAGCTCTAATTGATCATTCTAGTGATTCCCAAACCCCCCAACAGTTTACATCTGCTCAGCTGCGCAGAACATACCATCAATTATTATATCCTTATGCATTTAAAATCTCTAAATTATCTCTAACAATTCTTTTAGTGATCAATTCTCCATGTTTGATTAATTCTCCATGTTTAAAATCTCTAAATATCAATTTCAATAAAAAAAATGATCGACTATACTACCCTTAAAAATTAAATACACCATTAAATTTTTTAATAAAGTGTTAAAAAAAACCCTTCAAAAACCCTATCAATCTAACATCATTCATTTTATATGCAAAGATAACATTGTACCTACATGCACACACACACTCAATTTTCACTAAAAGAGTTTAACCCTTAAGATAAAAAATAATCATATATATAATTTTTTAAAATCAATATATATTACATCAGCATAATTGTTCAATTATAATAAACTTTTCATATTATATTAAGATTTTGTGTGAAAATAGATTGTAATGTATTTTTAATAAGCTATATAATATGTACTATAAAGTAGTATATTCAATTTTATTCAAATATACCTAACTAATTCCTAATTATAGTAAAGTTCTAAAAATAAATAGTATATTGACAATTATTTTTATTTTATTCAATGAATTATAAGTGGAATCCTTAATGAATGTCCAAAAATTTTATTTTTCAAACATCACTCTTAATAACAATTTTTTTTTTTAAAAAAAGAACTCCAACAATTTTTTAATCTGATTTCTTATAATTAAGACAAAAAATCTTGGGAATATTCAAATTTTTTATAATTATATAATAAAGTACGAGCGATGAAAAATAGGTTTGAAAATTTTAAGATGATAATTAATTGAGGTATACATATAATTAAAACTTTTTATTAATTTGTGTACGAATATTATTCACATGAAACACATGTGTCCATTAATAGTATCTGTAATATAAAATAGAGCGGTTTGAACAAACTCATCCTACGGTCTTAAATTCATTTATTCAACGACCACCAACATCTCTCAAAGTCATTCATTTAAACGATCCAGATTTTATTTATTTTGATCCAATGACACACAATTTGTCACAACAAAAAAAAATCTTGCTCAAAACTTAAATCACATCTCCCAAGTTTGTCAGCTTCCCACCAGCCTCTCTTTCTCTCCACACTCCCTGCGACTTCTCTCTCTCTCTGCCATGGCTTAGCCACCACCAATGAACCCACTAGCGAAGATGAAACACCCAAGTTAGCTCCTTTCTCTTTGTCTCTAGTCACTTTCTCTCTCTATCTCACATCTTTCTCTTCATCTCACGCACACAACACACATAGATCTCACTTCTCTTTCTTCATCTCTCTCACCAATCAAGCACACACACAACACACACAGCAACACACAAACACACACACACAGATCACACACTCACACAATACACAAACACATGCACACACACAAAAAAAATTAAAAAATACACAAAACACACACCCCATAACAGCACACACACACAAACACACAATCAACCAATTGGATGTTTAATTTGGGACACACTATAATTGGGTGTTAATTAGGGTTTTCAAATTAGGTGTTAAATAGGGTTTGTGAAATTTTAAAATGGTTTTTTTAAAAGGAAATATGTCCCCCTTTTTGGATTTTTTATTTATCAAATTGGTTTCCCCCTTAAGGTTCTACTCTCTTTCTTTGGTTTTCTCTTCTTAGATCCCAATGGAATTATAAATTTGCTTGGGTATTTGTGAAGGATTTGACAAATGTAAAATTGGATGGTAAATCAACAATTTGATTATGTTATGGTGTTTCACTCAAAAGCCTTTGTGTAATGGTGTTTCTTTTTAATGGGATTTTTTTTCTCGAAATTGGATATGTTGGTTTTTGTATTGTTTGTGGCACTGTGAACAAAATCGGCACATATGGGTATCGCCGAACTAAAGCGTAAGTAAGGCCACAGTTGGCATATATGTTGCTTTTTCTCACTATATTGTAGACTATAGATGCTCAACCAATTTGATTTACTTGACTTTTTACTCATAAATATTATGTTCGACCAACCCGTGTGTCACATGTTTTGTGCTTTCTGTTTATATTTGCATAACTTTTTTTTGGGTGGTTGGTTTTTGATGCAAGTTATATTGGTTAGGCATATAAGTTCTTATAAGGATAATATAGGTGTGGCGATTCACCATGAGTATGTATTTAATCGTCTTTGTATATTTGAGGTGGTGTTTACCTCCCATACACAACACACAGAGAAGTCACATCATGCACACACACATACACAGAACACACATTTTATTTGCACGCATTTCTACACAAACCCCTCCAGTCCTCATAAAAAACCCCAAATATGTTTGACCAAATGCCCCAAGGACCTTTCGTTTTCTTATATGTTTAGTCTTGATTTCTTCTTCATTTTTCTCAAGTAAATTAAGCTTGGGATGTTTTATAGGTTTTTATTATTTATTCTAGCAAGGTGGGTGGATTTCTCTCTCTCTCTCACGCTATAATATTAAGGTGCGATGACATTATTAACGTGGACGAAATATTGTAATTGCGTCAATTTCTCCTGATCTCAGGTAACTCTCTCTCCCCCTATTTCTCTCATACAAACAACACACGCAAATGGGGGTCTTACGAGTGTGGGATAGAAGTAGTTTGAGAGATTGGTTTGGTGGTGGTCAAGCTTGATGTGCATATAGAGGTGGATGGTTGATGGTTATGGGTAATTGGTTGTGTCAATTATGTGGTTTGATGGGTCTATCATGGTGGTGTTGGGTATATGGTGTAACTGTGGTAAACAATCATGTTTCAAGAATTAGATGTTTTGTTTTGATTTCTTATGCTTTTTGTATGTTGTTTTGGTTTCATTAGAATGTCTTGAATTTGTAGTGCATTGTATAATGGTCCACATTAGGTCATCAAGTTGAATTTTTGGGTGCTTTCACTCCTTTAGATTAAACTTCTTGAAAAAGGAATTGGAACCATATCAAGTTTAAATTATAATTTTTGAATTTAGTTGGTGACCGGGTGGACTGATTATTATTCTTAGTATGGTTATTAACAATCTTACTTTTCTTTCTTAGGTGGAAGGGTGTCTACGATTTTGTAAAAGGTATTACATGTTACCATTTTTTGCTTTTGAGTTATATAGACATGAGTCTTAGTAGAGTTTGATTTTAGATGTGAGGGAATATATAAGGAGATCATTCTAAATTTGATTTTATGCTTAGAAGAGTATATTTTTAGATGTTTTTTTATTTGTGTTGTGATTTTAATCTACATTAATTTTGTATATAGATTGATGTGTTTTTGGTGTCCTCTTTTTAAGAAATATTTTGTCCAATTTTTCTATATAGGTTGATATGATTTTTGCGCCACTCATTTGATTGATTTTCAAGCAGGTTAATAATCACTTTGAGATGTGTTGAAAAGGGAATTTAGGAGTAGGATTTTGAATAAGCACTCAAGGTTAGGGTTGATTGTGGTTGTGCCAAAATCGAAGCCCCGAGATAGTAATTCTCTCACAATTTTGCATATTGTATTTTGATTGTATAGGGCTACTTAAATTTTTTATTTATAAGAATATTTGATATTGATTTGGGAGGGTGATTGTGGTACTCAGTGGATGAGGCACCATTGTAGTCTATGTGCATGGTGTATGCAGAGACAAAATAAAAGGAGGTGAAAGAGTGAAGGACATTAGTCCTTTGATACTAACCGTTGATGGCATCACCTATCTACATTAATCCAATAACCACATGAGGGCTAATGTTGACGTCTCTAAACGTTAGGGGGAAGAGGCAAATCAAGTGATGATAAAATTAGTTAGAGAGAAGGGGCAAGTCAAGTGATGATAAAATTATCTTAGCTCTAAAAATTTAATCTCACATTAAAATGTACAAACGATCTACAAAACATCCATATCAATAGAAGAGGTGTACGTAGTTCTGTTTCCTAAATCATAAGCTGGCAATTCTTTTGGTCACAAACAATAATTGCCCACTTAGTCATTTTTTTTTGTTTTTTTTTTTTGGAGGGGGTAGGGGAGGGGGAGGGGGACTTGAACCCTTGACCTTCAAAAGGCAAAGGCTTTAAAAAATAAGGGGTACCATTAAACTAAAGGCCCACTTAGTCATTTTATTGCTAATTCAATATAATTATATCTTCATCTCATTTTGTAGCTTTTTGCCAGGAACAAGTAATTTTCAATTAGCATTTTTCATTCTTAGATCCATTAAAAATATGGTTGTTTCCATATGTTATAGCTATGATCAGTTTGAGAGTTTAAGTAGGGTGTTTATGTCTTTAATTCAACATTTTCTTCATGTAAGACGGTTAAGATGTATATTTAGTTTGCCATCATGATACTGGTAGTTATAATACTACATGACTATTGGTTAATTGCTATCACATGTAATATCTGGATTTGGGTTATTGATTTCTTTGTGAACATAGTTTTTTTTTGGGGGGGGGGGGTTGTAATATGAATTTCATTTCAGTCGATGTATAATTGCAAAAACAAAGTTAAAAATTATAATTACGTTTGAGTTTGTGGATGTGGTTTGATTACTGATGGAGTACAGTGTATAGATAAAGCAAAAAGATGTTAATTCTATTTTATTAAGAAAATGGAGTTTTTTTTTCTGCCAAATTGTTTGCTTACTTTAGTTAACATCACTTTGTTGGAGATTTAATTCAATTTTGTTTTGTGATGAAGGACATCCAACCAAATATTTGTATTTGTTATTGTTTTGTTTGCTTTTATAAGCATTCTCTTGCATCTCTCTCTCTATCTCACACACATGCAACCCTCCCCCCCCCCCAAAAGAACACACAGACCTAGAAAACACAGATACACACACCTTCCCTTTTTTGTGCTACCCATTACCCCCAAAAAAAAAAATACTCATCTCACCCAGACACACAAAATACACAACTCTCTTCCTCTCTACACAACCCACCCCCAAAAAATACCCATCACACACATGCATACACACAAAACACACACACACATACATACCCACCCTTTCCTTCACCTACACTCTCTTTGATTTTGTGAACTTGGTTTGATTAGGTTCAATTTGAATTTGTGAATTTGTTTTGATTGCATTCAATTTTATTAGGTGGTCATTGTATTTAAGTTCGTTGATGTTTTGAGGATTTGAATTGGTTTGGTGGGAGTGTTGGTATCATTAATGGGTGTCTGCATATGGTATTGGTTGGAAATGTCTTAAATTATTTCTTTTTCTACTACAAAATGTTCACATACTTATCGTGTACATGTCCTCTCCCTGAAAATGGGTCAAACTACACAACAAAACATTGCGTACCTAGAGGTTTTATTGTCACCTGTGGTATTCTACAATAAATAAATGGTATAATTTCTTTGCTAGTTTAATTCCACCAATGACAATCATTTTAATAATGCTATTTTATCTTTACAATTGAATTTACTATCTGTAGAATTGGAATGAAAAAATGAGTGAGCTAAATAGAATAAATACAACCAAACTTTCTCGATGGGGGTGTACGAATAAAGTAACTAATGTTATTGTTTGTTGTTTATTGTTTTCTTTTCTAAGTTTGTTGCTTTTTTAAATTATGTCATATATTGATTTTATTGTTTTTGTAAATAACAGGTTGTGATACATTCTCCTAACTGGAGGATGCGGATATGAAGGACATTTAGGACAATGATAAATAGAAAGTTTGATAATATTAATGATGGATGATCCAGTTTGGTAAACTCGATTAAAGATTGACCCATTTTTCAAGTGTACAGTCTAATTACGTTTGTTGATCATTCTTTCATCTTATGGTTAATGTTGTTGTGGTAGTTGGTAAAAATAGTTGTGTTTATAGAGGACTGTGGTTAATATTTTCAGGAGATGTTTTGCTGAAATTTTTTATTTCTCCCATTTTGCAAGTGTACATTATATATTTTGATTCTAATATATAATCCAAGGGCAGAATATTTTGAATTGGTCAAACCCTAATTTTTGCTGATTTATTGAGTTAGAGTTGATTTAGAAGTAGTTTATGTCATTTTGTTATGAGATAGAAGTTACCAGTGACTAAGAAATTTAATGGATTGTTTATAAATTTTTGAAAAAATGATTGTATTGCACCTTTTTATGTTTGGATTGTCACATTTTCATCTATTGTTATGATGCAGTTGATGTGGTTAGCATAGTTTTGAGCAGCTTTGGATACATAAAATGTGCATGTTTATTTTTTAACCACTTCCATTTTACTTGGTCTTTTGTATACACAACATAGATTGTTGTGAGTCTTGATTTAGTATAAACAACACAATTTGGTTGGACTGGTGCAATATAACAAGTGGGAGTTCACAGTTTTTTTGTTTAATTAGGATTTTATAGAGGGTGGACTGTGTAATTAGCATTTTACAAATTGTCTATTATAGATTGATAGTTTCTTGTAAATCTATTTGTAGGAAAAATTTTGTCCAAATATTGTATAGAAAAATAGTTGATTAAATATTAACAACTTTTTGTTTAGCATAATATTGTGCCATGAGGGATATACATTTCTTCTAATTGTATTTTTTATGATGAATGAAAAGAAAGCATTCCAACTCACTTTAGTTCACCAAAGTCATGACATTAAGTTAGATAAGTGAATGTCGGTTCTTAAACCAATCATCGCTTACTAGGCACTACTGTTAATTCTAATTCGGTATGTAGTTTCAAGAATATTAATTTTATGTGTTTTCAATTTAAGTTTGTGGGACTTTGATCATTAAAGTTGAGTTTTCTCCATTTTCATATAGGTCATACTTTGTTGACCACTAATTCAAAGTGCATGTGCGTTAAAGATATAGTTGTATCTTTCAGTTTAATGTGAGCATTCATGTTCGGTACTTTATTTTTTTTGTGTTCACAATCAATGATCAATTTTTTGAATTGAGCAGTGTCATCAGACACGGGTATTTTTGAATTGTACATGCCTTCACTTATCACTTACATATTTTCCCCCAAAATCATCCCATCACTAATTTCTATCACTTCTTTAATCATTTAATATTTGATTAATTTATAGTTTAAAATAATTTTTATTTCAAACATTATCCATATACGATAATATATACATATTGAAAAATTTGTCGGATTACGTATTTTTGTCTATATTTTTTTTAAAAAAATAATGGGTAAAAAAAATTTAAAATGTTGTAATCAAATAAATGAATGAAAGAAAAATTATTATTTAATATAGTGGGATTAATTTTTTGGACGCTCAAATTTTATATTTCATCGTGCCTTCTAGCATGAGTTATGACTATTTTCTCATATAATTGATAGCGCAACAATCAAATCATATAATTAATGTAAGGTTGATCTTAATTTGTTGGTGAAGATTTTGAAATTGATAGAACAACTGCCAAATCATATTGTTTATGCACTCAATCAAACCAAATCGGCTGTTGCAATAATTTTATATTCTTTATTAGTTGTTGAGAATACCCAAATTGATAGATCAAAAATTAAACTATAAAATGATCGATGCTTGGTTAATGATAAGCTAATATATGGTTTTGTAATTTCATTAATTCACGCCAATAAATCTTGTCTTGAGTTATTTTTAAATAAAAATAAGATGAAAAATAAATGATAAATTTTATACTTATTATTCTGTAAAATGACTTTTCGATACTAAATTCTAAACCTTTAGGTACACATGAGAATTGTAAGTTAGATCTAATGATTTTATTAATCTATCAGAATTGATTGATTGGTTATGTGTTTTTCTTGCTTCTACAAACATAGGCAATTACTTTTGAAAAGCTGAAAAGAAAGTTAATTCATCAAATTTTTTATTTTTTATTATTTTTTTTATTTTTATTCTTTATCAAATATGATGTTTTATCTATCCCTCCAACTTTCCATCCTTCTATTTTCCATTGTACTAAACGAAACATTAAAATATTTATGGTTCCTATTTAATCCATAGAATATCAATTTGTACAATTTAATCCTTAAATTATTGATTGTTTTTCTATGAGAGACTTTCGTCTATATTCATCACAAACATCAAACGGTTAGTCAAATTCAGAAAGGCATTTTTCGTTTATTTCTCTCATTGTCTTCACGTACTACTCTAACCATAGTTATATCATTGACTCTTACTCTTAACTTATATATGGTGAGATAGACACTGATATTAACATTGATGAAGATGTTGAAATTGATCCAGATTATTCGAACTTGGATGATAGTGCTAATGGTATGAGTGATAATGAATTGCAAGTGAAAAATGTGGACACGTGTTGAGTGGGAATGCTTTGAATCAGAAAATGTTGAAAGTGAGATGAGTAAAAACAAATGCAATTTTGACAAATTAATTGCAGACGAAATTAACTTCATTTTATGTGATGGAGGATATTTTCAAGTGGGCAGCTCTTCCTTGGACTAGTATGTTTGGAGAAATAGTCTATAATATAAAATAAAAGTAAGTTTTAATAAGCTCATTCGACAATCTCAAATAGATTTATCCAACGGCCACCAACATTCTTTTCAAAACTATTCATATTACACCGTACCTTCAGGCACGGGTTACCTCTAGTCTATAAATGATGGAAATTATACGTTGGTGGCAACTCTTTCTTGGACTAGTATGTTTGGAGAAATAGTCTATAATATAAAATAATAGTAAGTTTTTATAAGCTCATTCGACGGTCTCAAATAAACTTATCCAACGACCACCAACATTTTTTTCAAAACTATTCATATTACACCGTACCTTCAGGCATGAGTTACCTCTAGTCTATAAATAATAGAAACTATACATTGCAAATTTGTCATGATAAAAAGCTTAAATCAAAACTATCAAAACTAGGAATTTAACATTAAACTAAAAAATTTATCCATTTAGAGTTACAATTTTGGATTAGGGTTATTATTTGTGTTGGTCTAGCTCACGGGTTGGTTTAGAAATTTAGTTAAAAATAAGGGTAAGAAATTTTGACGATGTGGATTACAAAGCCACCCTATTGGGGACATGCAACCCCGATTAGTGTGATGCTTGGTATTTGTCCAATCCTAATAATTCCAGATTATTCCCAGAAGAGCTTGACAGGAAATGGATAGATCGTGATAAGACATTACAGATGATCCATGAAATATTGATGTCCTTCAACTCCACCACTTGTCACGAAATATTGTCTTACTGATTTGTCCTAATCAGTCTACCACACAGTACACTGAACACAGATTGTAGCTGCAGAGAGTTTGATGTTGAGATCGGTGGATTCCCAGCTCACGCCTTTCTTGGGATTCACCGGAGAAAATGTCAATGGGAGGCCATTTTCAACATCATGTTGCACTTGGACTACGTCGAGTGGACAAGTATCATTGCCAGGGCTGGCTAGTGTGAGTCCACCGCCCATGCCATGGAAAACAGGCAGAATATAGTGGTCCACGCTTGTCCGTAGCTTCTTCCCTGCTATGTCCAGGACGGGTTCTGGTTCCCCAGAGGCCATATTATGGATGGCACAGGCCAGGAATGAAAGCAAGAGAAAAGTTGTCTTCATTGTGAGCTTTGTGTTTGCTGTGTACACTTATAGAGCTGCAGAAAGAGCACATGGGTTAGAATTATAATAAAGAAATGTTCTAGAGTTGTGGGATTTTAAGAAAAGTGGCTGAGATCTCCGGTGTGAAAAAGCCCAATTCAACGGGTTGCACACAATTTCGAGGGACTTACCCAAAAAGACACTCTAATTTAGAGTTGTAAGTATTGTTTTCCTTTGATGGATCCAATTGATTTATAATGTGTAAAAGTACATGGAACATCGTTTTGCTTTGAAGGATTTCATGCTTTTTCTATGTTACAAAATGATGATACACAAAATTGTCTTTGCGCAATATCA
Source organism: Ilex asprella (assembly GCA_023539305.1). Lineage (NCBI taxonomy): Eukaryota > Viridiplantae > Streptophyta > Magnoliopsida > Aquifoliales > Aquifoliaceae > Ilex > Ilex asprella. Next base: position 26,128,613 of record CM042188.1, on the reverse strand, counting down.
ACAGTCAAGAATGTGTAAAGATGCAATTAATGAGTAACAAGTAAGCAATCAATGACAATTAAGAGTAAAACAGTAACTATGGATCAACACAGAGATTTATAGTGGTTCGGTTCATATGACCTACGTCTACTCTCGGGAACGACAGCAGTGGTCTGGTGTTTTTTATTGATTAGTAACCAGAAGAATATACCCTGGAGTATTATAATAGAGAGAGAGAGAGAGAGAGAAAGAGAACAATGCTCTAGATGGAGGGATGTGTGGTGTGTGTGAAGGTTTCGGAGGCCTCAAAGAGGTGATCATCTTGTCCCTCCATGTGGAGAAGGGCCTAAATTATATAGGCTCACCAAGGCGGTGAGACGGTGACGTGAGGAAGGGGTCTTCCATTGTTTGGGTAAGTAAAATTTTGGTAGGAGTAGACCTCTTTGTTAAGCATAGCTAAGGTAGGAATAGATCTCTGCATCCCGATATTCTCTCCTCACGTGCTCTTATTAGTCAGAGGACACCTTGAGCTGGACTGGGCTTGGTCCTAATCTTGAGACTGGACCTCGAGTGAGCTATGCTAGTTTGGACTTCGGGGTCATTCCCATGGCACTAATGTGGACTGAGGAGAAGACAACAGATGAGAGCCCAAGGGGATGCCCATGGGTGGCGCTCCCTTGGTCCTAGGTGCTGGCCTCTTGGCTCCTTCGAGCATTGGTCTTCTACTGGTACTCTGGACTAGGTTAACTCAACTCAGATTTGGACTTCTCTTTGGGCTTCTCGGTTTATTTTTATTGGGCCAGACCTGATTAATTTTAGGCTCATCATTTGCCCCCATGCCCCAAGCTTCTAACTTTAAGCGGAGAGGAAGGGATTGAGCACATGTGATTCGTCTTCACATGGGCAAGTAAGGGTTTCTTGCTTCCCACGGTATCTTTTCATCCTCTGGGACTATTTTTTTTTTTTTGTGGATCCTTGATATAAAGTGAGGGATTTTGGCGAGGAGTACAAAGGCAGTGTGAGCGACGTCCTTTCACGTGTTGGTGACTTGGGTCTTGCACTGGAAGGTCGTGAAGGTGAGATGGGAGACTGGGAGAGATGCGAGGACTCATCCCCATGGGCGACGTCAACGCCTTGAAGGACGATGCTTTCTTTATTGTGGACCCCAGTGTGGCATCAAACGTAGGGTAGACTGGGTGGGCGGCACCAGCTTGACAAGCGAGGCAGGAGCATTGCAAGTGGTTTTAGACGCCTCCTTTGAGAAAGAAGGAGAGTTGGGCGGCACCAAGAGGAGGCTGGGCACTGGTTGGTGCTGTCTGGAATGCATAGGGAACGGTGAAGGCTCTGTTTGGAGTTTTTTCCTCTTCTTAAGGGACCGAGGTTTTATGCCCCCAGTGCTTCTCGGTTAGGGTTCGATTGCTGGGTTGTTTCCTAGGAGATGGGATCCGGCGATGCCCCTACTCTTTCCTAGATTGGGACTTCTGTGTATACTAGAGCCAGCTGTTGTACTGCTGTCGGAGTTGAGACTCCAATGCAAACGACCTAAGTTTCGAAAGTATACTTGGCAAAGAACAATTTTATTCCAACATTAAAACATCTAACAGGATTACGTGGAGAGACGGGTTGTTTGCGTGAGAACAAAGTCAGAGTTGTGGACGCCTATGAGAGGGTCGCATGAACTGAGGCCGAGCTACTCAGAGTCTCAGAGGATGGCTGCCATGACAGACTACATAGGTCGAGCTACGTATAGTCTCGAAAGATGGCTGTCATAGCAGAAACTTACAAGGTGACTACGTGCGTGAGAGCAAAGTTATAGGCCGAGCTACGTATAGTCTCGAGTGATGGTTGTCGTAGCAGAGAATTACTAGGTGACTACGTGCGCAAGAGTAGAGTCATAGAGGCCGAGCTACGTATAGTCTCAGGAGATAGCTGTCATGGCAAAGGTGACTACTTGCGCGAGAGCAAAGTCATAAAGGCCGAGCTACGTATAGTCTCGGAGATGGCTGCTGTAGCAAAGGCTTATAAAGGTGACTTGTGCGAGAGCATAGTCAGAGGGTAACTTGCACGAGAGCATAGTCAGAGGCCGAGCTAAGTATAGTCTCGGGAGGGCGGGAGCCTGGTGAAAGAGGGCGAGACCCATCATCTAGGCGGTCTCATGGGAGACGCCCAAGGCGGAGAGGGCAAGACCTCTAGTCTGGGCGCCTGGTGCTAGGGGTGTCTAGTGTTGTGTGCCTTTTGTCTACACTTTATTGTTAAGTCATGTTCTGACTTTTGTAAGCTATTTATTTTTAAGAAAATAAAATAATTTTGGACACAATAATCTTCACAGAATTTTATTTCATAAAATAAAAAATAACAAATTAAATCAACTCAAACAATAAAGGATAGATAAAATATTCTAGTGCTCGGTGTCCCATAGATGGGCCAATACTTTCCTGGTGAAGTTGGAGTCACCTCCTCCTAGCCCCTTAGACGATCGTCTAAATTTCTCCGAGAGGTTGCTGGCGTTCTCTATCATCCTGATCCCGACCAAGTGACAGGGCTTGTCCTCTGCCAGTAACATACTGCCTCAAATGGCCACGCTGTATGAGCTCCTCGATCTGTCTTTTAAGATTAAGCATTTGTCAGTATTATGGTCGTGGTCGTGGTGGAAACGACAGTACTTGTTTGGGCTCCTTCGATTTGGGGGGTCTTCATCTTCTCTGACCAGCATACTATAGGGTCATCTTGTATTTGAAACAGGATATGCTTCACGGAAGCATTGAGTGGTGTGAAGGCTTGCTGCTCTCTCAGAGGTAGGGGACCAAGGGAGTCCTTGACAGAGATTCTCTCTGTCCTGTTTCTTTTGTTCTCTATCTTCCACTTGTCTTCACGGGTATCCTTCATTTTCTCACCCCCATAGGAGGACTCACCTCGTCTGGCCTTGGTGACATCTTCAGCATTTATGTACTTCTATATCCTTTGACAGCAGCTTGGGCATGCTAAAGTGAGGCTTCTTAAGTACTGAAAACATGAAACTGAAGGTGCGAAGGCTAGCGATAATGGCGGTCAGGGCTACCTTGTCATCTGGCTCCTCAATCAAGAGGATCTTTCATTGAAGCAAGTGAGGTAGTCTCTAAGGCTTTCATCCTTATCCTACTTGATGGTGAGCAGGTGGGTCACATGTCTCTGGTGTCGGCGTCCCCCAATGAAGTGAAAAACGAATGACCTGTTGAGTTCTGCGAAGGAGTGTATGGAGGAGGGCTTGATCTTTGCAAACCATTGGCGTGTGGACCCCTTGAGGGTGGTAGGGAATGCTCTACACATAATCTCCTCAGGCACGTTGTGAAGTTGCATGAGAAATTTGTAAGTGTCAAGATGGTCTAGGGGGTCTCTAGTGCCGAAGAAGATCTCGATGGTAGGCATCTTGAACTTCGAGGGCAAGAAATAATTGACAATATCAACAATGAAAGGAGTATCAGTACACCTTACCAGGTAGTCCACCGTGGCAGGCGTCTGTGCTTTGATGGCGTTGAGGGCATCACTATGTTGATTTTGCACCTCTCTGATTTTCTCGTCTCATTGGTTGGAGATATCCTCTGTTGGGTGGTGGTACTGGCTCTCATAGTCACCATATTGACTCTCTCCATCGTCCTCCTACGTAAGTACATACGAAGGGTAAGCACGTGAGCTTCATGTGCGTTGAGGAGGGACTGCTGGACGAGGGGTTCCCTGGCGTGACCTTAGAGCATTCTGGCGAGGGGACCCATGTTGAAGGGGTGCTTGGCATCCAAAAGGGATGGGTAGTGACTCCTCTCCTGTTGGAGGGAGTGGGGCTCGTCCCACAGGGGCGATAGGTTGAGGGGTGACCCCTCCTTGGGTGAGCATCATTTGAATAAGTTACTGGTTCTGCTTTACCATCGACTGCATGGTCTATAAGAGCTGTTGTTCAATGACGGGGATTGCCATAGCAGGAGGTTCTGAAGGTGCGAAGAGAGGTTGGGTCTCCTCCCAGTGAGCCAGGTTGTTGTCTCTCGGCTGCTGAGACATTGGTCTGGTTAAAATTGTCATGGATTGAAAGAATAAGAAATCTAGTCGTTCCCACAGACGGCGCCAAACTAATGATGCACAAAACTGTCTTTGTGCAAGATCAAAAATCAAGAATGTGTAAAGATGCAATTAATGAGTAACAAGCAATCAATGACAATAAAGAGTAAAACAGTAAATATGGATCAACAAAGAGATTTAGTGTGGTTCGGTCCAGGTGACCAACGTCCACTTTTGGGAACGGCAGTGGTGGTCTGGTATTTTTTATTTATGAGTAACCAGGAGAATATACTCCAGAGTATTACAATTGAGAGAGAGAGTAATGCTTTAGATGGAGGGAGGTGTGGTGTGTGTAAAGGTTTCGGATGCCTCAAGGAGTTAATCATCTTGCCCTTCCATGTGGAGAGGGGCTTACATTATATAGGCTCACCAAGGCGGTGACGTAAGGAAGGGGTCTTCTATTGTTTTGGTAAGTACAATTTTGGTAAGAGTAGACCTCTTTGTTAAGCATAGCTAAGATAGGAATAGATCTTTGCATCACAATATTCTCTCCTCACGTGCTCTTATTTAGTCAGAGGACACCCTGAGCTGGACTGGGCTTGGTCCTAATCTTGAGACTGGACCTGGAGTGAGCTATGTTCGTTTGGACTTCGGTGTCATTCCCATGGCACTGAGGTGGACTGAGGAGAAGACAACGGAGAAGAGCCCAAGGGGCTGCCCATGGGCGGCGCCTCAAGGAACCCTATGGGTGGCGCCCATTTGGGGACCTTGGGCAGCGGCCCCTTGGTCCTGGGTGTTGGCCTCTTGGCTCCTTCAGGCATTAGTATTTTACTGGTACTCTGGACTGGGTCAACTCAACTCAGATTTTGACTTCTCTTTGGGCTTCTTGGTTTATTTTTATTGGTCCAGGCCCGGTTAATTTCGGGCTCATTACAAAGTAATTTGATTTGTTGAAACTTAAATATTAAGTTTTTAAGAACATCTTCAATCATGATTCAAATTTAAATTCAATTTTGAGTCTAAATTTGAATAAAAAACTTGATTTGGTATATAGTACTCTAGTAGGCAAACTCAAATATTTACTAAAACTTTTAAAAATTTTCTTTATAATCCCAAAACTCTTTTTTTTTTTGTCATTCAAATCATTATATTTGATTAAATAAATGAAGATATGGATAATTCGAAAAAAAATTGTGAATATTTATATAACACTATATGAGAATAAACAAACCACATCATAATTCTAAAATTGTTCTAATCCCATATTATTTTTATAAATTCAGATAAAAAAAAAGAAAAAGAAAAAAATATAACTATTTTGACATGAGCCTGGTTTGAAGAACATAAAAACATACGTTTTTAACAAAAATAAAAAATAAAAAATAATAAAATGATGATTTTTCTAAATTTGTAGGTAGTGAAGGCTTAAAATTTCAAGAATAAATAATAACCTGAAATTGTATTACCGATATTGTTCGAAAAAATCAAAGAAAAAATTGATGGGTAGGCTTAGGGTTTATATAATATGAAATATAGGTGAAATTAGAGTTTTGAAAAATACAAGAAGTCAAGAACAATAAAATATGAAAAGGGAAAAAACTTACTTATAGACATTCAATGTGTGACACCCCAAAATCTGGGAGTCCGTTGATTACCCATCAACCCGCGGAATACCCATAGATAACTAGTAATTCGATCACACCGTTATGCCCCATTTACAGGGGTCCATAATTGAACGAAATTTGGGCAGAGTCTCATTTGTACAGAGAGCTCTACCCAATACCCAACCTGTGCAATATAACTTCGCATAACCCATCCGCGGCCCAATACAAAACAATAACCGCACCGGGTCCATTTATAAGTAAACATTGGCCACACCGGTCCAATTATCCACACTTATATCAAAACATGCAAGGCTATTCTAAGAATAGTCTTTATAAGTTCTATTACAAATATTTGCAAAAGTCTACATGCTCAAAACATAAGTTTCACAAGTGTTTTACACAAAACATTAAGTAAAGCCACATGCGGCTTTCTTCATCTTTGAGGACCCAAATGGGAGCCGTCCGCTGGCACATACTTCGCACCTGAAATGTTTTCCGTATAGGGTGAGCCAACGCCTAGTAGAGAATTTCCTACAGAGGCTACTCCCCCCCTAGAAGTATATGAAGAGTGTACATGCAACAATTTACACGCACATCCACCATTCCTTACAAGAACATGCATTCAATGCTGGAATTCTACTCTGTTATGCTATGAAATGAGATGCGACTCACTCGTACAGATTTCCCCGAGTCCTCCCCGACTCACACGACACAATGCAGTACCAATGTGTAATGAACCCGTCTTTGAAGGAAAAACATCCAATGATCATTTTGAATAAAAGTCATGCGTTTTATAAATCAGATCAGTATGAGATGATACTCATTGACAGAGTATGTTTTTATTAACAAAATCTTGTGTCTTGTTGGACAACGAATTTTGGTATCTCAATCTTCGGTTCAGTAAACACCAGCACTTTTCTAGAATTTCACCGCCGGCAAGGTGCCTGAACCATGTGACCGGGTCTTGCACTCGATGGAGAGTCTAGCCCTACTTGCTATACCTGACACAAGTTTTTCTCATGCAATCATGCGACTTCATGTGACCATCGATCCACATTTCCAAGTCCACATATCAACCACCAAGCATGGTGTTTGATTAAACATGCACCTCACACCCCCACACTTATGACTTATGCTCATGAATGTGATGCACCATACACATGCAATGCAATGCCTCATTGCACACTTTCCACATGTTCAAGATGCAATGAATGTCTTATGAACAATTTAAACCACATAGCAACATATGTCATGACAATATATGTCTTAAGCATACAATTACCATAAAACATCATGAACTAATATCTTAGCAACATATTAACATATTTTACCACAACATTCAACATGCTAAACATAGTCATGAAACACATGATTTCAATCACTCAAGGTATTTTATCAATCACCTTCAAGACAACCATCATGTTGAACACAAATCATGCCCAAATTCCACTAAGTTACAAGAAAGTTCACAAATAACTATCATGCATCACTCTCAAGCTAAGAAATAGTCTAAGTCAATTCTCAACTCTTTTTCCTTAATTCCGTAACTATACACAAATAGTAGGACCCTACAAGTCATCCTATAATTCATGTCACCAATCCATTTTATTCACAAGACACAATATTAATATATAGAGTGCCTACACACTACCATGTCCTAAGTGGTTTCACAAAGAAATTTCACACCCCAATCTCATGATAGAATTTATTACAAGTCATTTCTACTGGAATAATCCCAAATAGGAGGATCCCTACATCCAATTAAACAAGGAAGTGATCTAGGCCATTTCTATGACCATTTAGCAAGTGTCAAGTCCCTAACACCCTACTCATTCCATATAAACATTTCATATAAACAATTTAGGTTAGGAATAATCCCAAGTAGGAAGAATCTAGAAAGTCATCATATAGCACAAGAAATTATTCTAAGTAATTTCTACACCACTATTTCCAAGTAGATATATTATATCCCTTTCCAACATCCATTTAACCATATCATTAACAATAGTCAAGAATTCTATACAAGACCTCATACATCAACTCTTTCCACATGAACATCATAGGATTGAATAAGCCCAAAACAGTCCATAATTTCAACTCCAAAACAATCCAAAAATAGTCTACAATTTCAATCCAAAACAAACTAAAAAATAGTCCACTAATTAACCACAAAATAGTCCACTAATTAGCCACAAAATAGTTCACTAACTGGCCACAAAATAGTCCACTAATTGGCCACAAAATAGTCCACTAACTAGCCACAAAACAGTCCACTAATTGGCCACAAAACAGTCCACAAATCAGCCACTAAAACAGTCCACAAATAGCCACAAAAAAGCCCCCAAAATAGGTTACATAGCAGTCCACTATCCCATTAAGTTACAAGAAGATATGCAAGTAACTTTCATATATCAACTACAAGCTAGAATTTAGCTTAAGTTCTTCCTACACTCCATTCTTCATTTCCTCAACAATATACAAGTAATATATATTCACATACACTTAACCACCCCTTATGGACATGCTGGGTAAGAAATGAACCAAAGTAGGAAGGATCCTACCTCTTGAAGCGTGAGATGAAGATTAGAGCTTCAAAGCTTCAAGAACACCTCAAGAACACCAAGAACACCTCGAGATCCTTGATTTCTCCAAAATTCACCCTTTGGATCTTAGGTGAAATCCTTCGTTCTTGGTATGTACGCGTAGCCCTCGTTGAGGAGATGAACTTTGACTCTTGGTTAGACGAATTCCGACCGACGGAACTCCCGGAATCGAAGCGGGAAGGTTAAAGTTGAAATTTTTTCTTCCCTTATGTCATGGCGGCTGCTTACAGCTAATGAGAAGATATTTTCTTCTCCAAAAAGCTGATTTAAGAGGGTATTTATAGGCACAAAAGTGCGGTCCAAATCACACCGCATATTATCGACTTTCAGGTCCGTTTTTTCGTCCCAAAACGATTCATTATAACTCGGATTAAGCTCAAATTAATTTTATTTGAACTTTAATTTAATTTTAAGGAAATTTTTAAAAATTTATTTTTGGGGACCTTTAAAATGTCATTCGCCACGCAAACGCCTCGAATGACGTGCAAAAATCCGACTATCTCAGAATTCAACGAAATTTAATAGAATGACTAGATTTTGCGATATGAATCCAGCAGCAAACTCTGTTTCCACATCCGAGCTCTAGAGCATGAGTATTTTAAATACGTATTATAGTGACTAATTACTATTTTACCCTTTCTAGAAAAAGTTCAAATTTTTTGGGTTTTACACAATGATTTGTAAAAGTTTCAGTAGTAGTCAACAAAACAACGTAATAGAGAGAGGCAAGACAAGGTAAAGAATAAATCGTTGAAGAAGTCTTTTAATTTTGAATAGGTTAAAAAATTGTCATTAGAAATTTGGTATAGAATTTGAGTCTGCTTCAATTTGGATCCAGAATAAATTTTGCCTTTATTTGATATAGATTTGAGTTCAAGGTTGGAGAAATTTTTTAGGCCTTTTTGACTCAAACTTAAATTGGAGTCTTCATTTGATTTAAGGTTGGAGATACTCTTATAAATCAAAAATCTATCATAGTTTTAAAACCCAGCCTAGACATCAATCCAAAAAAGAGACCGGGTTAATGGGTCACTGGTCAGACCAATTATTTAATAAAAAATAATTATTAATCTATACTACTTCTAAAATTGGCTTGACAAGAAAACCCTTTTTTTTTTCTTATTTTAGCCTTGCATAATTTTATAATATCTACTCTATCACCATATAAGAATTTGCATATAATTATTGAAGGAATAAATTCATCTTTTGGCTTTTGAGTTTCTATTTTCTTCTTAAATAAATTTATAGACTTTATATATATACATTGCCATCATTACTACTAAACACAAAAATATTTTCTTGTCATCATTACTCTCAAACAATTGTATACAATTAGATTATTATTAGATTAATTACCCTAATTAATTACATAATATCATATTTAACCCATTGCCCATCCATATTCTATTCAATTGTTGTGGGACACATTTACTGCACTTATGACTATTTGGATGTTACGTATGTACAAATTCACTCCTTAACCATTGATTAGTAATATAAATGCAATTTTTATCTTTTTTAGACCTTACAAATTCTTCAAACAAATTTCTAAAAGACGATGCATCGGATTTCTTTTACATATTGATTCTTCCTCTACTTGATAATACTTCGAATCTATTGCATTGTTAGTACACCTAACCCTTTCAGTTGCACCCAATTCTCTTGTAAATCTTTTATGCCAAACTTATCATTCAAATTTAATGATAATCAGTCTTTTTCACTAACTCACTGTGAAAATCTCAATATTTTCAAGTCGGGAAACCAACGCTTGTTGAAGAACTGTTGAAGCCATAAAATTGCTATGGAAGAGAATGTACTATTTTCAACTCTATCTATTTTCTAAATAGTGTTTTTATATTTGGTGTTCTCAACACCCATGAAATAATTTTTGGTTTTTTTGAGTTTGATTAATTCCAGAATATAAAGATAATAATTTTTGTTGAGTTAATGATAAAGGCGGTTGGGCCTTGATTTACATGGGAGAGTATGCATATTTTATAATTGATTTATTCCATACTCAATGACTAGAAAATTGGTTCATGTATGAAGCTTCTTTTTTTTTTGTCATCGTTAAGAGAAATGTAGTGGGACTTTCACAAAGATATATGCGGGATAGTTTACTTCTTGATTTCATGCCTTCTGGTAGCCTAATGTGTGTGGAATTATTGGATGATATGGAGCGAGAGCAAGTTAGTGTTGATTTTGTCCTGAGTTAGTGGTGGAATGCTTGAACTCTTGGGGCGATTACAGATTATCATGATAACACTTTGTTTCCATCTATGGTAGGCTATGACTTACTGCACTTCTATAACCTGATTAATTTATACTACTGCTCTGGTTTGATTATATGTTTGACATGTATATCTATAGCTTTTTTTATTATTTTCATTTTCTTGTGATTTTAGTTCAAGGTTGTTACTTAGAATTTTACAAAAAAATATTTTGAATAATTATGAAAAAAATTCCCACTCTCCATTGGTGATCAAAGTTCACCCAATGTACTTACTTTTATATGTAGAATTTATTCCTTCTTCTTCTTCTTCTTCTTTGTGTGTTATAAAATAATAATGCAGGTTCCATCAATGAATTTTTTGCTTTACGAATCCTGAATCTTCTCACTACCAAGAAGGCCAACACTGCCCAAGGATTCTTAGTAAGCAAAAAATATTCATGATTGCACAATCACTTAGTCCTATCGTTTAGATTGATATTATATTGTTCATCCAGGTTTTGTTTTGTAATTGATTGTTTGGAATAAAAATATTTTGATTTCTGGAGTGTAATAATTAGGCAAACAACAAAATGGCGGTACAAGAAGTGAACAGATAATGTCAATTCACAGTATAAGGATTTCTTCATCCTTTGAGATTGCTAGAAATTGCCCTTGAGAAAAGCCCAATGAGTGTGAGCTGGACACAAGCAGGCCAAATCAGATCCAAAAGAAGCCAGCACATGGGTGTGCCAAACACTCTCCTTTCCATTCCCATTTTGAACGGCGGCATGGTTATTGTTACCCAATTGCTAGGGTTACCGTGACTCCAACTGGAAGCTTGAGACCGGAACCAAGAAAAAACTACCAGTCACTGAAATGATGGAGTCAAGAAAATGACTCAGTGACACTAAAATGCAAAGGTTATGTTCTCAAGTCCAAGAAGTCGTTAAATATATATAAGAATGTTGTGATAGTAAGGTTGAAAGGTCTGTAGAATTTGTTAAGGAGACGGAGAGACTGCAACATGCAAGGGGAATAGTCAAAGATTATTGAAGAAGACATAAGTGAGAGATAGCTTTGCCAAGATTATCTGAAATAGAATCTGTTGGCTCTACACAAGTTGTAGAACTATGTATCTATCATATCTCTTCATATCATCAAGTAGTCATCGTTACTATCTTGTTTGCGCGAAATGAACTTTCCTCAAAACATTGGGCCTGTTTTACTCTTTTTCTCAAATATCAATGTATTTTTCAATTGCGACATGTTTCTGTTATTCAATACCATCATAAGAAAATGTACGTTAGCTTCTCATGGAATAGTCTTGAGTTTTGTCTACTTTTATCTCAATGAAAGACATCATGTTTTGCATTATTCACAAAGTGGCTAATATTAACTTAACTATAACCCAAAATTATTCATGTGTAATACACGTGCGCACCAATTATTAGTTACTTTTAGATGTCACTATAAGTGAAAAACTTTTGACTACCATTTTTACTCTCAAACAATTCCAAAAAATTATCTTTGTTAACTCCTTTATGCTACATCAGAAAACTAACAATCACAAGTACAACGGATACGTTCCGCATAAACTTAGTCCTTACAAATTCTAATAATTAATTTTTAAGTTTCATTGGTTATCCAACCATCATCTTATAAAAGCAATCTTAACTAATAAATAGCGTAATGCAATTTATACCTAAATATCTGACCTAATGATATGACTTCAGTAGAACCATTAGATCATTAAATTCTAATGTTTCACGAGACCTATAGTCAATCCAAAAATCATTGTTAATTAATTCAGTAAATTTGGTCTCAATAGGAGTGCCCTAATAGATAATGTCCTTTTTATTTGCTGGTGAATTAATAGATAATGTAATTCCATCAGACAACACTTGCTTCGGTCGGTACCATTTCATCTTCCATGTTTTTTTTGACTCTTTTTCTAGAATGGCAATGAAGGGGCAATAGCGAAAAGTCTTTCCAGGCTGCCTTCATTGTTGCTCCCAAAATTTCCTATTCCAAGCAACGAGCATCCCTATACACTTGCAGAATTTTAATGCAATTTCAATGGATTTTTTTGGCTAAATCCCATATTCTTGAACAAGCTCCAACAAAAGATCGTTGTTGTTTTTTCATCTTCTTTAATGGCTGGTCCTTCTTGTCCTTGTTATCATCGACAAAGGATATCGTGAGAGTTTTTTTGGGGTTCGGATTTTTATTTCTGTGTTAGATTTACTTGTTTTAATTAAATGTATATTTTTTGTTTTGTGGATATTTTTGGTTATCACATAATTTTGAGTTGTAAATAAAGTCAAAATTATAACTTGAAATGATCCATGTGCAATGCACACGTATCAACTAGTTATAATAAATAGCTAAAAAAAATACAATATTTATGAAAATAACATTTTTAATGTATATATTTGATCAAACAAAACCCCAAAAATCAAATATGTATCAAATACATCCAATTTCTAATACAATTTGTAAAGCTAAACACCCAAACTTGTAATTAAAAAAATAGAAACCACCATGAAGAATACCCAGTGAGATGCTCTCCAAGCATCAATAGGTATTTGGTTCAATGATACGCCTTACTTTGTAAAAATTTTGCCTTTTTAATAATGCTCTCAAAGTTAAAGGCTAATATGCAATTTCATATAAACAAATAAACAATATGGCAATCAAACAACACGAATCAGTAAGAACTTCGAAGAATATCACTAATTAGTCTAAAGAATAACATTAATTAGTAAGAAAATTCACCAACACAACTACGGTTTTTTTTTTGGGGGATAGAATATTAAATAGGGTTCTACTATTGAAAGTTGAAAACTAAGATGCCTCTCAAAGTCAAAAGTGTCAAGTGATCGGAAGCAGAGCCCCTACCCCCTAGTTCGATTCAAGCCAACAATCAGAGATAGAGATGATCGAGATGCTTGCTTGGAGCATGGGACGATCGAGAGATTAGTCGAAGAACGTCAAAGTCAAATAGTCGTAGAGAAAGAGATACAAGTGAGACTTGAGACCAAAGAGAAAGACGAGTTGTAGAGACCAGATAAAGAGAGGCGAGTTTGCAGAGACCAGAGTGAGAGAGACGACACGAGAGGGTGAATGAGTGATCAAATCTGATCTTAGTCATCGAGGTTGAATAAGGGATTAGGGCAAAAAATGCCCAAATTTTTCTAATTTATAAGGCTTTCTATGACCCAGACGGTTGTACATACCCGTTCGATTTGATCTGTTCATAAAAAATCCGCCCGGTTCATCGAGTCTTAGATGGGTTTAATGCTTGAAAGATCTAATTATTGGACTGGTCCAGTCTAGCATCCGAGTTAACCCGATCGGGCTGGGTTTAAAAACACTACATCAGAGATGTCAAACGTGTCAGGTTAAACGGGTAAAAAACATGTAAACCCGTACACGACGCGTTTAATAAACAGGTAAAAAATCTCATACGAACACGATCCGTTTAATAAATAGGTAGCACGACACGACTCATTTAACTCGTTTATTTTTTTAAAAAAAATTATATCAACAAATTTTAATACTCCAATTTTTTTACTACCAACTGTATTTATCTCAAAAAAGATGAATTTTTAATCAAATCTCACATAAAAATCAGATTTGAAGGCTAAAAAAAAAGGTATTTATAGGCAAGACAACTCTCACCATCCCCATCTCTCCTCATTTATCGATGTGGTACAAAAATAAAAAGGATTGGTTTGCCTTTGTCATGAACTGTTTCCTATCTCCCCTCCTTGTTGAACTACTACTTCACTTTTTTTTGGGTTAATTTTTTAAAATAATTATTAATTTATTATTATATTAATTTTATTTAAATAAGAAAATGTGTGATAAATTATTTGACAAGTCCCATTCAAACACAACTTATTTATTAAACGTGATAAGTTAATCCATTTATCACGTAAATCCATTAAAATTTCACACGAGGTTGAATTTTGATAGTCCTGCTATAATTTGCTCTTACTTTTATATCTCGCACACACGTCACAATGAAGTAACGGGGCTTCATTTGGTTGGCAATTGCTCGATTGGACAGAGGTCAGAGGGCAATTTTTCTTATAAACATCCTCCACTGTTGCTATTCTCTCGCTGATAGTGAAGCTCTCATCGTCTCGTTAGATCTCATCGTCAACCATGGCTGAGGTAAACCGAAAATCCATAATTTGGCTTTTCTTTGTCATTCTATTTCATTTTTCTATGTTATTTATATCAGAATAATCTATTTCCAATGAAGCTGTTGGAATTTTTGTTTTTGATTCTTCTTTTGCTTTTTAATCTATTTCCAATCGAAAAAGGACTTCTGTATCATCTCTTACAGAAAACTCTATGCACTAGTTTGATACTAGATTTTCCTCGCAACCACTTTTTACCTGGAAAGATTCTCTATTTTCAGTCTTTAAGGATGGTTTGTTTTAACTTCATTATGTTTTCGATTATATGTGATTGAGAGATGTAATGAGATAAAATAATGTAATTTTGGTATGAATGCAAGTGGTATTTGAGTACAAGCCATGGTGGCAGGGCGGTTGAGCACGAGAATAATCGGTGCAAGTTTAGACACTCTGAACTTAAAAAAAAAAGGTATTTGAAAAATGTTAGCAATAATGTTGCCCAAATCAGTGGACCAATTAAAGAACATTTGTTTGTTTGCTTCTCTAGTTCTGCTGTACGTCTTATCTATCAATCTAACAATTCTGAGGATGAGAGTCCTGAGACCTTTTTTCCTTAATATAGATACATTGTAGTTATATATCTCGCCTGTCAACAATCTTGTATTATTAGCAAACCAAAAAGAAAAGAAAAAGGAAGGAAGAAAGAAATCAAAACGGCTCTCAAATGGCACTTCTGTTTCCCAAGATTCCCACAGTATCTAACCTGTTTCATGACAGTTTCTGGCAATTGTAATTTGATGTTTGAAATTTTGTTAAGACTCAATGTTCTTGTTTTACTGATTTTCATACTTTTCTAATTAGATTGAATTGAAGACTGCCCCAGCTGATTTTCGATTCCCAACAACAAATCAAACCAGACACTGTTTCACACGCTACATCGAGTTCCACAGGTGAAATCCTGTAAGCTTAATTTGGTATGGCAATTTGGGGGCATTCACAGCTGAATATCAACTTTATATATAATACCTCAAGGGCTGTAGAAATTCTTACAGCTTTATGTGGAGCAATTTTTCCTTTCCTTTTCCCCTTAGACATGATAATATGGCAGGAATTGAATTGAAATGAACCAAATACCGGATTGTTCAGGCTCAGATTATTTTGGTTATTGAGTATGCCAAGCTCGGTTTGGGCTTCCCCTTGGGTTGAGCATATGTTCTCAGACTTGGCTGCCTAGATTTTAATGACCTTGGGGCCTGGACTTGGTTTAATTGGATTATTACTTTGCTTTTGAGAAGGAAAAATAAGTTATTTAGTATACGTAGAAGTCATCTGAGGCCATCTAGTCTATCAGATGAAATTCTATTTATAGAATGCAGAACTTATACAAGAAGGTTGAATAGGTGATAAGATTTTAAGTTTTTACCTAGGGATTTTGTTATCCTACCCACTTCACAGGTAGGATAACAATTTATGAAAGCCAAAATAATAAAAAATGCCAAATATATTAGTCTTTAATTTTTTTTAAAAAAAAAGATGAGGGCATTTGTGTAATTCAGTGGAGCACTTTCTAACAGTTTTGTAGCTCTTTTTCCAACTCAACAGAAATTGCAATCAAACTCCCCCAATTTTCTCTGCGCTTTCTTGCTTTCTCACTCTTTTTCTTTAATTTTTTTAGTTTCCTCCCATTTTTGGGCAAAATTTGACTCTTGATGTTTTGTGTTCTATTATCTTGAGGTATCAGCTCTATAGTTGCTTGTCCCTTTCTTCATTTGTGATAACATTCATAATTTCTAACAAGAAATCTATTCCATTTTTCTTTGAAACTCTGGCCTTGAATGTTTCTCCAGAATTTTTCGGGGGTCACCATGATTGGACATCGGAAGAGGAAATATCTGGCGATTGGATTCCATCTCAAAAGATCAGAAGCGTGGGTTGAAAAGAGAAAAGTAATTCAAAAATTTGGTGGGAAATGGAAGAATAAATTTTTTTTGGGGGGGTGGGTGGGTTGGGGGACTTCAATTATATTTTTGCCCTCATTTTACTTTTGGTTGCAAATTGTTAACCTGTGCATGATTTGGTAGGCTAACAAAATCTTTCATCTATTATTAAGTCAAGTTAAAGTCTATGACAGTGTACTTGGAGGTTTATTGATAAAGAAATTTGAAACAAAATGAAGAGAAAAATCAACAATGTTTTTTATTATTTTAGCATTCCTGTTCTTTTTTGCATATTAAGTTGATAAACAAAGGTTTAAGGTATTTGATACAATTTTAATTTAATGGATTATTAAGTCAGCAGATGGACACTGAAACAGCTAGAGCAAATGTTTTTTAATTGGATCTTGCATGCATATTTGATCGATTTGAGTCCCTAGATTTCATCTATATGAACAAAAAAGGGCGGTTAAGTATACGAGGTTCTCACCATTGCAAGGTTTGGGAGGGCTAAATTTATATAGCCTTGCCACTGGATGCAGAAAAGCTGTTTTTGAGACTCAAACCCTTGATGCCCATGTCACAGTACAACAACCTTTTTGCTACACCAAGGCCCACCCTATGGACTCATTTATTAACAGAGCCCTATAATTCAACTCTCGCTTGCTTATTTTTTTTATATGAATGCAAGAATGCTCTTGTTAGCTTGGTCAATCGAAGTTGTGGTTGAAAAAGTCAGTTCATTGGCTGCCCTACTTGATATGATGTTTTGAGATTCCTATATAGCTTATGATCGGAGATCGGACTAATTTCCTGTCCCTTTTCCTCAACCTTTAATTGTGAACTGCAGGTGCTTGGCAGCAAAAGGTGAAGAGACTGATGAATGCGTGAGATTTGCCAAATACTATCGATCCCTCTGCCCAGGTGAATGGGTGAGTAACTGCACTGATGCTGACTCTTTATAATTATGATCTTACCACATATGAGTCGGCTGATTCTTTATTTGTCAATTTTTTGTAACAAACAAGAAGGTTGTTAAAGAGAATGAAAAATATAAAAAAAGTAAGAAGGATGGAGATCCTTCAAACAGGAAAGGGAGAAAAGATAAAAACAACTAAACCAGCGAGTAGGATCCCCAAATGTAAACCCCGAAACTCAGCCGCGAGGGGGAAGATATGATCCTTTTTTTTTGGTAAAAGTATACCATAGAGGCAAAGTGATGCCTTTTCAGGCTTCATCATGGAGACTCCGTTCTTTCTCAACAAATCAGCCTGCTCATTGGCAGTTCTTGGCATCCATCTAATCTTCAGCATGTAAAACCTTGAAGAATCTAAGATCTCTCTCCTAATGTTACTATCACTCCATGAATCGAAGGAACAACACTGAATCCAGCCAACAAACACCTCTGCATGCCCTCAATTAGGCAATTTGTGAGACCCATGGAGACAACCTCCTTCACGCCTTCCCAGAGAGCTAAAGCCTCAACACTAGGAGTAAACCGAAAACCAGTTGGTTTAGCAAGAACATGAATAGTACTCTCTGGCATCTTATAATGCTTCCATTACCTCTGGCCTTTCCTATTGGGAGAAATAGCAAAACTTTATTGTATTATGTCATTGGAAGACAAAAAAAATATGTGGTTGTGAAATATTGGTGGTTCCATTGCACTAATGTGGGAAACCCTTCAGTTTTTGCACATTAACCAGAAATGCTATTTTCTGTCCATAGCTAAATAGTAGCTGTAGTTGCAATAGAGATATCTATAGCCTATGTTGGTTTTTGTATTTCTACATTCCTTTTGGTGCTGGTTGGTTGTTTTCATTTTGCCTCTCTTTTTTGCACCAGGTCTCTCACACTAAACCATTTTTTTCCTAGTGTTTGTCTTAATATTATACACCTACAAAGAGAGTTATTTATGCACATCTTTATGTGTATTCTTTTTGTCTCCATATTCCCTGCAGATCGAGAGGTGGAATGAACATATGGAGAATGGGAGTTTCCCGGGGCCACTTTAATTTAATGTCATATGGAATGATCGCTGCTATGGGAATTTCAGACGGCATCTTATATTTTTGTTTGGAGTCGGCTGTTTTTGTTTGAAGGTTAACGGATCAATAAGGCACACCCATATGGATTCCTTATCTTGAATTTTTGTTATTCCATTGCTTCATATGAACAAGTTGCTAAAGAAAGGGTGAACTGATCTGTCTCTGGATCTTTTAATGCATGATCTTCTGTTTTTATTGTTCATTCATATTCTTAATGCTTCCCATTCGGAAAATGGGAAATGAAAATGGGGCTTGCTATGTGCTATTCGATTATCAAATATTGTTTTACTATGTGCATGCTTGGCTTTAGTGGCTTACATATTAGGGTTTGATGGCTTCCATATTTGGTGCACCATTTTGAGGATGGGTGAGGTACTAGTTTTGGAAGTGGTTGTCCCCCATTACGTTTAGAAACATATTTGGCTTGGGTTGTTTTTTGACGTTTGCTTTCAAAAAATTGACTTATAAAAGACATATAAAAAGTAAATCTATTTTTTTGTACCAAAAAAAAAAAAAGAATAGAAAACCAATTTCACAGCACGGCAACCTATTTCACCCCCACTCCATAGTCCCGAACCCTGTGCCACTTGGTATGTCCTATTGCTTCAAGAGGATTGAAGGAATGCCCAAAAGAGGCAACCTATTTCACCCCCACTCCATAGTCCCGAACCCTGTGCCACTTGGTATATCCTATTGCTTCAAGAGGATTGAAGGAAAGCCCAAAAGAGAGAATAATAAAACTCCCAAAGAGAGGAAAAAAAGAAATCAATTCGTGTGAAGGCAAGAATTATCCTCTGACTTATCAATTAGCAAAATCTCTTAAGGAGTATGAGGGATTAATTCTCATGAATATCTTAATTTTGGCGTGGATGGTCTATCTTTGATCAAATCGGAGAGAGAATTATGATGATGCACAAAATCGTCTTTGTGTAAGATCAACAATCAAGTATGTGATTAATGAGTAATAAGCAAGCAATCAATGGCAAAACAGTAAATATATAGTCAACACAGAAATTTATAGTGGTTCGGTCCTGGTGACCTACGTCCACTCTCAGGAACGGCAGCAGTGCCCTGATGTTCTTTATTGATGAAGTCGCCGGGAGAGTAACTCCGACCAGTGTTACAATATTTTGAGTGAGAGAGAGAGAAAGAGAGAGACAATGTGTGTAGGAAGGTGTAGTGTGTGTAGAGATCAAGATTGTAAAAGCCTGCCCTCTATGTAGAGAGGGCTCACATTATATAGGTGTGATGAGACCGTGAGGCGGTGAGCACACTTTTGGTAAGAATAGACTTTTTTGGCAAGCACACTTAAGGTATGAATAGATCTTCGTATCTCGATGTTTTCTCCCTTGTGTCCCTATTCCGTCGGAGGTAAATCTTGAACTGGACTTGACCTTGGACTTGGACTTGAGTAGTCTTGGTCTTGAGAGGTCTTGAACTTGAGTGGTGTTGGACTGGAGTGAAGAGGGAAGGAGGTGATGAGCATGACATGGGCGGCACCCACTTGAGGCCACATGGGCGACGCCCACTTGGAGCCTTGATGGGCGGCGCCCTCTGAGGCACTTTGGGTGGCGTCTTATATCTTCCGCTTTGGACTCCCACTTGACCCTTGGTTGATCCAGCTCCTCTTGGACCTTCATTTGGACTTTCTTGGTTTATTTTAAATTGGGCTTAACCTGGTTAAATTCAGGGCCATCATTTGCCCCCATGCCCCGAGTCTCTGATTTTTTCGAGAGATAGGGATCGAGGGCATGTGCTTCGTCTTCATTCAGACGAGTTGGAATTTTCCTTGTTTCCCACGGTATCTTTTTATCCTCGAAAACTTACTAAACTTTTTGATGTCAGATAAATTATATATATATATATATGTGTGTGTGTGTGTGTGTGTTGTGTGTATATATATATATATATATTGGTGGCCCTTTAGCCCACCATTATTGACTTTGCCTTTTTTTTTCCTTTTTCTCTTGGCTTGGCAGTTGGGCGCCACCCTCCCCCTTCTCTCTGTTTTTTTTTCTTCTATTGGCTTGGGTGTTGGGCGCCGCCCTCCCCCTTCTCTCCTTTTTTTTTTCTTTCCTTGTTGGCTTCATTTGGACATCGCCCTCCTTGCCTTTTTTTTTCCCAACTCCTGCTGGCTCCCCTTTGGCATGGAGTGGGTGGTGCCCTCTTGAACATGGAATGGGCGAGCAATTGTCTTCGGCGAGTAGCTGTCTTGTGCGTTGGCGAGGAGTCAAGGGCAGTTTGGGTGACGCCCTGTCACGTGCTGCTGGCTTGTGTCTTGCACTAGGCAGTCGTGAAGATGAGATGGGAGATTAGTCGAGATGACAGGACCTATCCTCATGGGTGGCGCACACGCCTTATTTTTTGTGAGTCCCTGTATGGCATTGAATGTAAAGGAAAACTTGGTGGGCGATGCCAGCTTGACAGGCGAGGTAGGAGCACTGTAGACGACTGTGGACGCCTCCTTTGAGCGAGAGAGAGTTAGGCGGTGCCAAAAGGAGACTGTGTACTAGTTGGTGTTGTCTGGCATGCATGGCCAATGGTGGAGGCTCTCTTTGAAATTTTTTTCTCTTCCCAAGGGACCGAGGTTTTATGCCCCCAGTGTTTCTCGGTTAGGGTCCGATTTGTTGGATTGTTTCCTTGGAGATGGGATCCGGTGGTGCCCCTACTCTTTTTTAGACTGGGACTTCTGTGTATACTAGAGCTAGTTGTTGTATTGTTATAGGAGTTGAGATTCCAATGCAGACATCCTGAGTTTCGAAAGTGTACTGTGCGAGAACAAAGTCAGAGTTGTGGACGTCCCACGAGAGGGCCGCATGAACTGAGGCCGAGCTAATCAGAGTCTTGGAGGATAGCTGCCTTGGCAGACTATATAGGCCGAGCTACGTATAGTCTCGAGAGATGGCTGCCACAGCAAAGACTTACTAGATGATTACCTGCGTGAAAGTAGAGTCATAGGCCGAGCTACGTACAGTCTCGGGGTGATGGCTGCCGTAGCAGAGACTTACTAGATGACTACGTGCGCGAGAGCAGAGTCATAAGCCGAACTACGTATAGTCTCGGGTGATGGATGTCGTAGCAGAGGTGACTACGTGCGCGAGAGCAGAGTCATAGGTCGAGCTACGTATAGTCTCAGGTGATGAGCTGCCGTAGTAGAGGCTTACTAGATGACTACGTGCGCGAGAGCAGAGTCATAGGCCAAACTACGTATAGTCTCGGGTGATGACTTCCGTAGCAGAGGTGACTACTTCCGCGAGAGCAAAGTAATAGAGGCCGAGTTACGTATAGTCTCCGGAGTAGACTGCCGTAGTAGAGGCTTACTAAGTGACTACGTGCGCGAGAGTAGAGTCATAGGCCAAGCTACGTATAGTCTCAGGTGATGGGCTGCCGTAGCAGATGCTCATTCCATTGAGATGGAGATGAGGAAGGTGTAGGCACCTGGTACGAGGGGCGAGATCCATCATCTAGATGTCATCATAAGGGTGTCCAAGGTGCAGAGGGCGAAACCCCTCGTCTGGGCGCTTAGTGGTGGGCGTCTGTGCTGTGCGCCTTTTGTCTACACCTTGTTGTTAAGTCATGTTCTGACTTTTGTAAGCTATTTATTTTTAGAAAAACAAAATAATCTGGACACAATAGTCTTCGCAGAATTTTATTTCGTAAAATAACAAATAACAAAATAAATCAACTGAAACAATAAAGGATAGATAAAATATTTTGGTGCTCGGTGTCCCATAGGTGGGCTAATAGTTTCCTGGTGAAGTAGGAGTCACCTCCTCCTAGCCCTTAGGCGATCCTCTGGATTTCTCCGAGGGGTTGCTGGCGTTCTCTGTCATCCTAGTCTTGACCAGGTGATGGGGCTTGTCCTCTGCTTGCAACGTACTGCCTCAAGTGGCCATGTTGTATGAGCTTCTCGATCTGTCTTTTAAGATCAAATCAGTCGTTAGTATCATGACCGTGGTCATGGTGGAAACGACAGTACTTGTTCAGGCTCCTCCGATTCGGGGGGGGTCTTCATCTTCTCTAGCCAGCGTACTGTAGGATCATCTTGTATTTAGAACAGGATATGCTCCACGGAAGCATTGATTGGTGTGAAGGCTTGCTGCTCTCTCAGAGGTGGGGGGACTAAGGCGGTCCTTGACAGAGATTCTCTCTGTCCTATTTCTGTTGTTCTCTATCTCCCACTTGTCTTCGCGGGTGTCCTTCCTTTTCTCACCTCTGTAGGAGGACTCACCTCGTCTGACCTTAGTGACATCTTCGGCGTTTATGTACTTCTGTACCCTTGACAGTAGCTCGGACATGTTGGAGGGAGCCTTCTTAAGTACTGAGAATATGAAACTGTAGGTGCGAAGGCCGGCGATGAAGACAGCTAGGGCTACCTGGTCATCTGGCTCCTCAATCTAGAGGTCTCCTCATTGAAACGAGCAATGCAACCTCTTAGACTTTCATCCTTGTCCTGCTTGATGGTGAGTAGGTGGGTCACAGGTTTCTGATGTCGGCGTCTCCCAATGAAGTGGAAGACGAAGGACTTGCTGAGCTCTCCGAAGGAGTGTATGGAGGACTTAATCTTTACAAACCATTGGCGTGCGGGACCCTTCAAAGTGGTAGAGAAGGCCCTACACATAATCTCCTCAGGCACATTGTGGAGTTGTAAGAGGGACTTGTACGTGTCAAGTGGTCGAGGGGGTCTTTAGTGCCGTCGAAGATCTCGATGGTGGGCATCTTGAACTTCAAGGGCATAGGGTAATTGACAGTATCAGCAGTAAAGAGAGCATCGGTACGTCTTACCAGGTAGTCCACAATTTTGGGCGCTTGGGCCTTGATAGCGTTGAGGGCATCACCGAGTTGATTTTGCACCTCTCTGATCTTCTCGTCCCATTGGTTAGGGCCATCCTCCGTTGGGTGGTGGTATTGGCTCCCATGGTAGCCATATTGACTCTCTCCATTTTCGTTTTCCTGCACAGGTACGTGTGGAGGGGCACTAGTGAACTCCCTGCGCGTTGAGGAGGGACTAGGCGAGGTGCGCCCTAGTTTGGGGCATTCTGGCGAGGACCTTCATAGTGGGGGGCTGTCTGATGTCTAGAAGGGATAAGTAGTGGCTCCTCTCCTGTCGGAGGGAGTGGGACTCCTCCCACAGGGTGATGGACGACGCCCCCTTGGGCGAGCATCAGCTGAATGATCTGCTGATTTTAGTTCACCACCAGCTGCATGGTTTTGAGGAGCTGTTGCTGTTGTCCGACAATGGTCGCAGTAATAGATTGTTCAAACGGTGCAAGGGGAGGCAGAGCTTCCTCCCGGTGAGCCGGATTGTTGTTTCCTGGTTATTGAGACATCGATCTAGTGATAATCGCCATGGATTGCGAAAAGGATTGAGAGGTGGTAGAAATTTTGTCGTTCCCACAGACGGCGCCAAACTGATGATGCACAAAATCTTCTTCGTGCAAGATCAACAGTCAATTATGTGATTAATGAGTAATAAGCAAATAATCAATGATAATCAATGGCAAAACAGTAAATATATAGTCAACACAGAGATTTATAGTGGTTCGGTCTGAATGACCTACGTCCACTCTCGGGAACTGCAGCGGTGGCCTGGTGTTCTTTATTGATGAAGTCGCCAAGATAGTAACTCCGGCCAGTGTTACAATGTTTTGAAAGAGAAAGAGAGAGAGAGTGAGACAATGTGTGTAGGAAAGTGTAGTGTGTGCAGAGATCAAGATTGTAAAAGCTTGCCCTCTATGTAGAGAGGGCTCACATTATATATGTGTGATGAGACGGTGAGCACACTTTTGGTAGGAATAGACCTCTTTGACAAGCACACTTAAGGTAGGAATGGATCTCCGTATCCCGATGTTTTCTCCCTCGTGTCCCTATTCTGTCGGAGGTAGATCTTGAATTGGACTTGACCTTGGACTTGGACTTGAGAGGTCTTGGTCTTGAGAGGTCTTGGACTTGAGTGGTGTTGGACTGGAGTGAAGAGGGAAGGAGGTGATTAGCATGGCATGGGCGGCGCCCACTTGAGGCAACATGGGCGATGCCCACTTGGAGCCTTGATGGGTGGCGCCCTCTTGGGCACTTTGAATGTTTTTCGCTTTGGACTCCCACTTAACTCTTGGTTGCTCCAGCTCCTCTTGGACCTTCCTTTGGACTTTCTCGGTTTATTTAAATTGGGTTTGGCCTGGTTAAATTCGGGCTCATCAAATTAGTTGAGATGTATGTAAATTGATTCGAACACCACCGATCATAGAATAAAGAAAAAAAAATCTTGAAAGAATAACAATAAAAAAGATGAGGGGGTTATGACCAAAAAAAAAAGAGGTGGGCGTTGAGCGAACGTATTGCATTTAGTGAGGATTGACTGCGTGATCTTTTTTTTTTTTTGGAGTGTCACAAGTGACAACTAGACTAAAACTCAAACAATTTGAAATATTATTCTTTTATTATTTGATCACGAGTGAATGTGGGTGAATTCATCGAAGGATGGGCCAGATCCAAATAAATTAGCAAATTACCAATGACCTTCCAAATTGCTAAATGTCAAACTCTCATCTTCTTGTTTGTATTCTTTAGAATTGCATAAAGAACAATATTGCTTTTGTTAGATACTAGCAATGTATAATGTGTGTTGTACATAAATATGTTTAAATAATATTTTACATTAATTATTGTCAAACATAATTATTAATTTATTCTATCACTCTTTGAGTATCTAATCTGTTATTTATTTAGGTGTCTTTATGACCCGTTAGATATTAACTCTTTTGTTTACATGAATCTTTATCGTAATTATATTTTTTGTCAAAAAAATTGATTAAATTGCAATATTATTGTTTGTATTGTAATAATATGATATTGTTGTATAACAAAATATTAGCTATAACATATATTGGACCGTAGAATAATAGAATATAAACTTTATTTTTTTATATAAATATAAATATAAATTTTTAATTGTATATAATTGTACTACTAATAAATAAGTTCCAAAGAATTTAAATTTTTTATAAAATATTTCAAAACAAGCTGAAAGTTAAAGAAGTGTTAAAAAAATAGAGGAAAACATATAAGTGAGTATAATTGACTTTATTATAATAATTAGAGATAAAATAAAAAATTAATTTTTTTTTACAAATGTTGACATCTCTAAGTAGTTGAGATATTGGGTTAGGTTATGATTCCGAAATGAAGCGCCCATGGCTGGTCACTTTGAAAACTTTTTAGAATTAGAACCCATTACAAGTATCAGAATAATAAAAGTTTGCACCGGCCAATGGTGGGCCACCACATGATATAAGCACAAATACCTGCCGAAAAAATAAAAGATTTTTTTTAATTTTTTTTTTGGAGAGAGGAAAGGAGAAGGAATATGGAGACTTGAACCCTTGATCTCAATAAGACAAAGTCTTTATAAAATAAGGAGTACCATTGGACTAAATATTTATTGGTAAAAAAATAAAAGACCAAGTACATACTCTTAATTATGTAAAATCGAGATTAGATGTGCTTAGCTAGATTAGCAATGATGCAAGAAGTTGTCTACAACACTACGGTATCGACAAAAAAAAAAAATAGTATAATATTGACATTTATTACATTTTTGTGTATTTTTATTACTGTTAAATATATTTTTATTACTCTTATAATGTCAAAAAAGTAGTAAAAATAAATACTACAATAATGGTAAAAACACTCATAAATGTGGTAAATCACCCACAAAAAATGATAAATTTTTGTATGAAAGAAAAGTAGTAAAAATAATTACCACAATAGTTGCAAAAATACTCACAAAAATAGTAAATTTTTTAGTTGTAAAGTGACCCACAACAGTAATTAAAATTCACATTAAAATAATAAATTTTAGAGGTATGATATTTGATTTTTTTTTATTAATACGGTAGTTAAGTCCCTGATACAAAAGATAGTTGTATCAACCGATGAAGTTTCTTGTTCAAAAAAAAAAGATCGGTGAAGTTTGTGTTAGAATATAAATAAAATTTTTAAAGTAGTATCAGAGCTAAGCGTGAGTATCAAAAAGAGAGTGAAAGAAAGATGTTGAATGTAATGCTTCTATTTTAAATGCTTCGATTTACCAAAAATAACTATGAGAATTAGTGTATCCACATAAAGACAATTCTTGGATCTCAAAATTTATAGGAGATTGTAACAGTTGGTTACACGGCATTGGAAGATGAAGCTTCCTTAAATCAAGCCCAAAAAGAAGTCTTGCAAGCTATAAAGAAGAAAGATCGAAAATCTCTTTCACTCATATATCAATGCTTGAATGATGTCATATTAAAAAAAGGTTGATAGTGTAACCACATCCAAACAAACATGGGATGTTTTTGAAACCGCTCATCGTGGACTAAAAAAAAGGTCAAGAAAGTTTGTCTCCAAACTATATGAGGTGAATTTGAAGCTTTGCGTATGAAAGAATCCAAATTAGTTTTAGATTATTTGACAAGAATCTTGGTTGTTGTGAATAATTTGAGAACCAATGATGATACCCGACTGATAGAAAAAATCCTCCGTTCATTGGACCTCAAGTTTGACTATATTGCTATAGCCATCGAAGAGTCATGTGTAGGTAATACAATGAAGATTGACAAACTCATAAGATCGTTGTTGTATCATGAAGAACGACAAAGTAAGAAGAAGCAAGAGTCGCCGGAGAAAGTGCTACAAACCAAACTTTCTTTCAAAGAAAGAAGGCAAGATGAAAGTCAAAGAGGTAGATGGCGTGGACGTGGACATGGAGGTTGTGGTGGATGTGATCGAGGTAGAGGAGAAAACTCTGGAAAAAATTCGTCCAACAAAGAAGAAAGAGGCCAAGAATCACACCTTGGAAGAAGACATGGAAGAGGCAACAATTCAAAGTCATATAGAGGGAGGTATGACAAATCTTATATTTAATCCTATAATTGTCACCGATATAACCATTTTACTTCCGAGTGTAAAAATAATTTTGTGGAAGAAATAACACATTTTTGTTGAAGATAAAGTTGAAGAGGTAAAACCGACCTTCTTGTTGGCATACAAATGACAAAAGAGAGACAAGAATGTGTGATACCTTGATTCCGATGCTAGTAATCATATGTGTGAAAATAAAGAGATGTTTTTGTGGAGCTTGATAAATTGATGAGTGGAAAAGTTACTTTTGGGGATTCTTCTGAAATTCTGGTAATGGGAAGAGGTAATATTTTGATTCATTTGAAGGATGGAAGACACCAAGTTATTTCTAATATTTTTTATGTGCCAAAAATAAAAAATAATATTTTAAGCTTGAGACAACTCTTAGAGAAATGTTATGATATTTGCATGAAAAATCATAATCTTTCAATAAGAGATGAAAATAGAAATTTAGTTGCTAAAGTGACGATGACAAGAAATATAATGTTTTTGTTAAATATTCAAAGTGATGTGACAAAATGCTTGAAAGCATATGTTAAAGATTGTTTTTGGTTATGACACTTGAGATTTAAACACTTGAATTTTAGAGGACTAACATTGTTGTCTAGAAAGAAGATGATGAAAGGATTGTTTTCTATTAACCACTCGGATCAACTTTTTGAGGGATGTCTAATTGGAAAATAAGCTAGAAAGAGCTTTCCAAAAAAATTCATTTCAAGAGCAACCAAACCACTTCAACTTGTTCACTTGGATGTTTGTGGGCCTATAGACCCACCATTATTTGGTAAGAATCGATATTTTCTTTCTGTTATTGATAATTTTCACCGAAAAACGTGGGTTTATTTTCTAAAACAAAAATAGGAGGTGTTTGGTGTTTTCAAAAAGTTTAAGACTTTGATTGAAAACAAAGTGGGTATGAAGTTAAGACAATTAGATCCGTTAGAAGAGGTGAATTCACATCAAATGAATTCAAATGTTTTTGTGAAGAGAATAGAATTCACAATTCTCTAACGGTTCCAAGATCACCACTACAAAATTGTATTGCCGAAAGGAAGAACCAAACCATTCTTGACATGGCTTGGAGTATGTTGAAGAGTAAGAAAATATTCAGGGAGTTTTTAGCGGAAGCTACTGATTGTAAAATTTGTGACACCTCGAAAATTCGGGGGTTCGTTGATCACCCATCAACTCGCGAAAATACCTGTGAGTGCCGCGTAACCCGACACCACGTAATAACATCCCCTTAACCGGGATTATAACTCACACTTGTAACTCGTGTTCCTTTAATCATTTAATCCAACCGAGGTCCAATGTGCCTCAATATATATCATTTAATGTCCATTTATACTCTTGGAAGGAAGGAAGGAAGGAAGGAAGGCATAGCCCAAAAGCTTGTGGAAGTAAAACAAAAAAAATTGAAAATCTGTGAAAGCATACTGGTACGGTGAACTCTCTAGAGTTGAGCGTACCGGTTCGCATACCGGTACATCTAACTCTCTGGACAGTAGCGTACTGGTACGCGTACTTGTACACTATGTGGATTTTTGCTTGTTTCAACCATTTTTTATTTTAAACCCATTCCAAACCTTTTCACATTCATCTAATACATGTTTGACATCATTTGCCATATAAAACTTGGTATATACAAGTTATATTACATTCATTTACAATTTTTTACATGTCAAAACCAAGTTCTCATAAATGTTTTACAAAAACTCAAGGCAAAGCCACATCTCGGCTTGTCTTCACCCTTGATGGCCCGAATGAGATCCGTCCACCGGCGATACTCCGCACTTGAAATGTGTTCCCGTATAGGGTGAGCCACGCTCAATAGAATAATTCCTATAGAGGCTAATTTCCACCTAGATGCACATGGAATGCACACATGCAACATTCAACAATCCATCATATTCCAAACAAGAATATGCATTCAATGCGGGACTTCTTCATGTCATACCATGAAATGAGATGAGACTCACTCATGCAATTTAACCCGAGCCCTCCCGACTCCTCAACACATGCAAGTATCAATGTGTATAAATCCGTCATCCATGTTGCACATTGAATGACATTTACAATTCTAGGGTCTTTCTTGGGGTGGATGTTTATGGACTTACACCAACGGTACCTAACCGACATGGAATTCATGGGCTTCTACCAATGGTTCTGCATATACCGACATACTTTATGGACTCTTATACCAACGGAGTGTGTATCCAATCACCGTGTCTCTCACCCAATGGATCTTCTAGCCCCTTCTTACTATCTTAACCCAAATTTATCATGCAACCAAGCGGCTCAGCTAGGCCTTCGGCCTAACTTTCCCAAGCCTTCTGTCAATTACTAAATGTGGTGTTGACAACAACCATGCACACACTCATATGATGAGATGTTTTCGTGCATACGCAATGTGATGCATCATTGCATTAAGAATCATGTCCAATATGTATGAATGTCACATGGATCAATTAAACCACATATTAACATGTTCCATAGAAATTTACATCATATGCTTATAACTTCCATAAATCGTCATTATGCTCAACATATCAATAAGCATATGTCCACATAGCAACAACCTCAAACATGTTGTTTCAATTTCATTAAAATAACAACACGTAATTATCCAAGACATTATACCTATGAATATGTCTAAATGCCTAAATGCTCACTTTCTCACTTTCATTTTAATAGGCAAATGATATACATATATGAACACATGCACCCAATCATTCCTATAGGCATTTAGGTCAGAAATCAACCCAAGTAGGAGAAACTCTGCCTCTCGTAGCATGAAGGAAGTGGTAGAACTTCCAAAAACACCAACCAAAACCCAAAACCTTTGATTTCACAAAATCCACTCTTTGGAACTTCGGCGAAATCCCTCGTTTTTGGTGTGGTTGTGTAGCCTTTGTCGAGGAGATGAACTTTAACTATTGGCTCGACGGATTCCGTGTCACGCCCCAAATTTCAAAAAGCGTGATAAAAAAAATTATTTTGTTTATTTCAAAAACACATGCCGTTTTGTTGTAAAAACATCTAGAAAAGTATCCCTTCAGTTTAAATAAATCTTCTTTTTTTTTTGAAAATTTTGACAGAGTTTCCTTTGAAAATCGGGCATCCAGATAATTTGTGAGAGCTACCTGTGAGAGCATTAAACATAATAATTATACCTAACTTGTCATTCACATCGTATCAATCATATACATTCTTTCTCATGATATCCACAAATAAGTCTTCATCGTTTAGTTTCAGGGTGGCAAATGGAGGCCCATAAAATCCTCCCAAACCCAGATTACAATCTAATTATCCAAAATTCTTCATCATGAACATAATATACAGAATATCTAAAATCTTTATAAGGAAACCATTTAAAAAGTCTCAATCTATACATATTCCCTCAAATTAACCGATGTATAAATCATTTACAAGTTCCTCAATAATATACGTCACCCTACATTGTTCTTTACATACTCTAACTAAATCGTAACAACTATCTTCTGTCTCGATACTTCCACTATGCATTCTACCAACATATGCCCATAACTAAAAATGTTAAATGATAGGGGTGAGCAACCACATGCTCAGTAGGATAATCCTTTGCACAAGCATATACAAGGTTTTAAATACCAATAGTTCACAATCATAATGATAGGTAATGAAATAATTTATCAATAAGTCTAGGTATACGATAAGTAGTAAGCATTTTTTTGAAAGTACACTACGTACTATCATTTGAAATATATAAGTGAAACATCAAGGAATTTACCACATCAAAATCAAATCTCAAGGTAACCCTATAAAATTTTTCTTCTTAAAACATAATGCAATACCATTGATTTTATAAAGTACGAAGTGCGAAATCTGTATACAAATATATGAACAATAAATCTAGTAGAGTAATCATTTCTTATTTTGAACACAATTCCATACACTTGTTCTTTCTAGGGTATTTGTCAAAAATATTAACTCCACATACTTTTGCCTCAACCTCACCTTACGTCATCCCACTCAAGAGATTTGTTGGAATATTGACTATTAGTTTCTTGGCACCCAAAATTCATGTATGCTACCCATACAAACAGATATAATCAAACAAATATCGGTTCACGAATGAACCATCCCCGAAAAACCTTTTGGGTCTTGCACCCTAGGGTATCATCGCCCTTCTTGCTTTTCAGGGGGGATGTATAAATGATTGAGAAGTTACATAGATAAAGACCACCCTTTTCATACTTTAAAATAACTGAACAATACCTCAAATCGTGGTTAAATATACTCAATCATATCATAAAAATTCATACCTCTTTCCACAATTTATCATTTCAATACTTATAGTCACTTTGACATTTTATCAAACACATAATAGACATAAAATTTCCAAATACCCATTTACAAAGTAGCATACTCATTCTCAAGAGACAAATCAAATACATTATATACAAAATCACATATATTCTAAAGAATCCAAAATCTTAAGGTCAATCAAACACCCATAACAAATTCAAGTTAGGGTTTCAAACCCACAATACCCAAATCCATTTAATGCATATAGGTTTACAAATTCATAGAAAACTCATCATTTAATTAAGACTCATAGCATGTATTTAGCTCATACTAAACAAATAGATATAGAACATACATGAGATGCATCAATGTATATGCAAGAGAAAGGAAAACCCTACCTCAAAACCCAGGAACCCAAGCTCCACCTTCAAATCTTCAAGTGATTCAAGAATCTCATCTTAAGTTTTCAAGCAAAAGCCCAAGCTCTAATGACCTTCTTCTCTCTTTCTTTCTCTAATTCTAAGGTTTATGAAGTAGTATTGGGTGAGAGATGTGAGAAAAATGAGAGAAATGGATGTAAAAATGGAGTTATAATGGCTGAAATTCGCGCCGGGTACTGTTCACAGGACCCAAAAAATATTTTTTTTTAAAATTACGATTTTGGCCCAAAACTTCTCCAATTTGATTCATATGACTACCCTAAGATTTTTGACGTGCCGGATCCATTTTTAATGTTATTTTAGGCTAAAAACATTTAGTTTTATGATTTATCTCAAAACTAAAGCAAATTTACACTCGAAACACTAAAATTACTATTTTATCCATCTGAACCGCTATATGTGCTAAACAGCTATTCCAAGTTTTTCAGACCTCCCGTATTCAATGGTAATATTATTTTGACCTAAAAATATTAATATATTTACTTAGTTACCCTTATCAACCTTCAACACCTCCAAAAATTAAATTTGACTCAAAAGTCAATACGCTTGTACCGCAAACTTATGCGACTATTTCTTAAACAACGATTCAAAGTTTCTCTCATCATTTTAATTATTTAAAAAATACTATCAAGTTAATATCATTTATATTTATATGAAATATGAGATCTCACATTCCGACCGACGGAACTTCGAGAATCGGAAGAAGGAGATTGAAATCTCACTTTTCTCCCTCTTTCTCCCAGACGTTGAAGACCAGCTGATTTATGGACGATATTTGTGCTAAAAATCTAATTTTTAGCCCTATTTATAATTTCTGATACTCAGCCCACATCGCGCCACATGGCCCTCACTTGTTCGGGTCCGTTTTCGCCCCGAAATGATTTAATTTTATTTGAACTTTTATTCAATTATAAGAAAATTTTAAAATTTCTATTTTTGGGATCTTTGTGAGGTCATCCGCCACCTAGTTGTCTCAAATGATGTGCAAAATCTGACTATCTCGGAATTCGACAAAATTAGTCTAGGTGACTAGATTTGGTATTACGAATCCAACAGTTAATTCCGTTGTGTCATACGATCTCTAGAGAGTACGTATTTTAATTCCGCAATGTAGTGGCAAAATAACTATTTTACCCTTTTTCAAAAAATTTCAATTTTTTTCGGGTTTTAAATTCTTCCCCCGTTAAAAAAATTTTGTCCCCGAAATTCACACACACATACACATACAGTCACATGTATATGCAACAGTCATCTAATACTAAATGACTATAAGACTGTACCTCCATTCTCAAATATGAAGGATAATTGGTACGCATAGTGTCCGCAATCTCCCATGTCGCCTTTTCCATTTTCCGGTGTTGCCACAATACTTTCACTAGCCTCACGGTCTTGCCTCACAAAACTTGATCCCGACTATCCATGATACGCACCGGTCCCTCCTCGAAGGTCCCATCCGTATCAACAACAAGCTCGTTCCAATCCACCATATGAGTCAGATCTGAGGTGTATTTCTGGAGCATAGAGACATGAAATACCGCGTGAACACCAGATAGATTTGGCGGTAACGCCAACCAGTAAACAACTGTACCTACCCTCTCCAGTACCTCAAAGGGCCCGATATACCTCAGTGACAGCTTTCCCCACTTGCCAAACCTGAACACTCCTCTTTTAGGCATCACCTTTAAGAAGACATGATCTCCCACCTCAAATTCTAGAAGTCGTCGCCGTCTGTTAGCAAAACACTTCTGCCAGCTCTGAGCCGTAAAAAAATATTTTCGTATCAAGTCCACCTTCTTCAAGGTGTCTCTAACCAATTTTGGACTTGTAGAAGGTCTCTCTCTTACCTCCGTCCAACAATCTGGAGATTGACAAGGTCTCCCATATAATGTCTCATATGGTATCATCTATATGCTCGTCTGATAATTATTGTTGTAGGTGAACTCCACCAAGGGTAAGTGTTCTTCCCAACTTCCCTTGAAGTCTAGGACGCATGTCTGTAGCATGTCCTCTAAAATCTGGATGGTTCTCTCTGATTGACCGTCTGTCTGGGGATGAAAAACAGTGTTCATCATCAATTGTGTCCCAATGGATCGTTGGAAGCTCTCCCAAAAAAAAGCCATAAACCTGAGATCCCAATCTAATATTATAGATACGTGCACCCCATACAGCCTGACAATCTCCTGTATATACAATCTGCAGAATTCCTCCAATGTGAAGGTCATTCGCACCACCAAAAAGTGTGCAGACTTAGTAATCCGGTCCACTATCATCCATATTGCATCATGTTCCCGCAATGTCCGTGGCAAGTGGGTCACAAAATCCTTTGTGACTTGCTCCCACTTTCACTCAGCTACTTCCAAAGGCTGGAGTTACCCTGCTGGTCTCTGATTTTCAACTTCACTTGGTGATACATGAGACATCGACTAACAAAATATCCGACATCTTTCTTCATCCCGTTCCAATAATACTGGCGACAAAGATCATGGTACATCTTCGTGCCACCTGGATGTACAGCAAAACGGGAACAATGAAACTCCCTAAGGATCTCCTCTCTCAGATCCGTAGACTGAAAAACTACAATCCTTCCCCTAAATCGAAGACTATCATCCGTGTGAATGGCCCAATCCTCGTCGTCGGTACCTGACCATACCCGATCCATGATGGAAAATATTTTCATGCCTTTGTCCCAGGGACTCAATCACTCTGCTCAGTAGAGAAGGCGTAGCCACCAAACTCCCCAACGTGCACTGAGCTTGTCCCATATAGCGTAGCTCGGACTATCCTGCCGTTTCGAGCATCTGCCACTCCCGAGAAGCCACACTAGCCAAGACTCCTCGTGACTTCCAACTGAGTGCATCAGCCACCACATTTGCCTTACCGGGATGGTAATACAAAGTGAATTCATAGTCCTCCAAATATTTCATCCACCTACGTTGCCTCATGTTGAGGTCCCGATGTGTAAAGATGTACTTCAGACTTTTGTGGTCCGAAAATACCTCGAAATGCTCACCGTATAGATAGTGGCGCCAAGCCTTCAAGGCAAAGACTATGGCTGCTAACTCTATGTCATGTGTAGAGTAATTCTGCTCGTGGTTTTTTAACTGCCAAGAACCATAAGCTACTACCCTTCCGGACTGTATCAGAACGCATCCAAGTCCATCCTTAGAGATATCACAATACACTGTGTACTTCTGTCCCCTTTCTGGAATAATCAAAATAGGAGCTGAAGTAAACCTCCTCTTCAACTCTTAGAATGCCTTCTTACACGAATCATTTCACTAAAACTTGACCTCCTTACGGGTCAACTTGGTCATAGTTGCAGCGAGTCGGGAGAAGTTCTCAATGAACCTCTGGTAATACTGTAAACCCCCCCATTCGTATCGCTATATATTAACATGGTTATGTTTTGATATGCTAATATATGTAATGATTTATGCATGAACTAAGTAGATAGTAAGAGTAGAAAAAAAAATGGTATTTGAGGTAATAGGGTATGTTGTAAAAGTTTGGGGGTGGTATTTGAGGTAATAGGGTATGTTGTAAAAGTTTGGGGGTATTCCGGAGTTAAAACATACTTTAGAGAGAATTTGGGTAAAAAAAAATTTTGGGATACTGGCTTGGTGCTTTGATCATAAAATTTTATTTTGACATCATTTTGATCTGAAATTTTTACAGTAGATAGTAGACTTCTAGGGTTACAAAATATTATTTCATGAAAATTTTTCAAATCGACTTCTAGACAGGCCAAAAATTCACTGAAAATTTCAGCAGAAACTGGGATGGACGTTCGAACGTTGGGGACGTTCAAACTTAAGTGAGTCCCAGTACTTTGGTTTCTGCAGAGCTCTGCTGAAGATGTAAAAGTACTGCGAGCAACTAACGTTCGAAAGTCAAGGACGTTCGAACGGAAGGCAGTGATTTGCACTACGGACGTTCGAACGTTAGTTACGTTCGAACATTAGTTACGGATTCTGCTTTCTAGAATCGCACACAAGGGGCTATTTATCCCTCTATAAATACTTAAGCACGCCTCTTTTAGCCTCATTACTCCACTCCTAACCCTAGAAACACTTAGAGAGAGAGAAAAAAAGAGAGAAACTCAAGATTAAAGGGGAAAAACACTAGATCTAAGGGTGATTCAAGATTCAAGCCCTAGAATTCAAAAAAAAAAAGGTAGGGGATTCACTTACATTGAGGCTAGGGTTATTATATATGTATGTTTCGGACTCCTAATCATATGTTTTTGCTATGGGTTCTTTATTTCTTAGTTTTCTTGTAAATATTATCATGTTTTACACAAAGTTAAGGTTGGATACCCATGAATTCTATTTACTTGCTTGAAAACCCTACTTTTTTGGAGAGTGATGAATGTTCTTCTTAAATTTCTCATTTAATATTGATTTCTCATGAAGTGTTTTGTGTGGAGTAGCAAAATGAGGTGGTTGTGACCTCTTGTATTTTTCTTAAATTGTTATTGGAATTGTCATATGTTAAATTGGGAATTTTTGGGATAAGCTTGTAAATGGAGGAAATGGGTTTGGTATTGTATCTCTTATGAATGTGGGATGACCATGGATGACCTTTGAAGAGATATCGTAGGGTGGGTAGATGTTGTGCTTGCTCCGTGTGGGTTGGTCTTTTTCCTACCACTCGTAGTGGGATTGATGCCTTGCGAGGACCAAACTACTATTTGCTCACAGGTGTCGTGTATGGGGATTATTATACTATGTCTGAGTTGGATTCGTTATTGCTGGTGCATTGGTATGGGACAATGTAGTCGGTAGATGCCCTTCCTGAAGTTTGATATCCTTGCGAGGATTTGTGAGTGTGTGAGCCTAGATATTACTCAATGTGTCGATTCATGTAGATTGCCTTACATCATAGTGGAGATACATGTTTATAATGTTGATACAAATGTGGTGGTTGATATGTGTTCATTCTACTAGGTACAATTTCTACAAGAGTTTTGGGAAGTAAGGGATTCTGCAAGAACTTGTGAGAAATGGTTTATGGTGGAATGTATTATTAATTGTGTATTAGTTCCCTTTATTCATTAAATTATTGTTGTTACCGAAACTTGGGATCTGTTTAAAATGTCCATGTTTTATTTCAAAAACTATATATTTTATTTGTGAAATGAGACCGACCATATTTTTTATGTTTTCTTAAACCTTGTTTGGGTTGGAAGGATTTTTTTACAGAGCTTCGTGCTCATCCCCTACTGTTAAACATTTTTCAGATTATGTGCAAGTGGAGGAGCTCGGTGTGTAACACCCCGTAATTTTTTTTTATATATTTGTATAGATATATATAGTAAAATATTGCTGTGAATATATGGATATGTATAATGAGGTAAGAATAAACCATATAGATTTTAATAATAGGATAAATACTAGAGACGCATATTGATTGGGAAGTTTGAGTTTCAAAGACGTTGAAACTTGAAAATGGTAATTAGATGAATTTTTAAATACTTTTAGGTCAAAATAAGGTTTCCATTGAATCCGGGAGGTCGAAAAACATTGGGAGAGGTAATATGAGATGTATTAGAAGTTAGGAAGTATTTTGGAGTTAAAACACATTTTTGAGAAAATTTGGTTATAAAGAATTTTGGACACTGTCTACTATTTCGATCATAACTTTTTATTTTTAAATCCAATTGATCTGAAACTTGGAAATTAGATAGTAGACATCTAGGGCTACAAAAGTGTATTTCATGAAAATTTTCCAATTCAACCTCTAAATGAGTCAAAACTGCACTTGAAGTCGGAGAAAAAAAATCTGGGCAGTGACTACCGGTAGTCAACTGGTAGTCGACAAGGCAGTGCACTTTGACTACTGGTAGTTAACCAGTAGTCAAGTGTATCGAGAGCTTTAGCTACCGGTAGTCGACAGGTAGTCGAGTTCCCAACGTACTCGAGCTACCGGTAGTCGATGCAAAATTTCGAATTTTACTGTTCGCGAACAGCCCGATTTTCCTCCCTTTATAAATACCTTCCTACACTTCTTTAAGCCACATTTCAACCCTTCAAACCCTAGAACAACATAGAGAGAGAGAGAGAGAGAAGGAGACAACTCAAGATCAAAGAAAAATTACAAGAGATTAAGGGTGTATTCAAGAATCTAAGCCCTAGTTCTTCAAGATTTAAGGTAGGGGTTTTCTCTCATTCACTTACATTGAGGCTAGGGCTTATACATATGTACTCCTTACACTCTAAACCTTATATGTATGATATAGATTCATTGATTCTTGATATCCTTATGCATCTTACCATGCTTTAAACAATATTAATGGTGGGTCAACCATTAAATCCTTTTTCTTGATTAAAAACCCTAGATTCCAAGGGAGATGAACTTTTCTTTAAAATGTTCTTAATTCTTGATTCCAAAACCTTAGTGTTTCATATTGAACAATAAAATGATGTTGTTGTGATCTCTTGTATTTTACATACTTAGTTATTAAAATTGTTACATGAGGAATTTGGGGATTTTACTTATAAATTGGAGACTTGTGAAATTGTTGGGCATTTGAGAACATATTGGATAATGTATTACTTGTGTGGTTATTTGGATAAACCTTGAGGATGAGAGGTTCCTTGTAAGGATGCTCATGCCAAGAGAGGATAATATGTGACATTATCAAGAGGTTCCTTGTAAGGATGCTTGAATAACTCAAACCTTGAGGGTGAGAGGTTCCTTGTAAGGATGCTCATGCCAAGAGAGGACAATATGTGACATTCTCAAGAGGTTCCTTGTAAGGATGCTTGAATAACTCAAACCTTGAGGGTGAGAGGTTCCTTGTTAGGATGCTCATTTCCAAGAGAACAATATTGTATCATGTGTTGGAAAATGGTTGATATTTTAGAAATGGATGTTTATGGGAATTGGTTGTTATGGTATATTTCTATTAATATTGTTATTTAAACTTGAGATCTGTTGATAAATGTCCTTGTTTTATTTCAAACATTATGTATGCTATTTCTGAAATGAGACCGACCGCTTTTTATGCTTTTCTAAACCTTGTATGGGTTTGGGAGAATTTTTCTGCAGAGCTTTGTGCTCACCCCCTACAGTTGAACCTTTTTCAGATGTCGGGCCAGAGGATGTACCCGGTACGAACGAGCCGTACCTTGGAGAAACTTCACTAGAGGGATACTTGGATCCCGAGTGGGACATCTAGAGATGTCGTTTACTTTTGTTCTAGACTAGAATACTATTTTGGAAACACTGTATAGTCTAGATTTCTTTTTTAATTTTCGCTGCGCTATAATAGTAAATTTTCATTTGGGAATGTAATGGTCAAAGATGGCATATTCTTTTGGGATATTGATGTAAATGTTATGGATTACTGTTAGGAAGTCTTTTATTGATGGTTTATCTTAGTGCTCTTATGGTAAGAATGGTGATTGAATGTAATGCCGTCCAGAGTATCTTTTGGGGTGTTACACGGTGTTCATGAGCCGGGCCATGGAGAGGTTTCCTTAGAGGGATACTTAGATCCCGAGTGGGACATCTAGAGATGTACTTTATTTTGTGCTAGACTAGGGAATGTATTTACGATTATGTATAGTCTAGTATTTTGTTTATTCCGCTGCTATATTTAAGTGTAATTCTTTTGGAATGTAAATGTCATTGCTTGGCCTATTCTTTTGGGATGATAGTGTGGATATGATATATGGTGAATAGAAGTTTATTTTATGATGGATAAATGGATTTGGTGTGGTCAATAGCTATGCATATGCAGACCCAATGCAGTCAATTGTAGTATAATTGTACAGGTTGTGTTTTTGGTAGGACTTCCCGACAAAGGAGACTCTGCCCGAATTTTGTTAAAATATCAATGGTTGATGAATAAAACTTTCTTATTTAGGGAGTTATTTAGTGCTCTCATGCAGCGAATGGTGTTTGAAATATAATGTCGTCCAATGGGGGTTTTTGGGGCGTTACAACTATCCCGTCAATCCCAAGAAACTATGTATCTCGAAGACTGACTTCGGTCTCTCCCAATTCATGACTACCTCAACCTTCTCCGGGTCCACGAATACACCCAAAGCCAACACCACATGTCTCAAAAATTTTACCTCAGTAAGCCAAAATTCACACTTGCTGAACTTGACATACAACTGGTGATCACTCAAGGTCTGGAGAACAATCCTTAAGCGACCCTCATGCTCCTCCTCAGACTTGGAGTAGATCAAGATGTCGTCTACAAAGACCATGACAAATTGATCTAGGTAGGGTTGGAACACCCTATGCATGAGATCCATGAATGCCGCTGGGGCATTCATCAATCCAAAAGGCATGATGATAAACTCGAAATGCCCATCCGCGTCCTAAACGCTGTCTTAGGGATATCAGTCTGCCTAACCCTCAACTGATGGTAACTGGTGCGGAGATCTATCTTGGAGTAGACCTGCGCTCCTCTCAGTTGATCAAACAAATCATCAATCATCGGCAAAGGGTACCTATTCTTGATAGTAACCCTATTTAACTGCCGACAGTCTATGCATAGCTTAAGGGTCTTGTCCTTCTTCTTGGCAAACAACACAGGAGCTCTACAAGGTGAGTTGCTCGGCCTAATAAAGTTCCTGTCCAACAATTCATGTAATTGGACCTTGAGTTCTTGCAACTCAGTAGGCATCATCCTATGAGGAGTCATAGAAATAGACGATGTACCTAGGTGTAACTCTATAGTGAAGTCTACATTCCTATGTGGAGGTAATCCCGATAGTTCATCTGAAAAACTTACTTATACTCACAAACCACCTGAGATAGACTCAACTGCTGTCTCGCCTCATTTTGCAGGGTAAGACTTGCTAGCCAACCCATCAACTGCCCGTGCCATCTCGCAAGCCGTGTTTTTCCCCTTGGAACTTGAAACAAACACCCTTAGACATATAAGCAGTGACCCTCTTACGACCACAATCAATAATAACATGATTTGCCGTCAACCAGTCCATCCCAAGGATGACACCAAACTCTGATATGTCCATGACCCTAAGGTCCACGGTGAGCAGAATTCCTAAGATCTCTAACTTATAACCCTGACATATTTGATTAACCCTCACCCTAACTCCTAGGGGAGAACTCACATGCAATGGATCTTCTAAGGTTTCAACCTCTAAGCCCAAATCTTTTACACATGATGCAACAATAAAAGAATGAGATGCACCAGAGTCAAATAATACCCTTGCCCATAAGAGAGAGAGAGTAGAAATGTACTCTGAATGATTGACTGGTCTACTGACTTAGTCTGAGGGTGATGGCGTAGACATGCCTCTGGGTCCCCGAAGTCCCAGCCTGGAAACCTTGTCCCCGATTTCGACCCATGCCTTGGTCCACTTGGCCTGATTGTGGAGTTCCCGCACGAAAAGTAGTAGGCGCTTGTGTAGCACCCTGGAACTGGTACTGGTTTCCCTTGCCCATGGTGGGGTAGGGAGGAACAAAATGTGTCTGTGGTTACCCCACCGAAGACTGGGACTTAGACATCCCATAACTCTGGGATCCCTGCCTCTGAGACAATCTCTCTTCATGTGACCCGGCTGGTGGTAATGGAAACAAGTCTTCTGGCCTTTCTTGTAGGTAGTCCTGAAGTTTCCCCCACTTTAGGAGAATCGACCTTGGCCTTGGCCTTGATAGCCGCGGTGCTGTCCTTACTGTCCCTACAGAGCAGAAGTCCTTTGTTTCTTCCCCACACTAGAAAAAGAGGATTGACCCTCCTTCTTCCCGTCCTTAACACTAGCTTCCTGGATGTTTCGTGCATCATCCACTTCTCTCTCAATATCCATAGTAGTCTCGACCATCAAGTCCAAGTCTTGCAGAAGAAGACCTACAATTTTACCCTGGATGGACAATTTTAGACCATCCTCGAACTTCCTCACTTTGGCCATGTATGTGGCCACATAATCATCGGCGAAACGGGCTAATTCCGTGAACTTAGCCACGTATTCGAGCACCGTCATTGTTCCTTGTTTGAGGTCTAGGAACTCCCGAGCCTTAGCTTGCCGGACAAACGCCGAAAAATACTTGCCCATAAACAACTCTCGAAATTCTCCCCAAGTCATAGTCTCCAAGTTCCTTGAGGCTTTAACCCAATCCCACTACAACTAGGATTCTCCCTCTAACTAAAAAGTAGCTAGAGTTATCCTAGTGGCCTCAGAGGTGATCTCCATAGCCCCTAAGACCTTGTCCACTTGTCGGAACCAACGGTCAGCTACCATCGGGCCCGCCCCTCCAATGAAGGTCGGAGGATGGTGTGCCTTGAACTTCTGGAGGTTACTTGTGCCTCTGTGGCCCGCGTTTACACCAGTCTATGCAATAGTAGTGGCTGTAGCATTGGCCTGTGCAATAGTAGCAGCCGCCTTACCAATAGCCTCTACAAAGGCTTGGTGATCAAAGGTCAGTGGTAGTTGGTTGTTCAAACCACTGTCTCGGCGTCCCCTTATTCGATTAACCATCTACATATGTCAGATAGCAAACGAGTCTCACATAGTATCTAAAAATGGGGATCAAGTTTAAACTTTGAGAATTTTCTCATTGCCTCACTAGTAGAGTATATGTCACCCACTAGTAGACATTTACTCCTTGAACTATCACGTTTATCCCTTTTTCTGAATATATGGTTATGTTTCCCAAACCTACTATTCTTCTTTTCATATA
Source organism: Ilex asprella (assembly GCA_023539305.1). NCBI lineage: Eukaryota > Viridiplantae > Streptophyta > Magnoliopsida > Aquifoliales > Aquifoliaceae > Ilex > Ilex asprella. Next base: position 26,085,769 of record CM042188.1, on the reverse strand, counting down.
CATCTCACCATGCTTATAAATCATGCAAATAATTCACATAACACATAGCACATAACATGTAGCAAGTAAAGCACATAACATGAAATGCACAATGAATGCTATGGTCTAGACCCAATGTCCATCAAGCCCTAGGTAATTCGTATACCTATGCGCTGATACCAAGATGTGACACCCCAAAATCCGGGGGTCTGTTGATTACCCATCAAGCCGTGAAACTACATGTTAGTGTCGTGTAACCCGACACCACGTAATAACATCCCCTTAACCGGGATTATAACTCACACTTGTAACTCGTGTTCTTTTAATCATTTAATCTAATTGAGGTCCAATTTGCCTCAATATATATCATTTAATGTCCATTTATACTCTTGTAAGAAAGGAAGGCATAGCCGAAAAGCTTGTGGAAGTAAAACAAAAAAAAATGAAAATCTGTGAAAGCGTACCCGTACACGTACTGGTACAACTAACTCTCTGGATACCGGTATACTTTGTCGATTTTTGCCCGTTTCAACCATTTTTTATTTTAAACCCATTCCAAACCCTTCCACATTCATCCAATACATGTTTAACATCATTTGCTCTATAAAACATGGTACATACAAGTTTTATTACATTCATTTACAGTTTTTTACATGTCAAAAACCAATTTCTCATAAATGTTTTACAAAAACTCAAGGCAAAGCCACATCTCGGCTTTTCTTCACCCTTGATGGCCAGAAAGAGATCCGTCCACCGGTGTATACTCCGCACCTGAAATGTGTTCCTCCATAGGGTGAACCACGCTTAGTAGAATAATTCTTACAGAGGCTACTCCCCACCTAGATGCACATGGAATGCACACATGTAATATTCAACAATCCATCATATTCCAAACAAGAATATGCATTCAATGCTGGACTTTTTCATGTTATGCCATGAAATGAGATGAGACTCACTCATGCAATTTAATCCGAGCCCTCCCGGCTCCTCAACACATGCAAGTGTCAATGTGTATGAATCCGTCATTTATGTTGAACAACGAATGACATTTACAATTTTAGGGTCTTTCTTGGGGTGAATGTTTATGGACTTACACCAACGGTACCAAACTGACACGGAATTCATGGGTTTCTACCAACGGCTCCACGTATACCAACATAATTTATTGGTTCTTATACCAACAGAGTACGTATCCAATCATTGGGTCTCTCACCCGAGGAATTTTCTAGCCCCTTCTTGCTATCCCAACATAAATTTATCATGCAATCATGTGGCTCAATTAGGCCTTCGACCTAACTTTCTTAAGCCTTCCGTCAATCACCAAGTGTTGTGTTGACAATAACTATCCACACACCCTTATGATGAGATGTCTTCGTGCATATGCAATGTGATGCACCATTGCATTAACAATCATGTCCAATATGTATGTATGACATATGGATCAATTAAACCACATATCAACATATTCCATGAAAATTTACATCATATCCATATAACTTTCATAAATCGTCTTTATGCTCAACATATCAATAAGCATATGTCCACATGTAGCAATAGCCTCAAACATGTTATTTCAATTTCATTAAAATAACAACACGTAATTATCCAAGGCATTAAATTAAACACCTTCAAGGTACAATTTATAGAACACATAACATGCCTCAAATTTCACCAAGTTACAAGAATAAACACAAGTAATTTTCATGCACCAACTTGAAGCTAGAAGTTGGTCTAAGACCTTTTTATGCTCACTTTCTCACTTCCATGTTAATAGGCAAATGATATACATATATGAACACATGCACCCAACCATTCCTATAGACATTTAGGTTAGAAATCAACACAAGTAGGAAAAACTCTGCCTCTTGTAACATGAAGGAAGTGGTAAAACTTTCAAAAACACCAACCAAAACTCAAAACCTTTGATTTTACAACATTATCTCTTTGGATATTCAGTGAAATCCCTCGTTTTTGGTGTTGTTGCGTAGCCCTCGTCGAGAAGATGAACTTTAACTCTTAGCTTGACGGATTTCGATAGACAGAACTCCGAGAATCGAAAGAGGAAGATTGAAATCTCACTTTTCTCCCTCTTTCTCCCACACGTTGAAGACCAGCTAATTTAGGGAAGATATTTGTGTTAAAAATCTGAATTTTAGCGCTATTTATAATTTCTGATACTCGGCCCACATCGCGTCACACGCCCCTCACTTGTTCGGGTCTGTTTGCGCCTCAAAATAATTTATTTCTTCCCGGTTTAAGAAAATTTTAAAATTTTTATTTTTGAGGACCTTTGTGAGGTCATCTGCCACTTGATCGCTTAAAACGACTTGCAAAATTCGACTATCTCAGAATTCGACGAAATTAGTTTAGGTGACTAGATTTCGTAATAATAATCTAGCGGCGAAGTCCGTTGTTTCATACGAGCTCTAGAGAGTATGTATTTTAATTCCGCTATGTAGTAGCAAAATTACCATTTTACCCTTTTTTGAAAAATTTTAAATTTTTTCGGATTTTACAACATCTACTTATTAAATTGGTGTCCCACAAAAAGTGTTCAATACAAATACCACAAGAAGCATGGGGAGGAATCAAGCCAAATATTTTTCATTTGCGAGTTTTTGGAAGTGTATGATAGGCATATGTGTCAGATGAGAAACAAACTAAACTAGATGACAAGAGTGAAAAGTTTGTCTTCATTGACTATGATTCAAGAAGCAAATGTTACAAGCTTTACAACCTAAGCAATGACAAGATAATCATTAGTAGAGATGTTGAATTTGATGAAGAAGATGAATGTGATTGGAACATTCCATAAGAAGACTACGATTTTTTTCCTTCTTTGAAAAAGAGGAGGAGCCCAATGAGATCATGAAGCTGCCCATTTGTTCTCCTCTACCATCACCACCATCATCCACCAAGGTGTGAGTATTTGCATCATCATCCAAAGCAAGTTCAAATGAAATGCCACCTTACATGAGGAGTCTTCGAGATATATATGAAAAAATTGAAGAGGTAACTCAAAGATTTAGTGATCTAACACTCTTTTGTCTATTTTTCAATTATGATCCCATAGGCTATGAGAAAGCGACACAAAAAAAGAAGTGTATAAGTGCCATGAATGAAGAAATTGAAGCTATTGAGAGGAAAGGAACATGAGAACTTGCCACACTCCCTAGAGGACAAAAGGTCAATGGAGTGAAATGGGTGTACAAGACAAAGAAAAATGTCAAAGGTGAAGTGGAGAGGTACAAAACAAGATTGGTTGCAAAAAGCTATAGTTAAAGGCTGGGTATTGAGTACGATGAGGTATTTGCACCCATTGCTCATTTGGAAACAATTAGATTGATTATTTCTTTAGCCGGTTTAAATGATTGGAAAATTCACCAATGGATGTGAAGTCCGCTTTTTTGAATAAATTTCTTGATGAAGAGGTGTATGTTGAACAACTCTTGGGTTATGTTGTGAAAGGGAAAGAAGAGAAAGTTTTGAAATTAAAGAAGATTTTATATGACTTGCAACAAGCACCAAGGACTTGGAATATTAGATTTGACAAGTACTTTCAAGCAAATAATTTCACCAAGTGTTCCCATGAACATACTCTTTATGCAAAGGTAAATGATAATGGTGATATACTCTATGCTTGTTTATATGTGGATGACTTGATCTTCACAGGAAATTATCCAAGAATGTTTAAATATTTCAAGAAAGCAATGGTAAGAGAATTTGAGATTACCGACATTGGACTTATGTCATACTACATTGGCATTGAAGTGAAGCAAATGAATGAAGGTATTTCATCTCCCAAGAAGGTTATGCTAAAACAATTTTGACAAAATTCAAGATACAAGATTATAAGCCAGTATGTACACCCATTGAATATGATGTAAAATTGTCAAAATATGAAGATGGAGAGCATGTGGATTCCACCCATTTTAAGAGCTTAGTTGGAAGCTTGAGGTACTTAGCATGCATAAGACTGCTTATTATTTTTGGTGTTGGTCTTGTAAGTTGCTATATGGAAGCTCCTACCATAAACCATTTGAAGGCGGCGAATAGAATTCTTAGATACATCAAAGGTTCACTTGATTATGGATTGTTATATTCTTGTTCTAATAATTCCAAGCTTGTGGGCTATTGTGATAGTAATTGGGCCGGAGATATGAATGATAGAAAAAGTACTACCAGGTATGTTTTCTTCATGGGATATACCACATTTGCTTGGAGTTCAAAGAAGCAACTCATTGTTATTCTTTTGAATTGTGAAACCGAGTATGTGGTGGCTACATCATATGTTTATCAAGCCATTTGACTTAGAAATTTGTTGAAGGAGCTTCATTTGCCTCAAGAAGATCGACGGAGATCTTCATTGACAATAAATCAACACTAGCATTGGCAAAGAATCCGGTGTTTCATGATCATAGTAAAAATATTGACACAATGTTCCATTTCATTATAGATTATGTAACCAAGAAATAGGTGGAGCTCAAGTTTGTGAAGTCTCAAGATCAAATAGCTGATATTTTTACTAAGCTCCTCAACGAGAATGTCTTTCCCAAATTGAGAAGTTTGCTTGGAGTTGAGAATAAAAAACAGTTTAAGGGGGAAGGGGTGTTGAAAATAGTAATAAACATGACTTTTCATGTTCTAGGAGTTATTTTTATGCAATTAATTTTTGTAATAGTGGGTCATCAATTTGCTATTAGTGGGGGACAAAATAATTGTGGTATTTTAATTCTCCAAGTAATGGAGGAGTGGGGTTTTTATTATTTTTATTATTGCATTATATAGTGAGTTATATTGTATAAGTCTATATATATCCTATGTAACATATCCATTTGAATATGAGTGAATAGAAAGAGTTCTTCCTATCTTCAATATGTAAACTTTATTTGATCAAAGAGATCAATTAAACCCTAATTTCAAGGTCTAAAATATAAAACACGGGTAAATTTGAACTTTTTGTGAATAAAGATAAAATGGTAATTTGCCACCATAATGAAAAAACTAAAATACGTGTTCTCTAGACCTCGTATGACAAAACGGACTTTGCCGTTGGACTCGTATCGCAGAATATAGTCACCATGTCGAATTTCATTGAATTCTGAGTTAAGTCAAATTTTTACACGTAGTTCGAGGCGACTAGGTGGTGGATGACCTCTCCGAGGGTCCTAAAAGCGATAAAATCAAAAATTAATTATTTTTGATTAAAATTTTAAATAAAATTAAATTAAACTTCACCCGTAATGTAATTAGTCGTTTCGGGACGAAATCGGATCCGATTAAGCGAAGGACACGTGGCGCGCGTGGGCCAAGTATTTAAAAATACAAATAGGGGTAAATATCTTAGAAAATCAGATTTTTATCCCACTTGATCCTTGTTTGGCTGGCCAAGATGAGAGAAAGAGAGAAAATAAGAGAAAAACACAGTTATTAAGCTTTCTCTTGTGATTTCCCGGAGTTCCATCACTCGGAATCTCTTAGACCAAGAACTAAAGTTGCTCTACGTGACTAGGGCTACGCGTGGGTACCAAGAACGAAGATTTTCACCAAAGATCAAAAGGCAAAGTTTAAAGTCTTGTGTTCTTGGTGTGTTCTGGGTGTATTCTTGAAGCTTAGTCATCATTTCAAGCTTCAAGAGGTAGGGTTGCTCCTACCTTGGATTAATATTTCCTTAAATGCTGATAGTTTAAGGGTTTGATATATTTATGCACATGAATAGACTTTTATATGTATGTAGAAGTTATATGTGATTGACATATGTAGCTTTTAAATTGATATATTTTTATGTCTATGTAATAGAAATGGAAAAGTGAGCATAGAAAGGCTTAAGCTAATTGCTAGCTTGGTTTTGGGTATGTGGAAGTTACATATGATTGACATAGGTAACTTATGTATTGATATATATGTATGTTTATGTAATGAAAATGGAAAAGTGAGCATAGAAATGGCTTAAGCTAATGTGCTAGCTTGATTTTAGTATGTGGAAGTTAGATGTGATTTATTATGTAACTTAATAAAAATTGAAAGCATG
>CM042188.1:26063331-26079749 GCA_023539305.1 Ilex asprella | reverse complement strand
TGTGTAATGGGACATATCATTGCATATGCACGGAAGCATCTCATCACTTAGGTGTGTGCATGGTTGATGTCAGCACCACACTTGGTGATTGACGGGATGGCTTCGAAAAAGTTGGGTCGAAGACCTAGTTAAGCCGTTTGGTTGTATGATAAATTGGGTTGGGGTTAGCAAGAAGAGGCATGACGACCTCTCGGGTGCAAGACCCGGTGATTTGGAAAATGCACTCCATTGGTGTAAGAGTCCATAAAGTGTGTGAGTTTGGATGGCCCTTGCTGTAAGTCCATGAACATCCATCCCAAGAAAGACCCTAGTTTTTAAAATGTCATTTGATATGTACATAAATGATAGAATGAAACATTTTAGCATTGCATCGTGTAGTGAGAGTCAGTGAGGACTCGGGTTAAAGTGCATGAGTGAGTGTCATCTCATTTCATGGCATGGTATTGTTGCATTCCAACTTAGAATGCATATCCTTACATGGAATGATTGTTTATATGTTGTAAATGAATGTTACATGAGCATGAGTATCTAGGGGGGGAGTAGCCTTTGTAGGATTTACTCTACTGGGCGTTGGCTCACCCTTTACGGGAAACATTTCAGGTATGGGGTTTGCACCTGCGGATGGCTCACTTGGAGAACATCAGGCATGAAGGGGGCTGACTTGTGGCCTCATTTTGAGTTTTTGTAAAAGGTTTATGTAAACTTGGTCTTTGGCATGTAGATGATGCAAATTAATTGTAATAGAACATATATGGACTAATGTTAAAGTAACCTTGTATGTTTTGATATAAGTATGCGTAATTGGACCCGATATGGCCAATGTTTATTTATAAATGGACCCGATGCAGTCATTGTTTATATTGGGTCTCGGATGGGTCATGTTAAGTTATATTGCACAGGTTGAGTTTTGGGTAGAACTCCCTGTACGAAGGAGACTCTGCTCATATTTTGTTAAGTTATGGATCCTGGTAAAATGGGGCATAACGGTGAGATATCGAGTGACCCGGTACATACCGGTATTCCGCGGGTTGATGAGTAATCAACGGACCCCCAGATTTTGGGGTGTCACATAAAACAATAATGATTTTCACATATCAATTGTGCGAAATTAAAAACATGATAACATCATTATCAACCTACTTGGAGTCATTATCACAAACCTTGATCAAGAATTGAATCATCCTTTGGTGTTGCTCAGAAATCAGTTTCTCTTTTCCTAACCTTTATTCTTATGATACACAACTCGATAGGGCATGCGTATATTTATAGGTAGAGAGATGATTGGTTTCTTAGTTTAACATAAACTTCACTTTCCATCAAAGTAGGACATTGGAAAACCACTTCTTCTCATTGACCAATCAGAAATCATTAGTTATACCGGTTAGATTAGGATTGATAATCTTATCATTATCTAACCCAAATTAATTATCTAATAATAATCAGTAAAATCACATGTCAAATCATGTGGGTCACATTAATTCTTACATTCTCACACTTGGCCTGTATGATTATCAAACAATTAGGTCTAGCAAGGTTTACATAAATACGCAATAAATTCAATCCATCATCACTTTTGATCATAAGTTTGACATCATATCTAACAAGATTTTAAACTTGATTCTGGTCCATTGATTTCAATTAATCAGTCATGAAATCAATCTAATTAGCAAAACCATCACTTTCTATGGCTTGTGAAAACGAAATCAAATCTTTACCTAACATTAAATCAAAGTCAGATTCTTCTAAATATACCATGCAATTATTCGAAATTGCTTATCTTAATTCTGTTAGAGATCATCTTAATGCTACTCATGCAATTTTTCTACTTCGATTTATTGGTAACAATCTCAATATGGAGTGGTTAATCATTAATTTGTTGTTCAACATTGTCAAATCATTCAACAATTATGGGAACAACAACATTATTACAAGTTATAGGTATTAGGATTTTTACCTTTACTTCTTTAATAACCACTTTGTGTGATTTGTCACTTCTATTGATTTCACCATTCTTAATAAATCTGACATTATCAATACATATTATTCTTATACAATGGGTAGGATAGTAAAATCTATACCTTTTGGATTTTTTCTGGTAAACGATATAGTTATTATTAATCGTTCTAAAATCCAATTTTTTTTTCAGATGTTTCAAACTCCAAGAACATTCATCCATAAAATAAGAGTAATGAGAAATCACGTAATATACTCCTAAGCATTTCGACTATATTGTTATTATATCTATTAGTTATACCATTATGCTACCACGTACAAGATATAGTGTGTTAAGTAGAAATACCATTCTTATCAAGGAGTTTAACAAATAGATAATGTGATTATCTTTAACCATCATACATTCCCTATTATTCACCACCTATCCGATCTTTTGACTTTCACTTTTTTTATATACCTACCTTTCAACATTAATAAGATATACCTTAATGACGTTCTCTACTTGAAATTTTTATGTAGTATACTGAGAAAACGATAATGTGAAAAATCATCCATAAATGCGATAACAAATTCTTTATGCGTCTGTATAGATAAGTTTAAGAGTTTTACACTTCTAGAACCCTTTTTTTGTTGTGTTTGATTCATTTTTCCTTAATAGAATCCATACACACTAAAATCAATAAAATTCTAGATTGAAAACTATTTGACTAGTTTTTACAACCTTTCTCTAATTATGTGACCTAGTTATTTATAATACAAGATAAAAAAAAAATTCATTTATCGGACTACAGTAGGTTCTAAATATTATGATGCATGGTTAGAAGAAACTCAAAAAATAGGTCATCAAACTTTACTTTTTATAAACCATTATGAAGAATACCAAAATACTAAAAGAGATATTCTTAAACAAACTATTACTTATTATCATATTTGAAAGAAATAACAATCATCATGAAGTTTAGATAAGAAAAATCAAAACTTCGAAACAATAGGAACATAAATTGTTATATAAATAATGACTAATATCTAGAAATAAACAAAAAGTTCCAACCATCTTAAATTGGGATTTGAACTGATTAACCATGGATATCAATTTATGATTTAACATTTTGGGTTATGAGAAATCCCTAGAATTGAATTTGAAATATTTGTTGTTGCAAATTCAAGTCAATCCATAATGTGTTACTATAATATTCTTCTTTAAGGTGTGATTCGAAACATACAAAAGCTTTAATGCTTATCTTTCCTTTCAAATCGTACTTTTCGTTTATATCAATTATTTAAAAAATAATAATGTCTCAACTTTTACATAAATGACACATTATTTATTTCCCTTATGAGCCTAAGTAGCTAGTTAGGCTCTTGGTCTTAGAATAGTGCCTTAAGTTCTTAAGTCTTGTTTCTTCTTGAACATACATAATAGACATACATTAGCATGCTACTAAAGATCAATAAAGGTTCATATCAACGGACAAAAGGTTAAAAAAATAAATTATGTGATAGAATTCATCTATCCCTAAAGCCTTTAACTTAGTAACTAGAATTATGAGGATATATTTATGCATCCCACATGTACTATCAAATTCCATAATGGTAAGTTCAGCCATCAGTGTCCAATAAAAGACTCATTAGTAGTCATATAACATTCTTGTTTAACTATTCAAAATTCATAAGCATTATTAATTTGAAGAACAACTTAATGTTATACATCATAATCATTCGCATTAACATAATGCATACTCGGTTCGATCTTTAATAGGCTTTATGAAAATTCATTTCATTAGAACTATTTGATTCAGTAATAATAGTTAAGTGTTAGACAAGTAGTTAAAATACATAAGTGGAACTATATTTGTTCACACCAATCTTAAAATATTTATTCCATTAAGTATGCTCAAAGTATGTGAATGTAACAATACATGAACTAACAATAAAAGAAGGTAAATGCTTAATACATTAATGGTTTGAGTCATCTATAAGTTTAACCATGAGTTAGAATAAATACATAATCTAAGAAGCAATAAATAGTACTACCGTGACTCTCCTTTAGGTAGTAATCACAATATACTAATATATTAACCATTATGGTGATTCTCCCTCACCTAATAGGACTAATTGATAATATATTCATAATTAGGTAGGTCCGTCAACCTTGGGAATTTGTTCCACACCCATTATGAATATACATCAATCATCATATTCTAGTTAAATAATCACTTCAAAGATGGTGCACCTTTGAGCAAATTTCTAATATCCAAGTGATCAAGAAATTGTGATTAGTAAGTCATTATTTTAATACCTTGGTAATGAGTATTAAATATCAATTATATGATTCAATATTAGTCGTTTTACTTGAGCCACTTTGGCGGCTACCAAACTATATTATAATATAAGCATTAAATCAAAATAATGATGTTGCACAAACAATTATTTTAATATCATAAGATAATAGATATTGAAATTAATTATGTGATTTGATATCTATGAATCATTCTAATTGGGCCACTTTGGTGACTACCAAATTATATTATAATATAAATCTCAAATCAAAATAATTACATTATATAAACTATTATTTTAATATCTCAATAATGGATATTAAATATCAATAATGGATACGATTTAATATCTATTAGTCATTCTAGTTTGGTGGCTACTAAACTATATCATAAAATAGATATGAAATTGAAATAATGTCTTTACATAAACCATTAAATCAATAATGTATGATCACAATATTCATTAATACGTACATTCAAGAACATAAAATTTTGTAAATTATGTGTCATAATGAATAAGTTGCAATACCACAATAACAACATACCATGGTGCACCTTTAGGTTGTATAATCATTTTATGATTGGGTCCAAGTCAATTTGTTGTAGGCTACATTGTGACGCTTCCTGATGCAAATTCTTGAACACCCAATTAATAGTGACAGAGCATATTGGATAATAGCACATAAGCAACCATGCTAAATATAAGAGGGAATCGTTCAAACAATGAGTGAGACTAGCTTTCATAAGTATTCAGTCATCTAGGCATTTCATCCATCAACAAAAGAATCTTTCACCTTATTTTATATGTGAACAATTCAAATCAATATAGCAATACACTATCAGTAATTCTCATAGGTCTATATTATATAGAATCCAATGTCAGACATTAAACTATTAAACTATCAAGGGAAATAGTGATTGATAAGACCCAAAGGTGTATTTTATGTAATTATTCACATATACATGTCCATGAGAAAAAAACTCACAGAATATATGACTTCTGATGATACCAGAAATAATTTTAAGGTGTGAGCTCAGATCTCTAGGTCAGGTCAGGAGGTCAGCAGATATAAAGGGGCTCAGGGAGCCTGAGCTCCGCCTTATTTGGACGAGAGATTGACAGGAATGGCGTAGGGACAGCTGGATAGACAACAAACATTCCCAAAATAAAAGGAATGAGAGTTTAAAGCTAGAGTCAAGGCCTAAAATCCTCAATCAACCTCGATCTTCTCCCAAAAATCAAGAAAAATCCCGCGGATGCAGGACAAAGATCTCGGAGTAGATCCCTTAGAACTAGGAATCAGTCTATATATGCTGAATAGTGCTTCCATAGATAGAGGGGACCTTAGAGGCATAAACACGATTCTATAATTCAAGTGATCAATAAAGAAAACGGAGTAAGAGTCTTCATTAAAGAGTGGACTAGCCAAGCTATATAGCTGGTGAACCACTATATTTCTTATGTGCAGTTACCTCCATACAAAAACACGCTCTCACCTCCATCAGTCATTCCACGAGCCATGCAACTCTGAACTCACCATCAAGTATTATATTCGTTGACTTTGCTCATCCACCAGAGATTACACCATCAGTTTGGCCTCGTCTGTGGGAACGATTGTTCTCGTTTTACAAATACGCTGATCTTTCAGTGACTGATGGTCTCAACCCACAATATGAGCCGGAGTCAAACTAATCCACCGCGCATGCAAGACCAACAGGAAGCCACCAATGGCAGACAAGCTAAAAATGATCCAGAAACTAATCATGTCATAAGGGATCTCCCAACGAGTAACGAGTTGGATGCCCTCCGTCTTTTCAATCAGCGGTTACTATAACAAAACGAGGAGTTATTGAAACTCTTAAAATGCTCACAAGAGGCACGACTAGCGTAAGAAGGTCCGGATAATCTCCCTCGCAGAGAACAGTACTACCTTGACGCTCTCAGAGAGGTCAATGAAGGAGGAAAAAATAGTCAGACCATGGGGAGGGATCCACAGATACCTCCTAGGAATGGCCACAATGAAGAGGTACAAAGCCAGAACGATGGAGGGGGAAGGAGTGATTTCCTCCCCTATCAGCAGGAAAGGAGAGAGCAGTATTGGGAACAACACTTTGAGGATATTAAGCAAGAGCTCAGCCACATGAAGAAAGCTGTTATGAGCAAGGCTCCTATCACGATGGATGCCCTGGTGCAGCAAACAGAGTCACCATTCACCACAGGGGTGTTACACTTTTTCCTCCCTCCAAAATTCAGGCTATCTCAGATTGAGGCCTTTAACGGAACCAAATACCCTATGGATCACCTCAACACCTATAAAAATCAAATGGAGTTGCATGGATATCAGGATCCCGTGTATTGTAGAGCCTTTGCCATCACTCTTAAAGGATCAGCCTTAGCGTGGTTCAACAGACTCCCCCGGCTTCAATCTCTCTTTCAAAGAGCTCTCAATCTCCTTCGTATCCCACTTCATAGGAGCCCGAATATATAGGAAGCCAAGTTACCATCTTTTAAATGTAAAGCAGGAACCAGACGAGAACCTCTGATCATACGTCCAGAGGTTCAATTCAGAATCCTTGAAGGTAGATGTCCCCGACGAAAAATTCGCCATTACCGCCTTTATTGCAGGGCTCGGGGTGCAATCAAAGGATCTAATATTTTTTATATCAAAGAACCATCAGGCGAGTATGATCGAGGGGTTGGCTAAAGCAGAGAAGTATATAAATGGCGAAGAAGCACTCCTCTCCAAGATGGTAAGTTCTTCATCAAGAAAAGAGAGGGGGAAAGAAGAAAAGAAGAGGGAAAGGAGTCCTAGGAAAGAAAAAGAGCGAGATAGATATCCAAGAAAAGATAGAGATCGTTTCCCAAAGAGGAGAGACAATGTTAGAGATCACCGGGGGCCCCCACAACTAGAACTGCAGCCGAGGTATCCAGAGGTATCCACCTCGGCAGCTAACCCCTCTCACCGCTTCTATATCACAGGTCTTGTACGAGGTGCAGAATGAGAAGTTCCTGAGATGGCCACCTCGGATGAAGGCAGATTCGGGGAAGACAGATCCCACTAAGTACTGTGATTAGCATAGAGATTATGGCCACCATTCGGTTGACTGCATTCAGCTTAAGAAGAAATCGAATTTCTGATCCAACGAGGACAATTACGTTGTTTTGTAGCCTAGGACAATCAAAATCGAGCTTTTTCGCCTCCACCACCTCAGCAACAGACTCCTGCGTAACATCAACAACCCATGGAGGAGATCAGGGTGATATCAGGAGGATTTGCAGGAGGAGGAGAATCCAATACAGCTAAAAAGGCTCATATGCGCAAGATTCGAGGAGATGAGAGGTATGCTCCACATCTAAAGCACCATGGTTAGACACAACTATAACCTTTTCAGATTTAGATTTGGAGGGCTGCCACCATCCTCACGATGATCCCTTGGTAGTAAGGGCTATCGTGGCCAATCGAACAGAGCATCGAGTCCTAGTAGACAACGGGAGCTCGGCGGACATCATCTTTGTGTCTGCTTTTGACAAGATAGGCATAAGAAGAGAAAAGCTAGAACCAGTGAGTACCTATTTGTTGGGATTTTCGGGAGAGAGGGTGTTACCCCTTGGGCCAATTCAACTCGTACTCACCATAGGGGACCCTCCTTGCCAGGCTACCACAGCTGTAAGGTTCCTAGTGGTTGATGCTCCCTCGGCATATAATATGTTGTTGGGGAGACCTTCCCTCATTGCACTGAAGGCCATCCCTTCGGCATATCACCTCGACGTGAAGTTATATACAGAAAATGGAATTAGAATGGTCAGAGGAGACCAGCGTGTAGCTAAAGAATGTTATATGGTCTCAATGAAGCAGAAAGAGGTAGAGAGCATCCAATTGGACGAGCTCGATATGAGGGATGAACTAGAAACTAGGCCAATACCTTCAGAAGAGCTGGAGCCCGTTCAGCTCGATGAGGAGCCAGAACATCTTGTCTACATCGGGTCCAAGTTATGCAAGGAGATTAAAGACCTCCTCATCCAATTCCTGAAAGAAAACACTGAGGTGTTCGCTTGGAAACAAGAGGACATGGAGGGCATTGATCTCTCGATCATCACTCACAAGTTAAGCATAAATCCTGCCTACAAGCCCGTCAAACAAAAATGAAGAAGCTTCGCCCCAAAACGCTAGAAAGCTATCAATCAGGAGGCCGGCAAGCTTCTCCAAGCCAAGGCCATTAGGGAAGTAGATTACCCTACCTGGTTGGCCAATGTGGTCCTTGTTAAGAAAACTAATGGCAAGTGGCCGTTATGCATAGACTTCACTGACCTCAATCAAGCCTGCCCCAATGACAGTTTTTTCTTACCCTGGATTGACTTGATAGTTGATGTGACCACTAGACACGAGCTCCTCAACTTCATGGATGCCTTCTCAGGGTATAACTAGATCAGAATGGACCCCAGTGACCAAGAGAATACCTCATTTGTGACAGAACAAGGAACGTATTGCTACCAAGTTATGCCTTTCAGCTTAAAAAATACAGGAGCTACCTACCAACGCTTAGTGAATAGAATGTTCCAAAGACAGATTGGGACCACTATGGAAGTTTATATTGATGATATGATAGTGAAGTCATTAAAGGCCGAGCTCCATATTCAACATTTGGGGGAATCCTTCCAGGTTCTCAAAGAATACAAGATGAAGCTTAACCCTGCCAAATGTGCTTTCGGAGTTTCAACGGGGAAGTTTCTAGGCTTTATAGTAAATAGTAGGAGGATAGAAGCCAATACTGACAAAGTAAATACATTGCTAGACATACAACCACCCTCAAACACAAGAGAAATCCAGCGATTGACAGGAAGAATAGCTGCCCTAAGCCGTTTTGTATCTAGGTCAAGCGAAAAGTGCCAGCCTTTTTTGCAAGTATTGAAGAAAGCATTTGAGTGGGATGCTCAATGTGAGGAGGCATTTAGGTCCTTGAAGGTTTACCTTAGTTCCTCCCCCATTTTGGTCAGTCCCATTGAAGGAGAAGTGCTCACCCTATATTTGGTTGTCTCAGATTTCTCTACCAGCACAACACTTGTAAGAGAAAAAGATAGAGCTCAGCAACCAGTATATTACTCCAGTAGAGCTCTGAGGGGTACAATTGAGAGATACCCGAAGATGGAGAACCTTATCTTAGCTTTGGTCACCACAGTCAGAAGACTCAGACCATACTTTCAGGCCCATACCATAGAGGTACCAACGGATCAACCGATGAAGCAGGTATTACACAAGCCTGAATCCTTAGGGAGGCTGGTAAAGTGGGCTATTGAGCTCAACAAATTTGACATCAAGTATAAACCTAAAACTGCTGTAAAAGGTCAGATTCTGGTAGATTGCATTGCAGAATTTACAACAGGAACACCTATGAAGACCACACAACTAGTACTTGATCTCCCGATATAGAAACTCTCAGTAGATGGTGCAGCTAATGCCCAAGGAAGCGGAGCGAGCCTAATTTTGACCTCACCAAATGGAGTGGACGTCGAATACGCCCTTAGGTTTGAGTTTAAAGCCTCAAACAATGAGGCAGAATATGAGGCTGTTATAGCAGAGCTCAATCTGGCTCACTCGATGGAGGCAAAATAACTGGAGATATGCAGTGATTCACAGCTTGTGGCAAGGAAAATAGAGGAGTCTTATGAAGCTAAAGGGGAGAAGATGATCCTTTACCTCAGAAAGGTACAGGAATTGATCAAGAAATTCGTACAAGTTAAAATCAAGCACATTCCCAGATCTGAGAACTCAAGAGCGGACTCTTTGGCGAGGCATGCAACCGCCTCGTAGGAAAGTTTGGAGAGGTTAATTCCAGTGGAGCATCTAGTGAAACCCTCTGTTGACCTTGAAAATGAAGAAATACTCCATGTGCAAGCCTCACCAAGCGGGATGGATCCGATTCTGGGATACCTTCGGAGTGGAATCTTACCAGAGGACCCCGAAGAAGCAGCAAAGTTAAGAACCAGGTCAGCCAGGTTTTCTATTTTGCAGGAAAACCATTACAAGCGAGGTTTTTCAACATCTCTCCTCAAATGTGTGGAAAATGAAGACGCCAATTACATACTCAGAGAGATTCATGAGGGAGTTTGCGGTAACCACATTGGGGCACGGGCCTTGGCAGGAAAAGCAGTGAGGCAGAGATACTATTAGCCTACAATGCTCAAGGATGCCACGGAGTTAGTCAAGAAATGCGCAGTTTGCCAAATGAACGCCAATCTTCCCCATTGCCCACCAGAGCTCCTGACCTCGGTAGTTGGTCCTTGGCCCTTTCAGCAGTGGGGTTTGGACATACTCGGGCCCCTTCCAATCGGCGTGGGATAATGCAAATTCGTCATTGTTGGGGTGGACTACTTCACTAAATGGGCAGAGGTGGAACCTTTGGCTATGATCACGGAGCAAAAAGTACAGAACTTCACATGGAAGTCAATAATTTGTAGATTTGGAATCCCCAGGGCAATAGTCTCTGACAATGGGAAGCAATTCGACAACCCCAAGTTCAGAAACTTTTGCGCTGAGCTAGGAATAAAGAACTACTCTTCAGCTCCAGCCCATCCAAAATCCAATGGACAAGCAGAGGTAACCATCAGGACTATCAAAGATGCGTTAAAAACCAAGCTTGAAGCTCTGAAAGGAAAATGGGTGGAACACGTTTCAGAGGTGCTATAGGCTTATAGAATGACTGCGAGGTCAGCAACCCAGGAAATACCGTTCGCTTTGGCTTATGGAATAGAAGTAGTGTCCCCAGTAGAAATCAGGATCCCATCTCCAAGGACTGAGCTGGCAGATCTAGGGCACAATGATGAGTCACTTCTGTTAAACCTTGACCTCTTGGATGAAAAGAGAGACAGAGCTTTGCATCGCATCCAGGATTACCAGAGGAAAACCGCAAGGTACTACAACAAAAGAGTCAAGCATAGAAGCTTTACGGTGAGAGATTTGGTGCTTAGAAAACTTCTACTCGCCAGAAAGGACCACTCCCATGGGAAGCTATGTTCAAATTGGGAGGGTCCCTTCATTGTATCCAGGATGCTAAGACCTGAAAATTACGAGTTGCGGACCAAAGAAGGAAAAATCCTACTTCATTCTTGGAACGCAGAGCATCTTAAAAAGTTTTTTCAGTAAGTACTCTTTGTAATAGAACCATTTCTAATAAAGTGGCAAATTTTTGGTTCAGACAAGTGCAATTCTCAGAAGTAGCTAAAAAGCCAAAGATGAGCTCTTCAGTTCACAAATTGGCGAACTTCAAATCTCAAGATGAACTCATCAGCTCATAAAGATGAGCTCATCAACTCATAAAATAAACAGAGAGCTTTATAGCTCGAGACGGGCTCATCAGCCCATAAAAACGGTGAAAGTGCTCCCTAGCTCAGTAAGAGCCCAGAAGCTCGCAATAAACTCTGCAGTTTATAAATCAAAGTAAGAGCTCTATAGCTTAGAAAGAGCCCAGAAGCTCACGATAAACTCTAAAGTTTATAAACCAAAAGAAGAGCCCAGTAGCTCAAGATAAACTCTAAAGTTGATAAACCAAAGGAAGAACCCAGTAGCTCACAATAAAATCTAAAGTTTATAAATCGAAAGAAGAGCCAAGTAGCTCACGATGAACTCTCCAGTTTTCAAATCCACGAAAAGCTCCATGATTCATAATGGACTGTCCATTCCATGAAATATAGAGAACCCTGCGGTTAACCATGAACAATACAGTTCGTGGAAAGAGCTCAGCAATTCAAGATGGATCACAGAAAGAAGATAGATTATGCATACACTAATGAGCCCCAAAAGGCGGAAGGAATCTACCAGGCCTTGGATATCAAGATTAGCAATCTAAATCATGAGATTCGCATGAGTGTTTCAATTGTATGCCATGAGGAGCCCGGCAGAACAGCAACAAAGAAGAAAAAGTTATTCATATTACATCAAAGGGATAAAATAACTGCGAAAAACAAAATTGAATAAAGGAGGCCTCTGAAGTTTCTAAGCAGAACTGCTAGATCTTCCCTAAGCGTTCGCTCAACTTAGCCACCTCCTCCTTCAGATGAGCATTCTCTTCTCTCAATTCCTCCCTCTCCTCCTTCGCCTTCGAAAGTGCATTAAGAAGTTTGGCTCCAGTAGAAGAAAGAAAAACTGCGCTAAGCGAGGAATCAGGAGATGAAGGAGACTCGCACAACTTGCACCTTTTGGAAGACGGTCCCACCCCCTTGTCCTCCTCCGACTCTGAGGGAGTAAGATCTGGCGAGCTGCAATAAAAGTGAAAATCAATAGAGGCCGCCACTGCACTAAACAAGAAAAGGTTACCAGACGTCATCAGCTCTGAGAAGGACATGGGGGTGGATAGCTTCACTTGCTTAATCCTTATGGCCTCTGACAAATCTAGGTCAGGCACAGCTGCACAATGAAACAAAAGTCAGAATGCAATGCTAGAGAAAGGGAATGATCTATAAAACTGTCAAACTCCTTACTAATGTGATCGAATCTCTTCCAAGAACGCGGGACCCTGTTCTCTCATCGGCGGTCCTCAAAAGACCTCCAAGAATCCCTAGAAGAAAAGAAAAAATGGCAGAGACACCCTTGGGGTGGAGAACGAATGTCGAGCACCAGCCGGCGTTCGGAGAAGTGCCTCCACCTGAACAGCTAAAACAAGGAACATCGTTGTCTTTAAGACAATGAAAGTATAGAACTCAGCAGTTGTGGGGAACTAATCATTGCCTTGGAGGCGGCAGAACAAAAAGAAGCTGATGAGTACAGCCCACCCTCGAGGAGATAAACGGGAGGGGGACAAACCATAATATGCCAGAACACTCCAGACAGAAGGATGGATAGGGAGACGAAGACCCATGTCGAAGGCACCTTCAAAAAAACAGACCTCACCCCGGTGAAGATAGGTAGGAGGTTCGTCTGAAGTAGAAACTCGGAGAGGCAATTCCAGTTCTTAAAAGAATCGTTTCTTGATCCCCTTCCAGATCAGAAGAGATAAGCGAAGAAAGAGCCAAGAAATGAGACTGGAACTTCCAATTTATTCCGAAAGATGAGCGGTCTCCAAAGAGATACGGAGTAGGAACAACCATCGGAAATCCCAAGCGAAGGACCAAAGGAATGAGAGATTCAAGATAACCTTCAAGATTTATAGACAAACAAAAAAAGGCATGAAATTTAAAACCTTGGCCCGTTTTAGAAGGCTCAAGAACCACGCCGAAGGATGGCTACTCTTTAGGCTTCCAAATTTGCAAGGATAAGCATGGTTTAGGAAAACAGTGGAGTGATACGGATTATTCCATCAACAACACGTGGAGAACATCCAAATAAAAAAAGCTCGAACTAAAAGGAGAAATCAGAAAACTCTAGACAGGGAAGCTAAGAGAGCAAGAAGAAGGAAGTTGAACAGTGGAAATAATTGGTTTCGATAACCGTTTTTGCATTTATAGCTTGAAAGACAACCCCTGTAACGTGTGCGGGAATCGAGGAAGCCATGATTGATCAAAACCGTCTTAAACGACTCCCACGTGCAATTCAAAGACAGCCACATACAGGCCCAGTTCCTTTCTTTTAAGGCTCAGCCCTTGCCAAAGCCTGCTTGGGCCAAGGGCAGGGGGCAACTGATGATACCAGAAATAATTTTAAGGTGTGAGCTTAGATCTCCAGGTCAGGTCAGGAGGTCAGCAGATATAAAGGGACTTAGGGAGCCTGAGCTCCGCCTTATTTGCATGAGGGATTGACAGGAATGGCGTAGGGATAGCTGGATAGACAACAAACATTCCCAAAATAAAAGGAATGAGAGTTTAAAGCTAGAGTCAAGGCCTAAAACCCTCAATCAACCTCGATCTTCACCCAAAAATAAAGGGAAATCCCACGGATGCAGGGCAAGGATCTCGAAATAGATCCCTTAAAACTAGGAATCAGTCTATATATGCTGAACAGTGCTTCCATAGAGAGAGGGGACCTTAGAGGCATAAACACGATTATGTAATTCAAGTGATCAATAAAGAAAAGGGAGTAAGAACCTCCATTAAAGAGTGGACTAGCCAAGCTATATAGCTGGTGAACCACTATATTTCTTCTGTGTAGTTACCTCCATACAAAAACACGCCCTCACCTCCATCAGTCATTCGACGAGCCAAGCAACTCTGAACTCACCATCAAGTATTATATTCGTTGACTTTGCTCATCTACCAAAGATTACACCATCAACTTCAAAAGATTTTATCTGTATTGAAACATTGTGCCATGATTGACCAAAAATACCAAAGACCATAATCAGCCATGATTTTGGATGGGTAGTTCGATTATTAATTAACCAGTATTGTTGTAAATCGAATTACAAGGAGAAAACGGTGAACAATAAAGCTATCATTACAAGTTATTTTAGATCATGCATTCGATACACAGTAGTCAATAACAATAAAAGGAAAACATGTTTCTTTATGAAAAATCATTAAAGTTATTCACTCAGACTCTAATACCACATGTAAACTTTATTTGATCAAAGAGATTAATTAAACCATAATTCCAAGCTCTAAAACAATTATGATTTTCACATATCAATTATGCTGAATTAAAAACATCATAACATCATAATCAACATATCTGAAGCCATAATTACAAATCTTGATCAATAATTGAATCATCATTTGATGTAGCCCAGAAATCGGTTTCTCTCTCCTAACCTTTATTCTTACAATACACAACTCAATGGGGGTATGTGTACATTTATAAGTAGAGAGATAACCGATTTCTTAGTTTAACATAAACTCCACTCCCTATCAAGTAGGACATTAGGAAACCACTTCTTCTTATTGAACAATCAAAAACCATTATTTATGCCAATTAAATTAGGAATGGTAACCTTATCATTATCTAAACCTGTGATATCCTGGTATCCCACATCGGCTGGAAGAGGGAGAGTTGCTGGGCTTATATGTGAGCCCTTCGCCTCACTTGTCAACAGGCCTTTTTCCGGGGGACCCCCGGGAGGAACAAAACTGTGAGGGCCAGTGGGCCCAAAGCGGACAATATGTTGACACGTGGTGGGTGGGGTGTTACAGAATGGTATCAGAGCCGACCTTTGCCCGGTCCGAGGGTGGGGCCCTGCACGGGTCACGTGGTGGACGGGCACGGGGAGGAGAACGGTAGTCCGTGACTCGGGGCTGGCAGCTACACGGGGACGTGCAGCCTTGAGGGGGGTGAATTGTGATATCCTGGTATTCCACATCGGCTGGAAGAGGGGGAGTTGCTGGGCTTATATGTGAGCCCTTCGCCTCACTTGTCAACAGGCCTATTCCCGGGGGACCCCCGGGAGGAACAAAACCGTGAGGGCCTGTGGGCCCAAAGCGGACAATATGTTGACACGTGGTGGGTGGGGGTGTTACAAAACCAATTTAATTATATGATAATGATCAGTAAAATTATATGTGTCAAATCATGAGGGCCACATTAATTCTTATACAATAGTCTCTTCTATTATATTTTTTTGTGAGTGTGTGATAGTCTTTTAGATTCCAACACGTGTCTATTCCAAAAGTTGTTGTTGATTTCTACGTGTTGTGTTTATTTGCTTTAGTAGACAAGTGTCTTATAGTTGCATGCCGTAACCTTTTGATTTAATTATTAAAAAATATATGTGATAAATTTATGAAATAGGAAAATCGGGATTATATTTCCTACAATCTAAAGCGGCTAGTGTGTTAAACTCTTGTTTACGACATCCACTAAAATTTTGGTAATGTAGCAGCATCAATTTCAACTTGAAACCAGTTGTGATCCGGAGTTTTTTCTATTAAAAAAAAAGTTTTGTAACTTATTTGCAATAGAAGACTAGAAACAAGTTTTTGGACATTTCTCTGGAATAGTTAAAAAAAAATAGAAAAGTGAATAGTTTAGAAAAATAGAAAAGAAAATTAGTTTTCTGCTTTGGAAAAGAAGGTTTCGGTGAACTCAGGAAAAAATAGTTTTGAATAGAGTTCTTAGAACTGTATACTTGAAAATAGTTTTTTTTAAACCACATTTTTGTTTAAAAAAAAGAAACATATTTTAGAAAAAACGAAACTTCTAGGGAGTACCATTCACTGTGTTAGCAAAGTTAATACATATACATACATACATATATATATATATATATATATATATATAATAAAACAGGAGTGAGTTTGAATTTTATCCCAGTCATATTTTTTCC
>CM042188.1:26015385-26063231 GCA_023539305.1 Ilex asprella | reverse complement strand
AATAAAACAGGAGTGAGTTTGAATTTTATCCCAGTCATATTTTTTCCCTCAAAACCATCACCAATCACTTATCACACCCATCATCCTTTTGTCAGACTCAAACATTAAATCACATCACTTATTTCTATGTCATGTTTAATTATTTATATATTTGATTAATTTATAGTTAATATATTTTGAAAAAAATTAATATAATGGAATCGATTTTTTGAAAGTTCGAATTTTATATTTTATCGTGCCTTTAGGCATGGGTTATGACTAGTATATATATAATCTATCTGTCTCTTTCTCTTGCTTTACCCTTGGGTTTTAGAATTCGAAATGGTTAAGTTAAAAGAAGTTAATAATGTCAATGTTGAAAAGGTTAGAGGTCAATTTTTTATATCCACTATAGAGGATCCTCAACCTAATTAAAAATTATCCTTGTGTTTGACTCGTGAATTATTTGAGTATCAAAGAGCTGAAGTCAATGTGCTAGTGGATGGAGACAATTCTATCAAACCCTCTTTTAATAATAATATTTTGTTAGTTAATTTTATGTATCAAAATAAAGATTGGTGGTTAGACTCAGGAGTCAATATACATGTTTGTTTTGATCGTGACTTGTTTAAAACTTATCAAAAATCATGTAGAAAAAGTGTAGCCCTAGGCAATGATTCTATCACACAAATACTTGGAAATTGAAACATAGAATTAAAAATGACTTATGGGAAGACATTGATTCTAAAAGGAGTGCGACATGTTCCCAAAGTAAGAAGAAATTTGATTAGTGAGTCATTCTTAATCCAACAAGGTTATAAGGTCGTATTGGAGTCAGATAAGGTTGTGATAACTAGAAATGACGTATTTGTTGGCAAATAATATGTTTGGGATGATTTATTTAAATTGAATGTAATTTCGGAAGTCAATGAAATTTCTTTTCAAGTTTATAATGTTGAATCTAGCAGTGTATGGCATGAAAAATTCGGACATGTGGGTTTTAAGAAAATTAAAAAGATGATGGACCTTAATCTTATTCTCAAATCTCTGGTAGATTTTAAACACACGTGTGAAATTTGTGTACAAGCTAAGCGACCTGGAAAAACACATAAGATTTTACAAAAAAATATTCAACTTCCAGAGGTTATGTATAGTGATGTGTGTGATTCTAGTAGATCGTCCACAAGAGCTAGAAATAAATATTTTGTTAAATTTATAGATAATTATTCTAGATTTTGCTATATCTAACTTATCAAAACCAAAGATGAAATATTCAATTACTTCAAGATATATAAGAATGAAGAGGTTGAGAATCAATTAGAAAAAAAAAATGAAAAGACTAAGGTCCGATAAAGGATATGAATATACCCTAACCGGCCTTAGTACATTTTTGTGAAGAACATCTAATAATACATGAAGTAACTCCTTACTCCCCTTAATCAAATGGAGAAGCCGAGACAAAGAATTGAAACTTAATGGATATAGTAGATTTAATGTTAATTAGTTCCGGCTTATCTGAGAATCTATAGGGGAAAGTTAAACTTAGTACTTGTTTTATCTTAAATAGAATGCATGTGAAAGATAATGAGAAAACTCCAAGGGAAGAGTTTCTAATCTTAGTATCTTGAAAGTGTGGCATACCATCCATGGGGACCATCCGAAGAACATTCATCAACCAGTCATGGACCGGGGGCTGCTTAGCTAAAATAGCTATACCTGAACCAAAAAAAGAAAATAAAATAGGACCTAAGATTATAGTACCGTCTTTTTAAGATATGCCCACAATAGTAGTGCTAATAGGTTCTTAGTAATTAATACGGAAGTTAGTGAAATTTCAAACAATACAATAATTGAGTCTAGAAATGCTACATTTTTTTGAAGATATATATATATATTGAAACTAGAATATCCAACCAAGTAAGAGAAACATCTTCGACTAGTGATTGATCTTCTACTAGTATTGTTGCACCCTTAGAGAAAAAAGTAGAGCAACAAATTGAATTAACGAGAAGTAAAAGACCTAAAATAAAAAAGAATTTAGGACAATGATTGTTTACCTTTTTAGTAGAAGGACAGCCTACAACCTACAACCTATATCACTACAAGAAATTTGGTTTTTAGTGGCAAAAGAAATCGTTGCTAAAAGTAAAAAATTTGTCGCAAAAAATCTTTTGCGACGGGATTTTTTCGTACTATCTTTTTAGGATATGTCCACAATAGAAGTGCTAATAGGCTCTTAATAATTAATTCGGAAGTTAGTGACATTTCAAACAATACAATTATTGAGACTAAAGATGCTATATTTTTTAAAGATATATATATTTTTTAAAACTAGAATATCCAATCAAGTGAGAGAAACATCTTCGACTAGTGATAGATCTTCTACTGGTACTATGGCACCCTTAGAGAAAAGTGTAGAGCAACAAATTGAATTAAGGAGAAGTAAAAGACCTAAAATAAAAAAGAATTTAGGAGAATGATTCTTTACCTTTTTAGGTAAAACAAAAGTAGTAGACTTCCACAATGATGGTGATTCAATCTACAAGGAGTTCATTAACATAAATGAGAATTGTTGAGTAATGAACTGCAACAAAGAAGACGATATGCAACACGTAAGACTGCATGGCAGACAAAGATAGTAAGAAATCAAAGCATCAATCAGGACCAATTTCAACAACTGTATCAAAAAAGATTTATGACCCCATTCCAGAAAGCTCTTAGCGAGTTTCACAAAATTGACGGTGTTCCCATCATTCCAGACTCTTTTAAATAAAAAAATGGCATGTGTATGAACACAAACTAGGTTGAAAGGAGGCACCATCTTTTTAATTTCTGGGACTTTTACACATTTGAAAGGCGTTGCCATAGATGAATTAGATCAACAGTGTCGTGAGGCCGTCTACGATCAGACGTTTGGTATGGAGGGAAAGGAAGAGTTATAATTTTTTTTCTCCCATTTCTGTTTGCTTGACATGCGATAATAGAGAATATAAGGGAATATAACCATAATGTTCCTCTATTTGTCTACAATTTTCTTCTCTTCTTCGCTCTTTAAAAAATTTCCTTAATTTCTCCTCTCCAAATCGAACAAAGACACGAATATCTTTTTATCTTACCCAGTTGGCTTTTTATTTTACCCCCGTATGATGACTTACCTCTGTAAAAATTATTATTTTTGTTAAAAATGTTACTGTTTATGTTATTATTTTCATTGAACATGTTACTGTTTTTGTTAAACATATTACTACTGTTATTTTTCAAAATATTAAATGTTACTATTTTTTTATTTTTGAATATTACTATTTTTTTATGTTTAAATAGTACTATTTTTTTGTGTTTGAATGTTACTATTTTTTATTTTTAATGTTACTATATATATAAATGAGACAGAGAGAAATAAATAGGCATATTCTATATATAAATATATATAGATATGAGAGAGAGAGAGAATCTTAATGTTACTCAAACTCCTAAAATTTAGAAGTTGTTAGTTTTCAATTTTGTTTTAATTAAATATAACTAGTTTGAGTATTTTGGACAATAGAAATCAAAATAAACTTAATATTAAACAAGTTTTCTTGATGGATTTATTAGGAAATAAGTTCACAAAGGAGGAGCAACCTCCAAATTTTCCATTTTTAAATAAGCAAAAGTGGGTCTAAAAGTACAATCATTTCATTTTTATTTTTTTTTGTAAGTAAGCAAAACTATGTGAGCGCCACTTCATTTCGTCTATATATTTTGTTTCACTATTTAGTGATGAGTCCAGCATTACTCCAATGTTTAAAGTAAAAATAGCATAACTTTGTACATATCATACGCTGACATTGACACGAGTTTCAATTTACTGTAGAGGTGGTGGTGGTGGTGGTGGTGGTGATCGCGGTGAGGAGCTGATGGTGGCAGCAATGGCTGTTGGGATGGGGGTTGCGGGGACAATTAATGCTGGGACTTTGGTGGTGTTGTTGGTAGGGGATGGTGGACGTGGTGGGTGGTGATGGTGGTAGATAGAGTTCTGGCTGGGTAGTGGAAGAAAAGGTGAAATTAGAAAATTAACAAGTTTCAAACTTCAACTTCTAACTCCTTATACTCATCTAACAATTTAATCCAATTTAGTGTTTATATTTTAGTACATATGTGATGTGAAGTAAAGTAAAGTGGATGTGGAGTAGTATACAAGTATAAACTTTGGACCTTCATTATATAACAAATTTTAAAACTGTGCGCGTCTATCCCAAAATAGATAATATTGTACAATGTAGGTCTGAGGCACTCAGGGGCGGAGCCAGACATCTTCTTCAGTGGGGGCAACCTATACTATATTAATATTAAAATTTAAAAATATTCACAAAAATATAATTTTATTAATAAAACACCAATTAAAGATGCAATTCATATACATGAGTGATATACAAAAAGAGCCAACAAAAAAAACTCATTACAAATTTATCTATAAGACCTAACAAAAAAATTTTGAACCGCAAAATTGGGCTCAATCATATATTAAATTTTAAGAAAAATTTTCAATCACAAACTTAATATTCATCATTAAATTTTAACAAACAATCGAAACTGACTTAAACTATAATTGTTCTAGTAAGCTAAACCTAGGTATATGAAGTACTTAACTTATCACAATAAAACTATTCAAACTACCAAATTAAAATTATTTAGTCTAATTATAATGGAGGACTGGAAGTCCCAATTCCAATTCCACAAATAAAAATAAAACAAATGAGACGACTGCAAGTTCTAATTTCAATTCAACATATAAAAACAAAACAATATTGAGGACTACAAACCCATATATCAATTAAATATATATAAAAAATAAATCATAGAACAGGACTACAAGTTCCAATTTTACTTTAATATAGAAAAATAAATACATGACTATAAATCCTAGTTTCAAATTTTTTTGAACACGTCCTAGTTTCAATTCAATACATAAAAAATAAAACATAAGAGATGATTACAAGCTCCAATTTCATATTTTCAATTCAACATGTAACAAATAAAATACAACAGAGAGCTATAGGCGCTAATTTCAATTCAACATTTAAAAAATAAACCACAAAAGAGAACTACAAACTTTAATTATCAATTCTAACATAAAAATATAAAACAAAGAAGATGACTACAAGCGCCAAATTTAGTTCATTGCATAAACATAAAACAAATGAGATGGTTAACCTATTGCGTAACATATTAGTTAATGTTTAAATACCCAAATTTTTGATATCATCTTCTATTGATATTTACAAGTGAGATTCATATATTTGTCAAAATAATATAACTACCCTTAAATCTTTTAAAAAAAATTCAGTGGGGGCAAATTTTTAATAAATTTTAAATTTTTTAAAATTATACTTAGTCCCCAAAAATTTTTAAAATTCCAGTGGGGGCGCTGCCCCCACTGTGAATCCGCCCCTGGAGGCACTACAATTGATATTAGAGCGATTGACCCTCGTGGTGTGGAGCCATCTAAGGTTGTGCATCCCTCGGTGCAGCCCGGTCTGGCAGGGTTATGACGTGGGATTTTAATACCCTGGTCCATTTAGTAATATTTAAAATGCTAATTATCCGAATAACGAATAAATTGAGTCTTCATTAAATATCAAAATTACTAAAAATTTTGAAAATAAATAAATAATCTCTCGATAATAATTTAAACTGCAATTGATGGAAAACCTTTCATTTGTTAGTCAAACTGATCACCAAATTTTACTCCAAGTTTAACTTGCACTAGAGAGGGTAAATATGGATAAGCTTGGGAAAGCTCAATAAGTAATTTAAAACATAATATATGATGTCGAAGAGCTAAACTAAACTAATTAATTATCCAATAAACAATCGACGACACAAGATTTAATACAATAACTTACGGAATACAAATATATTGAACATGTCAAACGATCTCAAACATACGAATATTCAAATCCCTCATGACTAAATACTTAGTCAATCTCGACAACATGTTCGGCATCACTTGGTGTAGTTTTGTATAATCATGTTCACCCCTCAGGGCCATGACACATATCACAATTAAAACATGTCATCAAATGTACCTCATGCATGAGTAGAAAAATCTTAAGTGCTTTACCAAAACCAACATCACAATAATTAACGATATGTTAAATGAAAATACGACCGAACATCGAATTATTAACAATTGAACGAAATATCATTTGGAAACTCGTAACCGAACAATATCACAATTCGAATACGAATAGGATGCCATCAATAAAATACTCTTTACAAAGAGATTAAAAAAATATATATTATATATAAACCACTTACTCAATCCTCAATTGAAATCATTAGAAATCAACATCTAACCCCCGAGAATATCATACTTAAATTTCAACTCGAACGGATCGTCAATCACTTTAAATTTTCTTTTAAAACTCACGGTTTAAATCTTCGTTTTTTTTTTGTTTCTCCTACATCCTCACACTTGCAGCAGCCGCCGCCTCCCATCCCCATACTTTATATAACACCACATAATGCTTTGTCATGCTTAAAATTACATGAGTCACTTAGCTCCTCTCCCTGTTGTGTTCCACGTTTCATACCTAAAACCTATCTACATGCATGCACGAACCGGATGCCACCACAACCTTTCCCATTTGTTTTCATTATTTTGTTTCTAAATTCCAAATTCTCTTTTTGTTCTTTTCCTTCTTCCTATCTTTGCTTCATTATCAACCGCCATCTCGTTGCTTCTTTTTAGTTTTCATAGTCGCCATATACATACATCATGTTTTGTGGCTCTTGGTTTTTCTTTCAATAACTTTCGCTATTTTTTAAACTCGATAAATTTTTGTTATTATAAAATTTATAATAATCAAATGTCTCACATTTAAATTTTATTTATAACTTGACCCAAACAACATTCATATAATTTTCAATAATATCCCTAGACCCATAAAATTTAAATTATTTAATCTATTTTAAGTCGAGACTTGGTCGTCGCAGTGACGATGACAACTAGTGCAGTGTAAACCCCCACATGTCTAAACTATCAACAACCGTCCAATTAGCTTCGTTTTGTATTTAACGTATCCATTTACGTCATAAATCAAATTATAAGAATAATAAGTATAAAAGGCTAAATAATAAAAGAGAAAAATGTAACACCCCAAAATACACCCTGGACGGCATTACATTCAATAACCATTCATACCATGAGAGCACTAAGATAAACCATCAATAAAGAAGATTTCATAACAATACTTCATAACATTTACATCAATATCCCAAAAGAAATATGTCATCTTTGGCCTTTACATTCTCAATGAAAATTTACTATTATAGCGCAGCGGAAATTACAAAAGAAATCTAGACTATACAGTGTTTCAAAATAATATTCTAGTCTAGAACAAAAAGTAAACGACATCTCTAGATGTCCCACTCGGGATCCAAGTATCCCTCTAGTAAAGCCTCTCCAAGGTACGGCTCATTAGCACCGAGCTCATCCTCTGGCCCAACATCTGAAAAATGTTCAACTGTAGGGGGTGAGCACTGAGCTCTGTAGAAAAATTCTCCCAAACTCATACAAGGTTTAGAAAAGTATATAAAACGGTCGGTCTCATTTTTAACATAACATAGATGCATAGTTTGAAATAAAGCAGTGACATTTAAAGAGGATCTCAAGTTTATTTCAAAACATTACTTAAATGAATAACCGAGCAATCACACACAAATAATAATCATTAATGGTTATAAACAATTCTCAATAATTCTTTGTGTAGATGGCATACTTTGTGGTAACCTCCACCTTCTTTTAGGTCACCGTGGATTCTCAAGCATCCTTACCGGGAAGCTCTTGAGAATGGATGAGCATCCTTACATGGAACCTCTCACCAATCACTACATTGTTTCCCAAACATCCTTACCGGGAACCTTTTGAGAAGGGGTGAGCATCCTTACAAGGAACCTCTCACTATAACGAACTTATTTTTCAAGCATCCTTACCGGGAACCTCTTGAGAAGGGGGTAAGCATCCTTACAAGGAACCTCTCACTCATGTGCATCACCAACAACCCAACCAAGTATACAATTCTACAATTATCCCAATTTACAAGCATTTATCTAAAATTCCCAAAATATATCATGTAACAATTTCACATCCAACTAAGAAAAGTACATGAGATCACAATAGCATCATTTTATGGTTCAATATGAAACACTAAGGTTTTTAAAATCAAGAATTAAGAAAAATTTAGAGAAAAGTTCATCTCTCTTGAAATCTAGGGTTTTTAATCAAGAAAAAGGATTCAAGGGTTAATCAAACAATAATATTGTTTAAATCATGATAATAGTCACAAGGGTATTAAGAAACAATGATTATATAGCATACATGTATAATTCAAAGTGAAAAGATTACATATATATGGGCCCTAGCCTTAATGTAAGTGAATGAGAGAAAACCCCTACCTTGTGTTCTTGAAATCTAGGTTTTGATCTTGAATTAACTCTTCAATCTCTTGTTTTTTCCCTTTGATCTTGCGTTTCTCTCTTTCTGTCTAAGTGTTTCTAGGGTTATAAATGCTGAAATGAGGTCAATAAAGGCGTGTTTAAGTATTTATAGTGGAAGAAAATAACACTGGTTCGCGATTCTGGAAGTCAGAATTCGTGACTGACGTTCGAACGGTGGTTGCTTTGGATGAACAGTATTTTCATCAGAGAGCTCCGAGTACTTTTGATTTTGCGATTTACCGTTCGAACGTCATTTCCCGTTCGAACGTTGGTCGTTCGAACGTCGGTTTCCGTTCGAACGGAATCTCAGTTTCTGCTTCAGCTTCCAGTGTAGTTTTGACCCATTTGGAGGTCGAATTGAAAAATTTTCATGATACACACTTTTGTAGCCCTAGATGTCTACTATCTACTGTCAAAATTTCAGATCAATTGGACTTAAGGATAAAAAGTTATGGCCAAAATACTAAGAGGTGTCCAAAATACTTTCTACCCGAAATTTACGTAAAGTGTGTTTTTATTCCGGAGTACTTCTAAGCTTCCAATGCACCTCATATTACCTCTCCCAAGGTTTTTCAACCTTCCGGATTTAATGGAGACCTAAGTTTGATCTAAAAATATTTAAAAACTTCCTATTAACTATTTCCAAGCTCGTAAGCTTTCGAAACGTAAACTTCCCAAATCTATTTGTCTCCCAAATATTTATTTATAATGTTTTAACCTATGTGATTCATTTTTACATCCTTATATATAAAAGAACTACTAAACTAGTATATTACTATATTACTATAAGCATGTGGGGTATTACAAAAAATATGGTATTTTGCATTCTCATCAATTAGCTAGCTTAGAGGAATTGGAGAAAAAATTTGATGGATATACTAGTTCTACATCATGTTGTTATAGATGATTTTAGAAGACGGATGGTAATTTGGTTTTGGTTAATGAATGATGATGCTAGACATGAATCTTTATGCAAGTCATACTACCTATATTGGAGATGGGTATGAGATAGGATTTGTGACAAAAGACACCCAAACTGAAGTTAGACAAGTATAGAAAAATCAAGCAGTCCGGCAGACTATCTTTTACCAATTTGATCATAACTATTTGTTGGAAAGTCCAAATTGAGCGCCGTTATTTTTTGTGAGAACCCTAACTCGTATATCTTTCCAACCATATAGGTCACACATACTAGAAATACCTTAGTCAAATCAATTATTCTCCGAAGTTGACCAAAAATATGCAATGTAATGTTCCTTGGATAGTAATTTTAATGTTTCAAGTGTAAATTTATTTTAGTTTTGAAATAAATCATAAAAAAAATGTTTTTAGGTTAAAATAACATTAAAAATGAATCCAGAACGTCGAAAAATTTTAGGGTAGTCATATGGATCAAATTGAAGATTTTTAGTGGCAAAATCGTAATTTTGAAGAAGACCAAAACAGCCCATGAACAGTGAATTTCGGGGCTGATGCGTTTTAAACACCATTTTCATCTCATTTTTCCTCATTTCTTTCACTGCACTCTCACCCCACACCTCTTGGAACCCTAGAGATCATTAGAGAGGAAGAAAGGAAGGAAAAAATAAGAGATTTGAGGATAAACTCAAGATCAAAGCTCAAGTTCTTCATACAAACTAAGAATTCAAGTAGGGTTTTTCTTCCATTCTTGTTCATTGATGTTATGGTTAATTTATATGTATGTTTTGACTCTTAATGACATGTATTTGCTATGGGTTCCTTGTTTCTTAATATTCTTGCAACCTTTATCATGTTTTGAGTAAAGTTATAGTGGGAGAACCATAAAAATTCTAGTTTTTGAGGAATAAGGATTTCTCTCTTAATATTCACTAAATCTTGGTGTTAAAAACTCTAGAGCATTGTGTTGATTAATATAATGATATTGATAATAATCTCTTACATGTTTCTCTTTAAATTGCCTTATTTGAAGATATCACTTGTGAGAATTGGAAATTTTTCTTGGAAATTGTTTGTAAATAGGAGACTTATGGAATTGTTGGGTATTTGAGATAATAGTTGGTATTGTATTTTTGTATGGTTGTTTGGACAAACATGAGTGAGAAGTTCTTTGTAAAGATGTGCATTCCTTATTAAGAGGTTACTTGTAAGGATACTTGAGAAACCAAGTCTTGAGGGTGAGAGATTCCTTGTAAGGATGCTCATGCCAAAAAAGGACAGTATGTGATTTTCTGAAGAGGTTCCTTGTAAGGATGCTTGAGAAACCAAACCTTGAGGGTGAGAGGTTCCTTGTAAGGATACTCATGCCAAAAGATGACAGTATGTAATTTTCTCAAGAGGTTCTTTATAAGGATACTTAAGAAACTAAACCTTGAGGGTGAGAGGTTCCTTGTAAGGATGCTCATGCCGGGGAGGACAATATTATATCATGTGTGGTACAAGTTTTATATTTTGGAAACGAATGTTTATTGGAACTTGGTTGTTATTGTTCATTTCTATTACTACTGCTACTTAAACTTGAGATCTGTTGTAAAATGCCCCTGTTTTACTTCAAAAATTATATATGATATTTGTGGAATGAGACCGGCCATTTTATATGTTTTTATAAACCTTGTTCGAGTTTGGGAGAAATGTTGCTACGGAGCTTAGTGCTCACCCCCTACAAATTATATTTTTTAGATATAGTGCTAGAGGAGAACCTCGGAGTTGACAAGCAAGGGTGTTGGGAGGCCCCATCCGAGGAAAATCTAGATCCTGAGGTGAACATATAGAGATATATCTTCTTTTGCACTAGACTAGAGAATTTATTTATTGATGGATTTATTTAGTGCTCTCATGATGTGAATGGTGATTAACTAGTAATGCTTCCAAGGTGTATTTTGGGGCATTACATGCAGTGGGATCCCTCAGAAGCCCACATCACCCGGGTCGAGGCAAGACCCAAACAAGAACATTTGGGCTTAAAGGAGATAGATTGTGATGACCCAGTTCTAAATCGACTAGAGAAGTGGATATCGAGTGATACTTGAGTTTGAACCTTCATTGTACAATGCATTTTAAAATCGTGCGGGCCTATCTCAAAACGGACAATATTATACAATACGGGTTCAGGATATTACAACATACTACTTTTTTTTTTTATTAAAATATTCACCATTCAATTTTCAGTGTTTAATTTCCATGTTTATCAAACAACACCGAACTCTGTAAGTTCTTCACTTGTTTGGTTATTAATATTTGAGTAAATACCTTCAATACTCATTAACTTTGAAAAGAGTTTGGATTTACTCTTGAAGTTTATTTTTTCTTCTCAAGTTTGTCCAAGAACTCTTTAAGTTAATCGTAGGAATTTATTCCTTTGGTTTATTTCAGGCACTAAACCACAAGTAAAAATACACACACACACGCACGCGAGTATATGGGCAAAGTTGAAACAAGTGCATGGGGTTTTCAGTATGTTTTAATGGGAAATTGGGTAGGTACGACTCATTGTTATGATTCTAAGAGTGTGATTATAAATTTGAAAAAAAAAAGATATTCATGGGACAAAAATCTTTTAATGCAAGATTCGATTTTTATACAAGGGCAACCGAGACATTGGTCGCCCCGACTATCCTCTAACTCTAAGTCAAGCTATCCCTGTGGCATGTTGTCTTTCTCAAGCAAAAAATTTGCAATGATCCTACAGTTTCCTTGAGAGGATTTTCATAACAAATAATATAGGTACCATTGAAGCTCCAAATACCAAGTTTTTGTTACCATGCATAGAAGAGAAGGAAAGATGACTGCAATGTTCTTTTAACATGTCAATGGGTAGGGTTAATGTCGTGTCGTGTCGTGTCAAAACATTTAACTCATCCGGGTTAGCGCCGTATTGGGTTTGTGCCTTGTATAAACCATGTTTAGTAGATTTACATTATACTTATTCGAGCTCGTGTCGATCCATTTATTTGAAATATCTAACGGATCTACCAATTTAACTTCCAAAAAATCGTTAAGATTAAGCTCAAGTCCATCGATTTCGCAGGTCATGTCACAAGCTAACTTTAAATCATAGAAATGGAAGATTGACTCATATGAGGCAATTTGTTTCTTCCTAATTTCTTTGTCAACACCAGTAGCTCAAATGCCTTCTTAGGAGCCACAAATGTTCTTGTTGCACAAACTTTGAAATGTGGAAGAAGACCAGCAATAGTGAATTCATCCAAAGAGATGGGCGTTAGTAATTATAGCAAAAAAAATGAGATCCAAAATGATTGGCATATCTTGAAGGTATTAAAAATGTTTTCAGAATATTCGAGAGCTATACTGTTCTAAATAACAAATCACGTAACCTATTAAGAATCTCTTGTTAATTTTAAATAATATTCAGAGAATTGTTTTCTTTCATTATGATAGCTTTAATATTCTTAGTAATCAACAAAGCGATATTGAAATATTATCATGGATAATCAACCGGTTTAAGGTTTATCGTGTTATCTTTGGTTCATTTAGTCACGATCTATGCATCACGTTTATTTTATAAATATATCATAATAAGACGATCAATACTTTCTTGGATGTAAAAATTACTGATTTATTCAATTACTCATAAAGTACTTATTATAGACATATGCTAGACACATCCATCTCCTAATTTTTTAAGTTTTATCGTTTCATTTTTCATATCATATATTCATATGGCACCTGTTTACATATGTGTACTTCGAGGACCAAAGAATTACTAATATAAATATCCATCATGGATTAATGCATCATTGAAATGCAAATTAAAAAAAAATATAGTAACTAAAGTGAAATAGGTAGAAAAATATATAAAAACCAACATAAGACGAAACACATAATTTTTGGGAGTGAATAAGTTGGACATCGTAGCTATGAACAATTGCACCAAGCTGAAGAAATATATTGGTGACCCTCACAATGACTTAATAATTCTAGACACTTAGACAGACAAGGAAATAAAAAAAGGGGTAAATTTTAAGTGAGTACGTCAAATTAGACTTATTTGACAAAAAGTACACACTAAAAAATGTAGGGTTATTAAATATTTAATTTTGATACTTATTTTTATCCAAGTACATAATTTGAATTTATCTATTATTATTGTGACATTTTTGTCCTCCATTGGTGAATGTGTCTTTTTTATTGAAAAGTGTTTAGTTTTAAAATTATATTTGCATATTAAATAAGTCCAAGTTTTATGAGAGAGAAATACAACACTTTCCAATAAAATTTCAAATTTTAAATACACTACTATTTTTAGGCTTTTAAGAGGGAAATATACGCTTGTATTTTTCTTCATGAAGCTGAGTTTATTTCTAGTATTATTATTGAGTGAAACCGATTAGACTTCATCACCTGCAAGAGGATTTTGCTTCTTCTTCAAACCTTGAGGCGAGTTATGCTTCTTCTCCATCCAGCTACAAGCCGATATTGTTCTTCATCGACATGACACTGGTATATTTAAGGGGGAAGCCGAGAAATATACACTGATATATTTGTGCATGAAGCAGAGTTTCTTCAAGACTGAAGCTGATTTTCTTCGTCACCTGCAAGGCAATTTTATTCTTCAAGCTTTTAATTTTTATCTTCTTCTACTTCCATCTGCAAGCCGATATTGTTCGTCATCGATATGAAGAATGTGTTTGTGGAAGATATAACAAAACTAACAAACGTATGTGTTTGAGATTTTGTTCCAGCCGAAGACTGAAGAATTTAGCCTGACAAGAATTACAAAGTATGTTACATTTAACTTATTAACATACTAAATGAATATGAATAATTTTTTTTTTCAGTTTTTATTTGTTTGGATATATGTTTTTTATTTGACTTTTTATTGTATCTATTCTTTTAATAGTTTGAGATTTTGTTGGCAATGGAGCAAACGGTGTTGCTGTTATGTGCATATGGTAATGCTACTAAAGTATTCAAAGTAGGTGGTAATTCAAATATATCGGAGCTTATTCGCGAAGTTTGCGAGACGTGGGAGGAGTTGTTCAACTTTTTAGTACATATGTCATATTATATTCCTGGTCACCCCTCGTGCATATTACGAACCAATGCGGATTTGAAGAATTTGA
Source organism: Ilex asprella (assembly GCA_023539305.1). Classification (NCBI taxonomy): domain Eukaryota; kingdom Viridiplantae; phylum Streptophyta; class Magnoliopsida; order Aquifoliales; family Aquifoliaceae; genus Ilex; species Ilex asprella. Next base: position 26,048,709 of record CM042188.1, on the reverse strand, counting down.
TTGAATTGAAACGTTGTTTCTCAGGGAATTATGTTGAAGTTAATGTGTTGATGGAAGATATCGAAGGCGGGTCGGTGGGTGATGATGGTTCATTGCAGTATGTGAATATTAGTGATGTGGTTGAATGTGAAGTGGATTTGTTACCCAGTTTTCTTGGTCACAATGAGAAAGTTCTTCGAACAGCTGAGTGGAGTAATGAAATACGACACGTAGGACAGAATTTTGAAGGTGGTGTGGTACAGTTTCGGGAAGCACTTTGCAAATACTCGATTGAGTCTGGTTTTGAATATAATTATGTAAAGAATTGTAAAGAAAGGGTCATTGCTGAATGTTCATTTAAATATTCTTCTGGTTGTGGGTGGCATATAAATGCAACTATGGAGAGAGCTACTGGTTTTTTTATATTAGGAAATTGGACAGCAAACACATTTGTGGTGTGGATCTATAATCGACAGATAATAAACGAATGAGTTCTAAATTTGTTGCAAATCTGATTGTTGATCGTGTTCGTGGGCATAGAACAACACCCCTAACAGAAGTGGTTGCTGATTTTTTTTCTGATTATGGACTCACCATTTCTTATGATAAAGCATGGGAAAGAGTTGAGAAAGCAAAAGGTATTCTTTTTGGGGACAATTCATTATCGTACCGACAATTACGTTGATATGTCGATGGAGCAAATCGTACTAATCCGGGCAACCATATTGTGTTAGATTGTGATCATGATACTAATCATTTCAAAAGGCTGTTTGTTTCCTTTAAGGGTTGTATTCGTGCGTTTAATTATTGTCGTCCACTACCTTTTTTGGATGACACATTTTTTAAAGGCAGGTATAAAGGTAATTTTCTATCGGCTACAAGAAAAGATGGCAACCAAGGTATATTTTAATACAGTTTTTTTGAATGATAAATTTTGTGGTTAATTTGTAATCTTTATGTGATACTGTCTTTGTTACACTTTGTTTGTTATATTATTACACTTTCGTTGTTATAGTATGATATGAACACATTTAATAGTGAGTATACACACATGGTGTAATTTGAAATAGTGGATCATTACCATTCAACACCAAAAAATATTTTCGAATTACCATCTCATCTGTTACACTGTTTTTTATTTTAATTTTTCACTAATATTGTATGTGTTTAATTTTTCCAGGTTTGTTTCCTTTGCTATTTGTTGTGGTAGACTCGGAGAATGAAGTAAACTGGTTTTGGTTTTTAGAACAGTTGTCTAATATATTGGATCAGTAATGGGTTGTTACGTTTGTTTCTGATCGCAACTTGGGTCTGTTAGAGGCAATGCCAAAAAATTTTCCAAATGCTCAGCATGCATTTTTCTTGCAGCATTTGAAAGGTAACTTGGAGGATAAATTGAGTGGTGGTCGTTTTTCCAATGTATTTCGAGAACGCATGGTTAGATTGTTACGTGAGTGTGCTTATGCACCAACATAGTCATTTTTTAATGAGAAGATTGAAGTGTTCCATCGTCAAAGAGTTTCTAATGTCGACAGGTTCCTGTCCAATCTTCCATATTAACACTGGACAAATGCTCATTTTTCAAGGAAGCGTTATGGTGAGATGTGTTCTAATGCTGCCGAATCGTTTAACGCATGGATTTTGAAAGCTCGACATTTACCTATTACTAGCATGGTTGACACAATTAGGGGACAGATAATGGATCAAATTGGCCAAAGGATGAAAATATGTTCCGAGGGGAATGAGAATTTATGCCCTAATATGTGTTCGAGATTACAAGCTGCATTTGATGAGGGGAGGTCATGGATTGTGCGGGTTTCGAATAACCAAGTGTATGAAGTGATGTCATATCCTTCGTTCACCGTTGATATTGTGAATGACACGTGTTCATGTTGTCAATGGAAAATAAATGAGTTTCCTTGTTCACATGCGGTTTCTGCAATACGAAAGAGTGGGCGGAATATCAACGAATTTGTTGATTATTACTATCATGTCAGCACATAAAAGATGTCATATTCTGAACCGATTTATCCAGTACCTACTGTATATCATGATGAAAGTTCGAATGTGTATGTTAATATTTTTCCACCATCTACAAAGAAGCAACCTGGTAGACCAAAGAATCGTAGAATTCGATCTAGGGGAGAAATCATTAGGCGAATTCGTTGTGGCCGGTGTGGGCGTTTGGGCAGTCACAACAAAAAATCTCGTAACGAGCCATTCTAGACTGGTTTAATGCTATCATTTAATGACATTTTTTAATGTTTTAAGTTTTTTACAATGTGCATTTTTCCTCATTGGTTTGGTTTGTTTGTTTTACATAATTTTTCACGTTGTAACTTATATATATATATATAATTTTTTATGGATTAGTTTGTATACAACTCACACTGGTCTTGTATAGTGATTTAACACCCTGTTTTGGAACATTTTATTGGATACATGTTAAATGTTACCTTGTTACACTTTTTCACGTTATCCTTTGACAAGGTATCTGTTAATCAATAATGAATAAACACATCTTTTTTTGTTTATTTTTTATTTTTTTGAATAGAACAATTTATTGATTTATCTATACAAAAAAAATTACAAGAAGCAAAGAGGATAAGCCACATGTTGGCTTTAATTCTTCAAGAAAACAAAACCATTCTATATTTTGTAAATCAAGAAAAACTACAATCTCTCAAAATCCAAGTAAAACCAGCAAGCATGGCAGCACCCTACATCTTCCCATATATAACCATCAGAATTGCAGACCAACAGTAAACTCAACACAACAGAATCTGATCAGGAAAACGCACATCACATCAGTCTATCTCCTTCCAATAACTCATCAGCACAAGCAGCAAATCAGCAACACAAAATTCAGCACAAATTGCTTTTTGGACAGCATAAGATGTTAAGAAAGTAGCAGCAGGAGTCCATATGACCTTAGTGATCACAAAATAAGCTGAACTGATCCTTAAATCAGCTAACAATTCTTTCCCTTAACAGTCATCTGCCCTCTTAGGTGACTGTCCCTGGACATGAGGGATAAACCCCAATCACCAAATACCATAATGTCACACAAACAAAGGCCATGTACATCTATGTCTCACCATTCACCAATGCGCATTTGTGTATGTGCAAGTGTAAACATGTTACACTTGCAATGTTATATTGTTACACTTTCCATGTTACACTTTGACATGGTATCCATGAATCAACAATGAATACACACCTGTATCCTTGGACATTCTGGATAATCACCAACCACCACACAGCATAAATGTCACACAAATCATAGCATGTACATCCACGTCTCAACTTACACCAATGTGCATGGGTGTAGATGCAAGAGTAAACATGTTACACTTTAAATTTTACCTTGTTAGACTTTTCATGTTACACTTTGACATGGTCTCCGTTAATCAACAATGAATGAGCACCTGTATCCCCTGGACATTCTAGATAATCAACAATCACCACATGCCACAAATGTCACACAAATCATAGCATGTACATCCACATCTCAACTTACACCAATGTGCATGTGTGTAAATGCAAGAGTAAACATGTTACATTTTTAATGCTACCCTGTTACACTTTCTATGTTACACTTAGACATGGTCTCCGTTAATCAACAATGAATGAGCACCTGTATCCCGTGGACATTCTGGATAATCACCAATCACCACACACCACAAAATGTCACACAAATCATAGCATGTACATCCACGGCTCAACTTACACCAATGTGCATGGGTGTAGATGCAAGAGTAAACATGTTACACTTTTAATGTTACCCTGTTACACTTTGGCATGGTCTCCGTTAATCAACAATGAATGAGCACCTGTATCCCGTAGACATTCTGGATAAACACCAACCACCACACACCACAAAATGTCACACAAATCATAGCATGTACATCCACATCTCAACTTACACCAATGTGCATGGGTGTAGATGCAAGAGTAAACATGTTACACTTTTAATGTTACCCTGTTACACTTTGGCATGGTCTCTGTCAATCAACAATGAATGAGCATCTGTATCCCGTGGACATTCTGGATAATCACCAATCACCATACACCACAAAATGTCACACAAATCATAGCATGTACATCCGCGTCTCAAGTTACATCAATGTGCATGTGTGTAGATGCAAGAATAAATATGTTACACTTTTAATGTTATTCTGTTACACTTTCTATGTTACACTTTGACATGGTCTCCATTAATCAACAATGAATGAGCACCTGTATCACATGGACATCCTGGATAATCACCAATCACCAAACATCACAAATGTCACACAAATCATAGCATGTACATCCATGTCTTATCTTACAATAATCATCAATTGTAAAGTGCCTAAGCAATAGAAAATTTGTCATTTGTCTGTAAACTTTTTCTTCAATTCCCTACGGAGTTTCAAATCTTCTTCATTCCAAGAACTTGGATGGTTGAGAAACAATGATACCATTTCTACTCGGAACTCGGTAAACTGTCTTGCTGTTAACCTCTCCTCAATCTTTTCTCCTTTTGCAAGTTTTTTCATTATGTAACAAGCATACAAACCGCATGCAACGCTGCATTAACTCCAATTCTTAATATGTTTTGATGTTTTTTAAAAACACCAGTTGCATTTGGAAAACGAATACTTACGAGTTTGACTTTTGTTGTGGACATGTCTGACAAGATATTATTGGAAGCTCCTTATCCTTTGTGTCTATGTCGATCCCCTTTGAATGATTGAACTCTATAATCTTCTTTTCAACATATTTTTTCTGCAATCACATAAAAAGCTTTTAAGATTATGGATATACACCAAACTAATATGGGCTTTAAACATCACTGTTTAATATAATTAAACCAGTATGATTGCATCCTCTAGGTACATATCTCGGCTGCCTTTCGTCCTTGGCCTTAATGAGTTGTAATGTGTCCAAACACCTTCTTCAGTATTCAAAACTAGCAGAGTCCAGTGGTCCGGAGTACATTTTCCTTTCCGACCATTTGAATTCATGGAAAAAAGAACATATTTTGAATCTCCAAATCGTGATATGTGACTGTCTATTTCTTTTTGACGTGCATACTCTAGATTTGGAAGAGTTACAAATGACTATACATTCAAAATATGGGAAAAATAAGGTGTTAAACAAATGACAAATAATTTAATTTAATAACTATTTGTACATAGTGCTATTTATAAATCTTACCCAACAAAAACTGTTAATGAAGTAACAACATCTTTGAATTGTGGACAACTCATTGTAATCATCAATTCCTTTAAGCATATCAGCCCAACAGTCAATGATCTATTAAAAAAAAATATCACGTTTCACTATTCATATTTTGATTCAGTGTCAAACAGCACTTTCTATATAAAAATTCAGTTACATTTTACTCTTTTAAGAAATACGTACGTTTTTGTATATTTCGCATGTAGTTGACATTATTTTCAATGCATCCTTCACATATATTACGCTTCCAACTTCAACCCCAGACTATATTTGAGTACTACAATGTGTTAAAAATTTAGAAGCAAAGTTGTCATATAACGAAGTAGGTAATTGACTTGATCCAAAATGTGTACACCCAAGTGCAGACAGTCAAGTTGTAGTAATAATCCGGTTTGAGTTTGGAGTCGAATCCACAGGGAACTAGTAGTATTAGTGTTTCAAAGTAATCGGTTAAGGTGACCAATTGATCGTAACCTTTGAGATTTTAGGATTGTGAGATATGTGTGAATTCCTTGAATAGAATATTAAATTCTTTCCAAGAAATTTTTTAGATAAAATATAAGATTGATTCAAATAGCTGAGAAGTCACTTTTTAGTTCGAGGATCGAGACATGCGGTCAATTATCCGAAATATTATATTTTTTCTTGATAACTCAATTAACTCCCATGTCAACGGTGAGTCAATCGGAAGATAAAGATGGCCTATTAAGGTCATGGTTCAGATGTCTTACTAGAAGTTTACAAGAATTATTTGTACTGAGAGTTATCACGCGTACAAACAAGCAAGTATTGCTTCATGACATCCAACCATGACTTTAATATTTCATCCTTTTAAATGAAGCTTGATAATGGGGATGATTAAAGGGTAGTCATGAAGATCTAGTCGGGGTACTTGCCTTGAAACGAAGAGTATTTCTATGCAAGAGTCATCTGTGTCATAGAAAGACTATCGATTATACAAAGTACCTTAGCTTTGCTAGATGCAATCAATCATCCAATAAACAAGGGGATATGAGCGTTAAGCATTGGAACGAAACATAATATAATCTCCGGATAATCAATACATGTCATTCACCTCTTACTAAAGAATGAATGAGAAACTACTCACTCTTTATAGTTTTGGTAAAGCTAGAAAGGTGAGTGATGCTCATCCCTCTAAGTAGAGGAATCCACAAAACAAAAGTACATGTAACGAGGAGCTAATCTTCAACAAAGAATGAGTGAATCACATTCCACCCTTCACAACTTTGGTAAAGCTTTAGAAAAGCGAAAGAGTTTCACTCTTCTAAGCAAGAAGGGAGCTCAAATAATGAAAGTGCCAGACATAATTAAAAACGTATATGTAAAAGCATAAATGTAAAGACTAAATGTAAATCAAGAACATAAACGCAAAGACTAAATGTAAATAAAAAATTACAACTCTTAAACAAATGTAAATGTAAACATAAACATAAACCGAAAGAAAAGGAATGGGGATTTAACTTCCCCACTCTCTAGCAAAGAAACAATACTAAGACAAAATAGAAGAACTACAAATGGGAAATGTTGGCTACCAAGTGTTTTGTGCCAAGTCCTCCCCTTCTCCCTTTTGCTCTACAAACTAAGGGTATATATAGGCAAGGAGAAGGCAGGAGAGGGGGTAAAAGAATAGAGCTGGGCGTCAAAGTCAAAGTGAAAAGTCAACCACTCTACAGGCAGTCTCTTAATACCGTTCGAACGGTTTATCTGTCTTTGCTCTCTACCGTTCAAACGTCAGAAGGAATCAGTGTCTGCCAGTTATGTCAGACTACACGTGGTTTTCTGTAAAAATCTTCCTCCAAGTCTTTGTGCAGATATCTCTCCAGGTCCTTGTAGAATCTTGACTGAACTTTCCAATAATTTCAGGGGCGTTCGAACGATGGTTTTCGTTCGAACGTGGCACTCAAGTGCCTGGGCCTTCTGACTGTAAGTCTGCAAGTCTGCAACACGCCATGTCTTCAGTCAATTTGATCTTGTCCTTGCTCCAGTGGATGTTCAAACGTTAATGACCGTTCAAACGTAGTACTTGAATCTCCAGGGCCTTGGGTCTTGCCTGCAACACAGATTATAGTATCTGGTCTGGTTCACCATGACCGTTCTAACGGTGTTTAACGTTCAAACGTTGCTTCCTTATTTCAAGCTTCTACAATTTGTTCCTTAAAATGCTGTGATTGCCTACAAATGTACTTTTTGGTGCCTTTGAACCCTTATTCACTTTAAGACCTGAAATATCATCACTTAAACTCCACCACAGCTCAATTAGTCCAAAACGGGGTATAAGAATATGCTATTTTTGAGTATTAATCACACTCCCCAACCTAGATATTGCTAATCCCTAGTAATACAACAAAAATGTAAATCTAATTCTAACACCTTTTTCGTCGGTTATCCAATTGCATTTAGCTTATGCAACAAGCCGTTAAACCTCTAGGTTTACCCTAGAGGACAAGTGTTGTCTCGTGAGGGTTTTCAGTGAAGCTACCCACAAACTTTGGTTGAACAAATGTAACTGTGAGATTGCTGATTAAAGTAAATTATCATCATGGTTATTGAGACACCCATCCCTTAATTTTGACTTTAAGGTCTGCATGCTCTTCACCATCTGTATTATCCCTATGCAAAAATCAGCTTTTGACACATTAGCATTTGAAATTTCTTTTATAGTAGTCTGATCATTCTAGAAACAAGAATTGGTGCATAACAAACATTCCACTTTAATCACCCTTCATGGATAGTTTTGTCTTCCCAAATCTCTCATAGGGATGCTCTCAGCAAAAGATTCACTCTAACTATGGTGACTTGTTTCTCACTGAGCATGTAATCAGAAGATGACCAATCAAAAATTGCATGTATAAGGAGTGAAACTTTATAGCAAATAGACTCGTCATGTTCTTGGCATAATCTCACGGAAGAATATTGATACAAATGACGAAATGCTATATAACATACCTCAACTTGTGATTAACAACGTGCATATGCATCAGACTTGAGATCAATTAGGGTTTTTATAGGTTGTAATGTGGCTAGAGGTCAGTGGCTAACGAAATGACGTCAATGGAGTTTCAAAAATGCTATCTCTTTTATGCACTTTAGCACACATTTGGATGGCTTTTCGACATTTCTTTTGGGAATGAGATTTCTTTCTTTCATTTTTTCCATTTTTCACTTTCTTGGCATTTCCCTGTTTCTCTACCTCTTTCTTTTTTCTTTTTCGGTTGTTTTCGCCGCTTTTCTTTTCGTGGAACCGTAGCCTCCAGAATTTTTTCGCCGCTTTTTTTTTCGACATTTCTTTTGGGAATGGGATTTCTTTCTTTCATTTTTTCCATTTTTCACTTTCTTGGCATTTCCCTGTTTCTCTACCTCTTTTTTTTTTCTTTTTCGGTTGTTTTCGCCGCTTTTCTTTTCGTGGAACCGTAGCCTCCAGAATTTTTTCTAGTTTCCTTGCTCTTCTTGTATCCTTCATATTTATACGAGGGTTTAAGAAAATTAGATAGCAAGGTAGGTCAATTATTTTTCCTTGTGGCTTGGTCATCATATGGGCCTTTTTGAAAAAAAATTATACTATGAAGGCTCAATCATTGCTGACTAGGGTCATACTTTTGTGAAATGATTGGCTGAGGCTCAAATTTGATCCAAAGATGGCCTAAGATCCTTTCTCAAGTATGTGTATACGCATGTGTCATCTTGCCTATATTTATTGCAGGATATGTCAATATATCACATTAGTTGTATCAATCAAAACAAAATTAATGAGATTATTGAAAGATAGGCAATGAAAGAAAACCTTTCTTGAGTAAATGTTGGTGTTCTCTCTGAAGCATCGTGAGGTACAAAACTTACCATGATATCCTTTGTAGTCTCCACTGATCTTGTCAAGTTTTTCAGGGAATGTTGGTTATATATCGATTCTATTTTCGAGTTTGATCATTGTATACTTTGAGAACAACAAATACTAATGTTCATTTGATAATGTATGCATAGAAATAATATCAGTTAACAGAGTTGTGACCTAAGGTCAAGATTGCCAAGATGTGTGTCAAACGGATCATGTAATTAGTTACTTTAACAAGCAATTTCAAAATCCACATGTGTTTTTATCAACAAGAATTGCTAAAATGCCAATTTTACAAAAGCTTTTAACCAGATAAAAATGATAAACTGAATCATTCCATTCATATAATATGATCATTTGATACATCAATCATTAATGATCCAATTCATCCAACAAAAAGCAGTAGCAAACTGAAACCGTTCATCAAAAGTGCATACATAAACTAAACAGTAAAAGGGAAAATATTCATAAACACCAAAAGAACAATCAAATCCTCTCAGTCCCCTCCATCTCCACCAAATCCAATTGCATCACCAGTTCTTCCCTTCATGTAGCCAAGAATCTCTTCCTATTGTTGGAGAAGCCTGGCTTGGTTGGCCTCGGTGCCAATCATGATATCTTGTAGTGATCTGTGGGTACTGGTGCCTGCTTCTTCGTTAGTCTGCATAAACTCTCTCTCTAATTCTCTCTCTTCCTCCTGGTCAAGCTCCTCTTGTACGTCGTCTCCCCCTCTAGCAGGTGGCACCTCATGCCTAGCAGCTGAGCCACCACTATGTCCTTGACTTCTTTTGAAAGAGCTCTTGTTGAGTGGCCCCATAGGCTTTTGCATTTCCATCTCAGGTCTCATCATGATCCCATTCTCTAGGCATATTTCCATTACTAGGTTGCCAAAGGGTAGTGAACTCTTCTTTACATCACACCCTTTTTTATTTCGTTAAAGATGAGGGCGGGGAGATCGATACTATGCCCTTTTCCAATTGCATAGAGCAATCGTGCCACGTCGGGAAAAATTTCATTTATTCGCTTGATGGGAGCGAAATTTGACACCGCAACCAATGTAAGTTCCCCTCACATAGGTGCGAATCGCGCCGTTGACAATCTCGGCGTTGGAATAAAATTCCCTCACCAAGTCAATTGCGGCTTCCCCTCCATATCTCAAGTACCTCACCCAATTTCTTCTTTCCATTTCTTCTAACAGTCCAATCTCGGCAAAATCATAAAGTATAAAGTCTCTTTCACAAACTACCGCATGCTCTTGGAAGAAATCTTCATACCTTTTGGCCTTTAAGGCGCTTGAAAACCAAGTTCGATCATACTTTTTCGTCCTTTGCTTCCCTTCTCTCTCCACAATCACTTCCATTACAAAGTTAGGCTTTTGGCTTATTGGTGGATCATGCCTAGCAGGGAGTTTCATCTGTAGCATTTCGTTCGAACGTTGGGGAGCTTGAGGGAGGGCTGAAAGGCTTTTGAAACTTAGGGTCCTTAGTGTGGGATTTATGATTTTGGTGTGGGGAGGTGTTATGGAGGACCAATTTTAGGTTTTCTTGGGGTCTGAAGGTGGATTGAGGTTTGTGGGGTGAAGGGTGTCTCTAGGGTTTTGAGAGTTTCAGATGGGACTTTCTGAAATGAAAACGACGGTGAAGTTTTTATAGTTCACGTTGCACCGTTCGAACGATGGAAACACTCGAACGAGAGATGAAGAATTTAAACTATCGTTCGAACGGTTAAGGGGCATTCGAATGGTGCTAGCTCCCAGTACTTTGTGTTTTCAACAGTGTTTTCAGCAGAGAGTTCATCATTGCAAAGTACTGCGAGCAGCAATCGTTCGAACGTAACTAACGTTCAAACGGTGAATCAAAAAAATAAAATGTGTTGCTCCCAGAAATTTGTGTTTTCAATAGTGTTTCCATCAGAGAAGTTATCTGAAGCAAAGTACTGCGAGCAACAACCGTTCGAACGTAACTAACGTTCGAACAGTGGATCAAAAAATAAAATTTTTCTCTGTCACACTATACACAATCAAAGAAAGCTAAACACACAAATAAAAAATCATGGCGTCTCAGGATAAATCCCCACCCACGCTTGAGGTTGGCATTTTAGGACATTCCTTACTCGACCCACATTTTCATTGCAGTAATAAAAAAAACAGAAAAATATGCACAAGAATTTCACACAATTTACCAAAATTCAGACCATTGGCTTTCATTCCTCAAAACACAATTTTTTTTCACAGCTTATTAGGATGCAATCTTAATTCGAGTTATCTTCTATGTAGCTTGAACTACCAGTGACTCTTCCAATCTCTTGTCGCACAAATTGGTTAAACATAACACCAGAATAGGATAGCGTGTCAGGATAATCCTTACTCTGCCCATTTACTATCCAGTCTAATCGATCGAGTGCGCGATCAAAAATCAGTTCAGAGCACTGATTGTATCTTTTATCATGAAATACTCGGCCACACTGTTTACAGGCACCAAGTCTCTTGGCACGTCGGCGTTTAGCAAAAGTGCTTCTGCCACAGAGGGGTTTTACTTGCTGCTCTCAGATCTCATTTTTCCTTACCAGTCTTGCTTTTCTCATGATCACATTATACACATCTGATGGAAAAGTGCGTAGAGCTCCTAGACTAAACCAAAAAAGTTTAACATCCATAATTTCTAGACTCATTATCTGGTTCTTTAACATCTGTCAGTCATAAAGACAATTTAAACTGACCCACAGATATAGCAAGGCAACAACAACAAAAATTTAAAAATTTTATGGCACGGGTACGAAAACAAAACACAGGCAAAATATGAACTACAAGTTCTCATACCCCCCAACTTGAACTGAACATTGTTCCCAATATTTTGATTTTACTAGTATGGTTCTTGGAAATGAGGTTGAACTGCAGTGACTCATGCTTCTTCAGATACCTACAAATCCAAATGCAACCATTAATCCTTTCTGTTCAGATGTTGGCCTCGGTTAGGCTTGTAAGGCTTGTATGTGATTGCGAAAAGTAGCAATATACCCATACACAACTGGAGTAAAATAATGTACAACATCAGAATAGGGATCTGCTCTTCTGGGTACATGGACATAATTTCGCTTGGTTATGGTCGGTGTTACAGACAAAGGGGGAAGAGAATTAAGAAGGAGAAGAAAGAACGAAGCGATACAGAAAGCAAGGAAGAAGAGGCAGAATAAAAAGAAGAGGGAAAGAGAGAAAAAGGCGGTGATGGGGCTCTCAATGGAGACCGATGGGAAAGGTAGAAGAAAAAAAATGGTGGGGGTCTCATGATGGTGTCTCCTCGGATCGGGTTTTTACCTGATCCGATCCTTTTGAGTGTCGGCAAGCGTGATTCTCGGAAGGATATTCGGGGTCGATTAAGTTAATGGTTTCCACATTTTTAGTAAAGTACTCCGAAAATGGTTTCAACCTCTGACCATTAACAGTAAAAATATTACCGTTTGATGGGTTTTTTACTTCTATTGCTCCATGATCGAACACCTTTTTGACAATATAAGATCCAGTCCATCTTGATTTTAAATTACCAGGGAAGAGGCGTAGTCTCGAATTAAACAACAGGACCTTCTGGGAAGATTCAAAAGATTTTCGTACAATATTCTTATCATGAAAAACTTTCATCCTGTTCTTTGCAATTTTAGCATTTTCATAAGCTTCATTTCTCAATTCTTCCAATTCATTTATCTGAAGTTGTCTTGAAAGTACAGCCTTGTCTAGGTCAAAATTCATTGCTTTAATGGCCCAGTATGCCATATGTTTCAATTTCACAGGTAGGTGATACGGTTTTCTATAGACTAATCGATAGGGAGATATGCCCAAAAATTATTTTAAAAGCAGTAGGATATTCCCAGAGTGCATCAGTCAGTCTTGACGACCAATCTTTGCGATCTGGGTTTACCATTTTTTCTAAAATTAATTTAATCTCCCGATTAGCTAATTCAACATGTCCACTAGTCTGTGGATGATAAGGGTTGCAACTTTGTGAAAAATCAAATATTTTTTCATCAAATTTCAGAAGGGACGATTGCAAAAATGAGAACCCCCATCACTTATGATTGCTTTAGGAATTCCAAATGGAGACAAAATATTTTTTTAAAAAAATCTTATCACCATTTGGTGGTCATTATTTTGGCATGGAATTGCCTCAACCCATTTGGATACATAGTCTACTGCCACTAAAATGTATAGATAGCCAAAAGAAGGTGGGAATGGTCTCATAAAATCGATGCCCGAACAGTCAAAAATTTTAATCACCAGAATTGGGTTTAAGGGCATCATGTTTCTTTTTGAAATATTTCCTAATCTTTGGAATCTATCACATGTTAAACAAAAGGCGTGGACGTCTTTAAAAAGTGTAGGCCAATAAAAGCCACACTGCAGGATTTTTACAGCGGTTTTTCTTGATGAAAAGTGGCCACCACATGCTTCATAATGACAAAATGAAATTACCTGTTTGCTTTCCTGATCTGGAATGCAACGTCTTATGATCTGATCCTTATAATATTTGAATACATAGGGATCTTCCCAAAAGAAGTTACGAACCTCCCTCAAAAAAAAAAAAAATTTGTCCATGGTAGTGAATGACGGAGAAAGTGTTCCAGTAGCTAGGAAGTTAGCAATGTCTGCATACCGTGGGGTTTCATCAATCATGAATAGTTATTCATTAGGAAATTTCTCATTGATTGGCAGTCCATCCTCATGAAATTCATACGTTAATCTGGATAGATGGTCTGCCACCACATTTTCGACCCCTTTCTTATCTTTAATGACAAGATCAAACTTTTAAAGCAAGAGAATCTATCTTAAGAGCCTTGGATTGGCATCTTTCTTTTTGAGCAAGAATTTTAGGGCTGCATGGTCAGTGAAAACAGTAACAGAAGAACCAACCAGATAAGAATGAAACTTTTCCAAAGCAAAAACTACAGCAAGCAATTTTTTTTCAGTTGTTGAATAATTCATTTGAGCATCATTCAAAGTTTTGCTTACATAGTAAATTACATGGGGTTTCTTATCTTTTCTTTGTCCCAATACAGCACCTACAACATAATCACTTGCATCACACATTAGTTCAAAGGGTAGAGTCCAGTCAAGGGGTTGCATTATTGGGGCAGAAATTAGCATGCCCTTTAGCTTCTCGAAAGCTTCCTGGCAAGCTTCATTCCAGTCAAAGGTTACATCCTGACTTAGGAGATGGCACATGGGTTTGGCTATAATACTGAAGTTTTTTATGAAACTCCTGTAAAAACCTGCATGTCACAGAAATGATCGGACATCCTTTACAGTCTTGGGTGCTAGAAAATTTTCAATTAGATCAATTTTTGTCTTGTTAACTTTCATGCCCTCAGACGACACAATGTGACCCAAGACAATGCCTTGTGTTACCATGAAATGACATTTTTCTCAATTAAGCACCAAATTAGCTTCTTTACACCTTATTAAAACTTTGTCTAAGTTTGTCAGACATAAATCAAATGAGTCTCCATAGATAGAGAAATCGTCCATAAATATTTCCAAAAAAATTTCAACCATGTCACTAAACAAACTTAGTATGCACCTTTGAAATGTTGCAGGAGCGTTACAAAGTCCAAAAGGCATTCTTTTAAATGCAAAGGTGCCAAAGGGACATGTGAATGTAGTTTTCTCCTGATCATCTAATGCAATCTCAACTTGATTATACCCGGAATACCCATCCAAGAAACAGTAAAATTCATGGCCTGCAATTCTTTCTAGAACTTGGTCAAGGAATGGGAGGGGAAAATGGTCTTTTCTAGTTACCAAATTTAATTTTTGGTAATCAATGCACATTCGTCATCCTGTGACGACTCGAGTTGGCACTAGTTCATTGGCATCATTTTTTATCACTGTAATCCCATACTTTTTTGGTACAACTTGGGTTGGACTTATCCACTTGCTATCGGAGATGAGAAAGATTATTCCTGCATCTAAGAGTTTGAGGACCTCCATTCTCACGACTTCCTTCCTGTGAGGGTTAAGTCGTCTCTGTATTTGACGGGAGGGTTTTGAGTCCGCTTTAAGATATATTGCATGATTGCAGACTATCGAACTTATACCTTTCAAGTCAGAGATGGTCCACCCAATGGCGCTTTTATGTCTTTTAAGAACTTCAATCAGTTTAGACTCTTATAAGTCTGTGAGCTTAGATGAGATTACCACTGGGTATGACATGTTTTCTTCTAGAAATGCATACTTGAGGTCAGATGGGAGAGGTTTCAATTCAGGCTTAGGTGGCTCGTCACTTGATGAGATTGGCTTTGTATTATTTGGTGAAAGTTCCTCAAATTTGGGTGCCCATGTCTCAACAGGATGAGTAGGGCTACTTTGTGGTTTTGACTCAGCTGAGTCAGACTCAATTAGAGGTGAGTCGGTCAAAGTTTCACAGAACGTTTTACTCAGATGTTCTTGTATCAACGATTCCATGGAGTTTACTTCCCCTTCGTCCTCATCCTCTCCTGGGTGTTTAGCAATATTGAAAATATTTAGTTCAAGAGTTAGATCCCCAAAGGTTAATTTCATGACTTCATTCCTGCAATTGATTAGTGTATTAGAAGTTGCTAGGAAGGGTCGACCAAGGATGACAGGAATTTGATTCTCTGAATGTAATGCTAGTTGAGTATCTCGAATAATGAAGTCAGTTGGGAAGATAAAATTATCCACGTGGACAAGTACAACTTCCACAATACCCCTAGAGATTTTAACAGATCTGTCCTCTAACTGGAGTGTGGCACTAGTGGGTTTGAGTTCACCCAGACCCAACTGTTGGTAGACAGAGTAAGGTAGCAAATTAACACTAGCCCCAAGATCTAACAGTGCTTGTTCTATTTTGAAATCTCCAATGACACATGAGACAGTTGGACATCCAAGGTCCTTGTATTTTGGAGAGGTTTTGCATTATAGCAAGGCACTGGCTTGTTCAATTAAGAAGGCTCTGTTCTGGACATTCTGGCTTCTCTTGACTGTGCACAAGTCTTTTAAAAACTTAGCATAAGATGGTACTTATTGGATTGCATCCAGAAGTGGGATGTTAATTTTTACTTTCTAGAAAAGCTCGTAAATTTCAGGTTGTTGGTTCATCTTTTGGATAGCCTTGAGTCTATGCGGGAAAGGAAAAAAAATTGGATGTGAAGGTTCCTCTTCCTTAGAAGGTTCTGGTTCTTGCTCTATTACAGGCTCGGGCTCCTTTCCACCCACAAGTTCAGGCTCAACTGTTGAGTTGATTGGGATAGACTCAGGTTTTGACTTTGGAAATAGCATGTCTATGACAGTTTTGTCAATCACCTTGCCACTTTTCAGTGTAGTGACAACTTGAGCTTGATCTTGTGGAGGTTTTGGTTGGGCAGAAAATTTTCTCTTTTCTTGTGTGCTCATGAATTGGGTCAGCCTTTGAATGTGACTTTTAAGATCTTCAAAGGAGTGGGTGGTATGTGCATTGAAGTTCATTTGAGTTTGCATGAACTGGCTCAGTGTATCTTCAAAGTTCCTCTTGTGTGGTGGTTGGTATGGTTGATATGCAGGAGGTCCTTGAGGTGGTGGTTGTGAATTTTGTGATTGGTACATGGGAATTGGTTGTTTGTTCCTCCAACTGAAGTTCTGATGGTTTCGCCACCCTAGATTGTATGTTTCAGAGTATGGGTTGTTGTACGGCTTGTTGAAATTGAAAATTGCATTTGATTGTTCCAACAAGACTTCTTTGAATGCAGCGATGGTAGGACATTCCCCAGTAGGATGTCCTATCAACTCACAAATTCTACACACTTGTTCGGTGGAAGGGCCCAATTCAACTTGATGAATTTTTTTCATCTCTAAAGCTTCAAGTTTTTGAGATAAAGTGGACATTTTTGCTCTCAGGTCATCATCTTCTTTCAAGATATACACTCTCCCTTGGGAAGTGGATGGTCTAGCTTCACTAGTGGTAAGGGAGGCTGAGTCCCACATCTGAGAACTACCAGATATAGTGTCAAAGAAATAGAATGCCTCTTCCAAACTTTTACTCATAAATTCTCCTTGGGCCATCATTTCGACAAACTAGCGCAGTCTAGTGGGTAAGGAGTCATAGAAGAATCCTACTAGAGTCCAATTTTCAAAAGCATGGTGTGGACAGGCTTGGAGTAGTTCTTTAAATCTTTCCCAACTTTGGTAAAATATTTTCCCTTCTTTCACCGAAAAATTCATGATTTGCCTTTTGAGCTTGTTAGTACGGTGTAAGGGGAAAACTTTCTAAAAAAACGTTCTGGAAAGTCTGCTAATTGGGCATGGAAAAAATTTTAAAGAATTTAGCCATTGTTTAGCTTTATCCTTTAGAGAGAAAGGAAAAAGTTTCATTATGGCAAGTTCAGAATTGTCTTGAAATGTTCCACAAACTTCTTCAAAGTTTTTCATATGTAAATATGGATTTTTAGTATCTAATCCATGGAAAACAGGCAACAACTGTGCAGTCCCTGACTTTACTGTAAAGGGGGTGCATCTGGAGGAAATACAAAACATGAGGGGATACTATTTCTCGTGGGATTCAGATAATCCCTCAAAGTTAGAATGTTAGGCGCCTCATCTTTCCTCATGGGAACCTCTCCATTTCTATCAATATTTGTCATAATACTCTCACAAGAGTTTGCTATTGATTTTGGTAAATTTGGTTCAGATTAGTTCACAGACCCAGAAGATTCAGTCAGCAAATTTTTATAGTGAGGAGCGTTATCAGACATAAATTAAATGGAAACAAGAACAAATTATTTACAGTAAACAAAAGAATATATACAAAAAGAAAAAGGTTTTTTCACCTTTTACCTGTAAAACACTTTTACAAGGTTCCCCGGTAACGACGCCAAAAACTTGACTTGATCCGAAATGTGTACACCCAAGTGCAAGCGGTCAAGTTGTAGTAATAATCCGGTTTAAGTCCGGAATCGAATCCACAGGGAACTAGTAGTATTGGTGTTTCAAAGTAATCGGTTAAGGAAACCAATTGATCGTAACCTTTGAGAATTTAGGATTGTGAGATGTGGGTGAATTCCTTGAACAGAATATTAAATTCTTTCCAAGAAGAGGATCGAGACATGTGGTCAATTATCCAAAATATTATATTTTTGCTTGATAACTCAGTTAACTCCCGTGTCAACGGCGAGTCAATCGGAAGATAAAGATGGCCTATTAAGGTCATGGTTCCAATGTCTTACTAGAAGTTTACAAGAATTATTTGTACCGAGAGTTATCGCGCGTACAAACAAGCAAGTATTTCTTCATGACATCCAACCATGACTTTAATATTTCATCTTTTTAAATGAAGCTTGATAATGGGGATAATTAAAGGGTAGTCATGAAGATCTAGCCGGGGTACTTTCCTTGAAACGAAGAGTCTTTCTATGCAAGAGTCGTTCGTGTCATAGAAAGATTATCAATTATACAAAGTACCTTAGCTTTTCTAGATGCAATCAATCATCCAATAAACAAGGGGATATGAGCTTTAAGCATTGGAACGAAACATAATATAACCTCCGGATAATCAATACATGCCCTTCACCTCTTACTAAAGAGTGAATGAGAAACTACTCATTCTTCATAGCTTTGGTAAAGCTAGAAAAGTGAGTGATGCTCATCCCTCTAAGTAGAGGACTCCACAAAACAAAAGTACATGTAACGAGGAGCTAATCTTCAACAAAGAATGAGTGAATCACATTCCACCCTTCACAACTTTGGTAAAGCTTTAGAAAAGCGGAAGAGTTTCACTCTTCTAAGCAAGAAGGGAGCTCAAATAATGAAAGTGCAAGACATAATTAAAAACGTGTATGTAAAAGCATAAATGTAAAGACTAGAAGTAAATAAAGACATAAATGTCAAGACTAAATGTAAATCAAGAACATAAACGTAAAGGCTAAATGTAAATAAATGAATTACAACTCTTAAGCAAATGTAAATGTAAACATAAACGGAGAGAAAAGGAATGAGGATTTAACTTCCCCACTCTCTAGCAAAGAAACAATACTAAGACAAAATAGAAGAACTACAAATGGGAAATGTTGGCTACCAAGTGTTTTGTGCCAAGTCCTCCCCTTCTCCTTTTTGCTCTACAAACTAAGGGTATATATAGGCAAGGAGAAGGCAGGAGAGGGGGTAAAAGAATAGAGCTGGGTGTCAAAGTCAAAGTGAAAAGTCAACCACTCTGCAGGCAATCTGTCAATACCGTTCGAACGGTAAATGGTGTTCGAACGGTTTCTCTGTCTTTTCTCTCTACCGTTCAAACGTCAGAAGGAATCAGTGTCTGCCAGTTATGTCAGACTACAAGTGGTTTTCTATAAAAATCTTCCTCCAAGTTTTTGTGCAAATCTCTCTCCAGGTCCTTACAGAATCTTGACTGAACTTTTCAATAATTCCAGGGGCATTCGAATGGTGGTTTTCGTTCGAACGTGGCACTCAAGTGCCTGGGCCTTTTGACTGTAACTCTGCAAGTCTGCTACACGCCATGTCTTCAGTCAGTCTGATCTTATCCTTGCTCCAGTGGACGTTCGAATGTTAATGACCGTTCGAACTTAGTACTTGAATCTCTAAGGCCTTGGGTCTTGCCTGCAACACAGATTATAGTATCTGGCCTAGTTCACCATGACCGTTCGAACGGTGTTTAACGTTCGAACGTTGCTTCCTTATTCCAAGCTTCTACAATTTGTTCCTTAAAATGTTGTGATTGCCTGCAAATGTACTTTTTGGTGCCTTTGAACCCTTGTTCACTTTAAGACCTGAAATATCATCACTTAAACTCCACCACAGCTCAATTAGTCCAAAATGGGGCATAAGAATATGCTATTTTTGAGTATTAATCAGTAATAACCATAATTTTTTAATGAACACTTTTTTAATTGGACAGTGTCACTTACCCACAACCCTCTAAATCATATATTGTCTTCAACTTGTTGAAATCAATGGCATCTAATGCTTCACACTCCCGCCATATTTTTTTGAAGTCTTTGTCTGTCCTCCCTTGAATAGTAGTTATCCTTTTCTTGCTATCATCATCATCAAGAATCTCAACTATTCTACCACATTTGTCTTCACTCAAATCGGTCTTCTGGCGGATCATACCATGTGTAACTATTTGATTTTTCCCTCTTTTTTTCCCACTATATTCGAATTTTGCTTCTCACTTCCTTTGTCTCTTTTTTTTTCTTGATGTTTCTGACCATTGACGTTTGCCCGGTTCTTTTCTTTTGCCCGTGATCTTTAGCTGCAATGTTTTCTTCCTGATATTTCTGAGTTACAAGATGTACAGATAATTCATTAAGCTGATCAATCAACTCAGCGTTCTCATCCTCTCGATTTTTTATTGTTTTCTTGCAATCTTGTATTTCTGCTTAAAACATTTGTTCCCTCTTTTTCATATTTTCAACAACTTATTTCAACTCCTTTATCATTGTATCATTTTCTTGCATTTTTAAGGAGAATTCAGATTGTTGTTTATGAAACTCATCACCCCTAGAACCAGAATATGAATGATCCAAGTAACATTTATCTGTGACTATGGTTCTAATAACAATTTTCAAGGCATCATTTTCCTTCAATATCTCTTGTAGCCTTTGTCTGTTTCTGTCTTCTTCTTCTTTCCTATATCAATGTCATCTTGTACTGGAACATCAATATTGTGAGTCACTTCATTCATAGCAGCATCAATAAGAGATTCAAATGCCAGATTTGAATCTCCATCACCACCAATAACATTCAACATATCTTCGTCATTGCCAAGAAGTGTATCTTGTCCTCCCTCATCATTCCCACCGCACTCAACTGCTTCTCCATGCACCTGGCCATGCGTTTTTTCAACTTTTCCACTTTCTTTCTTTCTTTCCCCCAAATTTAGATTGGCCCCAATTTTTTTCTTTGCTTCCCTTATATTTCAGGAAAAAAAATTCTCTGCTATTCTACGCAATTTATGTCTCAACATCTTTGCAACATTTTAAAAATAGATAATTGTAAGCATTAACTAACAAAAGTGTAACATTGAAGTGTATCAAGACAATGTTTATGATGCAAGTGTTTTATATGCTATTAACATACAAAGATTTAAAAATTATGTAACATGGACATATTGAATTAAATTCATTATTTTTAACCAACTTACATATTTTGACTTCAACTTTGCAAGTGTAATTTTTTTCATGGATCTTTGAAGACTCGGAAGATTCCATTTCAGGATCCTTGGTATTGCGTTGGGCCTGTCAGACTTGACAATTGTTGTATGCTCACAAAGCCAATACTGCACATACATACAAACTTAATATAAGCAAATGAGTTACATTAATTTATTGAACAACAACAAACAATATGGGAAATGAAACGAGGCTTTAAACATCTTACTAGTAACACCATTACGCATCCAGTAACTCTGGATGGGTTGCTACTCTTTCTCTGAAGTGAAGACATAAGAGATTCATGTATTGCATTTGACCAGTCGTAATTCTTCATGGCATCTATAACCTCAACATATGAAACAAATCCCCATCCTATAGATGTCCCAGTGTGTGTGAAAATAGTATCACCATTGTGAATAGGCATATGAGTCTTGCAACGTCATCAACGTCCTTTTTTGATGTATCACTTGCAGCTTCAACCAATCTGCTCTTTATCAAGGTTGATGTCAACCTGCTATCTTTCTTGAATCTCCTTTTAACAAATTTTTTATTTTACTTAGCATGAGATAACGAATCCATGGGATCGCCTCCATCATCAATGCAAAAAAATTATTTTCACATCACTCCTTCTCAATTTAATGTCCTCCCCACCAATGTGAAATTTAGATTTAGTAACATCGAAGCACATTATTACATCCTGTATGATAGTATCGCTCTTCCTACACCATGTCCTGTCTAATTTTTTATCAATGATGCATTCAAATAGAAACCAAAAAGGTGTTTTCTTCAAAACTACCTTGTGTGTTTCAGTAATGTTAATTTCATCCATTGCTCTAATTATCGCAAGCAAATTCAATCTATAATTAGCATCTTGCTTCGATTCCACCATTTATTTTTTTCCCATCCCAACTCTGTGTTGGGAAGTGACAAAGAACAAATTGTATAAAGTAAAGACCAAGGTTAACTGAAAATATAATAGTATAAACTAATATGCTAACGAAACAACAGTGGATAACATAGCCAAATAATTGATTAAAAACCAGTGTATAACATAGTCTAATAAATCAACCAACAAATAGAGCATAGTGAACAAATAATAGTTTTACCCTTTTATGTAACACTTTTCAAAATTACAATGTGTCCGTACTGCAAATAAACATCAGTGTAAGATGAGATAATACAAAGTGTAAAGAATAACATTAAAAGTGTAAAATGTTATCTTTTTTCTCACCTTACCTATTGTATAAGTGTAAAGTGTTATATGTAACATTGAAAGTGTAACACTTTAACACTTTCTCAATTAATGAACACTTTAACACTGAAAGTGTAACACGTTATGTAATATCTCATCTTACCTAATGGAAAGTATAAAAAACAAATTGTATAATGTATACCAAAAGGTTAACTGAAAATATAACATTATAAACAAATAAGTGCACCAAATAATTGTGTAAAAGACAGCCAAATAAGTCATCTAGATACCACAAAACATAATATAATCAAATAAGTGATCCAGTAATAGTGTTACCTATTTTATGTAACACTTTTTAAAAAAAAATTACCATGTGATAGTAATACAAATGAACATTATTGTAAGATGAGACAATATAAAGTGTAAAATGGAACATACCTAAGAGTAAAGTGTAAAGTGTTACATTATGTCTCACCTTACCTAGTGGAAGGTGTAAAGTGTTACCCTAAATGAAAGTGTAAAGTGTACAAAAAATAATATACAGGTCTATGTCTAATGATCCAGTGTTCTTCACTTTGTTGGTAAACAAGTATGTTGCTACGCCATATTGGTAACCTTGTTAAAGTTAATATGTTATATGTTACACTTTTTATATTTCACTGTGATGTTAACACAATCAACATTTTTAGGATTTACACATAGTGTAATCACTCATAATTACACAAAAAAAAACTAAAAGAAAAAAAACAAACAAAAGTGTCACTAAACAGCCTGTGTACTTAACATTCCTAGCACACAAATGTTTCAAAATAAAACAAAGGATTCAGTATAAATTTAACAATATAACAACATAAAAGTGTAATAACAAAAGTGTAGCAATAATTGTGTAAGAAAACACAACATGAAGCACAATTTATGCATTTATTCAACCAAACGAATATATGCATATGTATTCAGTCAACCCAGTTTAGACCCATATTCCATCAATTGAAAAATTAAAATATTAAAAAATTTAGAACATCCAACAATTCATTTGTTTTTTATAATATGAACACTCTTATGGTATAAAAAATAAAAAAAATAAAAACTGCAGGCTTTTGACCATAGAAACAACAAAAAAATTTTCAAAGAGTCTTTCAATTTTCAAACAAACAAAATGAGGTTTCAATATATGAATTTAAAAAATAAAAAAAGATTAATTTAACCCATGATTATAACACCCAAAAAAAAAATAAAAAAATGGGTAATGTATTGAATTTAGACGATACAATAAACAAAGAATTTGCAAGGAGACTTTCAATCTTCAAACAAACTGAATGGTTACCAGGATTATTGTGTAACCCATATATACCGGCTTTTATTTATGTATGTAATGTATATATACATATACATATATATAATATACAAAACAAACCAATAAAAAAATAGATATAAATGTGTGTGTATATATATATATATATATATATATCTGTGTGTGTGTGTGTGTATGTATATATACATTAACTGTGGCGAAGATTAAAAACCTCAACAATCACAGTGGAAGCGACGATCAACGAAAAAACCCTTGAACTTCAAAAACCCTCTTCAAATATTCAATAAAACTCTCTTCAATTGGTGTCAATGTAGCCTGAATCCCTTACTCAATCGATGAAGAATGCAAATTTATAACCCTTTTGATCAAGAATACTAAGAGAGTAGTTTGAATAGGAAGATGAAACGGTCCCTTTTTGGATGATTATACAAACAGTCGGTTTCCTTAGATGAAGATGGAGATGAACAGTTTTTTTTTTTTTTGGAAGACAATAAACCGCAATTCGGTTTTTGAGGAATATGGATAGATTTTGCATTAATTGTGCCTAAATTTTATCAGTCATGATACGTGTGTTGTTACATTTTTAAATAAAAAAAATTATCAAAATGGGTATTTAGGTCTTTCTATCCATACATTGTACTTTTTTTCAAAATATTTTTTAATGTATATTTTTTGCTAAATAAGTCTAATTAAGTGTTCCAACTTCCAAAAACCCCTAAAAAAAATGTTGCTATTGTACAGGAGGTCCAAACCAACCTTAATGGTTTTTTAGAAAAGTTAGTACTTTTTTTTGGAAGTCACTGATGCTGCTGAGTCAAGTCATCTTAAGACTTAAATAAGTTCTTGTTAAGAAAAAGAGACAGATTATGACTAATTTTTATGGCCCAATTGTGATGTCTTCCGGACAGCATCATGTGGTAAGGCTTCATAACTTTGAAGCAAAAAATGTGGCTCCATTGGGCTTGACACTTGAACGTAATGGCTAGATGGATATTAATATGGGAAATAGGTATAATATGATATGGATATGAGTATATTGGTAAAATATATATATATAAAAAATAGGATACAACTATGGTAAGATATGTCAATAAATAATTATATTTCTACATTATATATACAATACTTTTTGTTATAAAATAGTTTCATTTGCAAAATTGTTATATTTTTTTGACTATATGCATATTAATTATCAATATCAAAATTTTCATCTAATTGATAAAAATAAATAAACTTTATAATTCTAGTACCTTGATAGAATTTTTTTTTACAAAGTTATATATGATAAATGAGCAATGCTATAGGGATTTTATTTTAAGATCTAATATGATGACCTAATGATGTGACTTCAATGTAACTATTGGATTAGTTGTGAGTTCCAATGTTATATGGAACCCACAACCAATCCAATAGTTGTACATCATTAGGTCTCTAAATTAGGTCCTCAAATTAGGTCCAAATAACATTTATCATGATAAATTGTTTATAGGACGAAATTAAAGTCATTTTCTTGTTTTCACTTTCTAGATGGGATAAATCTTAAATGAGAGAGTAATGGTATGCTATAGAAGGTTCTTGTTCAATAAATAAAATGCTATAGTAATTTCGATATCAAAAATATTTTTTCTTGTAGAAGAATTTCATATTTCCATTTTAAAATAATTATTTAAGTTACTTCAATGCCCCTTTTTTTCTTTATAAAGAAAATGAAATATTTAGTCACTGCGTTTTTCCGTGTATCCTTAGAGTAGCAATCTTGTATTATTGACGCATGTTTAAGGTATCAATAGATATTTTTAAAATATTGAAAATGTATTTTGTCGTATTACGTATAAATAATATCTAAGACATTTTTATTGATACATGTCATGCCATATTTGACATATTTTCGTATTCGATACATATGAGATATAGATATTTTAGTTTTGCTGATGGGGAGGCGGTGGTGGTAGATGGAGTAGTTCTGGTCAGGGCCGGCCCTAGGCCTAGGCCATTTAGTTGGCCGCCTAGAGCCCCTAATTTTTATCAAATTTTGGAGCCCTCGGTTAAGAGTTTTAGTTATAAGTTTATATATTTTAGGAAATATTATGTATCCTAAATTTATAACCTAAATTTGCATCTCAAATAAAAGGGGACCGTTGGATGAGTGAGTCCCATTAATTTTTTAAAATGAGATTCACTGATCTAATTGTCCCCCTTCATTTGGGATGCAAATTTAGGTTATAAATTTGTGTTACATAACATTGCTCATATATTCTACATAGACTAGTTTGAGAGGGCCCAAATTTTATTGATAGGTCCATTAACACTTTAACAACTTAGAAAATTGATCCACTTTCCGAACTGCAGTAGATTGTTAGACTTCTACAACAAGGATAATGTCTCTCTCTCCCTCTCTCGTCTGTGAAGGAATTAAGCAAATCACATATTTAACGCTAGATTATTTTTTTTTGGGTAAGGATTTAACGCCAAATTTTTTTTTTTTATATTTTTTGTTAACAATACTAATGAGAGTTGCTTCGGCTGAATTTTTTTTCCAAAACTTAAATTAATAAAATTTTATCTTTGACCAACTATGTCACCATAAAGATTAAATGGATTAGCTATATTATCTATTGAAAAAGATATATTAACAAACCTTGAATATAAAAAAGTTAATCAATAATTTTGCATCTCAAAAAGCTAGAAAATATCTTTTAAATGAATATATTTTAATAATTACTACTTATTAATAAGGCTCACTTTCATATTCTTGCCTACGGCCTCCGAATTTGTTAAACTGCCCCTAGTTCTAGTTGGGGAGTTCAAGAGAAGTTAAAATTAGAAAAGTAACAAATTTCAAACTTTTAACTCATTATCCTTATTGACAATTTGATCCAATTTAGTGTTTAAATTTTCGTACATATGTGATGTGGAGTGAAGTGAAGTGGATGTTTGGGCTTAAGCCCACATCACTCGGGTCGGGGTAGGAGCCAAATTGGGTCGTTTGGCTCTAAGGGGTATATTGTAATGATCCAATTTCACATCAACTAGCAAAGTGAATGTCGAGTAGTACATAAGTGTGAGTTTTTTACCTTCATTGTACAACATGTTTTAAATTCGTGTGGGCCTCACTGAAAGTGGATAATATTATACAATACATGTCCAAGGCGCTACAACATATCACAAATTTTTTTGATTAAAACATTCAACATTTAATTTTCAGTACTTTTTTATCAGATAACACCTAACTCTAGAGGTTCTTCACTTGTTTGGTTATTAATATTTGAGTAAATACCCTAAATACACATTAACTTTGAAAAGAGTTTGGATTTACGAAGTTTATTTTTTCTTCTCAATTTTGTCCAAGAACTCTTTAAATCGTAGGAATTCATTCCTTTTTATTTTAGTTCCAGCACTTGGAAAAAAAAACTCACATGAGATATGGACAAAGTTGAAACAGGTGTGTGGGCTTTTCAGTATGTTTTAATGGGAAATTGGGTAGATAGGGCTAATTGTTACGATTCTAAGAGAATGATTATAAATTTAAAAAAAAATGATATTCTTGGGACAAACTAAACTAATATCAATGTTCCAAAATGGAAGGACCATGATGATCTTTCATATGCAAGATTTGACTTTTATAAAAGTGTAACTTAGACATATTGGCCGCCCAACTATGCTCCCTCATTCTCACATTGCCACCTTAATATCATGTTTCGTACGTTTCACATCTGAACATGGTTATTAGCTCCACACTGTCCGAATAGCAAAAATTCATTACAAAATGGATAAAAAAGACACCACAACAAAAAAACGTTTTTTGCAACGATTTTTTTGGTCGCTAAAATAAAAATAATTGTCGCAAATTATTTTTTGCGACGTTTTTTTTTCATCGCAATAGCCTCGTCGCAGAAAGTATTTAGCGACGGAATTTTATTTTTGTCCCAATCAAAAAAAATTTGCGACAAAAATAAAACGTCGCTAAAATTTAAAAAGCGTTGCTCAAATCTATTCCACAGCTTAAAAAAGTAAAAAATAATAATTTAATTAAATTTTAGCTACGAAAAATAATCGTCGCAAATAATTTTTACATAAATAAAAATATAGAACATAATAATTTAATTAATTGTTAGCAACGTAAAAAAGTTATCGCAAATAAGATTTTACATAAATAAAAAATAAAAATTAATTAATTTTTAGCTACGAAAAAAATCGTCGTAAATAATTTTTCATAAATAAAAAAAGTAAAAAATAATAATTTAATTAATTTTTTGCAACGTAAAAAAGCCGTCGCAAATAAGATATTACATAAATAAAAAATAAAATTTTAATTAATTTTTAGTGACAAAAAAAATCGTCGCAAATAATTTTTCATAAAAAATAATAATTTAATTAATTTACCAAAATTGAAATTTGCGACAAAATTATAAAATCGTCGGTAATAGTAAACTTTTTGCCACAAATCTTAAATCGTCACAAAAAAAACGTTCCAAAAAATGTTTTTTGCTGTAGTGAGTGTGCCTCTTTGTCTACCTAAATAATGTGATTTTGTTTCACTTACTCTAACTTACATTTACTAATTTTGGGACAATGCTAAACCAATGCAAGTAGTTAAGACGGGTAATACGAGAAATTCA
The DNA here is from genome assembly GCA_023539305.1 of Ilex asprella. NCBI lineage: Eukaryota > Viridiplantae > Streptophyta > Magnoliopsida > Aquifoliales > Aquifoliaceae > Ilex > Ilex asprella. The sequence goes on along the minus strand of CM042188.1, from coordinate 26,020,387 downwards.
ATGGTGAAATGGTTGAAGTGAGATCAGACTAGTAGGTTAAAATGCAAAGTCCAATTAGCTCTAGAACATGTGGAAGTGATCCGCATGGAACGTTGTCCTTGTCCATATACATAGATTAGTTTATGTATGCAACAAAATCGGCCCCCCTCAGCTTCTTGTTATCGAAATCACTCTAGATCCAACTCTAAGTTAAGTCATCCCTGTGACATAATGTATTTCTCAAGCAAAAAAATTGCAATGATCCTGATAGTTTCCTTGATAGAATTTTCATTACAAAAAATATAGGGACCATTGAAGCTCTAAATACCAAGTTTTTGTTACCATGCGAAGACAAGAAGGAAAGACGACTGCTATGGTCTTTTAACCTGTCAATGGGCCGTGTAGTGCCGGGTTCATGTCATGCCAAAAAATTTAGCTCATTTGGGTTAGCGCCATATTAGGTTTGTGCCTTAAATAAAAAAAAATGTTAAGTCAAAATCTGTCGATTTCAAAGGTTGTGTCTAAAATTACTGTGCTAACTTTAAGCCATAGAAATGGAAGATGGATTCATATGAGATAATTTGTTTCTTCCTAATTTCTTTGCCAATACGAGTGACTCGAAGGGCCTGTTAGGAGCCACAAATGTTCTTGTCACACAAACTTCCAGATGTGGAAGAAAACCAACAATCAGCGGCGTAATGGGGGCAATTTAGAACTATTTTAATATTATTATTTTTTTAAAAAAAATACCCATAATTAATTAAAAATCAATATATTTGATTTGACTCAGAACTTTTAAAATTTGTCACTTAATTATTTTGACCCCATAATATTTAAAATATTACATACAGACCCCTGAAGTTTTTATGCATGTAACACTTAGACTCTTGTCGTCAATGTTCATTAGTATATCCGTTAGTAAATTACATCCAGACTCACCTAAAATTTTTAAACGTGTAATACTTAGACCCTTCAAGTTTAAAATGTTATACTTAGACCAAAAATAGTTCAATCAAAGATAGAATATCAAATATTTTAAATTTTATAACAAAAATTCATGTTTTATTATGATATTTATTGAAACAAAGTGAAAAATAAAAATATATTTTTTTTCTTAAAAAATCATAATTAGTATACAATTAAACTTCCAAATTACCCCAATCAAAATTAGAATATATTATATCCATTACAGTTTGATCTCTTATTTAATTTTTTTTACTTTTATTCTAATAGATAATATAATTGTATATACGAATTATGATTTTTTTAAGAAAAAATAAATTTTTATTTTTAATTTTATTTTAATAAATGACATAATAGAACATTAATTTTGATTGTAAAATTCATGTTCTATTATGAATGGCTTACACCCTTTGTTTGATTTTTTAATTTTATTCCAATAGTTAGTATAATTGTATACTAATTATGATTTTTTAAGAAAAAACTAGTTTTTTATATTTGATTTTATTTTAATAAATGATACAATAGAATATAAATTTTGGTTTTAAAGTTTAAAATATTTGATTGGTATATTTTTAATTTAAGTATAACATTTTAAACTTAAAAGGTATAGTATTATACACCTATAAACTTAAGGGATCAGGGAGTAATTTAATAATAGATATACTAACATACATTTTACGATAGAGGTCTAAGTGTTACGCGCGTACAAACCTTAGGAGGTCTGTGTGCAATATTTCTGAGTGATTAAGTAACAAACCTCAAGGGGCCTCATTGCAAATTTTTTTACTTGAGAAAGACATTATGTCACAAGGATGACTTGACTTAGAGTTGGATCTAGAATGAGTCCAACGACTAAGAAGGCGAAGGGAACCTATTTTGTTGCATGCAAAAGCTAATCTATGCAATATGGACAAGAACAACATTTCATGTGGGTCACTTCCACATTTTTTGGAGAGTAATTATACTTTGCATTTTTTACCTTTGATTGTGATCTCACTTTCAACCATTTCACCATTGAGTTTCTCACATTACCCATCTTAACTACTTGTATTGATTTAGCATTGTCCCAAAATTAATAGATTTATGTTAGTCTAACAAAATCACACTATTTAGGTAGGCAAAGAGACACAAATTTCTATCCATTTTGTAATGAATTTTTGCAATTCGGACAGTGTGAAGCTAATAACCATGCTCGGGGGTAAACCCCTGAAACATGACGTTACCTTGTATAAAAACCGAATCTTGCATATAATAGTTTTGTTTTCGTTAATGTTTATTATTTTCGACTAGGTTTTTTTGTATTGTCGATATTAAATTTTTTTTCTAGGCATTATAATAGAAAACTCTTCCAAAACGTCAAATATATAACCAAAATTTCTAATTTTTTATTGTTTGTTTAACATGATAATTCTAGAAACTATTAGAAACTAAATTCTTGGGCCCATAACATGCAGCTCTTGTTTCCTGTAACTTGTGCAGGGAAATAATTTTTTTCTCTGGAAAGTTGAACAAACAAACCTAATTTTCCACTTTGCGCATGTTTCCTCCCATGTTGGTTATTATCTATTGGATATAAATCTCTCTAATATAGAAAAGGGTAATATTGATATTTAAACAAATTTTCTTGTAACTTTCCTACTTTTTAGACTATAGAAAGAAAATTTATATAAATTTTCTTGTACATATTTAATGCTAACTAAATATATGAAAGAAAAACTATTTTTTTTCTTTTTCTTTTTTTGACTTAACTTTCTACCACTTTCACTGTAACACTCCAAAAATCGATCGTCCTTAATTTAACAAAATTCGAGCAGAGTCTCCTTTGTACGAGGAGCTCTACCCAAAATACAACATGTGCAATTATTCTACATTGACCACACTGGGTCCATTTATGGATATATATTGACCACACCGGGTCCATTTCTAAGTAACTATTCAAAATCATGAGAGCAACTAAATAAATTTCATAACCCAAAAGAAATGCATTCATCATTTACAATAGATACAATATCGTCCCAAAAGAATATGCACATTATGGCATTTACATCCTAAAAGATAAACTGAATTCTTGCAAAGGAATAACAAAAGAATATTAGGCTTCCCATTGCCTCAAAAGAACCTTCTTAGGAAAATAAAACAAAAGGTCATGTCGCTCTAAGCGTCCGTCTCGGGATCCATATGCCCGTCCATGGGAGTCTCCCAAGGTGCAGGTTCATCAATACCTAGCTCCTCTTCTAGTACATAATCTGAAAAATATTTATGTGTAGGGGGTGAGCACGAAGCTCTGTAGGAAAATCCTCCCAAACTTGAGCAAGGTTTAGAAAAACATGTAAAACGGTCGGTCTCATTTTTCAACATAAGATATATATATATTTGAAATAAAATAATGACATTTTAAACAGATCTCAAGTTTAAGCAATCACAATAATTAAATAAATAAATGAATACAATATACCACTAATAATTCATTCCACCCTAAAACGTTTCTCACAAGTTTTTGCGGAATCTCATACTTCCCAAAATTCTTGTAGAAACTATTTTTTTGGTACAATGAACAATAACCCATAATTGTATTCGTATCTCAAGTATGAAGCAAGATCCCGCATGGTCACCATCGAAAATATCACGACTCACATACACACACAAATCCTTGCAAGGATATCCAATCTTTAGGAAGGGCGTATGCCTACACTATGGCAGTGACGTATCCAACCTAGGCATTAGTATACTAACCATTTTTCACGGTACCCCGTGAGCAATAATAGTTTAGTCCTCGCAAGGCACTAACCCTACTACGAGTGGTAGGAAAAGTTCATACCCTCACGGAGTACGAAGGCGTCTACCCACTCCATGATACCCGGTCAATAGCAACCCATGTTCATCCAAACAACCACACAAGAGATACAATACCAACAATTATCTTACATAACAACAATTTCATAAATCCCCAATTTACTAGGAAATTCCAACAAAACACAATTATCACAAGTGATATTCCCACTATAACAAATTTAATAAAAAAAATACAAGAGATCATCAAAAATTTCATTTTAATACTCAACACAAAGCACTAGAATTTTCAAAACCAAGATTAAGTGAATATAGAGAGAGAAATCCCTATTCCTCAAAAACTAGGATTTTTATGGTTCTTCCACCATAACTTTACTCAAAACATGATAAAGGTTGCAAGAATTTTAAGAAACAAGGAACCCATAGCAAATACATGTCATTAAGTGTCAAAACATACATATAAATTAACCCTAACATCAATGAACAAGAATGGAAGTAAAACCCCTACCTTGAATCAAAGATTCTAAGTGAAAGCACAAGCCCTATAGACCTTCTTCTTCCCTTTTCTTCTTCCCTTAATCTTCCTCTAAGGCTCCAGGAGGTGTGGGGTGAGAATGGAGTGAAAGAAATGGGAGTGAAGGGCTGAAATCAGTGTTTTAAACACAGCCAACCCCGAAAAATACTGTTCACAGTCTGTTTTTGTTTTCTTCAAAATTACGATTTTGCCACTACAATCTCCAATTTGATCTATATGACTACCCTAAGGTTTTTCGACGTTCCGGATTCATTTTTAATATTATTTTAACCTAAAAATATTTATTTTTATGATTTATTTCAAAACTAAAATAAATTTACACTTGAAACACTAAAATTACTATTATATTCTTCCGAACCGTTATAGGTGTTATTCTTACGATTTCAATATACATATGATTTATTCTTAAGTCATTACATACATAAGAATCACTAAAAAAATACATTACTATATTAATATAAACATATGGGGGTTTACACCTTCAAAGTCTAAGAAGAAAACACAACACTTTACTATCCAAGGAACATCACAGTGCAGATTTTTGGTCAACTTCGGAGAATAAACTGATTTGACTCAGGTATTTCTAGTATGTGTGACCTATATGGTTGGAAATATATACGAGTTAGGGTGCTAAGAAAAATAACGGTGCGCAATTTGGACTTTCCAACAAAGAGTTATGATCAAATTAGTGAGCGGTAGTCTGTCGGACTGCTTGACAGATTTTTGGTCAACTTC
>CM042188.1:25966657-26014586 GCA_023539305.1 Ilex asprella | reverse complement strand
ACACTTGAAACACTAAAATTACTATTATATTCTTCCGAACCGTTATAGGTGTTATTCTTACGATTTCAATATACATATGATTTATTCTTAAGTCATTACATACATAAGAATCACTAAAAAAATACATTACTATATTAATATAAACATATGGGGGTTTACACCTTCAAAGTCTAAGAAGAAAACACAACACTTTACTATCCAAGGAACATCACAGTGCAGATTTTTGGTCAACTTCGGAGAATAAACTGATTTGACTCAGGTATTTCTAGTATGTGTGACCTATATGGTTGGAAATATATACGAGTTAGGGTGCTAAGAAAAATAACGGTGCGCAATTTGGACTTTCCAACAAAGAGTTATGATCAAATTAGTGAGCGGTAGTCTGTCGGACTGCTTGACAGATTTTTGGTCAACTTCAGAGAATAAACTGATTTGACTCAGGTATTTATAGCATGTTTGACCTATATGGTTGGAAAGATATACGAGTTAGGGTTCTAACAAAAATAACGGTGCGCAATTTGGACTTTCCAATAAGGAGTTATGATCGAATTAGCAAAAGATAGTCTGGCGGACTGATTTTGGATAGTTTAGATACTACTTCGTAATATGGGCATAAATCCTTCCTCCTAGTTCCGATTGAGATGATTCAAGATGCTATGGAATTCTAAGAAATATCTCTACAACTTGCATGTTTTGAGTTTTGAGAGTTATTGATTGCATCAAGGTCTAAATTGGACTTGAAGTTACAGCCAGTGCACTGTTCACGTGCACTGTTCACTGTTTCATCCCTTTTCCATTTCCAATCCATTCGTAAGCCAACCAAATCCATCCCAAACCTCTCCAACTCATATTTTTACACCAAACCTATTTAATACAAGTTCTAGGACCTAAAATTTCATATTTTCACTTATTAAAACTAAATTTCAATTATTATTTCCACTAATATTTTAAATCTCTACTTTTTCAATCTACCAAATTCAAGCATACATCACTACACATATCTCCATTTTTACAACAATTATTTATTATATATCTATATGCATATATAAAATAAAATGCGGGGTGTTACATTCACTTTCTATCATTATTTTATTTCTAATCTAACAAACCCTAAATGGGTAAAATTTTAGGTTGGAGGGCAATGATATGTTATAAAAGACTCTTGTTCAATAAACAAAGCTCTGAATAGATTAGTTGTTTTGAGATCGAAATTATATTCCTACTGCATAAAAAAAGTCCATATTTTTATTTTACCAAAAAAAATTATTTTAGTTACTTCAATGACCTATTCTCTAAATAATAATACTATATTTAGTTCCAATGTATCTTTGCACATTTGAAATGTACCAAGCATTTATCATCGACATATCCTAAAGATGTAAAAATATTTTCAAAATATTCGAGATGTATTTGTCTGCATTGATTTAATACTTATCAAGCCGTATCTAATGCATATTCGTATTTGATACATATTCAATATATATATTCTTCCCTTGCAGATGTATTTGTGCTTCACAACTTGATGAAAAGTTATTTGAATAAAAATGTAGAAGATAATTTACTTCTTGTCAAATAAAGATAGATTCATGATAAAATATACACTTACTTACGATGAAATCTACATCAAACCTTAGTTAGTAGAGAGTTATACAAGAACTCACATTAGTTCTAAGACATCGAAGAAGTGCCAAAGACGGCCAGTTGTGAAGGACATACGTGATTAGATTTGTATGTGTAAATGTAAAACCGTCTTGTATATGAAACAACAACATCAAATATTGAAGCAGTTAAACTGAGTTTGTACAAGTTTATTAATAATGAAAGAAACTAAGTACATCATAAGACTTATATGCAACACTTGGATACTACTTGTATTTTTTGCAGGAATGGAAAAGAGAGCCACAAGCATCTCTTTCTGATTGCCCCTTTACAACTGGGATATGGAGTGCAGTGCTATAAAGAAATAGGAAACCCTAGTACTCTACTCCTTCGCAATCCTTCATTTCAGATTTATCAAGAGATTGGAAGGGTAAGTCTCTAAAAGTGAAAATTCTGAAAGTAAGCCACAATATTACTACTAGAATCGCATGAAAATCGCAATGAGTTTTTATTTTTTTTGCCACAATTTTTATCAGCGCAAAGGAAGAATTACATTTTCAAACCACGAGCTTATTGACCTAGTTTGATCATCGTTCCCACACTAAAATAACGCAGTCATTCTACTGCATATTGATTAGTAGTTAAAATCAGCATATGACTATGCCTTTTTAAAACTAATTATACTTTGATAGAGTTTAAATGATGACATTTCAGGACATAAATTGAACAAAGGTCCATAGACAATGAATATCAAACTTTCATGCAACACCAGCATGCCTTGGAGCAAAATGGGAGAAGATTGGAACAAATCAACCACGTTCGAACGTCCCCTTAAATTATTTGAGGACCAGGATGCTGAGACATGGTGTGTTGCAGCCAAGAAGGAAACCACTGAGGTACTTGAGTACCACGTTCGAACGCCAATTCACGTTCGAATGTCTCCTTGAATTAATTGAGGGCCAAGATGCTGAGTGTAAAGCATCAAGTTGAGTATGGAGTGTAGAAATGGATTTCACAGAGAACCACATGCCACTTGAGTGGGAAGGACAGATCCCACCCGGCATTTGAACGCCAGACGATGTTCAAACATTGTCCTCCGACTGGCTGTAGAGTGGTTGGCTTTCACTTGAACTTTGGCGGCCTTGTACTATTCTTTCACACTCCCTAGCCCCCTCCTCTTTGCCTGTAAATACTCTCATTGTGGGAGTTTCAAAGGGAGTTGGATTGGTACTAGACCAACATTTTCTTAGCTTGTTATAGAATTAGTCTTAGACTTCGGCTTTCAATTACTTCCATAGAGGGAGATAGATAATCTTTTGGTTGAGGAGGAAACCCTCCAAAAGTGACTAACTTTCTTCTACTTTCAATAATTGTTTCATTCACTTCCATTGCTTGAGCTTCTTTATTCTCTTAGAGGAGTGAAACTCTTCCACTTTTCTAGAGCTTTGTCAAAGTTGTGAAGGGTGAAACGTGATTCACTTATTCTTCGTCGAAGATCTGCTCCTTGGTTGTTGTGTTTTACTGTGTAACTCCTCTACTTGAAGGGATGAGCATCACTCACTTTTCTAGATTTACCAAAGTCACGAAGAATGAATAGTTTCTCATTCACTCTTTAGTAAGGGGTAATGGACATGTATAAATCATTCGGAAGTTATATCTGTGCATTTCATTTATGCTTAATGCTTTACATTTCACTTGTTTATTGAATGATTGACTGCATCTAGCAAAGCTAAGGTACTTTGTATAACCGTGAGTACCTTTTATAATATAGATAACTTTTGAATAGAAAGACTCATCGGTTCAAGGTAAGTACCCCAGGTAGCTCTTCATGACTACCCTTCAATTTTCACCATTATTGTGCATCAATTAAAAAATGAAAATAGAATATTAATGTCATGGTTGGATGCCTTGTAGAAATACTTACTTGTTTGTAGACGAGTTCAGTCTCGGCACAGTCAATTCTTATAAACTTCTAGAAAAATATCGAAACCATGCTCTTAATTCTCACAATCCACCTTTATCTTTTCCGATTAACTTGTTGTTGACGCAGTGGTTAATTGAGTTATCAAGCACAAGTATAATAAACTGGAAGATTAACTACATGTCTAGATCTTTGAACTAAAGAGTGACTTTTTACATTTGATCTTATCTTATATTTTGTCTAGAAAATATTCTTGGACAGAATCCTATATTCTGCCTAGGAAATCTCATACACCACACAACTTCAAATTTCAAGGGTTACAATCATTTGGTCTCCACCACTGCTTACTTGGAAATACCAATAATAGTTTCATGTGGATTCGGCTTTGCACTTAAATCGACAGCTTGACCGTCTTCACTTGGGTGTATACATTTCAGATCAAGTCAAGATTTTGGTGCTGTTGCCGAGGAACCATAAAAGGTGTTTTAAGTTAAAGGTTTCGGCAAATGAATATATATGTACCTTTAAACCTCATCCCCAAGATCCATACACTAGTAAATTCGAAACATTTGAGACAATGTTCAGTTTAGGTTGGGGGGTGAGAACTACACTGGTGATTCAAATGACACAGAGACAGAGGAAGACTCAGATTAGACTTCTTTCTAACTAAATTGTGGAAAATTGTGTTGTTAGGATGAGAGCCAAGGGTCCGAATTTTTGTAAAAAAATGTAAAAAAAAAATTTGTACAAACTCTTTTGATTGAAATGAAAAAATGGGCTGTGTAAGGAATGTCCCAGAATACCAACCTAAAGTGTGGGTAAGGACTTATCCTAACACGCCATGAATTTTTGGTTCATTTTTGTTTGTATAAACCTCTTTTATCGTAAATATTCATGTGCATAAAAAATTTATTTTTTTGATTTGGCGTTCAAACGTCACCTGCTTGCAATACTTAAGCCTCTGATGAAAACCCAAAGGTATTGGGAGCTCTCCACATTCGAACGCCAATAGAACGTTTGAACTAGAATACCACGTTCAAATGTCAATAGAACGTTTGAACGTGAAGAGCTTATAGTACTTTGGTCTCTGACAGAACTCAAAAGTACTGGGAGCTCACTACGTTCGAACGCTAGGATCACGTTCGAACGATCCTTTTAAAATCCTTCTAAATTCGAACGTCAACTCTTGGGCTAAAAAACCTGGTTCGTCTTCTTCATTTCAAAATCCCCCAAAACCCCTAAACCCTAAGGTGACTTTTCACTAACCAAACCTCAAAACACCATCGATTCTCCATTTCCACCTAAAATCAACCACCCCAAAGCCATTCCCACATCATTTATCATCATTCCCACAAGAAAATCAAACTTTTTAAGCCCTAACACCCCCAAATCCGAAAACCATCCCTCTAAGAGTGAAGCTTCCTACTAGGCACAACCCAGCCAGTCAAGAGCCCAATATGGTGGAGGAAGTCATAGAGGAAAAGGAGGGGACGCCCATTGTGCGAAAGTGCGATCGAACTCGCTTCCATGACACCCTCAAAGCAGACATGTATGAGAACTTTTACCAAAACCAAGTTGTAGCCTATGAGCGGGATGTGATTTTGGTTGATTTTGCAGAGTTGGGGATTTTTTAGAATATGGAGAGGAGGGGGTGGATGTTGTACTTGAGAAACGGCGATGAGGCCGTTATTGACTTGGTGCGGGAGTTCTACTCCAACGCTGAGATCATCAATGGGGCAATCAAAACGTATGTAAGGGGGGCCTATATTGATGTGCATGAGGAGTACATCCTGGAGTTGAGATAAGAGGTCCCTCGGGTACCAAGGCCTACCTATCCCCCGAGGAAGAACGTGGTGATGAACGTTGTGGGGGCGGAGCTAACGGGGATAACTACTTTTTCTTGGGCAGGTCGGAGATTTTTTCGGCAAGGGGAGTTGACTGATAAGTATAAAATGTTGAATTTGATTGCGGTCTCGAACTTCGTCCCCATCGGGCGCAAGAACGAAATCCTCCCCGAGATGGCCCGACTGCTATATGCAATTGGAAGGGGCCAAAGCATAGAACTCCCCTCGTTGATTTTGACAAAAATGATAAAGGGATGCGATGTGAAGAGGAACTCACTCCCTTTGGCACCCAAGTGATAGAGATGTGCATAGACCACGAGGTTAGGGTGAGGCCTGAGATGATTATCCAGAAGCTGATAGGGCCACTGAACAAGACTTCCTTCTATAGGAACCAAGGTCATAATGGAGGCTCGGCGGCTAAACAAGATATACCCCCTACCTAAGGCACTGATGAGGTCCAGGACGTGCTAGACAAGGAAGAGGAGAGAGAGTTAGATGCTAAGAGGGACCAGACACATGAGGTAGGACCCAGTACTAGCACCAGTACTCGGCGCTCACTTCGAGAGATCATGCTTAGCATCGAAGCTAAGCCGGATGAGATTCTTCGCCTTCTGAGGGGTAGAGCTGGTGGAACTGGCGAAGAGTGAGAGAGAGATTTTTGTTCTTAAGTGTGGTTGTGTGTTTGTTTCTTCTTTTGTGGATGATTTGAATCTTTTGTTCTTGTACTAAACTATCATATTTTGTGAAATGGATGGTTCAGATTTATCACTTTATCTTTCTAAATGCATGCGTAGAATTAGCATTATATTGTTATTTGTGAATGAATGATGGAACGAATGTGAATTCTGAGACTTTTGTTAAAGTGACTAATCACATAATCAGTTTGACACCTAACTTATCAATCTAGACTTACCACCACATATCCTTGAAAAATGGTATTTTCTCTGTGCCTAAAATGCCAAATGTACATTAGTATTTTTTATTCTTAAGGTACAAGATGACCAAACTCGAAAATGAAATTGATATATAACCGACATTCCTTACATAATCAGTGGAGATAACGAAAAATATCATGGTAAGTTTCGAGCCTTGAGATAATTTTTGAGAGACGATCAACATTTACTCAAGTAAGGTCTTTCACTCTCAATTTTTGAATAATCTTATTAAATTTGCTTTGATTGACGCAACTAAAGCTATCTATTGATATATCCCACAAGAAATTTGTTCATCCGACACATACATGTGCACATACTTGAGAAAGGATCTTAGGCCATCTTTGATTTGATTTTGAGCCTTAGCCATTTCTTTTAAAAAATTATATCCTTAGTTAGTAATGCTTGAGCCTTCAATGAATGACTTCTTTTTCAAAGTAACCAATTAACCGAGCCACAGGAATATATACTTGACATATCTTTGCTATCTAATTTTCTTACACCCTCCTATATATTAGTATGATATAGAAAAGCAAGAAAAAAGGAAAAGACAATAGTGGATACTGTTCAATGAAAGAAAAACTGGTGGAAACAATTGAAAAAGAAAATAAACAAAAAGACAAGAGATTTCCAAGAAAGTGAAAAATGAGAAAAATGAAAGAAAGAAATACCATATCCAGGTGAAATTTCGAAAAGCTAGAAAGAGGTGCGCTACACTACATAAAGAAATGATAACTTTTGAATACCATTGACGTCATTTCGTTAGCCACTGACCTCTGGCCACATTACAACCTATAAAAATCCCTAATTGATCTCAAGTCTGATGCATGTGTAGGTCGTCAACCAAAAGTTGGGGTATGTTAAATAGTATTTTTTTATTTGCATCAATATTCTTCCATTAGATTATGCCAAACATTATTAATATGTTTTCTTAAAACTTCACTCCTATACTAATTGTGCATGTGATTTTTCGATTGGCCATCCTCTGATCACAAGCCCATTGAGAGACAAGTCACTATAATCAGAGGGAATTTTTGCTGAGAACATTCTATAAGAGGTTTGTGAAATCAAAGTTATCCATGGAAGGTGGTAAAATGAAATGTATGTTAGACTGATCATTACTACGGCTTCAGGAATTTCAAATGCTAATTTTTGCATAGAATAAATACAAATGAAAGAGGAGTGTGCGCAAGATAAGTCAAAATTGAGGGTTGGGTGTCTCAATGACCATGATGCTAACTTAGTGTAACTTATAATCTCATATAAACATTTGTTCAACTGAAGTTTGTGGGTAGCTTCACTGAAAATCCTTACGAGACAACACTCATCCACTGGGGTAAACCTAGTGGCTCAATGGCTTGTTGCATACGCTAAATGTTACCGGTGATCTAAAAAAATGGCATTAGAAATAGATTTTTATTCAACAATTGTTTTATTACTAGATACTAGCAATATTTAGGTTGGGGTGTGATTAGTAGTTAAAGTCAGCATATGACAACGCCTTTTTAAGACTAATTATACTTTGATGGAGTATAAATGATGACATTTTAGGGCATCGATTCGCACTTTTTAGTGATCTGAATTATATTGATTATACACCCAAGTATAAATGGTCAAATTATAATTTTCTCGGTTTAAGTTCAAGTATCGATCCCACAAAGAGTTTTAGTAATTAACATTTAAAATAAATAAAACAAACAGTAAAGTTATTGATTGAAGCGGTATAACATTTGATAGCTTGTAATGTGAGCCTAGATTGATAACTAGTCTAATTAAATAAAGTGTGAAGATATGTTTGTTAATGACAATTATATAAAAGATACCCTTCAGTTTAATGATCTCATATGCTTTATATTAGTTAAATGCTGGAAATGCTACCTTACTACAATTAACTTATATGTTACTAGCAAGTTAACTGGTAGGTCTGATGTATATTAACCATCACACATCAACTTCTTAAGTTAGTTGGTGGTATCCATAACAATTGATCAATCCAAGTGAACTAGAAGGACAAGCCATTCATGAGGAATCACTTGAATTATTCAATTGAGTCTGTGATAGTAAGTGTGTACATAATAAACTATAACACAGTAACTTCTTAGGCTAGCTGGTGGTATTAAATCATAACACAGAAACTTCTTAGGTTAGCTGGTTATAGATGTGTCAATTGACTAATCCAAGTGAACCAGAAGGACAAGTCATTCATGAGGAATACTTGAATTACTCAATAGGTCATCTGTGATATATGTATATATACCAGTTAAACATCATCAACATTCCGGTGGAGGACAATCCATACCGATAGGAACACCGTAGATATTTAACTAGCATGTTGATGATGCACCGAAGACATAATTTCAGGCACAGTATCGAAATTACGTACATCGTTGTATCACTCATGAAGCGTATAATACACATATATATATGAATAAAACATCAACATTTTCATAATCTAACCAATACTTTACATATGTTCACCTTTCAATGAAGGGTATAAGTAACTACTCACACTTCATTGCTACAGACAAGCGAGGAGTGCGGGTAGGTTCCATTACAACTGAAATTTAAATACGAAATGTAAAACTTCTTTCACAAGGAATAACTGAAACACAACCACCTTTAGTATTAATCAAAACACAAAAGTGGCGGCAGTTCAATTATCCGAATAGAAAGATACAACAGAAATGTAGAAATACAGAGTATCGGTTGGAGAGTAGGACGGACCGGATTGGATTGCTATTTCTCTTTCTCTCTTTCTTTTTCTCTCTATTTGAATTTCTCCCTTGAAGCTATTGGGGTGGCCGGCCGTATGGAATGAAAGAGGAAGAGCACCCATATTTATAAGCAACCAAGGAAGCACGAAGTGGAGAGATAAGCTCCAACCGCCTAGGTGACCATCCGGATGCCACCACCACCGTCCGGATGGTGGTGCCTTCTAGTTGATCCATGTGTCGTGTGCTGGATGTTCTATGTGCCTATATTTTACTTTGCTCCTTTGTTGTTTCAAGCTTTGCAATATCTTTCCTCGTATTCTCCGGTAATTCTGCATTAAACCCTGTAATTTTGAATATAAAGTATTTAAAACTTTAATTTATGCACAAACCCTAATTGATAATTTTTAGTTGTTTTATCTTACAAAGTTGATTACTTAATCATTTTAAATTACATACTAGTTAGGTTTAATCAAGCATAAATAGAACAAAGGTCCAAAGACAATGAATATCAAACTTTCATGCAACACCAACATGCCTTGGAGCAAAATTGGAGAAGCTTGGAACGAAGCAACCACGTTCGAACGCTGATTAACATTCAAACGTCCCCTTGAATTATTTGAGGACCAGGATGCTGAGACATGGTGTGTTACAGCCAAGAAGGAAAACACTGAGGTACTTGAGTACTACGTTCGAATGCCAATTCACGTTCGAACGTCACCTTGAATTAATTGAGGACCAAGATGTTGAGTGCAAAGCGTCAAGTTGTGCATGAAGTGTGGAAATGGATTTCACAAAGGACCACAGGCCACTTGAGTGGGAAGTTCAGACCCCATCTGGCATTCGAACGCCCATCAAACAAAGACAAAAGCAATGTTCAAATGTCAGACAACATTCGAATGTTGTCCTCAGACTAGTTACAGAGTGGTTGGCTTTCACTTGGACTTTGGAGGCCTTGCACTATTCTTTCACACTCCCTTGCCCCTCCTCTTTGCCTATAAATATTTCCATTGTGAGAGCTTCAAAGGGAGTTGGATTGACACTAAACCAATATTTTCTTAGCTTGTTATAGAATTAGTCTTAGACTTAGGCTTTCAATTACTTGCATAGAAGGAGATAGATCATCTTTTGGTTGAGGAGAAAACCCTCCAAAAGTGACTAGCTTTCTTCTACTTTCAACATTTCTTTCATTCACCTTCATTGCTTGAGCTTCTTTATTCCCTTAGATGAGTGAAACTCTTCCACTTTTCTAGAGCTTTGCCAAAGCCGTGAAGGGTGGAATGTGATTCACTTATTCTATGTCGAAGATCGGCTCCTTTCTTGTTGTGTTTTACTTTGTAACTCCTCTACTTGGAGGGATGAGCATCACTCACTTTTCTAGTTTTATCAAAGTCATGAAGAGTGAGTTGTTTCTTATTCACTCTTTAGTAAGGGGTAATAGACATGTATAAATCATACGAAAGTTATATCTATGCATTTCATTTATACTTAATGTTTTACATTTCACTTGTTTATTGAATAATTAACTGCATCTAGCAAAGCTAAGGTACTTTGTATAACCGTGAGTACTTTCTATAACAGATAACTCTTGCATAGAAAGACTCATCGCTTCAAGGCAAGTACCCTGGCTAGATCTTCATGACTACCCTTTAATCTTCATCATTATTGTGCTTCAATTAAAGAATGAAAATGGAATATTAATGTCATGGTTGGATGCCTTGTAGAAACACTTGTTTGTTTGTAAACAGATTGAGTCTCGGCATAGACAATTTTTGTAAACTTCTAGAAAGACATCGGAACCATGTTCTTAATTCTCACAATCCTCCTTTATCTGCCGATTAACTTGTTGTTAATACGGGGGTTAATTGAGTTATCAAGCATAAGTATAATAAACCGGATGATTAACTGCATGTCCAAATCCTCGAACTAAAGAGTGACTTTTTACATTTAAGCTTATCTTATATTTTGTATAAAAAACTTTCTTGGAAAGAATCCTATATTCTGTCCAGAAAATCTCATACACCACACAACTTCGAATCTCAAGGGTTACAATCATTTGGTCTCTACCACTGCTTACCTTGAAACACTAACAATAGCTCCATGTGGACTCGACTCTGGACTTAAACTGAATTATTATTACAGCTTAACTGCCTGCACTTGGGTGTACACATTTTGGATTAAGTCACATATCACAATCATAAAACACCACACACCATAGCAACTACCAAGATAAACACTAAAACTAAGAGAAAAGAAAAAGTGCAAAAAACATGTAGTTATTGAAAGTGACACGATTGTCATTATTTACATTGATAATAACTAGTACCAGACTGTCGCTCATACTGTTGCTCATACTTTTGATTCCACCCACTTAATTTTAATTGTGGAAATTGAAAGTGACACGATAGTATTGCACATGGCACTTAGCTAAAGCATAGAAATTTGAAAAATGTAAAAATATATATCAATGAAGCCACTCAAGAAGATATCTCCATTAAAGTTCAACTTTCATACTGTTGATTCCAAACACTTAACATATAAATGAAAAAAATAAAAAACTAAAAACATTGCTCTTGATAGAGCTCAATTGCTCATTTATGGTGATTTTGTTTTACCATTTTAAGTTAGACGAGTCAACTATTACCAAAAAGAAAAAAAAAGTTTAACCAATTAAAATGTGGTCAACTAAACTCTTAATTCCTTGTAATTTTTGTCTGTTAATGTATGGCTATCTTGGTAATGAAGTTATATCTTTTATCAGCACTCAGGACTGCTTCAGCGCAACTTGGAGCTCCCATAAATCAGTTCATTTGAAGGCAAAGTTGTCTACCATAAATCAGTTCATTTGGTTGTTAGATTTGCCTACTTCCTAAGTTTTATTGCACAGCACACCTACACCTGTTTAGTATGTCTAACATTATATTCTACTGTAACGATGCTTTACACATGAGCATTTCCCACCTATTAGGGGAAAAACATCAAATTAGTAGGTATCAATTAGGCCTTTGTTTGGATATTCTTCTTAATATCTTAAGAAATACAAGTTTGAAATTGAAATGGAATCCATATGGTAGAGTTTTCTTAGACATGATATTCTAATAGTTTTCCTAAAACCCCAAATTCTTAGCTTACTAAGAAATTCAAGGGCCAAGGTTATTTAAATGTAAAATAGGTGGAAAAAATCTTCTTACCACAACCTTTGTTGGTTATATTTTTAAAATGAAAAAAAAATTAAAATTATTTGTAAGGGGTTCTATAATTACTGGGTATTCCTTGTCTATTGCTCTATGTAAATGTTTCTATATCGTTTATTGTCTAATATGGACTTGTTTATTGATTCTTAGTTGATTTTTACATGTAGTTGATTACAAGCAATGGAAGGAGAAGAAGTGAGAAATAATATGTGAACTCCTGAAACTTCTGCAACACGACATAGATCAATTGTGTGGAATCATTTCAAGAGGAAAAAAATTGATGGGAAGTTAAAGGTTGAGTGCAATGAATGTAAGAAATTGCTTGTTGGTGGTGCTAATAATGGAACTACCCACTTGCATGACCATCTTAAAGGTTTTCCGAGGAAGAAATATAAAAATTTGAAGCAATGCTTATTGATATCAAACCAATCAAAGAAGGATACCGAGAAAATAATAGATAGCTGGCACTTGTTCATGAGACGGGGAGGAGGGATCTTGCCAATGTGATTATAGTGCATGGGTTTCAAAAATATTGTCACACTCTTCAACCAATGTTCAAAATGATATCCCGAAACACTCTCAAAAATGATATCCTTCAAATTTACAAAACCGAAAAGGAGAAGACAATGAAGTTGTTTTAAAAAAAACAAAAAGTAGAGTTGCTATCACTACAGACATGTGGTCCTCAAACAATCAAAGAAAGGGATATATGGAAATCACCACATACTTTATTGACAATTATTGGACACTGCAAAGTCGAATTATAAGGTACTAATGATCTTTCATTAGCATGTGTTATTTATTATAATGTACTAATGATCTTCCATTAACATGTGTTATTTATTATCTTTAGATTTTTATATCTGCCTTATCCACATACCAAGGAAATGCTTGTGGAGTGTTTGATGGATTGTTTTTTCGATTGGAACCTTGATAGAAAGTTGATAACTTTGACCGTGAATAATTGTACCACTAATGATGCAATTGTGACTATTTTGTTGGATAAACTTCCATTTGGTTCACTAATATTGCATGGTCGGTTGTTTCATATGCGTTGTTGTGCACATATTCTCAACTTAATTGTCCCAGACGGTTTGAATGTGGTTGGAGATGGTATTGAAAGAATTCGTGATAGTATTGCTTATTGGGCAGCATCTCCCAAGAGAGTGCAAATTTTTGAAGAGGCATCTCATCAGATACATATTCCAAGTAACAAGAAGTTTGTTCTTGATGTTAAGACTCGATGAAACTCTACTTTTCTCATGTTTCAAACTAGTTTGATTTACAGAGATGTTTTTGCTTGATTGAAATATCGAGATTCTCATTACAAAATTTGTCTTACTGAAGATGATTGGGAGGTGGCAAGACAAATTTGTGAAAAACTGGAATTGTTTCATAGTGCAACAAAATTGTTTTCAGGTACAAAGTATCCTACTGCCAATGTATACTTTCCAACTATTTGTGGGATAAGAGTAGAAATATCTAAGTGGCTTCAAATTCCCAAAGATGTGATAAAAGATATGGCCTTGAATCTATTGAAAAAGTTTAACAAATATTGGAGTGTGATTCATGGTGTTATGGGAATAGCCACTGTTTTAGATCCACGATATAAGTTGAAAATTTTAGAGTATTACTATGAGAAAATGTACGGAGGTGTGAAAGCTTTAAATGAAGTGAGGAGGATTAAGGAGCTTTGCTTGAAATTGATATGCGAATATGAAGCGAGGCAAGGAAGTGATTATGAACCACAACCTTCTCCTCCCCTACTTCAATCAAATATTGATTCCAAATGCCCATTAATTGATGATCTCTCTGATTTTGATAAGTTTATACAAACAAGAGACATAATAAAAGCACGTGAGAGGTTATAGTTGGATCTTAGAAGATGGTATGATGCCAAGAACTTCAGATTTTGATATACTATCGTTTTGTAAGACAAGTGGTCCCAAGTATCCCCTGCTTCAAATGATTGCTAAAGATCTTTTTTCTATTCTTGTTTCTATTGTTGCCTCAGAATCTGCTCTTAGCATAAGTGGGAGGGTGATCAGTCCATATCGCAATAGACTTCTTCCAACTATAATAGAGGCTTTAATGTGCTCTCAAAGTTGGTTATGTGCTGCAGAGCAAGGTAATAAAATATTATTTGTATGTGTATCATAATATTTTTTGAGGGGTAAAATATGACTAATGCATTATTATTTTTTTGTTAGGTTCATCAACTTCGACAAGCTTGAAGAGTTACACATTATTGGAGGATCTTGATATTGATTATGAACTATATTATTTTAGTTGAAAATTTCTCTTTGGAAGAATCTAATTTTTTTTCGTTTAATGAAACAAGAAAATTATGTTGAATAAGTAGATTCAACCACCACCGACGGTGTTAAGAGATGATTGAGTTGATAATTTTTTAATTTCAACCAATCAATTGTATTAGTAAATACAAAATATTTTTTATGCAATTATTATAGTTTTTTATGTTTTATTTTCTTTATTAAATTACAGGTGTAAAGCTACATAACAGAAAAGTTTCTCCATTACATTGTTTGTGTTATGTTGAATTATATCAAATTCATGTAGTATTTTGGACATTTGTTGTTTGTTATGTTGGAATATGTTGGACGTTATGTTGGAATATGCTGGATAGTATTTTGGACATTATGTTGGAATATGTTGTCCCATTATGTTGTATTAGATTATTTAGAACGTTGTTGGTTTATTCAAAATATTAGATTTATTTAAAATTTTTGGATTATGTTGACTTGAGCTTGGGCTTGGGCTTGGGCTTGGGCTTAGGCTTGGGCTTGGGCGTGTACAAGAGAAGCAGGGACGGAGGCGGAGATTATAAATTTACCCGCGGACAAGGATGGGGATGAAAACTATACCGGTTAACGGAGGTGGACCGAGGATGGACGGAGTCTTTTTAAGCGGGTACGGGGATGAAGACTATACCCCCGCCCTCGCTTCGGTCCACTGACATCCCTATTGACCCATTCTCACCCAAGTCAATTTTATTCTTGCGAGTTTTTAACTGTCTTATTTCCACCATGTTAATGACGGTTGTATTCTAAAAAGGGTCCTTTTCAACCCCAATCTCTTGTTTTCCCTTGTCTCCCAAGATCAAGTGGCCCTTAGTCAAGTTCTCTTGGATGGCGTTCTGGAAAACCACACAATTCGTAGTAGAATGGCTCCACAAATAGTGCTATTTACAGTATATCTCGTTCTTCAGCTTTGTGGCCGATGGGATCTTATGACCAAACGACAACTTGATAATGCCGTCAACAAATAGATGGTCAAAAATTTAATCGGCCTTTGAAATGTCGAAGTCATACTTCTAGCCTCTTCCGTCACTAGTGCCTTTGTCAACACTCAACGCGGCCTATACCTGATTTTCTAGAGGCTTAGTTAAAGCCTTACACATGTGCAGTCGTCTTGCCACGATCTCAACCATGTTCATTTCTTGCTCCTAATCTGGCTCTACCATGAAGATCTCAGTGTTGAGGTCTCTATAGTACGTTCATTTGGATGAGTATCTTCGGTCTTGCTCTTTGTGCAGGTTATGCTCATATCGTGTAGCCCACGTGGCTAGCTTGAACAAGTCATTGAACTTCATCCCTTTGAACTTCTTGCAAAGCTCAAACTCCAAATTATTCTGCGTAATCCGCACATATTGCATCTCGGGCAGCATCAACCTGCATCAATTCCTGGCCTTCTTGAATTATGTAATGTACTATTCTATCAAATCCCCAGCCATCTGTTACAACCTAGCCAAATTGGCCATGGCGACTTCCGGCTTAGTGCGGCAGAACTGAGCGTGAAATTTGTCTTCTAGCTATTGCCAGCCTAACATAGAATTGTGCAACAAATCAATGTACCACATGAAGACCATTCCAGTCAAGGAATTAACAAACAACCTCAGCTTCATGAATTTATTAGCCCTGGCTTCACCACACTGAACAGTGAAGCGGACAATGTGTTCTATAGTCAACTGACCGTCTTCATCCAAAAATGTGACAAATACTAGAACTTTGTACCCCTGTGGATATTCATATTCCATGTCCACCCAATCGAGGTAGAGTTTGTGGGAAGTTAGTTTGATCACCATCCTCGTCGCAGGGCTGACATTTTCTTGAATAATTTCAACCAATTGGTCCTTATTGATGACCACCTAGGGTGTCGCTAGAAGAATGATCATCGATTTCCTTCTTTGTTCCCCGACCGTTGGGTTAGGGGCTATCTTCTCATGAGAAAAAGGATTGTTGTTGCGCCTGTGGCCATTCCTGGCCTGTTGTGCCCTTTGATTCGACATATATAAGGGAAGCACTGGTTGTGGTGTTTCTATTGGAATTGTCTGTGTAGAGGGAAGCAATGGTTGTGGTGCTTCTATATGTCAGTCGCTCCAACGCTTGCTTGGGGCTACCAGATTCTTCTTTGATCAAATTCCCTAGGCCCTGAATATAATAGGAGATTTGCTGAGAAACTTTATGCGAAATAACCTTGATGGAGGCCTCCATATTTGACTCAGATTCACGATTCTCTTGCCCCCTAAGTGGTGGAAATTCTTTTTGCAGGTTGGGAATGTCATGCCTACTTTTTTCTTCAACTTCGTGAACTAGAGGCACTTCAGATGAACCAATTTTTGCTTTACCTAGAGCGTTTTCCATGCTATCTTTCTAATAGTTCCATCAAGCGTGCCAAAAAATACGTTTGTAGTATTTTTGGATTGCAAGCGTGTCAAAGTCCAAGTGGACTTAAAACTGAAACACGTACAAACATACCTACTTGAACCATCACGGGGTTTTAAAATCATGACTGTTCAGATGATTGTAGCAGAGCGTAAGTTTACATCTAGGTTCTTTTCTATGCCTTAGAACTTCAAAGACTTCAAATAATTTCACCAAATAGAGATGTGTGAACACTACTATAAAGTAAATAGTGGAAATACAAAATAACAAATAAATTAAATTTCAATATGGAACATGAATCGAATACTAGACTTAGCATTAAATGAAAATAGTAAAAGATAACCGGAGCGATGTATTACAAGAAAAGTAAAAGTTACTCTGAAGCAAGAACCAAGTACAAAGATAGTTTGACTATGTGAAGAGTTTTTGTGATTGATCGTGAGATCCTTTTTCAATAGCCTAGCCTCTTCTATTTATAAAGATGACTCTCAACCGTCGATCCATCTTTTTTGGCCATGACTTATAATCATGGCCCTATCCCTAGAGATACGTAAATGTGTGCTAAACCGTTTTCAATTGGCAGCTCATGATGCACATTTCATCATTTATTTGGATTCCAAGAGTCATATTCCTCTAACCGTCCTATCAATTGTGGACTCTCACAGACTTCCTTGTGGTTGTTGGATTCCTTCCACGTATCACCATCAAATCTCGCTATTTTTGGGTGTAAATAGTTACTTATTCCATCAAAAACTATCCCCATTAAAGATGGCAGAATGAGTAACGAACACTATTGAAAGGGTCAGATTACAACACATTTAATATATTGAGGGTACAATGTGAGAAATTTAATTTTTAAAGATACAAAATAAAATATCTTAAACCTTTCAACATGTAAAGTGCAATTTGCCCAAAACAAAAAACAAAGATTCACCTCTTGTATGATACATTGATATTGGGATATCATTTGAGAACTTAATGCTTGATATCATTGGTTTAATAATGAGTTCTAATATTTAGTGGAGCCATTATCAATCCAACAATAATGTGATATTATCAAATTAAGTGTAAATGACATCCTTTATATGTAAGAATCATTATTTGAATCTTCTTTAGTACTCAAAAATTTTCAAATTCTCAAATCTTACATCATTCACAATGATAGCGAATGTGACTCATTGTAATCACATGGATCCTTTACATATAAACGCTAGATCAATGTTATCAAAATTGGATCGGTTTGATAAATCGAAGCATGAATCAAATCGATTTATGAAATAGACTGCTTTGTGTAATTAAATTGCAACATCGATCAATTTTTGACAAAACCAATAAGCCAAAAATTTTGGATGCCATGTAGTATAAAAATAAAAAATTCCCAATTTTTCCCTAAAATCAATCGTTCTCTCCACTCTAGTCTCATTCGGTTCTCCTTGTCTCCAGGCGCTGTGAATAGGCATCCTTCCCTAGTCAATCTCTCTTTGGCTCTTCGTTTCAGCAATCTAGCTTTCATCCTCAGCTTAGTGCCTCAGGATGCCAGGAAACCACTTGATCGACCAATTTGAGGCTCTCTACTCCAACCTTCTATAAAAGAGTGTGTTTATCTCTCTCTCTCTCTCTCATGATTCACGACGATTCTGATTCACTTAATCACTCTCTATGTCTGATCCCCTTTGTAGTTTGTTTAAAAGTTGTAATTATTGCTTCTAATTTCATTGAAACATTAATAATGATTAGAATTGGTGAACTGATTTGATCATTGTATATATAAAAAAAATTTGGTTAAATTATTAATGTGATGTTCGCATACCACCTCAAGTGCCCTTCTTAAATTTTGAATCATAACCACCCCAAAAATGACAAGCCATATTAATGACTCCAAACCACTTTGAATTAGTTGACAACCATATTTATGTTGGTGTTTGGCCAAAAATTATTGTCATATATATCCTACTTGGAGGGAGTATATACTTTTTCATAGATTTTGGTTGGTATATATACTTTCAATTTTCATAGTTTTTTACCTTTTTATTATATGATTGGTCCGACTTGTTGACTTAATAGTTATATTAGTGAACTATTGATCCGACCCCTATGCTAATTCGATGTCCGGTCCTATTTTGATAATTATGTATGGATGGTCAAGAATAAAAGAAAGTCAAAGAATTTATTAGTGAAATTCTATTTTAATCTCTGAAATCAAACTCATAAGAACAATTAAATTTCTAAGCAGTCACAGCCAAAGACAACCAATGTTGACAATTTAGGGGAATAACTACCCAATGTGGGGATAAGAATATAGTTATAAAAAAAATTAGTATCGTACTAAGAGTGATTTATATTAGTAAATATTGGATTGATTTTTTTAACCATTGATTGTGAAAATGATAAAAAAAAGGAATAATAAATTCTTTTTACATGTGTCACATTGTAATTGGATAAAAAAAATAATATCTCAAAAAATAACTTTTTAATACTATAGTTGAACCTCTAACAAAGACACAAGCCCCTTTTCGGTGCATCACCGAGCGATAATGGTGCCAATGGGGGCTACCACAATAATTAGTGATGCCAACGGCAATGGGGGTGGTGGCAAGTCCCCGACGATAATGATGATCACGGTGGTGGTGTGGCCGTAGCAATACTTTTCTACTTGACCGTTAATTCACGAAAAAAGTTTTATTTTACAGCCCTTCATGCAACATATAAGTGTATCTTCACTAAAAGCCAATCTCTATTGGTGAATAAATAATGCCCCCTCAATTTGCCATGAGAACAAAGATTACTGAACTATCGTTCTGCACCTTTTCTTGCCTCTCTTCAATAGGACTCAACCATCATCCAATCCCCCTACATCCATTGATGACAAAGTGGACTTCACCCTCCAATTATTAAACTCTTCTTCGAGCCTCTAATCAATTTCACTAGCCCCCAGTCTGTAGTAGCATTGACAAAGTCAATGGTGGTTGTAGGGTGGTGACAACCACAGAGATAGTGTGTTGTCATGATGTTCGTGACGGTGGGTTTAATTATTTACTAGGGTAACTCGTGCTTGAAGACAGAGTGTAATGTGAATAGTGCCTGGGTGAATTCTAGCAATATGTTTAGATAGCGATCTGTTGGATGACCCTGGATGATGAACCTAAAACAATCAAAGGATTAGAAAAAGGGTCAGGTATATACCCATCTAATTCCCTCCAAAGCTCAAGTCAGTCGGCATGTGGGTCACAAAGTTATGTATATTTTCTATTTTTAGATTGTGTACCTTAGTCCAGCTTTTTTAGAAGTATTTATACCTGGGTTTGCAATGATAGTGATGCCCTTGAGTCCTATCTTAGAACTTAATGGTCTACGCTCATATCCCAGTGTGATGAGTGTCATCCCATCAACTCTTATTAAGATTAGTCTTCTCTAGCGAGTAGACCCTTGCTCGGGAACCGCCAAGCATTCATGCCCCAACCACCGGTCATTAAATACCTCATATCGGCACTTGACACCTACGCCCAAGCATTTACTAATTAGAAACAAGCACCTTCGGGTTGGACCGAGGACTTCATATCAGTGTAACAACCATTAATGCCTTTTAATGATAACTGTCTCCACATTCTTCGAGGATCTAGATACTCATTAATGGCTCTATTACAATCGCTTAAGACCCACATTAATGAGCGATCAGATCTTATTTAATGCTAGGCTCCTAGTGGCGTATTCGGCTCTGTTTGGCATAACTTCTCAGCGCCTCTCTTAAGCCCGTTTTGCACAGTCTAACGGCTGTAACTGCCCACATGTCCATTCTTTACTAGCAAGATACCTAATGTCCAGTCAATTGCCCCTCAGCCTCCATTTTTCTCACGTCGCGAGATAGATGGCGCACAAAGAGTGGAGGTTTCTTTAGCACACTTGATCATTAGGAATAGTTGCATGCACGTTTGGAACCTGATTTTAAATTTCCAATTGATGGCATGTCTCCTTGATTCCCGCCCACATCCCATTCAGTATAAATAGGGAAGTCTGGATCATTCGATATTCTTCAGTCATTCAAACTATCAAGTTGTAGCATTCTCCCGAGCAGAATTTTCTCTTACTCTCGAGCAGCTCCTTTCAAGGAATCCTTCGAAAAAATTTTATGTAAGTATTCTCTTACTTCCATCCCCTTCTCTCTCCTTATTTCCCCTTCTAGGAAAAACCCTAATGGCCAACATACGTAGAACCAAGGCCCTAAGCGAGTTAGATAGGCCAAGGGATACAAGCAGGTTGAGGAGAACCCAAGTGATTGACATCATTATCGAGGCTTTTAGGACCACCTACAACATTCCCGAGCACGTCTTAACCTTTGTTTTTGACCCCTAGTTTCATAGGACAAACATGGGCAGTGTCGAACTTATGCTCTTCCATACCAAGGCTATCATGGAGGGAGAGATTAGATTTCCTCTCCCCCTTTTCCTCAGAGTCCTTATGCACCTAAGACTCTTCCCTCTCTAGTGTTGTATCAGTCTCTTTAGAATAGTGGTTGTCGTGGTTGTCCTGAATGCCCAGTTGGGAGTGAATCTCGAGGTGGACGAGATATAATTTTGCTACGACTTGAAGCTGGTCAGCAATGGCAAGTACTACTTGAAGTCACAGGACCCCTCTATGTACTTGGTGACACACATGCCTGACTCGAATAAATGATACACCCGGGATCTCATCATGCTCGACGGTAGATGGGAGACAGGTGAAGGTTCCGAGTATTATTGCCTCTACTGCCCCAAAATACCAAGGGTTCCAGTGCACACTTTATCGAGTTCATCACTACCCGGCCGTTATTCCTATTTCTGACTTGTTTTTCTTAGTAAAGGGATATAAAAGGGATGTCACCTAGCCTCTGAAAGCATCAATTGCCTTTGATGATTTTCTGAAGGTCTGGTCCTACAACTCCGGTGACCCCTTTACTCGGGCAGCACACGTGCTTCTAGAATAAATGCCCTAGCTACACCCGATTCTCTCAAGTTCCTCCGCCTTTCGATCCTTCCATTGGGTGGACCATTATTTGGATCATCATCGATCAGCACACGCCTTTCGATCATCATCGATCGTTTTTGGGCTTATCAAAGCAGAGCCAAGAAGTCCCAAGCCGAGCTTGAGAAGAAGGACCTCCATATTGGTCAAGTGGAAAGGATAGTCGTCGATCAAACAAGGAGCATCGCCGACCTGATTCGTAAAGCTGAGGCCTTAACCTCCGAGCTAGACAAAAGCAAGGAGTCTGAGGCCGAGGCTATGAGAAGAATGAAAGAGGCCGAGCTGAAGGCCAAGTTGTTGGAAACCGAGGCTAACTGCGTGGCACTGACCTCTAATATAGAAGGGCTGGAGGAGGAGAAGGTTAGGGAAGCTGGGAGGACGAACGCTGCTTTCATGGATGTTTACAAACAATGTCAGAAGCAATTCATACTGGCCTTTCATGATGAGCAAAAGAAGTCCTTCAAAAAGGGTTGGGACGAAGCACTTCAAGCCGCTAGGATGACTGCTGACTCCGAGCTTTTTGTAATGCACACTTATCTGCCCCAGCAGGGAGCCAGTGAGCCCGTAGCATCACTAGACGTCCAGTCGAGTATTGAGGTGGCAGCCCCAAAGGAATCTATCAAAGAGGTAGGGGAAACAACGGCTGTGATAGTGCCTATTACCATGAGCGACAGTGATTCAGAAGGAATGTCCCCCCTTGGACTTCCTTCTCCCATACTTCCCTTGCATCTCCTAGATCCTGCGGTCCTCGACACTCCTATCATTAACCAGAGTGGGGCCAAACTCAAGGACCTTGAGGATATGCTTGACATTGGGGGGGGAGGCTCTTTAAGGAAGTACCAAACGCAGCTCAGCGGCGAGGAGCTCGAAGGTGACATCGGCAATGAGGCTAGAACTGAGAACCCCCAAGACTTGTTCTTTTATTTCTCTCTTTTGTTGTTGTTGTTGTTTTACCTCGAGGACTCATGGCCTCCCTTTTGTTAATGCACATCCTTTCTTTTCTATCTTGTCTCTTTTTTTGGTCTGGTAGATCAAGTGTCTCAGAATTGTGTCGTGCACAAGATCAACCAATCACCAAGCCCAAAACTTATTTAGATTTTTGAAAGTGGACAAGTATAGAGGTTTTCTCCTCTCAGGGCCTTACCCCTAACAGCCGAGCCCGAGGCTCGTGTTAACTTTTTGAAAGTGGTGCTCCAAGTGTGGAGGCTTATCCCTCTCAGGGCCTTGCCCTTAACAACCGAGCCAAAGGCTCGTGTTAAAATTTTCAAGGGTGGTGCTCCAAAGGTGGAGGCTTACCCCTCTCGGGGCCTTACCCCTAATGACCGAGCTCAATGCTCGTGTTAAATTTTATGAGGGCGGTGCTCCAAGTGTGGAGGCTTACCCCTCTCGGGGCTTTACCCCTAACAATTGAGCCCGAGGCTCGTCTTAAACTTGATCTTGAAATTTGGCTTTTGAAATCAACTTAGTAATAATATTTTCTCAAATTTGATACATTCCACGACTGGTTTACATCTTTTCCACCCATGTCTTATAACCGATATGCTCTTGTGTCCCCCATGGTAGTGACTTTATATGGATCCTCCTAGTTGGGATCGAGCTTCTTGTCAATCAATACCCGAGTATTTCCCACTACCTAACGCAAAACCAAGTCCCCCACTTGGAAACTCCTTGTTCGGACTTTATTCCAATGCTGCCTTAACAACTCCCCTGGATACTTGGCTAGATGTATAGACTCTAATTCCCTCATTCCTCAGCCAGGTCGAGATCCCTAGCCAGGGTATGTTTGTTATTTCCTGACTCGGAGGCTTCACTTCTTATGGTCGGGAGTCCTACCTCTAAAGGTATGATAGCTTAAACCCCATACATCATGGCATAGGGAGTTTCCCCTGTAGAAGTTCTTAGAGTGGTCCTGTATGCCCACAAGACGTTTACCAACTCCTCGGTCCACCTGCCCTTAGCTCTTTCTAGCATTTTCTTTTTCCTAACCTACATTGTCTTATTAGAGACCTCTGTCTACCCATTACACTGAGGATACCCCGGGGTGGACTAATAGTTATGTATCCCAAAACTCGAATAGAACTCTCTAAATGGGCCACTGTTGAATTGGGTGTCGTTGTTCGACAAATGGCTCACGGGATTCCAAACCGAGTAATGATATTCTACCATACAAATTTCTTGGTATCAATATCCCGAATACGGCCCAAGGGCTCGGCTTCAATCTATTTCGTGAAATAGTCAAAAATGACCAGGAGGAACTTCTTGCCCAAAGGGACCTTCCTCCCGTGTGACTTCCACAAACTCCCTCATGAACCTCATACAACAATGGTTCAACTTTCTTCTTCGGAATGCAAAGTAAGTATGGTCACGAGAAGTATCTCCTATATAACTTCTGATCAGGGGACATCCAAAATCTGGGAGCTTTCAACTTGACCTTCTTGGCTTCTTTGACATCCTCGGGGAACATTCCCTCTATCAGGTATTTGATTATGGGGTCCATCCATCTTGGAGACCTCCTCGGCTTTCACGTCCCTTATACTCGGGCTTTCAAGGTAGTTAATAGTAATATGCCAAGTAACTTTCGAGGCAAGGCAAGCAAATGCATCGGCATGGGAATTATGATCCCTAGAGATTTGGGACACTTATACTTTATGGAACTCCTGCATTTTTGACTTAGCCCTCTAGGAATAGGCTTTCATCATGTCGTCTCGGCCATTGATTTGATTTACCACCAATTGAGAATCACAAAAAACATAAAGGTGCTTCACCTTGACTGAGAGTGCAATGTCGAGTCCAACCAAAAGGGCCTCATAGTTGGCCTCGTTGTTAGATGTTTTGAGTCCAAGTGTGATGGTTCGTTCCATTGTAACTCCTCCAAAATTGGCCAAGACTATACCCACTCTTACCCCCTTGCATTCGAGGATCCGTCCACGTGTAAACTCCAAACATTACTATGGTCGGGGGCCCTTGGGATCTCCTCAACAAGGGACTTGGATGCAGAAAAATTGATAATAAAGTCCGCAAGGACTTGTCCCCTGACGAAAGTACGAGGTTTGCACCTTATCTCGAACTCCCCCAGCTCCACGGCCCACTTGGCAACTCTTCATGACATATCTGCTTTGTGAAATATGGGCCTAAGGGAGTGATCCGTCAAAACCTCAATGGGATGGCCTTGAAAATAGTGCTTTAGTTTCCTTGTCGAGACGATCAGGGCAAATATAAGTTTCTCAATCGGCAAAATCTGGTCTCGGCATCAATTAGGATCTTGCTAATATAATAGACTGGTTTTTTGCACCCTATCAAGCTCTCTAATCAGAGCTCCACTAACTATGCATTCAAAGACCGACAAGTAGAGTCAAGGCTTCATCGGCCTCCAAAACAGACAATGTATAAGGGGATTTCAAATATTCCTTGATCCCCTCTAGGAATTGTTCACACTCCTTACCCTAGGGGCCTTTTGCCACCCTTTTAAGCAAAGTAAAGAAAGGCTTACACCTATCCGATGACTTGAAGATGAAACGGTTGAGAGCTGGCAACATCCCGATAAGCTTCTGTATGTCCTTGATGGTCCTCGGGCTTCGTATGTCTTGCACGACCTGTATTTGATTTGGATTGACCTCTATACCCCGATGAGTAACTAGATAACCCAGAAATTTGCCCGAACTCACTCTAAATGCACATTTCAAAGCGTTGAGCTCCAGGCCGTACTTACACAGCATGGTGAAGATAACCTCGAGATCCCAAAGATGATCAGCTTTCAACTTACTCTTCACTAACATATCATCAATGTAAACTTCTATAGTGATGACGAGCTGCAACTTAAACAGCTTATTCATCAGCCACTAATATATGGCGTCGAAGTTCTTTAAACGAAATAACATTACTGCATAATAATACCTCCCCCGGGATATGATAAACATTGGTTTCTCTTGGTTAGATTCGTGTAAGGAGATCTAAAGATATCTTGCTTGGGTATTCATAAAGGTGATTCGATCGTGGCCCGCAGTTGCATCAATAAGCTGGTCAACCTTTGGCAATGGGTATTCATCTTTGGGACACGCCTTATTCAAATCCGTGAAGTTCGCACAAACCCTTCATTTTCTACCTTTCTTCTTTGCAAAGACTATGTTGGATAGCCACTTGGGGAATTGGACCTCTAATTGATCCCGCCACGAGCAATCGGTCCATCTCTTCGTTAACAGCCTTTATGTGATGAGGCTCCGACCTCCGAGCCTTTTGCTTCACGAGTTTGAAGGTTGGGTCAACATGTAGCCAATGGCAGATTATCTCGAGACTTATCCCCATCATCTCGGTGGGGGCCCACACAACATACGTCGGCATTCTGACACAGGAATTTTACCGTCTTAAACCTCTCGGTGCCCCTTAATGACGCTCCTACCAGGAAAAACCTCTCCTTGTCACCATGGTTTATCAAGACCTCAACTAGGGCCTCCGTGGATCGATCGGCTAGGTCTATTATGGGCTCATCAATACCTAGCCAACCGAATTATAATTGTTATTTGTCAAACATTGCCTTGGGGTTTCACTCTTGGGACTTAGCGCTAACCCCAGTCTTCACTACCGTGTAAAAACATCTCTTAGATGAGGCCTGATTGCCATAGATTTACATGATTCCTTTTAGTGTTGGGAACTAGATCTTCATATCCATTGGATTTCCCTTAGTCAAAGATCGAAACAAATCGGTGTCTTGGGACAACCCTAGCCGAAAGCTCGCTACCGACATGGTCTTGAAGCATGTCTCAACTTTGTTTACTTCCTGCAGGTACCGGATTACATATTTCTAGAGGATCTCCCCACTCCTCTATTTGAGTGTTAACAAAGCACTGATGTCCTTCTGCCTTTTGTTGCTGGTGATAAATTGAACAACAAATAGCTCGATCATCTACTTCCAGGACTTAATACTTTCAAAAGCCAAACTCTCATACCGCTTCATGGCAGTGTCCCTGAGACTCATGGGAAACACTCGACATATAAATCTCTAGTCTGTGTCGTAGATTGACATAAATTGCTTGTATTGTTGCAAATAGCCCTTGGGATCTGACCTTCCATCGTAAACCTTGAAATGAGAGGCAGTGAACTTCCTCGGCATCTCCACTTCCCTAATAAATCGGACGAACTGTGACACAATTTGCTCATCCTCGTTGTTCTCTTCCTCCCTTCGAAGGGGTCTTCGGGGCTTGGCATCCAGGCATAAACGGAGATCCTCTCGAGGTCTCTTGTTTATGGGTCCCCTTGTCGTTGAGTCCGCGTGGGAATCTGCCGTCTCCACACCCCTCGAGAGTTTGTGGTGGAGATCTCCATGGGGTAGATCTCATTGGCACTTCATACTTTTTTCAAATCAATCCACAGGGGCACACCCTTTGTGAGTCCGAACCCCGCGCTTCTCACCAAGGTGTTCACACAAGATTCGGCCTTGGGCCTCCTGCCTTGTACCACGGGAATCACTCCAATGGATATTCCTATCTCCACGCTTGCTACTTTGCCAGCTAGTCTCCTCTAACCACTCGAAATCATCAAGTTGGGTCTTTACGTTAGCGTTGTCTTTTTCGAATCATTCCAAATGACTTTCCATCCATTTTTCTATTAACTCGGCAATTTTTCTAGCCAAGACACCTTGTCCCCCAAGGCTCTGGTCCACTAATAATGTTTGTTGCGAGTTACGCTGAACTCTATCTAACTGGTTCAATGAATGAGATTCAGTGACTTCCGAGAGCCGGCTAGCTTCCACGTTCCTCACACGTAGGCTACCCCCCAACTCACCTTGGAATCGTGTGTTCACCATGATACTATCGCTACGGGGAAAGCTGGTCCACGACTTCCTACACGTGACGCCAAATTGCACGTGTAAATTCCTAAAATATGTTGAGATAACGATCTGTTAGATGACCCTGAATGATGAACCTGAAACAATCAAAGGATTAGGAAAAGAGCTGAGTATGTACCCAACCAATCCCTTCTGAAGCTCAAGTCAGTCACAGGTGGGTCACAAACCTATGTATATTTTTTATTTTCAAATTGTGTACCTTAGTCCATCTTTTTTTAGGGATATTTATACTTGAGTTTGCAATGATGGTGATGCCCTTGAGTCCCATCTTAGAACTTAATGACTTGTGCTCATATCCCAATATAATAAGTGTCATCCCATCAAGTCTTATTAAGACTAGCCTTCCCGGGCGAGTGGACCCTTGCTCGGGAATCAACAAACATTCATTGCCCAACCACCGGTCATTAAATACCTCATATCAACGCTTGACACCTACGCCCGACCGTTTACTAATCGGGAACAAGCACCCTTGGGGTGGACGAAGACTTTATGTCGGCGTAACAACCATTAATGCCTTCTAATGATGCATATCTCCACATTCTTTGAGGATCTGGACACTCATTAATGGCTATGTCAAAACCACTCAAGACCCATATTAATGAGTTGTCAGATCTTATTTAATGTTAGGTTCCGAGGGGCATACTTGGCCCTATTTGACATTACTTCTCGGCACCTCTCTTATGCTAGCCATCCTGGATTATAAAGAAGGAAATTTAGCGGTGAAATACCTGGGAGTTCCCCTTATTTCTTCAAGACTATAAAAGATTGACTGCTCCTTCTAAGGTTGTTTGTAATTGCTATGGAGGTTTTTTCCTTTTTATTGTGGGTTATGAGTCTTACCTAACTCTGTAGCTAGTTCTGCTATACAGGGTAATCCAAATTTATACTAATGCTAGTCTAATTGATTGAAGTAGCCTTTTTCTCTACTCTATCTGGAAAGTCCATCTATTCCCCACATGCAATGAGGGAGCTCGAGCTCATGTTCTTACATGAAAGCTAAATTAACCGGCCCGGAAGTCAGCCAAACCTTTTTCTTGGATCATTCACTGTCGAGGTTTAAAAGCAGCAGCTAGCAATCAGATGCCTTGAAAAAGCAGACATGCTCTTTCTGTGAGGTCCTTTTTGGTGAGGTCCCCTCAATGTGTCCACGGCTGCGGGCCAGCTAACTAAGTGCTTTAATGGTTGTAACTACCCACTTGTCCATTCTTTACTGGCAAGCAGCCTAATGTCCCATCAAATAGTTTTGAGAAAGATATTAGTAACTGTTGGATGAGTTTATTTGAGGTCGTCGGATAAACTTATTGAAACCTATTTTGTTTATATTGTAAATTTGACATAGACAAGATTTAACTTAATCAATTATAACCCAAACTAATTTAACTTATTTATTAGTCAGTCTAAAACTTAATTAAAATTAAACTGAACATAAGTACATAACCTATTATTCACTTGCCCCCATATATCTGTCCTACCTGTCCATTTATCAGTCCTTGTGAGACATTGTTGTCTCCCTGAATAATTAATGATGAGCAATGCTATAAAAGTCTTATTTGGGGACCTAATTTAGGGTTTTAATGATACGATTTCAATGCAACTATTATATTAGTTATGAGTTTTTATATTAGATGAAACTCATATTCAATTTAATAGTTATACATCATTAAATTCATAGATTAAGTCTTCAAATTACGTCCAAAAAACATTTTTCATTAGTGACTAACCCCATAACACGTCCCTCGTTACAATACCGCCTCAGAAATCCAAAGTTTCACCCAACTCACCGCCACACCCACATACATATACTCCTCCACTCCACCCCTCACCCCTGATCCTCACCCACCCAAGTGCTCTCTGCAATTCTTGAAACCCCTTTTCCTCTTCCCGAACTCCTCTGTCTGTTCAAATCTTTTGATCAATTTCTCTTCTGGATTCAGTCTTCTCTTTCATCAAACCTTCTGTTGGGTATTCTTATAGGAATCTTTAAGAAAAACCCAGAATGGTACGAGTGAGTAACAACCTTGTAGGCATCCTCAACTTCATCACATTCCTCCTCTCAATCCCAATCCTCGCTGGAGGCATTTGGCTCTCACGCCAAGGCTCAACAGAATGCGAACGCTTCCTTGAAAAACCAGTAATCGCCCTCGGAGTTTTCCTCATGTTAGTCTCTCTGGCCGGCCTCGTAGGCTCATGTTGCCGAATCTCATGGCTCCTCTGGATCTATCTACTTGTCATGTTTCTTCTCATAGTCCTTCTCTTTTGCTTCACTATCTTTGCTTTTGTGGTGACTAACAAAGGGGCTGGGGAGGTGGTTTCTCAGAAAGGGTATAAGGAGTATAGGCTTGGGGACTATTCCAACTGGTTGCAGAAGAGGGTGAGTAATCAAAAGAATTGGAACAGGATTAAGAGTTGTCTTCATGATAGTAAGGGTTGTCAAAGCTTGATTGTTGATGGTTCTAATACCCCTGTTGACCAGTTCTACCACGAACACCTCTCTGCCCTCCAGGTATATATAAAAATTATTTTATTAATGTATTTGTGTTTGTATGTTGATGTAATTTTATTTTATTACATTTGTTTCAGATCTGGATGGCAGTTTTGCTGAAATTTCTCTCTTATTTAAATTATCAATTGTTCTGTATTTTTTTTTCTGTTTCACCAGTATCTTAATGAGGTTTGTGGGTTTGGATTTGATGTAGATTTTGAATTTTCTTGCAGTTTTTTGTTTTATAAGAGGGGAAAATTTTAACTTCTTATTCACGTTTTCTGGGGTTTTTACTGAACTATTTCTTTACGCACATTAATTGTTTTAACTGTTGAGGTTATTTGAAAAGTTCGATCCCTTTTAATTTTTACTTTTCGAGTGAAAATTTCTTATTATCTTGGATTGGACTTGGTGTATCATAAGCATGTTGACTTTTATTATCTTTTTGGGTTGCATGAATCATTTGATTTGTGAATCTGCTGTTGTCTCGTGGTTGTGGATACTTTTCAATTTTTATTTTGGTAAGTGGTTCTTTTAAAAAGTTGCTAGCCTTTTACCCATACTTGTGTCTTGAGGAATCTGAAAAAGGCTGTGCTTGTTTGTACAAAGTCGCTTTCATTTTCAGGAATCTTCTTCTGGGTTGAATTCCATTAGACTCTATCAAAATAAAGGTCATTCTTTCTCGGGCTTTATCCTTTGTATTTTAATGCGATCTTGTACATCCTTGTAAAGTTCAAACTATTTGAACCTGGTTTTGAGGAAAAAGGTTTTTCTTTTCATATTCGACTACCGCTTGGTTCCCACGGAGAATGAAGTAATCCTATATTTTGTTTTGAATTCCCACTCTCTGGAATAGGAGAATTATTTTTTTTTGGTATCTGTTTGATTTGAAAAAAATCATTTGTTTTAACAAACATTTGTGTTAATCGTCATAGGTGTTGTTGATCATAGTTGTTAATCGCGATTCGTATCGTGAATCGGAATACTAAATTTGAGAATTGTGAATCGTAAGATTTGACACAACATTTGAAAAAAAATAAAAAATAATAGTACCCATTTGAAATAGACAAAATATTAAATATTGAACATTATTGCATTCTAAAAATAATTAATTGACATAATAACACTAGCCTTTTGTTTCATTTTCATCTTTTGTTTAATCATTTTCAAATTTAACAACTTGAAATTTTTTTTTATTAAAGAACCATGGTTATTCTAGAATCAAAATAGTGTCACTCAGTATAGATTATGTTACCAACATGAATGAAAAAAGAACAAATAAAAAAATTGATTGGGAGAAAACATATTGACCAACATTTTGAAACAAAAAATAAGAACCTAACAAACTACTCAGGAAAGAATTGAGAGCAAAAGTCAATCAATGATGCGAGAATGTTAGTCGTGACCTTTAACTTTACACAACGCAATACGAGCTTTAGACGACGTCAAAGAGAGAAAGAACGAGCAAAGATGTTGAGTTTTTTTAGGAAGTGAGTTTCTTGGTAATCAAAACGACGTCGTTTTACTGTTTAGTGGACAAAACGACATCGTTTTGTTAAAAAAATGGGTTTTAAAAAAAAAGTAATTGAATCGTGCGATTTGTGAGATATTAATCGTACGTTTCAGGTGTGATTCAACTCTAAAACGATTCTCATATAAGATACGAATTGTTTTGTACCTGTATCGAAATGAATCGTACGAATCAAATCGCGAATCGTACTATTTTGATAACTATGTTGGTAATTGTTTTGTTTTCGTGTCTTTATTCTATTGTTACAATTCAAACGAATTTATTAGAGCATCTCCAACACTGACTCAAATGTAAACTCAAATTTAAATTTGAGTCAAAATAGTTCAAAAACTTCTCCAACCTTGGACTCAAACCTATACTAAATCAAGACCAAACTTATTCTAGACCCAAATTGAAGTATGCTCAAATTTTATACCAAATTTTTAATGGCAACTTTTTAACCTATTCAAAATTAAAAGAATTCTTCGGCGAATTATTCTGCCTCTTTTTGACTTTCTCTATTACACTGCTTCCATTGTCGACAATTACTGAAGTTTTCACAAATTATTTGAAGGCAGTAGGTAAATTTTTTCCTTTTCATCTTCTTAATTTCTTGTATTTTTCAAAACTTCAATTTCATTCATCTTTCATACTGTATAAACCCTAAGCCTACCCATCAATTTTTTATTTTTTTATTTTTTTGAGTTAAACACTATCGGTAGTAAAATTTGAGGCCACTGATTCTTCCTAAAATTTCAAGTCTTCACTACCCACAAATTTAGAAAATTTGTCATTTTATTTCTTTAATCTTGCATTTTTGTTAAAAAAAATATGTTTGTGTGTTCTTCAGACTAGGATCTCATATCAAAATAGTTATATTTTTTTTTCTTTTTCTTTATCTGGATGTATAAAAAATAATAAAGAATTAGAACAATCTTAGAATTTTGGGGTGATTTCTTTATTCCCATGTAGTGTTGTATACATTTTTTTTGAATTACCCATTTGTGGAGAGATATGAAAGTTTCATTTATTTTATCAAATATCATGATTTAAATAACGCAAAAAATGAGTTTTGGGATAATAAAAGATTCTTTTAAAAAATTTGAGTAGATATTTGAGTTTGTCTATTGAAATACTCTCTACCAAATCAAGCTTTTTATTCAAATTTAGACTCAATTTTGAATCTAAATTTGAGTCTTGGGCGGAGATGCTCTTAGAGGGCAATGTTATGCATATCAAAAAGAATTGCCAAAAGCGACTTACCAAATAAGTTGGCATCATACTTGTCACTTGTGGGACCCATGAGTTGTTGGTGAAGAAGCTTTTACCGCAGATTCACTTTTTCTTTTTTTCTTTTTTTTTTATTGCTTTCCACTCTTATTTACGTAAGGCTTCACTCTTATTTATCGTAAGCATTCACTCTTATTTATTGCCTTCAATGTCTTAAAGCATACTCCTCCCCATTTGTAAACCACTTACCGTTTTGCTAAGAAGCACGGATATGAATACAGGTGTTCGTATTCGATACGATACAAACATGGGAATATGAAAAAAATTTAAAATATAGGACACGAGTATGTCGAGGATATGACTAATTAACATAATTAAATGTATTTTAATATATATAACAACAATAAATAAATGGCTGAAAAAAAAATCAAATACATGACTAAAAAAATCAAGATAACAAAATCCTAATTTTTTTTTATCTAAACCTAAATAGCAAAATCATTAAAGTAATAAATCGCCTAAAAAAGAAGAAGAAAACAAACTTGGAGTCCTCTCTCTCTCTCTCTCGATCAAGGAGCAAGCAGCAACAAGGATGTTTGTTCAAGTTCAATCGCAGTACAACAAGCACCAAATTTGGAGAGAGATTCGCAGTTATGCAGATCTCCTTCTTCTCCATGTTGCCGAAGTTGAAACAAATTTGGCAGAGAGATTCGAGTTCAATCGAAGGCTTTTGGTTGCCGAAGCAAATCTAGTGGAGTCTTCTTCTCTCTCTTGCGCAAATATGAACTGCTCTATTGCGAACAAAACGTTCGAACATCAAGCTTTTGCTCAGGTCGATTCTCTTTTTCTATTTTCGTTTTAACCCCTCAATTTTATAACAGAACAAATAGAACCCCGTCGTATCCCCCTGTATCCCGCCATATCACCGTGTATCTGGGACGTATTTGGTTGCGAAAAAGGTTTTTCCACTGTTTAGGATACTTCTGGAAGTATCAGACACGTGTCTGACAATCGGATATGCATATCCGTGTCTGATACGGGTATGACACTGCCACGATTACCCCCCTAAGTATTCGTGCTTCCTAACCGTTTTGCTATTGTATAAGCATTTTGAAACTGCTTCTCCATTTCATAGAGAGTTATATATGAGAGCCACAAGTTGTAAGAATTGAAAATGGGGGATGAGTATTACTTCAATTGGTTTACGTGGGGAGGAGTATGCTTTGAAAATAATAGTAGGTGAAAGAGGTTGAAGGCAGTAAATAAGAGTGAATGCTTACAATAAATAGGAGTGGTTTGTAGGAAAGGTTCTTCACCACAACTCATGGGTCCCACAAGTGACAAGTAGAATGCCAACTCATTTGGAAAGTGCTTTTGGTAATTCTTTTTGGTATGAATAACATTACTTTCTATTAGTGTTAAAATGATATTCATTTACATTTTAAATGATTAAGAAATA
Organism: Ilex asprella; assembly: GCA_023539305.1. Lineage (NCBI taxonomy): Eukaryota > Viridiplantae > Streptophyta > Magnoliopsida > Aquifoliales > Aquifoliaceae > Ilex > Ilex asprella. The sequence continues at coordinate 25,980,179 of CM042188.1, read as the reverse complement.
TTGGAGAATCAAGCCATGAATCAAGCTGTGAATCAAGCATCAATTACCAAGAATGATTAGCTCCCTTTTGAATATTCTGTTCACATGTAACAACTGTACATGCTCTTGCTATATATAGAAAATATACTACAACAATTGCTCATTGAGTGAGATTACCAAAATCCTCTGCCATTGTTTTTCTCTTTATGGTATTAGAGCTTATCAAGACAAATGTCCAAAATTTTTCCAATGGCCCTAGCCACACCAGCTGCCTCCTCAATCTCGTCCTCCTCCTTTGCAACCTCCCAAACCTCCACCCTCACACCACCTCTCAAACTGCAAAGCCTAGTGACAATCAAACTAACAAAGGATAATTACCTTCTCTGGCGTGCCCAACTTCTGTTGTATCTCCATGGGCATCAACTTTTTGGTTACGTGGATGGGACTATTACTTGTCTTCGTTGTGTAATTCACACCTCTACAAATGGGGATCAAAAACCCAACAATCAATCCTGTATATTTGCAATGGTACAAGGGCTTTAATGTCATCCCTCTTTGTGTCCATCATTACTCACATGGTCAGTTTTGAAACCTCCAGAGAAGTGTGGTGTGTCCTCGAGCGCATGTTTTCTAACCATGCTCGAGCCCATGTATTCGGCATTCGACTTGAGTTATCAACGTTCAAAAAAGGCAATCTATCAATCTCAGATTATTTTCAGAAGGTCAAGATCTCTATGGATACTCCAGCAGCCATTGTTGAACCTCTTTGAGATTCTGAAATTTTGGTTGGATTGGGCAACTCCTACAACTCCATAGTCACATCTCTCTCAACACGAGTTAATCATTTTTCCCTGGAAGGTGCCTTCGCCCATCTCCTAAGCTTTGAACTTCGCCTTGAGCAGCAGACCTCTGCCATTGATCTCTCCATTGGATTCGCCAATATGGTTACTTAGAATGATCAACCGCACGGACGTATGGGCAGGTCACACAACCAGCGCTTTTTCAACAACAATAGGTGTCGTGGAAATTGTGGCCATGGAAGGAGCTCCCAATTTCAATCTTCTGGTCCCGTCCGATGTGTCAACTGTGTGGAAAAAATGGCCACACTACAGTCTAGTGGTACCAACGCCTTGATCTTTCGTATCAGGGCTCCCAACCAAATATGCAAGCCTTTGTTGCACATCCAGAGTCTCAGAATGATCTCAACTGTTATATGGACACTAGGTCCACCAACCACCTCACCAACAATTTCCAAAATCTAACTATTTGTGCAGAACCCTTCAATGGCTCACACATATTATTCAAGTTGGGGATGGAATAAGTTTGCCTATTAATCATATTGGTTCCACTCGCCTCTCTTTCTTCCCTATTCAAATTTTAAATTAAATTTAGTTCTCTACATGTTCCTCACATCAAAATTTTTTTAGTGTTTGTCAGTCAATTTATGGCTGACAATAATTTATTCCTTCAATTTCGTGCTGGTTATTTTTTTATGAAGGACGAGTGCACACAGAAACTCTTGTTCCAAGGCAAAACTAAAGGTGGTCTTAGTGATGTAGAACGGGAAGGACTAGAAATCACAGAATAGAAAGAGAAGAAGAAAGAAGAAGGGGCGGAAGGGGTTTACCTCATCCTCGCAAGGAATCGGTGAAGAAACACAAATTCTCCACTGAGAATCACTTTTTATTATATCACTCTCTCTAATAAAAATAGTTGGGATTACACCATTATATATAGGTCAAGTTCCCTACCAAAATAAAAACTATTCTCCTACTAAAATTCTAAAAGAGTTTCATAATCAAACTCTCAAATCCTTATCCTACTAAAACTCTATAATAATTTTCTAATCAAACTCTAACTAATACCCCTAGTCAAATAAATATTCCCTAACTAATAACATAATATTAAAACAAATAATAAAATTCATTTCTTCAATTTAAGCTTATCCAATCCATTTTCAATCTCTATCAATTCTCTTCGGCTAAAGAAAACTCTTCTTCGAAAAGTTGGAAGCCCACAAGGACTCCAAAAACTCTAAAAAGCTTATGTTCCAAGAAAATAGTATTGTAGATCTTCATAGTAGATAACAATTCCTTCATGCATTGCATCCATCACAGTTTTATCTACATGTACTATTATAGGTGAAGGAAGCATATAAACCACTATAAGAAGATCTTTGGAAATTGGCTTATCAAAAACAATTATTGTAGGATGAGTAGAACTTTTAGGCTCATCAATAGTATCCAATTTTAGCTCAACATTCAATTGAACTGAAGCTTGTGGTGAAGGAGCTTGTACAAATACCTGTGGAGGATTGAGGACTGAAGATGATAGACTATTATCGGTGCTTTCCTCAACTTCTTTACCCTTCTTATCTAAGAGATAAGTTTCCATGATCTCCGATGTTATAGACGCCTCTAGTGAAGTCATCCTCTCATTTATGGTCTTTTGTAAATCAACTTGTGCTTGAGATAAAACATCCACTTTAGCATTTAATTCGTCGTTGGAAACCATCTTAATTGAAGTGGTTTTAGGGATTTTAAAAAATTATAGGCCAATCTATAATTTTAGAAAATTTTGGTGTTAAATTGTAATTTCCAAAACGTTAGGGGGCAAATTGTAATTTCAAAAACTTTTGGGAGATGAAAGTGTAATTTCTGAAATTCAGGGGTCAAATTTTCAATTTTAGAAATTTTAGGGTTACACGGCTGGATTTTTTTGGCAGGGCAACATGATAGCTTTTTAAACCGGTAGGGTTGGATGGGTTTTTAGGCCTAGAACAAAAGGCTGAAACACAAGATGTCAGACAAATCTCAAAAACACAATGACAATCAAGAATGATCGAAGTTGGGCTTTGTTACCAAATTGCTGTAGTACAGGAAAGACAAGAAATCACAGAATAGAAAGAGAAGAAAAAAGAAGAGGGGTGGAAGAGGTTTACCTCATCCTCGCAAGGAATCGATGAAGAAGCACATAAATTCTTCACAGAGAATCACTTTTTATTTTATCATTTTCTCTAATAAAAATAATTGGGATTGCACCATTATTTATAGGCTAAGTTCCCTACCAAAATAAAAATTATTCTCCTACTAAAATTTTAAGAGTTTCATAATCAAACTCTCAAATCCTTACCCTACTAAATCTCTATAATAATTTCTTAGTCAAATTCTGACTAATACTTCTAGTCAAACAAATATTCCTTAACTAATAAAATAATACTACAACAAATAATAAAATTCAATTCTTCAATTTAAGTGCATCCAATCCCTTTTCGATCTTTATCACTTAGTCATACACATCCACCCCTCCAAGTTATCTCCTATCAATGTGCTCCTCTTGATGTGTGGTACTCTCTCCTTGGCCATACGTCATACTAGACTGTCAAACATCTAGCCTTCACTGTCTTACTTCTGGTATTGTTAAATAAAATACCAGCTGTGTGCAATGCTTGTCAGCAAGGCAAAAGCCATAGGCTTCTGTTTATGTCTTAGATTATATTTCAGAAGCCCCGTTAGATTTAGTATTCTCTGATGTATGAGGTTCCCTTTCCCTTAATGCTGAGAATGGAAATAAATACTATGTTTCTTTTGTTGATCATTTCAGCAAATTTACATGAATTTATCCTATTCTTACTAAATCTTCAACTTTTTTTTTTTTTGGGTTCTTTCCAAAGACAAGTTGAAAAACTCTTGAATCGTAAAATCAAAAGTGTTCAAACCGATTTTTTTTGGGGGGATAAGAGACATCTTCACACACTTATTGGCCAACAAGGTGTAACCCATCAAATCACTTGTCCACATACTTCTGAACAAAATGGTTTTGTTGAATGCAAACACCTTCATATAGTTGAAAGTGGGCTCTCCCTTTCTCACTCTTCCGTTCCAAAATCCCCATTGGGATAATGCTATCACTATGGCTGTTTTCCTTATAAACTGTTTGCGTACTTCTCCGTTGCATTCTTTGTCTCCTTTTGAAAAATTATTTAATAGGAATCTCGATTATTCCATTCTACGTGTATTTGGTTGTGGCCATACTTACACCCTTTCAACAATCATAAGATTGCCTTCTGTTCTAAACAATGCATATTTATTGGTTTTAGCAATAACCATTATGGATATAAATGCTTGGACTTATCCACTGGGAAAGTTTACCTCTCATGCCATGCAGTGTTTGATGAGACTAATTTTCCTCTCTCAGCTCCTTTCAATCCGGGCTCCTCTTCAGTCTCAACCTCTTCCATGTGCTAATTGCTTCTTAATCTCCAATCTGTCGTTCCTCAACTTTCTCCACTTTTCTTAGCCACACCACAACTTTCGTCTTTATCTTGAACTTCTTCTGCCGGAACTTTATCCCATAATTTTTCTCCTTCTCATTCGGTTACAGTTCAGGATAATACCCATCCAGCTGTATCTCGAAACTCATTGCCATCCTTATCACCTCCATTGTCTCCTCAATTTTTGGCTTCACCTATTACAATAATTGAATCTGCTATACCTTCCAATTCAAATATTCCGGTCCGGTCCCTTTAATACCATTGAACAATCCTCTTAATTCCTCTCCTATAACCCACGCCTTTCCATCACGTGCTCATCCCATGCGTACCCGGGCACAAAAACAATTTTTTAAGCAAAAGATCTGTACTGATGGAACTGTTCCGTATCTGCAACTGAATGTTTTTATGGCTCAACTTACTCAGGTCCCTAAAGATCTTGGTTGTCACTCTCGTGCAGTTAAACATGAGCCTTGGAAAAGGGCAATGGATGAGGAGTATTCAGCTTTAATGCAAAAAAACCACATAGACACTGGTTCCTTACAAGGAAGGCATGAATCTTGTTGGAAATTAATAGGTGTATCGAATCAAACGTGATTCAACAGCCCGAGATTAATTATGGAGACACTTTCAACCCCGTTATAAAAGCCACCACTATCGGACTGATCTTAGCCTTTTTTATTTCTCAAAATTGGTCCATAAGGCAAATTGATATGCAGAATGCCTTCTTGCATAGTTTCTTGTCTAAAGTGGTTTACATGTCTTAGCCTACTGGGTAAGTTAATCCGAAATTCTCTCACGGTGTATGTTGGCTAAACAAGGCTCTCTATGGACTCAAGCAAGCTCCGCGTGCTTGGTATGCTCGCCTAAGTGAGAAATTATTTGAGTTTGTCTTTCACAATTCCAAGTTCGATGCTTCCCTATTACTCTGCAACTCTAAGGGTGTTCGTGGATGACATCCTCATCACTGGGCACTGGCTATTCAGACTTAGCAATTTCCTCTCTCTTTCGGTTTCTCAGTGTGGATTTTGTCGTAAAAGACCTTGGCTATCTTCATTGTTTTTTAGGAGTGGAGGCTATCTCAACTCCTAAAGGCTTGCTACTCTGCCAGAAACAGCATATCCTAGACCTTCTTGCCCGAACCAACATGTCCAACGCCAAAGCTGTTCATTCCCCTATGGTTTCTAGCATTCAACTTTCCTTACTTGATGGGGCCTTTTTTCAAGATCATACCCTCTATTGCAGTGTTGATGGAGCACTTCAATACTTGTCTATCACCCGTCCCACCATTGCATTCCCTGTCAATGAAGTGTGCCAATTTTTGCACAAACTGACTTGCAAACATGGGGCTGCTGTTAAGCGCTTACTTCGGTACCTACGTGATACTGTTGATTTTGGTCTTTTATTAAGACCCTACTCTTCCTTCGCCCTCTCAGTCTTCTCGGATGTTGACCGTGCTGGTAGCCTAGCTGACAGAAAATCTACAAGTGACTTCTGTGTTTTCTTTGGCCAGTCCCTAATATCTTCGAGTTCAAAAAAACAGCCTACTATGGCTCGATCGAGTACTGAAGCGGAATATAAGGCTGAGGCTAATGCTACCTTTGAAATTCTATGGCTTCAATCTCTTCTCCATGAGTTAGGAATTTTTTCGACTATTTGTCCTGTCCTTTGGTGCGACAACGTTGGTGACACTTATCGAGAACAAGTCCAGTGCCGTAACCTAGAGGTCCAATTCTTGGCTAGTGAAGAACAACTTGCGGATTTCTAACCAAGCCCTTACCAAGTCCAAGATTTCTCACGCTTCGGCACAAGCTGAGTGTTCGAGCACTCCCGCTCAACTTGAGGGGGATATTGGAGAATCAAGTAGTGAATCAAGCATTAATTACCAAGCATGATTCCTTTGAATATTCTGTTCACATGTAACAACTATACATGCTCTTGCTATATATAGAGAATATACTACAACACTAGATCATCGAGTGAGATTACCAAAATCCTCTGCCATTGTCTTTCTCTTTAAGAAAAATGATTGAAACAAGGAAATAACCTCACTGCTTGCAGGGGTAAGGTTATGTACATCTCATCCATCTTAGATCCCGCAATAGCAGGAACCTCGTATACTGGGTATGCTTTTTTTTAAAAAGATGATTGAAATTTTAAATTTTGAAGTAGTTTAAAAAAAATGGTGGGAGTGGTTACAAAGGACACATGTAATGTTTTGATTGAAGGGAACTAATTAAATATTTTAAAGTTCTAGTAAATTAGCATTTAGGGAGAGTAGCCTTTTGAAGGACTCTCATACCTAATTTAATTGTTTGATAGTATAGTAAGATTGGACTTCGGCACTTGATAACCTTGAATTTCTTGTTATTGGTCAAACTAGGGGTGTCAATCACTTCATAATTAAGCATAATATATTTTGTTCTAATTGCTTTTCCATGGCTTGGTTTCTAATATTTGTTTATTAGGTTGTCTCTTCTATGCACTTGGTACATAGCTGTAATTTGGGGCTTTGATCAGTTTTCTTGGTTTAATAATGAGCGCACTGTCTTTTTGCTCAATGCTTTTACTATCTTAAAATATATATCTTTGCGGGAACCATAACCTCCGGAGGTAACTAAAATCAGTGTTTTTAGCGTAGCGTTCCATTGCACCAATCAAATGTTTTCTAGGCCGTAGGTTTAAAAATTATTTCTTTCTGGCCATTAATGTAAAAATTCTGATTCTCTTCTTCCATTAGGATATAAATGGATATGCTGCCCCACCCCTATTCAAAATCTTCCCTTAGAAACTCACATGTTAGACAATTGGACCCTGTTTGTGTGGTTCCATTTAGTGAATATAGTTTGCACTAGGATCTAAATTGCTGTCAGTTTCTCTGAATTTGTTTGATTTTGGGATGTTTTTGTCTAAGCTTAAATCTTTTAATCAAATGACCTCAGAACACAACAGAGTTTATGAGGGCATCATTATGATATAGGCTTCCGGAGCCAAGAATCTATTTTTGCTGGCACACATGAACAAGAAAACACCAGCTGATGCCTGATATAAAAGAGTTAAGTTTAAGCATGAAAAATATGTTAAGATTCAAGATTAAATTATTTGATGAATCATAATTCTTTCAAATTTGAAATATCGTCTATAATTAATTATGTAAGAAATTTCATAAAAGTTTATTTTCAATGTATATTATTAGAGAGTTTGCAATAAAATCACCATTTATTTTGCTGCAATGTTTAATTAAAATCATCTTACATCTTTTTAAGAAATTGATTTTTCAAAGGAAGCACACTCTTTTGATTTAGGACATTTTACTATTTATATCTGATAGTGTTTTACTAGGTTACGAGCCACTAACTTACCTACAATTAGTCAGTTAACGTCACAATTTTTTTTAAGTAAATTAGAGGTATTATCTTTGTCTAATATATATAAGGGTCAGGACATTTCACCTTAGAGTTATGAAGTCCACATAAAAAATCTTCATTTTATGAAATTAGGGGGCCAATAGCGGGCCACTAAGTTACTAAAAAAGAAAAAAAAAAGACTAGGGCCATTTGATAAATAATTGAAAAATAAGGGGTCAATGCATTGAAACAATATATGTGCAGAAATTCTTTAAACTGCAGAAGGGGCAAGTGCCCCCTCCCCCCCCAAAAAAAAATAAAAATAAAAATAGCATGGCTCTGCCATTGCTTCCCTGGCCACTGAGGCATGAGTCTTTGTCCCCTTGTTCTTTTACTTGTTTATTAGGTTTCAATGGGGGTCAAGCAGTAATTTATGTTGCTCTGTTCGGTCGCAGCACCTGAAGGGGTTGTGTCTTGTGAAATAGCCTTTCTATTCCTTAACATTTGGTTTACATCTTGAAATCACTCTTACTATACTCTAGATTGGTTTCTCCAACTCATAGTTGGTCTCTTCATGCTTGTTTTGGTATAATGGGACATCACCTCATTACTTGAGCGTGATGTAAATTGTTTGAAATGGTGCCTTGCTGTATTTATTTGTTTCTTTTATTTGTGGTATTTTAAAATGTCTACAATGTTGTAGCATTCTCTTAGTACAAACATCCTTGTATCAATGCAATTGTTGTACAGTTTCCATATCTCTTTTTTTTTTTTGGGATCTGCTGACACTGTCGTGTTTAATTGTGTAGAAAAAAAATTGGGTTGATTTAGTGTCATCTATCATTCAAACCCTTCCAGTTATGTTGTTTTGGAATAAAACTGGGTTGTTATTTTTGCAAGATGCTTGCAGGATCAGTTTTCATTCTTGTACATCTGAGTCATATAACAGTTTGAGGTTCTCTTCAACTCAAGGATGCATCTGGAAGAGGGGAGTTGGGGAGAAAGGAGTAGGAAGAGAAGGGGGGGGGGGAGTGGGCCAAAGATTTGAAAAATCTCTTTTAACTTGTTTATAAATACCCCATACAATGTGAGCTTACCCCAACCAGTTTTTTTCAACAATGTAAAGCCGTCCCTCCAAGCTGACTTTGTGGATTCTTCCATGCTTTACTTCCTAAATTCATGAACTTACTGTTTTATATTCTCCTAATCTTCAAAGTATAGGGTTTTAAGCAGGTTCGCGATGACCCTTATAATTGGTGTTAGATTTTCTTTCGTTGTTGTATATAACATCTTATAATATGTTTGCTGAATATTGCTGTTTAACTGATTTGTTTGGCAGTCTGGTTGCTGTAAGCCATCAAATGACTGCAATTTCACCTACGTTACCCCAACTAACTGGATTAAGACAGCCACAATATCCACTAATCCAGACTGCAATGCATGGGACAATGACCCAGATGTTCTGTGCTACAACTGCCAGTCATGTAAGGCCGGGCTTCTGGACAACATCAAGCGCAACTGGAAGAAGGTGGCTGTTTTGAACATCATATTCCTTGTCTTCCTCATTGTTGTTTACTCCATCGGGTGCTGTGCATTCAGGAACAACAGGGAGGACAACGGGTGGAAACGATATCCTTGAGAGTGAGGTTTTAGAGCTTCTATTGGTTTCTTCCTTGCATAGTTCATTTTTCTCGACTTATTCAGACCATATCAGGCTATTATTTGATATATGCATGGAGCTCGAGGTCTATTAATTCTCTGTTTAGTACATTGTTTAATCAATAAAAAGTAGGGTGTACTTGATCATCCCTCTTTATGTCGCTGCAAATTTTTGAACAACTTGGTTGAATGCATCCGCGCGCTTGCGTGCGTGTGTGTAATGGGAACTAGGATTTTGTTAGGAAGGTCTAACAAATAGAATTGAGGGAAGATATTATGGAGTGGGTGATCTAGTATTTTAGTGAATTAAAGGAATTTAGTATCGTGGGTATGTTTTTTTTCTACCTCATCTGAACATAACGGAATTTCTTAAAATTAGAAGGGAGTAAATTATGGGGGTAGGTTGGTGCTATGTGACCTCAACTTATTATTAATTTCACATTATCCTATCAGCTATCATGTTCTTGCAATTGCATTACACATTCAATTAAGGTTGCTTGTTTTACTTTGCTACATCTATAAACATTGAACACCTGCATTTTACTAGGAATTTGGATTTTAACGTCCAAACTATATCGGACATTTGGTTTTGGTCTAGTGTGAAAAACTAATTTAAATAGTTCAACGATTATTTGTGAAGCTCAGTACTTGAAGCAGAGATCAATGTCATAGTTGAGTAAGGGTGCAACTCGGACGGGTTAAACAGTTAATTTTAGCTCAACCTTAGGTATATAATCTTCAACCCTAACCCTAATCTTAACCCTAACCTTAACCCTACCTCGGGTTGAGAAACTTAATCCGATCACCGCTTGAGTTTAATTCGGGCGGACTCAGGTTGAATAATTTCTCTTGTTCATCGAAAGAGAGACAAAGAGAGGGGGGATAATTACAAATTCATAAAACAATCCATATATTTCATTTATAACAGTGCACGATTATTGATCATTTGCTTTCACACCAAAAAACTACTGATCTCAAAGAAAAATACCAGAAAATATAGAAATTAGATCCATAAAAATATTAAACTTAAAATATCACACTATCACCACTAATCACGTATAACAGAGTAACAAACAACATGAGATAGAGGATGACGGAGTAAAAATGGAAAAAAGTGCTAATGCTTTATATAGATATATATATAATTATTTTTTTAATTCGTCGGGTTCAGGTTGAATTCAGGTTCCCGAGCCCGGCCCAAATTGAATATGGGTTAGAATTTTTTGATCCAAACTCAACTTAAGTATTAAAACCCTAGTCCAAGTCATAATTTTTTCAGGTTGTGTTCGGGTTGCACAACCCAAATTGCACCCCTATAGTTGAGGGATCAAAATGTAAGTTGTCCTTGCTTTATTTTCGTTTGCCAGAGCTATTATATAAATGTGGCTCTTTGTTTCAATTCTTTGTGGACAAAAGGGGTTCTTGCAAATTAATTCTACAGATTGTCTTCTCTATTGATTCATCTATGAAGACTTGAACACTCTCTATTTGATCATTTTGTGGTATTGGCTCTACCTGTGCATTCAACTCTTCATTGTCTGTGGCCTTGCCCCATAGCACAATATATAATCCAATTATCACACCAGCAGTACCTAACAAGCTGGAGAGAAAAGCACATAATTACATTTAAACAGAGAAAAAAAGTTAACCCACTAGACATAACCTAGTTGATCACCATTGATTCTCTCTAAATTTTGCCGCCGAAGAGGTCAATATTTATCAAAGGCAAAGATTTATTTGTCTTGCCATCTCTTTAGGGGCTGTTTGGTAAGTGAGTATTGAGGGGTTTGACAAGATAGATTTAGGGAAAATAGTCCAATAGATCCTAAAACCCTTCTTGGATGACTTTTTCAAGCCATGGAGAGCAATCTGGCCTGACATCTTAAATCCTTGAATGTGGGTTTCATTAAACCCATTGGATATTTTGGGGGGTGGGGTGAAGGTGGGTGGGTTTCAATCAAGCCATGTCTAAATTAGCGAGACAAATATCATTTCTACCCCTGAGTTAAACGAACATGAGTATGAATTGAATTAACTAATGGGCAATGTAGTCATTTATAAAACAAATATATTATGATAATAGTGATATATCCGTGGGTTCTACATAACATGTGTTGCATACCAAATATAGATATGGACTGAATTTAACATTGAATCTCATTTTGTAAGGAGGGATTTCAGTTTGAAAGGGTTTAGGAAAAGCAATCCAAACGCTATCCAAATATCCATCCAAACAAGGCATAGGGGTTTTCTTATTCATTCTTTCGGGCTTCTATTCATCTCTATGTGGTGCTTTCTCATCTTTTATATGTGTATTATCTAAAAGTTGTAAAAGTTGATCATCCACTATAATAGTGATCTATAAATGTATGTCAAAAAGAAAAAAAACATAGGACCAAATATTTATCAGAGTCTTAACATGTGGAGATATAAATCAAGTTTTACCGTGTTATGGTTTGGTCGTATTATATTTGGATCGTCTTATTTTGTGTTTATGTCATGTTCCAATGGATAAATAATAATTGTAGTTTTGAATTCCTCTCTCTCTCAACCAAATCCATCATGCATAAAATGTACTTGATTCACACTATCAAACACAAATAAAACTAATTAATTTTCATAACAATTTTTATAATACTACATCAAAAAATTAAGAATAATAGAAACTTGACCTACTTTTTTCTTACAAGACTAGTTAAGTAGGTTTTTGGTGTCAAAATTAAGTTATTTGTGTTAGTACTAACTGACCCGATTCATTTATTATTCGTTTTAATTGGACGTCCTTTGCTATTAACATGCATTCTTATCTACAAATAATTGGCCAAAAAAGGTCAGAGTAACAACAGATGGTATTACCTTCCAGTATAGATCTCTTCATGCAAAAATATAGCTGCAAATATGGTCACTATAACCGTGCATAGAGGATTGAACATACCACTGAACACTGGTCCTCTTTCAGAAATGCACCAAGCTTGAACAATGAAGGAAAACCCTGAGCCTATAACCCCCTGTTCATAAATTAAGCTTTGTAGTCTAGCTCAATCACAGTAGTGAGGATTTTATATTTTACAACACTAATTTGTAATAACCCAACTGTCATTTTATAGTATTGTACATTTTAAATTGAAAACCATCTACTTACTGAGTAGATACAACAAGCAAGTTCAAGGTATGAATGCAATTTCCAAGCTTCCAAGTCATGCTCTAACAACAATGTCATTGTTCCTGACTGTATTGTTGCCATGAAACACATCCATGCCGAAAAAGATAGGTGGTCAGGATAGCTAGCAGAAACCGAGACCTGTTAATAAAGGTTTTAGTATAGTTTTAGTAATCTAAATATCATATAATTGCAACTAGATCTATCAAAAGATCAGAGTTAGATCAAATTTTGAGTAATTTGAATTTGAGAGTCCAAAGGTTAAAAACTAAAAATTTTATATGAAAATTCACAATCCGACTAACTAAATTAGAGCTACGTATTTTAATTTCAATTCAATTTTTCAAACAATCACCCAATTTCATAACATGTATATTTGGACCGGATCATAATCGGATCAAACATAGCATACCCATGTCCTATATAATTTGTGAAATTGAATACAATAGATTCGGAATATCAACACCAATCCACATTCGACTAATTAGATTCAAATTTTGTGGTCAAAATCTAATCCAACAAAACTAATTGCAAAGAGGTATGTGAGCTAGTTACCTGCAAAATTAGCCAAAGTGACCAGCAACAACTGCTTCCGACGCATAGCAGACAACCCAACAACCAATTCCCAGATTCCGAGCCAAAGACATGTTTTGTTGGTAGCAATTCTGTTTTCAGTAGCTTTGGGCCTCTGAGCAATGCTATGGCAACAGCTCCAGCAACGCACACTGATGATGCACAAATCGGTGCAAGATCAACAGTTAAGGAGGTGAATAGTATCGTGGTGATCAATTAATAATTAGTAGGCAAGTAATGGAATAATAACAAAGAAATAATTAACACAGGAGTTTATAGTGGTTCGGCATTTGCCTACATCCACTTTCAATGGCAACGGTGGCCGGTATTCTTTATTATAGAACAATGGTGCTCTCCTCCGATAGAGGTTTGCTCCGGAGAGCTACAGTGCCTTAGATCAGGGGGAGTGGGAGAGAGCTAGAGAGCAAAGTGTAGGAGATGAGTGTAGACTTTTTGGGAGGCGTGCCCTAGATGTGAGGAGGGCTGACTATTTATAGACTTAGGGTTTGGAGGTGAGGCGGTGGAGTAGGCAAG
>CM042188.1:25947523-25961309 GCA_023539305.1 Ilex asprella | reverse complement strand
ATCTAACTAATTTCTAATTACATTAAGGTTCTAATGTGATTGTATATTGACAATTACTTTTATTTTATTAAAGGAATTATAAGTGAAATCCTAATCAAATGAATTTTAAAAAAATTAATTTCTCAAACATCACTAAAAAATCAATCTCAATCACAAAATTCTAAAAGGAAAAACTTTGACTATTTCTTTTTTTACTTTTTTTTATGGTTAGAATAAAAAAATTTTGGAAAATAATTTTTTTTTTAAATTGTATAATATTATATGAGTAGTGAAAAATTAAATTTTGTAAAATTGAGATGATATTTAATTCAGTTTCACATATACTTAATATATTTTATTAATTTTTGTGTATGAAAACCATTCACATGCAATACACGTGGTGCATTGCTAGTACAATAATAAATACACCAAAATACACACACTAATAAAATAAAAATATACACACTAATACAACAAACACACACACACTAATACAATACATATACTAACACAAAAAACATATACACATTTAATAAAACACTAAAATACACACACATACACTATTCACCAAAAAATACACAGATGATCGGGGTCAAGGTCGAGGTTGGGTCGTGGGTCAGATAATATGTCAAGGCGTGGGTCATGGGTGGGGGATCGAGTTTAGTGTATTAGTGTGTGTGTATTTTTTGTTATAGTAATATATTTATTTGATTTTATTACTTGTGTTATTTAATAGAAAGATAAATACTTAATCTAATGGATACCCATTTATAATTTATATTAACTCACTTAATTAAAATGAATCTTATTACGCTACCTATTTAGAACCCGCATGAATTGATATAGACATTAAACTCATTTATTTATGGATGGATTGGATGAGTTAATAGGTAATGAGTTAAAATTTTCACCTCTAATTATTTGTATTAAGGGTGAATAATTCTTTAATCACTCGGACAAATTGTTTTTTGCTGTTCATAATAGAGATTTTCTATCTTCACGATTTACATAAAACATTTCTTTAGGATAATCATGAACATGATATGCTTTTCTCAGCAGCATCTTGTTTTAGTTTTTTCTAGCAACTGCCAACTCAGTTTGCTTCATTAGACGTTTATAGCAAGGATAAGGGATAATATTTTTTTTGGGGGGTCATTGGAAAAGGGATGACTCATTATTACATGGTTTAATTGAAAAAGTAATATTATTATTTAGATCTAATTTACTTAGTCCAATACAAACATTATATTGGTAGCGAGTCTCAAATAGCACCGGAACTCACTAAAAATCTAATAATAATAATTAATTAGATCTACAAATTAAATTTAATTAGCAAGACACGTGAAAAAAATACGTTTTAATCATGGTCTAGATATGCTTTTTAACTGTCATTTTGTTTTGCTGCCGATTGTCATGGGATGCATTCTTTCTGGATTTTGATTTTTTCATTCATTAGAGCCTTTTTTAGAATAATCTTTAATTTAGAGAGCATCTTTAAATATCAAAATAGAGAGTAAGGTTCTGTTTATTTTGCATTTCAAAAACTGTATCTAAAAATTGTTTTTAGAGAGAGTTTCAGAAAACTATTTTTGGCTTTTTTTTTGTGTCACATAATATATTTGGTTATATAATTTAAAAAATAGTTCTATAGAATAAAAAATAAAAACTTGTTTGGATAATAATCTATAAAATAATTAAAACACAAATATGGTTGTGGTGGTGTGGTGGACGTGGCAGAAGTGTGGTAGTGATGGTGGTGGACGTCGTGGTGTTTTTTAAATTCTGAAAATGTTGTTTCTAAAAACACACAAAATAATTTTAACTTGTTATCTAAATCTATTATGTTTTTGTTCTCAATTTTCAAAAAATTAAAAAAAACAAAAAACAACTAGTCAAATAACTTTTTTTTCAGAAATTGTTTTAGAAAACAGACAATAAATTTTAATATGCAAATCAAACAGTGCCTATATTTTTTATATTCAACTCAAATAGTAAAGAAATAACATTTATGGTAAATAGGATTTAATTAACACTCTACATGTGTCACTTTTTTAATTCAATAATGATGAAATAGAGAGGGAATTTGGCTCTCTAAATGTAAAAAGCCAATTATGCTGCAAAAATACTGTACAAAAATAATTTAAAGTCAAGATATTCTTGTTGAATGCATTTAAAATAATAAATATATTATGTGCAGTATTTGACTATTTCATAATGATCATGAGAAGTATTTGACTATTTAATAATTTTCATGACAATGTGTGCAACTAACACTAAATTAATTTTATTTCACTTATGTTTTTACACAGCCAGTTAAAACAGCAAAATGTTGTAGAATGAATTTTTCCGGATAAATTTGTATGAGATAAGAAGGCAAAAAAAAAAAGGAAATGGAGGAACATCAACATCAGTCAGAGAGAGAAAACTTCAAAAGCCAAAATCAAAAGAAGCAATGCAACCTACTTCAAAACCAAAGGGAGAAAAAAAAAATTACTGTGTGACAATATAGATCAAACATGAGAGTACTGTTAAAACTTTTTAAGAAAATCAAAATAACGAAACATCATCGAAATGCTCTAAATAGAACACCATTCCAACTTCTGTTTGAAGCGATAATAGACCAGGAATTTAATCAAAAAATGTATAGAAAAAGTGATGAAGTTGCGACAACATTGATTAAGACTTTTGAAAACCTTACATCAACTTTTAAACTGGGAACTAAAAGAGTCAAATTCAGCAGAAATAGTGTGCCACTGATATACGAAATAAAAGTCGCTGATCTAGAAGTTGATGCATCAAAGTCAAAAGAAAAATAAAAAATGTAAGATTTTGTGAGTAGAGGGTTCAAGAAAGAAGAGATCTTATCAGTGGCATTACTCAAGTCTACACCGAAAGTTGTGCCAAAAGGGCAAACGGAGTGAAATTATGAAGATTTTGCAAGGTGCGCATGCTTTTATGCTTTTGTTACTCTGCTTTTTCCAACAAGTGGACCAACTATCAGTTGGTCCACTTGCAACTAGTAGATGATTTTGACAACATGAAAATAAATGCGTGGTTCAAAGCAATTGTATGTGGCACATAAATTTGACAAATCATTTTCAGTTAAAGCATGTGCGGTTCCATTGCTAGTAAGTGTCATATATATCACGGTGGATATTTTATTTAGTTAATTGTTTTATGAAATTAATTGACTTGCATTTGGTTTCTACTCTTCGCCTTGCAGTATTGGTCGTGTGAACACACAAATATTATACGGACATAGTACACGAATACAATTCAAATATTCATGAAATGGAACCTTCCGCAACAAGCAAAGGTTTTGAATCTAGAAAAACTGAATCAATTGATTTTTTATGAGATAAAAAATAGAGTTAAATACAAAACCACAAGGATTCCTTGTTGTATGTTGACGAGCCCAGATCCAGTTAGGTCTAGGCCCAATTAGTAGGTAAAACCCAAATGGTCAAAAGGCAGGTCAAACTCAGCTTATGGTCTCAGCCTAGTCCAAAGTTCAACAGCCCCAAGAAGATAAATGCATGTGGGGAGCAATTATCAGGATAACCACTGCTCGAAAATCACACCTATCCATAATTGTACCTATTTTTAATTGTAGTTATTCTCTCCCGAGAGACTAGTAGCCTAACCTTCATATCACCATGTCAACTAGATCTCTGTGCCAATAAATTATAAGCCCTCTATACGTGAGGGACACACAACTATTTCTCACACACCACACCTCGTACTTGCTTTTGCTCTTGCTCCTTTTCTCCATCACCTACTACTTTATTCTTCTATTAATAAAGTTTTTCAACTATCGTTGCCGCCTTCAGTGGTTATGTCGCCTAGGCCCGATCACCCAATATTTGTCTTTTACTATTAATTGCATCATTAATTACCTTGCATCATATACTCAATTAATTTGATTGTGCATATCCTATTTTGTGCATTATCAATTTGGCGTCATTTGTGGGAAAAAAATAATATTTTTTGCTATCTGTCCTTGTTTTCTCTATGGCAATTATAACTACGTCAATGAATCAACAACCTGAGGATCACGATCCAGGGCGTCGGGAGTAGGCCTCGCCTCTGTTTGTGGAACCCTCCATTGTCACAATTTTTGTGGTCAAGCAACAGCTCTTGGAAACGATGCAGCTGTTGGTGAGTCCAAACCATCAAATTTTCCAACTGATGCTCTCCTCAAGAGGTTGCATGCCTTGGCCCGCAGGAGGGAAAGCTCCACAGCTTGTCCACCTAGGGTGCTAAGGCGCCCTTCAGCATGATGCTCAGCACCCCCATGCAGGCGTCGTGCGACCCCAGCTTAGGAGTCCCTCCTCAACGTCCAAGTGCCCCACGTGCTCCTCTTTCTCATATCCCTGTTCCGTCCTCACATGTTGTCGACCCTCATATGTAGGAGAATGAAGGAAAAAACTAATATGCGGACCATGAAAGCTACTACAATGATTCGACCGAGGGGATCCCTAATTAATAGGACGAGAAGATTAAGGAGGTGCAAAACCAGCTTGGCGACACACTTAACGCCATCAAGGCATGTGCATTAGAAACAGTAGACTATCTAGTAAGGTGCACTAACACTCCGTTTGTGGCGGATGTTATCAACTGCCCTCTTCCCTTGAAATTCAAGATGCCTACTATAGAGACCTTCGATGGTACTAAAGATCTCCTTAATCACCTCTACATGAACAAATCCCTTATGCAACTCTATAACGTACTTGACGAGGTCATGTGCAGAGTCTTCCCTATTACCCTAGAGGGGTTTGGGGTTCACCAAGCTCAAGCCTTCTTCCATCAAATCTTTCGCTGAATTAAGCAAATC
Source organism: Ilex asprella (assembly GCA_023539305.1). Lineage (NCBI taxonomy): Eukaryota > Viridiplantae > Streptophyta > Magnoliopsida > Aquifoliales > Aquifoliaceae > Ilex > Ilex asprella. The sequence goes on along the minus strand of CM042188.1, from coordinate 25,956,496 downwards.
CTTAGTCTCTCACTTCAAAGGTAAACACCGACATCAGAAGTCAGTCATCCACCTGCTCACTATCAAGTAGGACTAGGATGAAATTCTAAAAAACTACATCACTCGTTTTAACGAGGAGGTCCTCTAGATTGAGGATCCAGATGGCAAGGTTACCATGACCACCTTTATTGTCGTTCTTCGCTCATCAAGTTTTATGTTCTCCGTCTTGAAAAATCCACTATCAAGAATGCCTGAGTTGTTATCTAGGGCCCAAAAATATATGAATGCGGAGGATGTCACCAAAGCTAGGCGAGGGGAGTCTTGTGGGAGTGAGAAAAGAAAAGGCATATGCAAAGACAGAAGAGAAACATGAAGTAAGAAAAAATAGGACGGAAAGAATGTTTGTCAAGGATCACCTTAGTTTCATACCCTTGAGAGAGAGGCAAGCCTTTACGCAACTCAATCCTTCGGTTGAGCATATCCTATTCCAAATTTAGGATGATCCTACGATACGTTGGGCAAAAAAAATGAAATCTTCCCCAAATCGTTGGAACTCAAAATAGTACTGTTGTTTCCATCGCGACCATAGACATAACACCGATGACTGCTTTAAACTCAAAAGGTAGATCGAGGAACTTATACGGCGTAGTCAATTGCGGCAATACATAACGGGTAGAGGACAAGCCCCACCACCTGGTCGGAACCATGATAAAGAGCACCATCAGCCCCTTAGAGAAATATAGATAATATCTGAAGGGTTTGGAGGAGGAGGTGACTCCAACTCATCCAGGAAGGCGCATGCCCGGAGTGCCAGACAGACGAAGTCAGATGATCCTTGCCCAATAAAGATGCCCAGGTACAGGAAAGGGGAGATCATTTCATTTTCAAACAAGGACCTCAAGGGGATTCAACACCACCATGATGACCTTTTAGTGTTAACCATAATGGTAGCCAACTACTAAGTTAAGAAAATTTTGGTGAAAAATGACAACTTCGCCGACGTCCTATTTGCATCAGCCTATGACAACCTCCATCTTAGTAGGGAAATATTGTAACCCATCAGCCCTTATTGGATTTTTGGGAGAAAAGACATATCCATTGGACTCCATCACCCTACCAGTCACAGTAGAGACATCACCAAGAAGCTCCACCATCATGGTCACACTGAAAATGTGAAAGCCTTGGCCCACTAATGGAACGACGAACACTTGAAGAGGTGTTATCAATAGCATGGTACCAGCTATTGACTTCATTTTATTTGTCTTTTTTGGTTCAGTCAATTTTCCTTTTATCATTTATTACTTTAAATTCTGAAATAAAACTTTGCAATAATTATTTTGTCTAGAACTACTTTTCATTCTATAAAAGTTTGTACACAACTTACAAAAGTCAGAACATAACCTAACAATAAAAAGTTAGACAGAAAGATAAAAGTCGGCATACTCTCGATGTCACTCGTTGCTCCCCGATCCACTTTCATCAAGACTCTCCCTGTCACCATCTATCTCTGGTGACTTATATGAGACGAAGCTAGAAAAATCAATTGCAGGGAACACTTCTGAGACATTCCCCATAAACTCCTCATAACCATCAATAAAAACACCTACAACAGCCCTCTCAGCAGCCTCCCTTCTCATCTCTATCTCAATGGAAGGAGTCTATCCCATAGTGGCTCTCTCACAAACTACTCGTACATCAGCCTCTACCACGACAACCCTCTTCTGAGCTACCCATAACTTGACCTAAACTCCTGCAGCCCTCTCGCCGGACGCTTACACCTCTGACTCTACTTTTGCGCAGACAACCTCCGTATCAACCTCCAACTTCGCATCTCTCTCACAGGACTCCAAAATTTCAATATCAAGAGGCGTAACTCTCTCTTGAGTCAACCTAAAATACTCTTCAGAAGCCTCTCATACATGTCTCTCCTCTGCCAGAGTCCTTGATGTCTCTCTAAACTTGATCGTCCTCGAAAAAAGGCAGGGAAAAACAGCAGTCACCTACAAGCATCCTAAGGCCAGAACATAAAAAAAGAGGCAAATACAAAAATCAAGGTTGAATAGGAAAAATACAGACCACGAAAAATCCCTCCATCACGGTATCTATAATGCCTTTTGGACTCCGAGGGCCTATCTTTCTAATATTTGCAGCTATCACGAAGTTTCAAAGCCACTCATTGGCTAGATTCACATCCTGCAATATGGACACCGAGCTACTACTATAAGTAGGATAACTACGTAGAGCTCCAGTTGTCGTAGAGGATCGCACATGAGTCTCAACTCTTACAGCGGTACTAGGGCCAGGTTTAGTACTCGAAGGAGCCGCAGGCTAGGAAGGAGTGGGGGCAACACCGGATCCTAGCTCCCAGGAAGTAGCCTAGATAACGAACCTCGGCTAAGAAGCACTGGGGGCATCGGGATTTCGCCCTCTTGATAGGAGGGAAAGATGCCACCTTGGAAGTATAAAGACCCTCCATCATTGTCCTATTAATAGTAATACTTGTGGAACTGGTATAAGAGGAAGAATTTACAATCAAGTTTATTGGAATGATCAATTACCTTTTCCTCTTTTTCATAGCGAAGGCTCTAATGTGACCTGATATAGACATAAGGGCCGCAAACAGCTTCGTAGGGTGATCTTGCATAGCCTGGAGCCTACTTTCTTACTCTGTGAATAATACGAGTAAAGCTACAAAAGAATCAAACATGTAGTGAATGCAGAAGACATGACAGTCGGGTATAAAAGCAAGGGTAAAACCCATACCTAGCTTGGTCCTTGGAGCAGTATCCAATCTCGAAGGCACTAAGTCACGACCCTCCTCGGTAGTCCACTCACCTCCAACAAAGAAAAACCTGGACTTTCAGCTATGACAATTCGAAGGCAGTCCAATTATTAACTTACCTAACCTTGTGACAAAGCAGTACCACCCTTGGTGAAAAGTAGGGTTCTCTAGAAGAATGTACAGGAGGAACACCCTCGCCATGAACTAACCTTCATAATGAAAAGAAAGCCAGAAGTACCCTCTAGCCTTTTATGGTCAACCTTCCCGGAACCAGCAACAAGTGACCCAGTATCCGACAAATGTGTCAGGGTATAGGAAATCTCAGTCTTGCCTCCAAGATATCCTTATAGAAAACAATTTCTCCAGAAGAATCATAACACACCAACTTATCCTTCTCGATCCGACGACACATAATGGCAAGAGGGATATGGAACGAAGATACAATGTGAGCAATGTCATCATCACAATTTATGAAACTTATCTTCGAATCGTCATTGTCAGCAGTTCCCTTGCCTCACTGTGACTTAGGTGTAGCATTCTCCTTCACGTTTGTTTTCTTCAGAATAGGCACCTACCAAAAAATCAGATCCTATGTCAAAACAAAGAAGGAATGAAGGGAGTAAGCAGAATTTCCTCCTACCTAGCTGAAAGTTGTCATACTCTCCCTCTTTGGAAAAACCAAGCACGCATACTCGCTGTTCCCCACGGACATCTGACAGTTGCCCGCTAGAGCCAAGCTCACCATAGCCATCGCCCAACACCCCACGCGTGCCTGCACCCAGAGCCAAGGCATCATTCGTGCCTTCTGCACCAACAGCCAGGGTGTCGCCAGCGTCTCCGGTGCTTGGGGCGTTAGCACTCAGTCCTCCTCCGACAACGCTACTGCCAGTCCATTGACACCTCATAGGTCCACTGGTGTTTCCTAGCGTCACCCACATCTTTGCCAAGGCGTTGCCCATGGCTTCGTCGAGGCGTGGCCCTGGGCTTCACTTGGTTTCACCTGAAGCCCAACTTTTCTCTTCCCCGTGGAGCCACCCATGGAGCCTCTCTTTGATGTCCTCTCTCCAATCTGCATGATATTTCCCTTCAATCTTCAATTGCTTAAGGGATGGAAAATTTTAGGTTCTCATCTCAAGTAAAGGACATGAAATGGAGATGATGAAGGGTTTATATATACCAACCTTTGAAGCTCTAAGATTGGTACCCTAAATAGAAAAAAAGGCTTTTGTTTTGGAAGGATAAAGTATCTTTAGATCTCATGGAAGACCCAACAAATGGGATTGGCTGCTAGAACAATAGTTATCCAACCACAGTATTACTAAATAAGGAAAAAAAGCTTTGTTGAACATGGAATGGGAAGCTGAAGAAACTATTGTGGGAAACAAGATACCTGGTCTGTCTAAATGAAAAACTTACTCATGCTCTCAACCTCTTGTCATCGCAAGAGCTTGGGGCATGAGGGGACAAATGACAAACCTAGATCCCGTTGAGTCCAGGCCCAATTCGTAAGTAAAGCCCAAATGGTCAAAAGATAGGTCAAACTCAACTCATGGCCTCTACCCAGTCCAAAGATCAATAGACCCGGGAAGATCAACGCACGTGGGGAGCAATCTTCGAGATAGCCACTGCTCGAAGATCATGCTTATCCTTAATTGTATCTTTCCTTAATTGTAACTATTCTCTCTGAGAGACTAGTAGCCTGACCGTCATGCCACCACCTCAAAATTGTAAGCCCTCTACACATGAGGAACACACAACTATCTCTCACACACCACACATCGAGCTTACTTTTGCTCTCTTTCTCTCACTCACCTACTACTTTATTCTCCCATTAATAAAGTTCTCCAGCCACCATTGCCACCTTCAGTGGTTAGGTTGCCTAGGCCCAACCACCAAATCTTTGTCTTTTACTATTAATTGACTCATTAATTACCTTGCATCATACACTTGATTGATTTGATTGTGCATAACCTATTTTGTGCATTATCATACGTAAATATAAATTGCCATGAGAAATTTATTTCAATAATGGTTCAATTGAAAATCATACAGGTTATGGACAAAGAATTGGAAAACACATCAATTGAAATTGAGTTTTTCTCAACAAGTGAAGTGAATACAGATGGACAAACATTAAAAAGTGAAAAAGAGTCGTATTAGTGCAATAATAACCTTAGTAATGGTCATGTTCAATACATAAAATGTACTAGTGCAACAATCCGAGGTGTCAGATAATCTCCTATAGTCAAGACAGACTATGTCAGAAGATTGCACTATAATCTTATTGATGGTGTGTCCAATTTTATCTAAAATTGTAAATCTTTACTCATATCATACAAGGATCTAATAATTTGATCTTCTGTGTATAAGTCGAAATCTACATATCAGATTATCTACAATATAAAATAAAAGACACGCATGCATATCATATATTTAATATAATGCAAATATTTTACCCATACAGTTTCTCAATAAAAGTAAAGAATTTTTCATTAAATAATAAATTAAGTTTCACTACAAAAAAATAAATTTTTAGTATATAACTCTATCAATAATTACATAAAAAAATTATTACAAAACGATTACTTAATTTTCATTTGTATCAAACACCAATTCATATACTTTGGGCTTGTCCATATGCTGTTAACAAGTAGTTCCATTTTTGGGTTTTATTTTTTTCGTACAACCATGAGAAAGGAGGATAAGGGGTCACACATTCCCATTACAGTCAATCTACAATAATCACCGGGACAACTACAAACTTTATGAATTTTTGATATGCATGATTAGAAGGCAAACTATGCATCATTTGCCAACGGTCAACCAGAAAGGTGCCATTGCCAATATTGAAACAATAAAAATTATGCAGATTTTTCTCTCCTTTAAAAAACTTTGCATTATTTTGTATCCTCAGGCATTAAGAGATATCAATCCCATATGCAATCTCACTGCAGGTTGGTTAAGCTTAATTCTCCTCCTCATTTCCCTTTTCTCTTGCTTCACCGGACTCTCTTTAACCCAACTCTTGTGTTTGATGCTAATGACAATTGAAAACTCTAAGATGTACTAGTAATTATTGAGCTATATGATTTAAGATCTGACAAGTTTTGAGCCCGCCTCCTGTGGAGCAATACAACCCCCCTCAATTATTCGGGCTTGGGATTAACTGTGTAAAAGATTAGCCCAAAATAGTCGGGACAATGTTGACAAGGTTGAGTTGAGATATAATAGTTTTTGATCTATCAAACACTCATAGCATCTGTAGATTTTTGGACAGAAGGGGTTCCTCCAAATTAATTGTACAACTTGTTGTCTTGCTAGACTCATCCATTTGGACTTGAACACTCTCTATTTGATCATTTTGTGGTATGGGCTTTATCTCAGCATTCAACTCTTCATTGTCTGTGGCCTTATCCCATAGCACAATATATAATCCAATAATCACACCAGCAGCACCTAACAAGCTGGAGGAAAGAAGAAAAATAATCAGTAGTATTAGATTACGGCACAACAACAAAAGTTTACAAGAGGATTATCGTGTATAGAGTGCCAATCGAGTTGTGTTGTGCCATGCTTGAATTGTGTCATAATGTCATTTTGGGTTCATATTTGAATATTATTATGTAAATTCATCATCTCGTTTTCGATTGGTACTATGCCATAGTCTGTCATGTTAAGCTGTTTCAAAAATTACCCCTATCAACATGCGACATATTCACAAAGACTTGGCCACAAAAAGATCAAACCAGCACAACTTGCTGTTTACCTTCCAGCATAGATCTTTTCATGTAGAAATATAGAACCAAATATGGTTACCATAACTGTGCATGCAAGGTTGAACATGGCACTGAAGGGTGGTCCTTTGCAAGAAATGCACCAGGCTAGAACAACGAAGGACAATCCTGAACCTATAACTCCCTGTACGTGTAATGGGTTGTTAGTCAAGCTCAAACAGAGTATTGATGATTTATAGTTAGAGTACTACTTTTACAACACCCAGACATACATTACATTATATTATCCACTTTGTTCTAGGTTTGCATAACTTCAAAAATAGTTGTATAATTAAAAGAGTAATACTATTTAGACATAAAAATCTGACCTAATTTGTTAACATAATGATGTGGCTTGATAGGAATTATTAGATCAACACCAAATTTCAATGTTTGATAGGGTCTATAGTGAATTAAAAAATTACAGTGAATTAAGTTAACAAATTATATCAATAAATTAGGTCTCAATAACATTGCTCTAATTAAAATTCGAAGCTCATCATTATAAAACATTTCACACAAATTTTACTAAGTGACGTAGTACAAAAGACATCAATTTGATATTTTCAACTCACTTCGTCTACCTTGGCCTCAAGTCCAACAGTTTGGTATCTTGGGTCTGAATTGTCACAATCCATGCCTTTTAGGGCTATACGTGTTTGTATAGGGGCCCCTTAAGACTTAGATGATTTGGAATTTCAAAGGATGACTCCCACCACACTGTCTGCCATCACCCAGACCCACCATCCTCTAAGATTGGGTGCACAGACTAAGCAGCGTTCCACAATGAGAGTTAGTGACTGATATCATTGAACCAATCTCGTATCACATGATGAACTTGTTTGAACTGTTTTTCATGATGTAGTTTGACATCAATTGGTTAAGTGTATGAAGCATTTTATAAGTGAGTTTTAGACTTCTCCCTACATAACGTGCCCAAGGCAAGCAATATAATACAATGTCGGTCTGGGACGTTACAAATTAAGGCCACCCAAGATTTGAATGCAATTTCCAAGCTCCCAAGTCACGCTCTAAGAACAATGTGATTGCCGCTGACTGTAATGTTGACATGAAACACATCCATGTCGACAGAGATAGGTGATCAGGATAGCTTGTACAAACCGGGACCTGTTTAAGAGTTTTAGCATTGTTTTAGTGATCTGAATGTTCTGTAATTGACAATGGATGTGTTCATAAATTTGATTTGGACCCAATTTTGAGTAATCTAAACAAGAATTCGATTTAAAAACTTCAATCCAATTTTGTCTAGCAATCCCACAGATTTTTTCAGAGTTTATATATGAATCCATTAAGAATAGGTAACCAAGGTTGAGAATTTAAGAAATTGGATATACCACATTAAAAATCAAATAATCAACGGAATATACTAATCCACATATGACTGCCAGGTATAATAACAAAGAGTTATGTGAACTACATACCTGCAAAATCAGCCAGAGTGACCAGCAGCAACTGCTTCCAAAGCAAAGCAAGCAACCCAATAACCAACTCTCAGTTTCTGAGCCAAGAACAAGTTTTCTTGGTAGGAAATCGGTGTTGAATAGCTTCGGGCCTCTAAGTAATGCTATAGCAACAGCACCACCGGCACATATGACTGTTCCCATGATCTTGGCAATACTTCTCAAGCTTCGGAGACTCAGTTTCTCTAATCTAATCGTTTTCATTATTTTGAAGCATTTCAAAGTTAGGTATAAATACACAGTCCTGGAATTTTCTCAACCGTTTCATGGAAATATTAGGATTCTTGAACCACCCAAAGTAGATCAAACTCGGCCCATTCTAATTGCAAAATGAATTAAATATTTGATAATCATCAATTTCAAATGCTGAAGGTAGTCTTTGTGAGCAAGGTCTGAGGTAGTCAACGGCCTTTTCTAAGTTCATTATTATACGAGCTGAATCCACACAATATGTGACTTGGTTAGAGTAGAATGAATCAGTTCGAATAGGTTTCTGTTTGAAAATAATTCAAACTTTAACGTTAAACCATGTTCATGATTAAATCATTAGATCTGTGTACTTACCCAACAATGGATGCCATCACCAGGGTGACTGTTGGGGTTAGATTGAAACAATGCACTTCCTATCGACGAGGAGGCTAAGAATATACCCTCAAAAAATGTGGCCTGACATACGGTAACTCTGAAAACAAGGAAAAATGCAAGTGTAAATGAAAGGCCAAATACAATAACTCTTTCTAAAGTTAACCCTTCATGCGCACTTTGGAGCTACAAGTTTCGATTTCAATAACTGAATTTCTGGATTTTCAATTTGTACTGAAAACACATCCAATTGACGATGAAGGTATAAATTGGATAACAGATTTCGTTCTTTTCATGTACTTCTCGTGTGATGGCCGCCAGGAGGCAATATGCGAGAGAAAAAAAAAACAATAATGCTATGCTGACCAAATTTTGA